>JAVYIG010000298.1:0-655000 GCA_035222895.1 Strongylocentrotus droebachiensis
GTTCGGTATAAGTAACAGCTTGATACCACACATAATATGGCACAGATGCATTACATGTATTGCTCTCGGTCAGAAACTTTCATCCGCGATTCTTGATAACTATTTGGTCCTTTTTAAGCTCCAACCCATCTAGGCTAAAGTATTTGAATATTAAAACAATGTTCATGAAGCGATTAATGGCGGTACTTTCTCATCTATTGTTCATGCCTAATTTCCCCCCCACCTATAAAATCTCGCATCTGATTGGCTGAAAGTATGTTGACGGCGAGGTCAAAGGAGCTTAGAGCGGGATTGAACAAAAAACTGCTACACTGTGGCAGTTGTATGTTGTGTGGGATGGACGGGGGTAGGCTTGACGAAGATCGTCATCTAAAGACAGGCAGTAACTTTGTGAACATGTCTTTACTATACGCTCGCTTCTGATTGGCTGAAAGTATAAGAACACTACATGGCGAAAGTTCTAAAGATTAGTGCGTCGTTGGACAACATTACCCAGGCAACTCATGTCGGGAGGGCTAAACTGAAAAACTGTATGTGTGTTTTTTGAGTTAAGGTATAGGAGGGGGGGGGGGTAATAAATACAAAGAGTATGTCAAATCGGAGAGCTAGGGCGACGTAAAAAGAATCTAAAAGTGACAAAATTTGCTATCTCTTGGAGCATATAGCCGTATATTTTGCATGTGAAATAAAATATCTCAAAGATACACTCACAAAAAACAACCGTGCAGATAAACCAAAGAAAATCCAAGGTGGTGTCATAAGTTGACTCTTTCTTTCTTCAGTATATAAAAGTAATAATGACTGCTTTAATTTTCGAGACATTTATTTTCCGAGGCGGTCTGTGTATAGCTATCTTTTCGAAGCGAAGCTGTGGAAAGATAGCGTATAGGCTACATTCAGATCGCCGAGGAAGTGATAGTTTGCCATCGCCTGAAACCAAAAGGTGATTATTTGCTTTATATTCCACATCGGAAACATTTCACTAAAAGCGCTTCAAAGTACACAGGGTAATTACCAAAGGTGAAAATGGGGGCACTTTTTACACCTAAAAGAGAGGCACTCACCAGGGATGAAAAAGGCACTTATGAGAATGGGAAATGGGTATTTGTCGACGAAAAAGAGGCAACCATCAGATTTTGATAGGGGCATTTATGAAAAAGGGATAAGTTCCTTTCGAGAAAGGAAAAGGGGCACGTATCATTGTTAAAAGGGTTATTATCAGAGGTGACAAGGGGCACTTATCGCATCTGAAAAGGGACACTGACCATCAATGAAAAGAGGCACTTATGAGAATGACAAAGGGGCACTAATAATAAAGGAAAATGTGCATTTGTTGAAAGAAAAGGGGTACCGATTAGATTTTAATAGGGGAAATTTTTAGAGGTGAAAGGGGGAGGGGCACTTATAAAAAGGAAAAAAGCATTTATTAGGAAAGAAAAGGGGCACGTGTCAAAATAAAAGGGGCTGTTATTAGAAATGAAAAGAGCACTTTTCAGGAGAAAAAGGGGCACTTGTCAAAATAAAACTAGTATCACTCAGAACTAAGGGTCATTTACCAAAGATGAAAAGGGGCACTAGCATAAGTAAAAAGGAGGTGAAAATGGGCATTTATGAAAAAAATATGGATGGGCTCTCTTTTAGATGGGGGCACTTATCATAAGGAAAAGGAGACACATGTGAAAATATAAAGTGCGCTTATCCGAGTTAAAAAGGTGTAGATATTAAAAGGGGAAGGAGCACTTCTTACAGGGGAAGGGGGCAGGGGCACTTGTCAAAGTAAAAGGAGCACCTCTAAGATTTGAATAGGGCAATTATCAGAGGTGAAGTGGGTGCTTATCAAAAATGAAAAGGGGGCCTTCTCGTACCCGAAAAGTTGCACTTACTGGAGATTAAAAAGTGCACTTACGAGAATGGAAAATGGACACGTATTGCAAAGGAAAATTGGAACTTGTCGAAGGAAAAGGGGTACATGTTAAAATAAAAGGGGCACATATCAGAGGTGGAAAGGGGAGGGGGCACTTTTACAAAATTAGTAGGGGCTCGTGTCAAAGTAAAAGGGGCACTTTTGTATGTAAAAAGGGGCACTTCTTACAAAGTTAAAGGGGCACTTTTCCTATGTAAAAGGGGGCACTTTAAAAAGTGGGGGTCACTGTGCCCCCCTCCCCCCCCCCCGGAGCGCCGCCACTGTATACATCTTATTTCAAAACCAGCTGACAAAACTGCCTCGAGGAGTTTACAATCTTATATAACACGTGAAATATATACCTATAAAAAGCAGGGTTTCCTCAGCAAAAAGGTAACTTACATTGAATAGAAGATTTTTCTACAACCATACAGATATGAAGACGATGTGTCAATGACATTCAGGATATATGTATTGTTAAAGGTAATACAAAGTTTTGGTATGGGCCATGAATTTGGTTCAAATGAACATATTTGAGACTTATGCGATCCTACATTACTCAGTGATCGTTTTCGCGGTTGAAAACAAGTCTAAAGTTATGAAATTGCAAATAATAAACTCTTTGGCCTGAATTCACAAAGGAGGTTTGTCGACAAACCAAAGTTTGACGACAAACCTCCTTTTGTTTCGCCAAACCTCCTTTTGTTCTTTTCAAACCAGGTTTGTAAAAAAACGCGTAAAAACGCTTCATATGACGCACGAAAACCAAGGTTTGTCGACAAACCTCCTTTATGAATTCGGGCCTTTATGTTGTATAGATCCCTCTCAAGGTCAAGATATTAATTTAGCTACGAAACAATGTTTCTTGACTTAAACCGACCGATTAGCTATTCCCGTCTGGAAATTATATATCACAACTACATACTCTGAGATTTTCATGGACGCAGCTACCATTGTACGACCGTAGGCGCTGTTTGAAATTCATCAAAATTTACCGGGAGCACCGCTAAATTTTTATATTCCATTTTTCTCGAAAGCAGAAGTGTTTTACAGGCTAAATGTTCTAGTGCTTATAATACATCCACATGGGCATCCAAATATATCAAAATTGTAAAGAATCACTATCCACCCAATTTTCAAAATTTACCAAAACTTTGTATTACCTTTAAACAGATTAGAGTGATCTCTCATAATATGATGTAATACCAATGGTTGGGTGTGTTGATCTGTTGGGTGATATCAACTGAGAAAGGGAGAGAAATGTAAACAAAATATTGAAATTATGGTGTTGATGTTTGTTTACACATAAAACATTTGTTGTTGCTGGAATAGGAATCATTTTACCTTTAGTTTATTTCTTCATGCAATTTTGGAACCATACAGAGAACTTGATCCGTGTACTTCGCTCTAACCCTTATAACGTGGAATTATACCAGCAGTGAAAGGGAAGTTATGTGAAAAAATATAGAAATTGTGGTTTTGATGTCTGTTTACACATAAAACATTTGTTGTTGCTGGAATAGGAATCATTTTACCTTTAGTTTATTTCTTCATGCAATTTTGGAACCATACAGAGAACTTGATCCGTGTACTTCGCTCTAACCCTTATAACGTGGAATTATACCAGCAGTGAAAGGGAAGTTATCTGAAAAAATATAGAAATTGTGGTTTTGATGTCTGTTTACACATAAAACATTTGTTGTTGCTGGAATAGGAATCATTTTACCTTTAGTTTATTTCTTCATGCAATTTTGGAACCATACAGAGAACTTGATCCCTGTACTTCGCTCTAACCCTTATAACCCTTATAACGTGGAATTATACCAGCAGTGAAAGGGAAGTTATGTGAACAAATATAGAAATTGTGGTTTTGATGTCTGTTTACACACACTTATATAGCTGCCATTATCGGTTCATTGATTATACATAATGAAAGGCGTCATTATTTCGTTCCGTTAGAATAGGAATAAGTGTACCTTTACATGTTTTCACCATAGAGAGAACATGAACCGTGTACTTCGTTCTATTCCTTATAACGTGGAAATACAATAGCAAATTTGAAATGTAATCGAATATTGAGACACTCTTGAAATATTTCCAGACATCGGAACATAGGCTCGCTCGCCATGGTGTTTTCAAAGTCTACCTTATCACATCACGCAGCAAAGGTTCTATTGATAATAGCTGTAGTATGTCACGTTGGTGAGTCTATTAACTCCTTCATTTCTGTGTAGCTGTGTTTATACCATGCAACAATCTACCTATATATGCTATGTGTATATTCAATAATAATAATGCGCCATCTATCTATCTATATTATAATTTGAGTAAGGAAATCCATTGAAATCTAAAAACTTTTAGGGTGCTGCACGCCTCCGCCTTAAAAAAGTGTCACGTGTCATTCGTTATGACTGCAGATTGTTCTAAAGGCTGGGATTTTAAAATAAGTTGTTTGAAATCTCGAAATGAAATATAAAAACTCAAAATAGTTCATGAAAGAGGATGGCAACGGATAAAGGTACTTGCGCTGTACAGCGAACGTCAAATTGACCGGGGGTAAGAGCACATTTTTTGTTTGTCCCGGATATTGGAAAATTATGCCTACCGATATTTCGTTTAGTAGGGGGGGGGGGTAAGGTCAGTTTATTTGATCACCCTTTAGCTATTTTTTTTTATTTTTTTATTTATTTTTGAAGGGGAGGGGGTTTCCTAAAAATAAAAAAATAAAAAACATTAAAAAAATTGAAGGGGGGTTCAACCTCCAAAACCCCCCGCTGCGTACGCGCCTGCGTGGATGAAATCATAAACTGAAAAGTAAGATTCTATGAATGCTACATGTATACGATACGGCCGGGCTGAAATTAAGAAAACAAATTAAATCCCTAAAAGTAGCCTCCATCGTCATGAAAAGAACCCCCATGAGAAACCGGAAGGGTTTTTTTTTTTTTGTAAAATAAAAAAGAGCCACCTTAGAAGAAGAAAAAGATGTTGGTTGATTGTCACAAAAAGTAACTACGCTTCTTCACAATTGCTCATAATTTTAGAATTAACCTAGAATCGTTTCAAGATTTCGTGTTGCAAAAGTATTTCTATGGTAGTTTTTTTTTTTTTTTTTTCCTTCTGTTTTTATTGTTTTTTCTGAAAAATTAGCAGAGTAAAAGCAACAATATAATATATTATATCATCTTAAAACTACAAAACAGGCCCCGCTCATGCACCCATTAACATGCACACACACACTCACATACTTTGCCAGGGGGCAAGTTTACATTACAAAAATTCAATGAAGATGTTAAGGACAACAGAGCTTTGCAAGACTACTACAAAATTTCAGTTAAACTTGACTTGTAACTTATTTTTCTTTTGGGCAATTTTATATTCAATTTTTTGTTTGAACTTTACCATTGAAACAAAAGCTTCGAAAATAAGTTCTTTTCCCTGAAACCTACGGGAGTAAATTTAATATTTTAAACATAAACAGAGAAAATTTATACAAGAGGCGTGTTTGTCGCTTGACTGTATCCCAAACAAATAATTAAATTTTGACAGAGTCAGATTATAACTGTAGTATTTCTATGGTAGTAAGGAAACAGTGTGTAACAAGAGGTTATCCGTGGTTGAAAGCACACATTAATGAATTTTGATTTTCATATTGAAAAAAAAATCGCAAAAGTAATATTATCATTGCAGATTACTGTGTATTAAAAAATTTCAAAATGCACTGTTTTATAATTGCAAATAATGCATTTAACCACCTGTGCCATTCAAAAATAAAAATAAATGAAATATCAAACAGTATTTTTAATGCGTGCATTTGTGTGTTGTGTGTGTATTGACTATTCGTGTGTGCAATTGCTGCCTATTACCACGTTTGCAGCGTTAGAGGTCAATACGCATGCTGGAGTGGTCTAGAGTAGGTCGACAAATCGAACTCTTTCAAGTTACACGGAGCGAAAGGCCGCCGAAGGCGAACTTTCGCGAGTATCTATAATACCGCTTAATTTCTGCTTTTCTGAGGACACTTATTAAAGAGTGATCTTGTCGTATCATTAGTCGCTCATGGGTTCGTTATTGTTCGTGGTTCCTAAAATAACTGTATTTAGGCGTGTATATGAAGAAAAAGAGTAATCCTGAGGGACTCGTTTTAAACGAACCGAATTCCTAACCAACACTAAACTGTTTGAATAACTAGCCAGAAAGACTTGCAAACACGAATGACAATTTTGAAGACTGACAGATGGATAATAAAAAAAGGTTCACGGGAGTACTTACTAAATAGGAGAAAAAATGTCCATGACAACCGAAATGAACCATAATTGTAGGAATGATTATATAGCAAACAAAGTCATTTTGAATTCAGTTAATTTTTGAACAATTTTATGATAAATATTACTGAAAAATTATGTTTTGGAGCGAGCTTGATTTGCTGAATCTAGAGGCATAATTACAAATCATGATTTCTGATTCGACAGCTGTTTACGGGGGAATAAATATGTATAAGATTAAAAGACAGAAGAAAAAAACGTATGGACCCCCAAAAGTAAATACTTATATCTGATTGATGGCCAACTGTAAAACACCAGCACATTCTCACGCACGCACCAATATACCCACACTATTACCATCACGTCTACCTCATGTTGCAGATGATGCAGCTCCTAACTTCTTGACGATAATCAGCCGAGGGTTCACGAGCGCAGAGATTGGCAATCCATTCTTTGAGTGCTACCCAGAACCAAACAATCCAAATGCTGTCATTACCACGGGAAGATATGTCGTCACGAGTAATATATATGATGAACGACCTCGACAGCCGCCTCCACCAGATCGAGAGATATTCTTAGGCGAAGATCAAACATCAATCATCTATCATACAGAGCTGAACTCACTTCAACCGATTAAATCGTACGGTGTTTTCTACTGCGAATCGTCAGTAGATGGAATAAGAACCGTCGTTCCGACCATATTTCTGAGATCAGACGGTAAGTCATGGAGGTGTAGGGGTGTTGTTATCTAGACATTATGAAGTCTCCAATAAGCACATGGTATACAGGGTTCGGATAATGTCATTTGGCATTAATTATCATTTGGCAAGACATTTATCCACATTAGTCACTCTCCACCTAGATGATACAGTATTAATACCAAGCGCGGATCCACGGGGGAGGCTAAACGCCCCCCCCCCCCCGGTTAGAAAATTTAAATAAAGACGGACCCCCAACCCTGGCAAAAAAGGGGGAAAATGAAACCAACATTTTACCTTTCCCATTTTTACCTCTGAGATTTTTACCTCTCCCATTTTAACCTCTGTCATTTTTTAATCTGATATTTTAATCTCGGAATTTTTTTACTGGTGATATTTTTACCTCTGACTCTATTACCTCCGGCATATTTACCTGTGACATATTTACCTCTACCATTTTAACTCTGTTATTTGTACCTCTTATATTCTAACCTCTGATATTTGTACATGTGACATATTTACCTGGCACCATGACATATGGTCACTCTGCTATTCAGGCTACTCATTGACAATATGTAGATGTCACCCCATCCCTTCTCTCTCGCTACTGTTTTCTGATTTCTACTAATTCTTCTTACAAGTCCTGATCGACATGTTCTCTTTTCAGCATATTTCGTACCGTCTAGTGGAAGATTCACACAAACCGTGACGTCAGGACAAGTCAATGTATCTATTCAATTCGAACAGGTCTATCCCAGTCAATTTGATAGAAGCGACAACCTGTGGCGCTTTAACAGCACGTCGCGTATCGAAGATTACTTCTTAATGACTCCAGACATTGCGTATACGTTCACTGATCCCATACAAGCATCACAAGAGGGTATTTACGAAATTCATGTATATGGACGTAGATCCGAGGCCAGGGGTGGACTAATGAGACTAATCGTTGTAGGTAGGTTTTGACTGTATACATGTATGAGCGATATAGCGCGAGGTGTTTCTTAATACGTTGTACACATGTAGGATAGATAAATAAATTTATACTTACACATTGCAGTTAACCAAAAGTTTGTGTGGGTGTGAGAGAGTGAGGGGACCTGAACATATTTTCTTTAATATTTCCAGTTGCGTTCACCCAACCAACGTCTAACTTTTCTTTTTTACCCAAGGAAAATGTAATTCGTCTCATAATTCTGCAAATTCATAATTATTTTATTGTTCAACAAATAGGTAAGTGGTCCACAATATGAACATATTTTCTTCAAAGGGATAGTTGAGTTCTGTTTTCAGATCGCAAATGCCTTCAAAGTGCATTGTTATTGCTCTTATTCTTATCTATGACATTTCTAGTGCCCTTTTAGGAACTAAAATTGCTAAGAAGCTAATTTCCTCTCCACTTTTAAAAAAATACGGTGACCGTTAATTAATTAATTAATTAATTATAACAATACATGGGCCGGCTGATTGTGCGTAATATAACAAACACGATAATGCCAACATCGGTATTGGCTGAAATACAACGTAACAGGCGCTATTTTGTTTTTATTCAACGGCTTTCAACGGCTGGTTAAAATTATCTAATATTTGTGGTGGTACACAAGATAGAAATCGTTATATTTATGGATATTTCAGCCGTCTCTGAACCGATTTCGATCAAACAAAGATGATTTTGTCATTTAAATAATTGTATGTTCTTTCAAATTTGACAGTCAGTTTTTTATTATCTTACAAAATAATTATTTTGTGTAGCGCCCTCTGCAACAGAACTCAACTATCCCTTTAATATTCCCAGTTGCGTTCACCCAACCAACGTCAAACTTTTCCACCCAAGGAAAATTTTATTCGTCTCATAAGTCTGCGAATTCATAATTATTAAATTGTTTAAACAAATAGGAAAGTGGTCCCGACTTATGATCATGCTGTCAAAGACCAATATTAGCCGATACAAGATAAATTTATATTCAGTGCTCTCAGTTCTCAAACATTTGTAACTGTTTTATAATTTGTCAATTATTTGAATCCCCACCAACTCTCTCTCTCTCTCGATTCTTCTTCCATGCAATACAATTGCTACGAAAGTTGGATTTCCCTTTAATTCCTTTTACTTTGGGATTTATAAACGTATCAAGCACTTGATTCCCACGTAAAACCAATGAATATTTAATAAATCCAAATCTTCAATTGCCTGCTTCCAAATTTCCACGTGCAGAATGTCCGTTGGGTCGATACAATTCATCATCAGGCTGTGTTCTGACCTGTTCTTCTTGTTACAATGGAGGGATCTGTGATGATGAAACAGGACAATGTATCTGTGCTCCAGGATTCAAGGGAGAAACATGCGAAAAGAGTAATTTTCCTAGTTATTGAGATTTGATTTTTTTTTTTTTTTAATTATCCAACATATTTTCAAAGGTTGGATTATGTTTCAAGAAGAAAAGAGGTGTTTGAATTTTAATTTATTTTTAGTATGATATTTTTTGGTTGGGGATTATTAATGTTCATGTTAGTTATTCTAGCTTTGATATATACTTAATTACCTAATTTAATAAAAATAGAAAAATTAAATAAACCCACATAGGTGTTTCATTGCTTTTGTATTTATCAGTGCTTATTATAAAAATTGAATGACATTACAGCATAATTCTTGTTTTGCAAAGGAGAAACTGATAACGTTCGAGAAAATAATTGTTCATCACATAGACAGTGAATATAAAATACACAGATAAAATGAGAACATTTTAGGGGTACACATAGAATCAAAATAACTCACAAAATTATAACATACCGTGATGACATATTGACATAGAGCAAAAAGCAATATATGCGATATCTTTCAATAAATATACTCAGTGAAATATAATTTGACCAACCTTTGCCTGGTTTTGTGCCATAATATAGGTTGCGGCGGTAACCGTTTCGGAAGATCATGTGAATATAGATGTAATACATCAGTAGACGATAATACAGCTTGCAGAGGAGTTCAAATGTGCTTACCAGACCCGTATGGATGTTCTTGTGCACCAGGATACAAAGGCCTGAATTGCACCACAGGTAAATCTTCTTACATGACTTGATACTGTAGTTATATTAACAAAAATAAAAATAATAATAATAATAATAATAATAATAATAATAATAATAATAGGTTGAAAACTTCTTTTTACACAATCAAAAAAATTGCAGAAAGGAGTGTTCTAACAACGAGTAATATTTAGCCAAAATTACTAATGAAATTTATAATGATGAAGATGAAAATAGAAACGTTGTTTCTATCCCTCTATCCACTCCCCTCTCCCCTAACCTATCTCTCTCTCTCTCTATTCTTCTTCTTCTTCTTCTTCTTCTTCTTCTTTGTTGTAAAAGGACGTGTCTCGAGTGAGCTCCAGAGTTTTTGTAAGTTTTGTCGGAATTATACTGTTTATAATTACAGTTTTAATACTAGTGTACTACTAGTACACAGTACAACCATACCAAACCAAGTCCACCTTTCTTGTGTGTTAATATTTGTAGTTTTTATGCTTTTTTTGTGGTAACCTTGTGTAAGAATTTTTGGCCACTATGGCCAGTGAAGCCGAACAGGCCTCCCGGGATATGCCGGGGACCAGCTCGGCTCAAACTACCGTTCCTGTTTCTGCTGCCGAGCCGTTCAAGGCCGTAAGCAGAAACAATGGTATCGTTTTTGGTTCTGCAGCACATGTTCCTATTCATGATTACATAAGAGCGTTTGCAGACACCATTCCAGCTCATTGTATAGTGTCTGCCTCTCGTATCAGTAACCAACGTATTGCTATGTATCTGAATTCCAAAGAAGCAGTCTTGAGTGCCGTTGACAAAGGTTTGACCTTTAGAGGCGCATTCATACAAGTCTTACCTTTGGTTTTGCCCACAACACGTCTCACACTATCTAATGTTTACACAGAAATTCCGAACTCTGTTCTTGTAAAACAAGTTTCTGCTTTTTGTAAAGTAGTCTCACAGATTCGTCCCATCCCTATTGGTTTCAAGGATAAACAACTAGCTCACATCATGTCCTTCCGTCGACAAGTCCAGGTGCTGCTTACTCCGAATGTTACCCTACCCGATTTCGTTAACTTTTTTTCACGCAGGCACCAATTATCGCGTTTTTCTTTCCACTGAGGCGGCTCGCTGTTTTGAGTGCGGAGAGGCTGGACATATCGGCAAGAATTGCAAAAAAACCGCTCGGCCAAATGAGTCCGCAAACTCTACCCTTACGTCAACACAGGCAAAAGGAAAATCTGACCCACGACATCCCCCCAAAGTGTCTAAACCCTTACGGTCTGAACCTGAAACCCTTAATCTGAGGGCGTCCCCAGTACACACAGAAAAGCCTAGCGGCTCCAGCCCTAGGCCCGCCTCTTCGCGCTCAATGGTTGACGAAACCGCTGAAGGGGCCCTTGCGCGTAGGCCTACAACTCCGGTTGCGATAGTTTCCCGTAGCATTAATAATAGTCCACCTAGCAGCTACCCCACAGGCAGTAGCCAGGACAAAGTTCCTCCTCTCGTAACCCCCACAATTTCTTTGACCCAAACCCTTTGCGACCCCATCTGGGGAGCACCGCCCGCCCCGTCCAGACTTTTCGCAGATGTTGTTAAAAGGAAACAACCTCCCGAACCTTCCTTGGTAGACTCCCCTAAACTTACTCCAATTGTGTCTGCTACCCCACCGCGGAAACTAATGAGAAAAGTTTCCTCTCCCGTGACCTCAGAACCTCCCTCCCCTGTATCAGTATCGCTCCCTGCGTCACCAATCCCACCCTCTCCCGCTTCCACGGTAGACACTGTCGACACTGATGACGTGGCGGTATGGGATGATACACAGACTGACGATGAATCCTTTGACTGGGCCTCCTCTTTTCCGTCCAGTCAAGGACCCCTCTCTTCAAAGGAAATTTGCAAATTTCTAAAGATTGTCAAAGCACGGAAAAAACCTCTAGAGGTAGCGAGAAAATTCACTTCCAACATATCAGGACTTGTAAGACAACTTAGACCCCTGAGGAACAGTCCTCTGTTTACTAAAAGTACACAGCAGAGGATTTACAAATTGATCAAAAATTTAGATATCTAATATGGCCATCTTCTTATGTAATATGAGCGTAGACCTGCATGCCTTTCTCTCCTTTTTTATGACGCTGTCGTTGCTCACCCTTAATACTGGAGGTTGCTCCAATGCCATGAAGAATGCTTCAGTGTTTAGTTATGTTGATAATATTGCGTTTGATTCTGACATTGTGTTTCTACAAGAAATTAATGACCTCTCCCAGAATTCTCAATGTTGGAATTTGTGGTCATCCTATAAACCTTTTTGTGCCCCCGGGCATAATCGAGGATCCGGAGTAGCTACCCTTGTGAAGAACAATCTTTGTAGTGATATTGACTCCTTAGTTATACTTAATAGCCACATTATATATGTTAAAATTGAGTTCGATGGTGGTATGTATCATTTATATAATGTGTTAATGCCACAAGATGACGGCCTTGCTATTAAGGCCGTTCATCTTCTTGCGTATCATGTTAATCAGTGCAGCGATGGTGTTATTATTATTGGTGGTGATTTTAACTGTACCCTATCTCCGTCATTAGACAGATTGTGCATGCCTAATGAGCATAGACCTAAGTTATCTTCTGCCCTCAAGGAAGTGATTGATAGTAATAAACTATGTGATACGTGGCGCAGACTTCACCCTCATGAAAAGAAATACTCTTGGCATAGGAACAACCCTCACAGCGTTAATGGTGTTTCTAAAGCCAGACTTGATCGTTCTTATGTGTCTTTTCCCCTAATACCTTCATTACACTCTTGTCGTATTCTACCTTGTACTCTCTCTGATCACTGTGCGATTTCCCTGAAAATTAAAATTCCCCCACAGAAGCCAAGAGGATGTGCTTTTTGGCATCTTAATAATTCCCTTCTTGATGACAATGACTATAGAAGTATTATTATTCATTTCTGGACTGACTGGCAAAAACAAAAAGCCGACTTTCCTAACATTCTGTCATGGTGGGACTTTGGTAAATCCCACATTAAGGTGCTCACTCAAATGTACGGATCTAAGAGCGCGTTTATCTAGGCTTGCCACTAGATATGTACATATCGTACCCCACTATCGAACCCCACTATCATACCCCACTATACGATCGTGATTTGCGGGATGTCGCGTTTATCTACTCTTCACGATTCAAAATAAAGGCCTTGTGTCTGCCCAGCTGTTTTGACCCGGGAAGCAGACAGTTTCTCGGAGGTCAAATTCACACACATGCTTGTACACAACACCTGTGTGGTCCTATTTGTATGTGACGTTCAAAACAGCTTTGCGTTTATCGACCTCTCAGAAACGTGATTCTGGCTGTATGTCACATACAAAACGCACCTTTTTGCGTCTTTTGATATGCCCATATCTAAAGACGTTTGAAAAAGGCTTTGCGTTTATCTACTTCTAAATTTGCCTGAAAGACGTTTGAGAAACCTGATTCTAGCCAAAAATTTCCTAGATAAACGCAACCTAAGTTAGCCAATGAGAAGAAGGAAACGATATTGAATATCAATAAAACCATCGACGAACTGCATTCTTCGCCTGAATTCACGCCTGATATCCAGCAGGCTCTTGCTGAACAAAGAACTGAACTAAACATTCTCCTTAAGAATCAAGCCAAGGGTGCTCTTGTAAGGTCACGTTTTCAATATGCTAATGAGATAGACACTAGCTCATCCTATTTTTATGGTCTTGAAAAATCAAACTCTACTTTTAAAACACTCTCTCGTACCCGTCTCCCTTCGGGTAACATTACAGAGGATCAGAACGATATTAAAATTCACGTTCGGAATTTTTATAAGAATTTGTACTGTCGTGTACCTATTGATGAAAATTCGGTTGATACTATTTTATCTGATCTATCGAAACTCAACCCTGAGGATTCAAAACATCTTGATATTGCTGTCACACAGCTCGGCAAAAATAAAACGCCTGGTCTAGATGGACTTTCTTCTGAATTCTATCAGACTTTCTGGCCCTTGATAAAAAATGATCTCTTCTCTGTATTACAATATGCCATAAGTACTGGAACCCTCCCACATACTTTTCGTAGAGCAGTGATTACGTTGATTCCTAAAAAAGGAGACCTGGCAGACATTGCAAACTGGCGACCAATCTCTCTTCTAAATAATGATTACAAAATTTTTGCAAAGATACTTGCCAATAGATTGAAACATTATATTACTAACATTGTATCTGAAGACCAAACGTATTGTGTTCCAGGTCGAACGATTTATGACAACTTAAATTTGATCCGAGACATTGTACACTTCTCTAATTGCAATGATACCCCTCTTGCAGTAGTTAATTTGGATCAAAGGAAAGCCTTCGATAATGTAGATCATAATTATCTCTTCAATACCATGAGAGCTATGGGCTTTGGAGAATATTTTATTTCTTGTATTCAACTTTTGTATAATGACGCAGAGGGCTTAGTCAAAGTGTGTGGATCCCTCACTGCGCCTTTTCCTTTTCAAAAAGGCATACGCCAAGGTTGCCCTTTATCTGGCTTTCTGTATTCTATAGCCATAGAACCTTTTCTTCACAAGTTAAAAGTTAATCTTTCATCGTGTTCTTTCTCCTTACCCAACACAGATATGAATGTCTCGGTATCTGCGTATGCGGATGATATATCATTTTTTGTCACTGAAGACAAAGGCTTTGATATTATTCTAGATACATATAACACTTTTAGCAAGGCCTCGGCAGCCTGTCTTAATTATGTTAAATCTCAAGGACTGTGGGCCGGTTCATGGTCGAAACGTAGAGACAGGCCCCTTGATTTCCTGTGGAATTGCGAAGGTCTCCTCTTTCTTGGAGTTCATCTAGGAAATAATAATAATTATGTAAACAAAAATTGGTCAAAGTGTAAAGGAAAACTGAGTAAGACTCTATCTCGATGGAGCTCCCTTTCTTATAGTTTGTCCTTTAAAGGCAGAATCATTATTGCTAATCAATTAGCTGCATCTAAACTTTTCCATTGTCTTGCAGTTTTGTCTCCCCCTCAGCAAACACTAATTGAACTCCAAGAAATGCTTATTAATTATGTATGGTCTGGTAAACGACATCTTTTAAGAAAGCAAATTCTGTTTCAACAACCCAATAAAGGTGGACTTGGTTTGGTATGTCTCCAAGCACGAACCCTTACATTTCGTTTTGCTTTTTTACAGCGTTATCTCAATCTCTGTTCTCATCCTGCGTATGCTCTTTGTTCTCATAATTTTCGCAGATATAAGAAACTAAATCTTGATTTTCCTTTGTTTCTGACTGAACTAGACCCAAAGTTTTATACCAGCCTTCCTTGTTTCTATTCGGAAATTTTGCGTGCTTGGATTACCTCTGGAGCAAGCGTCGAGACATCGTCCTTTACTGTCAACCATGTGTTAAACATTCCCTTGAATTATTATAAATTTCTTCAATATACACTGGATGGCGACAAGATCTTCCCTGTTAGACTATTTGCATGTGGAATCAAACTCGTCAAGCATCTTGTAAACCCGAACAACGGTACCTGGCTCCGAGCAGACGAGGTCGTCATTGCCTCCACCTTGCAGCGTCCGTCTTTACGCCTTTTGGAACTTGACCTCTCTCGACTTCACAAAGAGATTTCCGGTTTGTTTCCTAGGTTCTTTTCGAACAGTGGACTAAGACTGTCAGCAGCTTCAGCTTATCTTCATAATCTGACTGAACCTGTTACCTCTCCGTTCTCGATCATAACTAAAGACAACAAGAACATTCTTGCCACGCCGACTAAATCGATATATCGGATCTTCAACCGTGCTATTAACTTTCTTCCTAGAGCTCAAGTTACTCATTGGCACGAGGCTGGGTTACTTTCCCCTTCTAAACTAATCAACTGGACTGAAATCTACTGCTATCCATCATCTAAGAAAGATGGGGACACTCAGTACAAACTATTACACAATGTTCTTCCGTCGCTTGCCGTTCTTCATCATCTTAATCCCGATATCTCCTCTTCATGTGGATGGTGTGGCAAGAAGGGAACTATTCTACACCTCTTTATCGAGTGTACTTCTATACAACCGGCCTTGGATCTTCTTCATCATCTTCTGTCAAGTCTTCTACCCGAAGTAAACATTGACTTTGACCTCTACTGGACTCTGGTTCCACATGCAAGAGGTCGTAACAGGGAGGCCGTGCGCCTATCCAACTTTTTTATTGTCATTCTTAAAAGCACATTATATTGGCTTTATCGTACCTCTCGTTTTCTTGATCCACTTCCTTTTTGGAAACTTAGAATCAAGAACAGAGTCATTCTTGATTATGAATTTCACAAATTACAAAACAATTTGGTGTTATTTCATAAGATATGGTCGTACAATAATGTACTCTTTCTTTCAGATGATTTTGATCTCACATGGTTGATTTAATTGTTGTTTGTGATAAGTTTGTCTTGAGAAGAAGCTCATAGTTGGAATTTATGAATCCCATAATTTAATCGTTTTGAAACACTCTATGGATGTGTAATCATTTGTAATCAGTGTTTAGTACAATTCATGTTTTTTCTCAATTTCTACCGTCGAAATTATTGTTTTTTTATGAATTGTTTAATGGTTACTTTCTCATGTATTACGTACTACTTGTTGTTGATTATTGGTATATGATTCACAAACACTTATTATATTAAGTGCATCACTGTTATCTTTTTTATCTGTTTTTATTATTATATGTATTGTAAATAAAGTTTTACTTTCAAAAGTCAAGTCTTCTTCTTCTTCCTCTTCTTCTTCTTCTTCCCCTTCTCCTTATTCTGTCTAATAGAATGTGATCAAGGTGAGTTTGGAGCTAGTTGCACGGAGACATGTCACTGTGTATCAGGAGAGTGTGATCGATTTACTGGAGTCTGTACAGGAAGCTCCACGGAGTGCCAGTATGGCTGGGCTGGAAGTAGCTGTCAAAGTAAGTAAATCGCTAGATTCATTTTTTGTAATGCGGGGCGACGGCCCGTCCTTTTCAAAGCTTTTAAGGTCCCAATATTCGGGGCATTCGAGGGCAAGATCATATTCCAACAGGAAGGTGCCCCAATTTTTAGTTTATTATAACACAACTGCCCCTGTAGATGCTAGCTGGGACTCACCGAAACTTGCATTCTTAGCACCAAAATTAGTTTAAAATTCGAATTTCCCGCCTGAGTTGAGCTGGCGCACTTTCCACGAATTTCTTAAGAGGGGGTAATAATGGAGACGATCAAATTTAGAATTAAACCTGATTAGAAAGTTTGATCTGGATACGGATAAGCACCGAAATTCCCCGGGTTGGGCCTGCCGGAAACCACGAGGCCCTAACTGGAGTACTAGGCTGACATGAGGGCAAACCGCAGTCAAACTACTTCACGACGATGAAATCTACTCATATTTCAATCAATTACTCACCCATTCTCCGTGAACTAAATCTTCTCACTTTGTACGAGTAGCGTCGTGCATAAATCTGCATAATTCAATTGACTTAATGTATTATGCCAATTTAGGCGCTGTGCGCAGCGACTAATTTTTTAGGAGCTTAGGCACCGTGTTACATTTTAAGACCTCACTGCTCTTTCCTGATGCGTTCTGCAATTACACTTCAAAAATGCAAGATTGACGACGAATTTATACCGTTAAATTTCACATGGTAAACCACCAATTATCATGTACATCCCTGATTATAGATTTGATGCGGTATCAATATCAAAACAAACATTAATGCTCATCTTTCATGTTTCATTTTTTTTAAATTTGTACCATTGACTGAACAAACCCGGATAAATTCAAGTTGTATCAACTGTAAAGTATTCTAAAATATATCGATAATTTGTGTTTAAAACTCTATTTCAAACAATATTTGTCGAGAACATGAATTATTAAAAAACGAGTATGGTTGCCCTATGCTACTCAAAGAGCAAAAGGTTTTTCTCGTAAGCCTTCTAGGTTCTAATTTACCTGGATTTTTCTTTTACAGAATGTCTGGCTGGCAGGTTTGGTGGGAACTGTTCAGGTAGGTGATGTACTTCTATTCAAACTTTTGGGGCTTGGTAAGTTATGTATGGAGGATAAGGTATCATTTTGGTAGCAACTTATCTTCTAGTTTATACAAAAAAATATATAATATTGTTATATAGAGAGTACACAGCTTATGAGCAATAACCCTCCGTTTTTCTTGGACACACTCTAATGCCTTTTCTGCAGCAAAAATCAACTCACAAACAGACTCGGCCCTAACCATGAACCCACAGTCTTCAAATTTCAGTTTTCAGTTCACTATAACGTCCATAAACTTCAGAATTGTATGCAAAAAGAGGAATTTTTATCAATTACAAGGTATATATACACGTAGAAACAATATATTTAGATTTAGATAACATATGAACTATATTCAAACAAGATTTCTTATATTTTGAAGGTACAATGCAAGTCGAAAATATACCGAAGAACATAGGTCAAACGAATATACAGTTCTCCTGCCGTAGAGAGGGTGGCGAGTTTTTGTCATCAGTGCCACCGGTTGTAGGCCTCTATCGTGTAACGGATGGCTCAGAACGGTTCTCAGGTGGAGGAATTACTAGCATCGGAAATATTCACCATGAATTCGCAACTACTGATTTCTTTCAAGTCGATTACGTAACGGCGGAAGATCTGTTTGTCTGCATCATCTACGATGTTAATAGTTACAGAAGTGCTGAGGTTACTGCTGACCTGAACAGTAGGTGTCTCAGAAATAATTATTCACTATTTTTTCAAAGTATGGGCTCCACTGGATAACAATTCAAAAATAGAACTCTTTACAAACCCTTTCTTTACCTTTGATAAAGTGAAAGGGTACTAGTAAAGACAGCATGATACAAGCATCTGCTCAGAGTATTCCTGACAGTATCGACGTGCTAGATTATCATCGGTTGAAGGTATCCATTGTCACTAGAAGGACAAATAACTAGACTTGTCTAATATCTTCTTCTTTCACTCTCAACCAAGTTTTACCACGACTGACAAGGCCGCCCTTGATCCAAGAGACTACTCAAACTTCGATCACACTGACCTGGGACGGATGGATGGCCGGGGTAGACATTGGCGATCCTCCACTTATTGGATACAATGTATACTACAAGGGGGCACTTCCAGATTCTTCACCATGGAGCCGTCTTGATCGAGGAAACGCTTTGGATATTTCTGAAATGATCGATGGTTTGTCTCCTGACAGTGACTACTTGTTTGGTGTCTCTGCAATGAGGGATGGCGATGGAGGAGAAGGACCTCTGAAGAATGTGACTGCTAGTACTACTTGTTTGCGTGAGTAGAAGCACATATAGCTTGCGATATTAGACAATGCCCCACCCCCTGCTACAATATACAGTGAGAAAATTTAGCCGCCGTCCAATATTATTGTTCTAGTCGCTATATAAGAATACCCTCACAAGGGATCGACATTTCGACGTCCTCCCCACCAGGTCTGACAATTCTGATCCACCTCTCTATGACCCGAAAACAACAACACACCTTATCAGCTTTTCTTGGCATCATGCATGTCGCCATTTGTCGTCAAGACCATGGGTGTCGATCTGTAATTGATACCTATTGTTCAGGGGGGATGATCTATTCATTCACCCCCCCCCTGAACAATAGGTATTACGTAAGGATCGACACCCATGGTCAAGACACACTTCCGATAAATCCATTATAATTACTCATTATGTTAATCGGGAACTTTAAACAGAAATGTCGAAAGCAAATCATCAACAACAACCTATTCAGTACCAGAAACTGTCAAAACTGTTACAATAATTTTGATGTCTATGCTTAGAAAGAGGCATGGGGCAAACACCTTGATCACAAAGATACAACATTATTAACCCCTCTTTGTATCCGAAGATTGGCACCCCTCAAAGACTGAATAATTTCATGCGTATAGCGTCAAGTAATGCAAATGTTAGAAGTTGATATAGTTCAAGGTTATAAATCTCAATCCTCCCATGTTTTGCTTGTCCAATCATTTCAAATGAAGTCAGGAAATAAATCAACCACTTAATAAATAGGATTGCTTATTGTGTTAATGTCATTCTTTAATTGAAGGAAGATTCTTCATTAGACAGTGTATTCATTGAATTATGAAGAGTCTCAAATATTCATTCATCTTAACATTTCAATCAAATAAATTGGTACCAGTGTTCATGTTCTAGTTAAGAATACGTGATAGCCATTGTTTATGTTTGTTCGTTATTTTCATTTCATACGGAATTGAAGTGTGGGGGAGCACTTACAAGTCTCACTTAAATTGCATACTGTATACACAGAAGATGGCCATACGGACAATCACATTTAGCCATTTTATGAGTCGTTCAGCACCATTGTTTTACGAATTGAAAATCTTAGATATTAACAAGTTCTATGAGTTGTCTCTATGTACATTTATGTATGACCTAGTACATAATAATTTACCTCACTGTTTGACGGATTATTGTGATAAAATTGAGCATAGATACAATACAAGAAAAAGAGAAAAGGGCCATCTACGTATACCACTGTATAAAACAACACAAGGCAAATTTTCAGTAACTTGTGTAGGAACCCGATTATGGAATGAACTTCCCGATGAAATCAAAAACAAAGGGTCTAGAAACACTTTTCGTAAACATCTCAACGATTACTTGATGAATAAGTGATTGAATTATGCAAGTACACATGTATATATTGTAAATAATCTCCATATTACATTTTTGTTGTTTTTTTTTGTCAAAAAAATGCAATTTTTTGTATAAATAATCTGTAGATACATGTATCTATGACTTTTTAACCTGGTATATCCTCTTCATAATTATATTTGGAGTGTAGAAATTGTGCTACGGTATTACTCAACATGTATACTTCTACTGTCAAGTTTTATTTTTTGATAATGATATATTTATTTTTGCCAAGTGTGTGCTAAGAACAGGGGCCAGACTCGACTAGCACATGTGCTATTATTTGGCTCCTTTTCATCACCTTCTATATTCTATGAGAAAAGACATATGTCTAGCATATCAATACTTTGTTAGGTTTTTCTTTAATATGATCTATAATATTCATTTATGAACATGTACCATTCACGATGTATTCAAATGTTTAATCACTGATGTTATTGATGATGAATAAATAAAATCAAATCAAAAAATCAAATCAAAATTTCGTTGTTCTTGCTTCAATGTACGTATAGCCCCTACCGGAGTTCTTTCACACGTGACAGTCCATCAAGTGTCATCTCCTGAACAGCTTCTTATTACATGGCAGGTAAGATCAGGGGCCGATCCTAGTGTGTCCCTGGAGCAGCCCCCCCCCCCCCCGCCCCCCACCACCACCCTATCCTCCCACTCAAGCTTCTCAAAGAGGAGGCGAGACAAAACTTTCATTCGTTTGGTATTAGTAGACCCCATGCATGCACATCTTTAAATTTTCATTGACAATGCTTACATGGATGTTATATTATGTCGACAATTCATTCTAATTCCAACTCGTCTTTATAACACCAGCCATTTTCTTACAATGTTAAATCACTCTTGCATCTCTGGCACATCACTACGGACAAATTCTCCAGGAATATTACTCCCTAAGGGCTATAAACTCCAGACAACTATCCTAGGAAAAAATCTTTGGATAAACATCACTTGTTTTCATCACCCTGAGGGTAGCGGGGTAATTTTTAGGGAATAAATTTTCCAGGATAATTTGTCCTAGGGAGCATTAAAGTCCTAGAGGAAGTTGTCCGGGATATTTTCCAGAAGTCAACCTGATACATACGTTTCACCATTAAAAAAAAAACTTCTTAATTTGTATCTCTTTTCTTTCGAAGTCTCAAATGCCTGACGGTGCTGGTGCAAACTGTCGCAGTGGTTGCACGAACATTTCCATCTACTTCTCTTCAACGTCCGATGTATCTCCTCAAGACTCGGTACAGATTCATGTTGATTCTGCTGGTAGTTACTACCTTGGCTCAGTGGTACCTAACACTCAGTACTCGGTTTATATGACATTGTGGAACAAAGATAGCGAAGGTCCTCGAAGCCAAGCTTCGTTTGGGATGACTTCTCAAACACAAACAAGTAGGTTAAGTCATACTTTACAAATGGTCAAACTATACTGTAGATGTTATTATCAAATACCGGGATAGAGGCGGACTTGTAACAGACGTGTGATGTGCGGTTTAATATATTATGTTTACCCTTTGTACTGGATATTCTTCTTTGTTTTCACTTAGAATAGATGAAGGATCAAAACAGAGCGTAACTCTACGCAAGGTGTAAAGAAAGGTCTTGTGTGGCTAGGCTTGTGGAGATAGGACGCGGTAAACCTCCGCAAACACACCCCCCAAACCGCTGCGTTTTAAAATAATTTTCACTGTAAATGAATGGCAACTGCATGCGCGCAACGAAAATCATGTACGTACGTATTTATTGAGCTTTTTGCGCGTATCTAACGTTTTACGTCATCATGTATTTTTCTTTAACGCCGTGGTTTTACAGCATCTGAATGAGTCTTTAAACTATTTTTGTATTTATTTATTTCTGATTTTTAGACAGGGTGACTCATTATCATCAATAATGGTGGTCTTCCATGAGGCCCTGTCAAACATAATGAGGAACAAAAGTTTTTAAAAAAATGATAACAAAATCATGAACATGAACTCATAACAGAAAAAAAGAATAAGTAAGAACACATATAAAAAATACTGTTTACAAAGTATTTGGTATCCTCGTAATGAATAAATGGTTTGTTTGTTTTGTTTTGCTTTGCTTTTTAGGTAGCATGTTTCGGTATATATTAGACTTTGAAAAAGGCAACATATACTTTTAAGAGTTCATAAACAAAGTATAGACACTATATACTTATAGGCTTTGTTAAAAAAAAAGGCATTAGGGATACCAAAATTGTTATACAGTGCGTCCCAGAAAAAACGAATCCGAGAATAATCGATGTTTTGTCATAACTTAATCATAATTATAATTAATAAATCCTGATTGAGGTGTCATAAGAAAGGGCAGACATTGAACTTTCTAGAAGTGTTATGTTCTCTTTGAAATTCAGATACCGCCCTTCCTCTCTTCAAATTGTTTTTAATCGCTCATGCGTGAAATATGCATCATAATGAGTTAAATCAAATGAAAGAGGAGGATCTAAGCTTAACAAATATGTGTCATTTATTAATTATAATTGCGATTAAGTTATGATAAAACATCGATAATTCTCGGTTTCGTTTTTTCGGGGACGCACTGTATACATATTTGCCAAAGTAATGCATGTAATAAAGTAAAGCAATCGAATGTACACTCTAAAATAACATTAATTAAAAATAAAAATATATCTATAACTGATAATATATTATATGAAATCATTCTTTCAGTTTGAAAGGCAATATGATGTTTGTTCTGCTTCCTAGGCGTCTCTTCATCTATTGTACCCTGGGCCCTGTTTGGTATTATTCTCCTTATTTGTGCTGTCGTCATAATCGTTCTCATGTTTCGATGGTAAGCTTACATTGACAGGAAACCAACAATAATTCATTGTCAAGGTATTCAACACATGCATGTGATAATATCGAAGAAAACTTCAAATCATAGTTTTCCGCCACTTCGCCCGGTCCATTATCGTTTAAATCTCTCTCTCTCTCTCTCTCTCTCTCTCTCTCTATCTATCTCTCCCCCTCTCTCTCCCTCCCTCTTTTTCTCTCCCTCCCTCTTTCTCTCTCTCTCTCTTTCTCTCTCTCTCTCTTATACCTGTCTTTCTGACTCTCTCCCACTCTCTATCTCTCTATCACACGCGGTCCATATCTTACTTTGTTTTCCCCTCACCTGGCATATCTCAATATTCTAGCAATTAAACGAATTGGACGTGTGCATTAATGAGATCGTTAAACATGAAACAATGATGAAATATTAGTTTAAAAAAAATCAATAATAATAAATATCGATAATAACAATAATAATGATGTTAGTTATAATGATAATGATAACAATAATATTATCATTAACAAAAACAACAACAACTTTAATAATAATAACTTTGAAAACTTTAATGATGATAAATTGAGTCATATTTACCAAGGGCAACCACAGTATACTGCTCTTCCTTCAAAGATATTGCTTTGCATTTAAAATTAGATTAATAACTTAATAACTGATGACATTGTCAACGGGATGAATTTGTCTTTTCTCGTAAAATTCTTGTTCCAGGAAAAGACGCAAGACGGACCCCCAACCTCCTGAGCCAAGAGCCAACCCTGCGACTGAAGATCAGCCAATATATGAGTGCCCAACCTTCGATGGGTCGCCTCCTGTAGACGCCTATGAAAGTTTGAAACGTTTAGAAGACAACACTACAGACGATGCTAACATCAATGTCATGTAAAAAAATATGATTGAATCAAAGAAATTGGACACGTCTGCGTACAGAGGTGTATCTAGAAATGACTCAATAATATTTAAAATCTTAAATCAACTCAAAAGGCACTCCTTTTAGTACATACTACTAACCCGCCACCGCCCACGCCATTTGTACCCACATCTTTCTTTCTCTCTCTCTCTCTCTCTCACACTCTCTCTCTCTCTATCTCTATCTCTCTCTTTACCTGTATTTCTGTCTCTCTCTCTCTCTCTCTCTCTATCTCTTTACCTGTCTTTTGTCTCTCTCCCCCTCTCTCTCTCTCTCTCGCTCTCTATCTATAACATGCGTCCACTATCATACCCTCCCCTTATCTCTTACTTTGTTTTCCTCTCACTTGGCATATCTCAATATTATAGCAATTCAACGAATTGAAATTGTGCATTAATGAGATCATTAAACATCAAATAATGATAACAGAAGTGACAACATCAACAATAATAAAAAATAATAAACATCAATATTAATGATGATAGTAATAATGATGAGAGTAATGATAATGATTATAATAATACTATTATTAACAAAAAAAATAACAACAACATTAATTATAATGATAATAATGACAACTTTAATAATGATAATTTGAGACAAGTTTGCCAAGGGCAGGCACATTAGTATATATATATATATATGTATATAAATTGCTCCTCCTTCAAAGATATTGATTGGCATTTAAGATTACTTATCACTGATGACATTGTCAACGGGATGAATTTGTCTTTTTCCGTAAATCTCTTGTTCCAGGAAAGGACGCAAGGCGGACCCCCAACCTCCGAAACCAAGAGCCAATCCTAAGACGGACGAAGATCAGCCAACATATGAGAACCCAACCTTCGATGGGTCGCCTCCTGTAAACGCCTATGAAAGTTTGAAACGTTTAGAAGACAACACTACAGACGATGCTAACATCAATGGCATGTAAAAAATCTGATTGAATCAAAGAAATTGGACCCTCATCTTTCTTTCTCTCTCTCTCTCGCTCTCTTTCTTTCTCTCTCCCTCTCTCTTCCTCTCTATCTCTATCTCTCTCTTTACCTGTATTTCTGTCTCTCTCTCTCTCTCTCTCTCTATCTCTTTACCTGCATGTCTTTTTGACCAAGAGCCAATCCTAAGACGGACGAAGATCAGCCAACATACGAGAACCCAACCTTTGAAAACACCATTACAGACGACGCTACTATCAATGTGATGTAAAAATCTGAATGAATCAATAAAAAAATGGACAGAAGTCTGTGTACAGAGGCGTATCGAGAAATGACTCAACTAATTCAAAATCTTAAATATACTCAAAAGGCACAAATGTCATACTGAATAACCGGAAATGGCCTCCAATGCCAAAATAACAAGAGACAGGCGAATAAAGATGTCACAATTTAATTGAAAATACATACTTTAAACAAAAGTAGGGTTGTGAACAATTATTTAATTGAGATGTGCCACTTGGCTAGGTTATTCCGTTTCTTGTAAGATTTGCATTAACATTGTTGTTTTGGATTCTTCTGTGTCCCTTTCTTAAAGTAGATATTCATTGATTTTAAAAAATAACTTTATTTTCATTATTGCAAAGTTGAAACTTTGATTCGACAAGGTTATCAAAATTCAATGCTTGAAACATTCGAAGTAATGATTATTATAAATTGCAAAACGCTTAAATTCAGCCCCGGCATAGCACCTGAAAAGCTTTCCGAATGCTGCTGAGATGTGTGAGATCACAGTATGGATATGATTTACACAAGCAGACGATGTCCCATGACATCTCACACATTTTCAGTGCCTGTGTTTTCATCTTCTCTTGAGTTCTTTCTCTTACTTAACTACCGTCAGGCTAAAACTATTGCCTCACTCTAAACCCCGCGCATGGTTTTATTTTGATGACAAATGCAGCGATACAAAAATAAAGGAATCTGTCGCTTGTTAACAAAATAAGACGCCATTGTATATTTAGCTGCACACACCGCGTTTCAAGAGGGAACAAATGCCGTTCTTAATATCATTCCGGGGGTTTTCAATTTGAAAGTCTGGTTTCTTTGATTTTTAATTAACCCATATACTGTGTATTTACGAGCAAAAGATTTTAGTTATCAGAATCGGGTCATATCCCCTTTTGAATGGTTTGAAATGCCATTACATTTATATACACTAAACTCGTTAACATTTGACAAATAATAGCTTTGAAAATAATTATGTTCATTCTTCATGGGATGTCGTCTGCTTGGGCAGTATTGGTCCATATAGTGACATCATTAAAACATCGATATTTTTCCGGCGAATCTCTCGTATATCCCAGCTGCTATGGAGGTGGTTGTATTTGTATTTTTATAAATCCCCCGATATGTAGTTGACCTAAAACTTGTACGATGACCATCTGTTAGCTTTAATACCAGTTTCTAGTGATACATTAGTCGACATATTTGTGATTTTCTTTGACTTTCACCTTTAAAAGAATCCCTATTTCATGCAGTATCGCATTTTCATTATTCAACAAGTTTACAATCATATATAGGTCTGAATGCTTATTCTTAGACTATAGTCAATAAAATTGTTTCCTGGAAGTCTCAGTCATTATTATATAAATGTGTGTACAAAAGCTTCCAGAAGGATAGGAGTCCAGTTGAGGCTAATATTTGTTTATCCCACAATATAAGTATATACTGACTACTTTGTATCATAGCTTATCTTTGCCTCACCTAACATGATAATATGGTAATGAGTCATACTTTACAAGTCCTCTTTTTAAGTTCGTAACACTACAAACACGAGCTATTAGATTCATTTCGTCACCCCATATAATTGCCTATCATGCAAAGTGCTTCAGAAACGTGTTAATTTTTAAAATCAGTTCAGAGACTTGCCAGTTAGTGAAGAAATCAGTTTCACAGACTGACAAGATGATAAAATATCTTGTCAGGTAATTTACCAAGATTCTTTGTTACTATGTTTACCTTTAATAATAATTTGTACATTCTTACATTACTCGTCAATGTTGTATGTTTTTATTTTATGTATTACGGTATTTTATCATAATTCTGTTTAAAATGATTAGATTTGAAATAAATGTCGTACTTTATTACTATGCTATAAAACCTGGTACCCTGTCCACAAGCATTTTGCTTTTAAAGGGATAGTTGAGTTCTCTTTTCAGACTGCAAATGCCTTCAAAGTCAATGGTTATTGCTCTTATTCTTATCTATGACATTTCTAATATCTAATATTTGTGGTGGTAAACAAGTATTAGAAATCGTTATATTTCAGCCGTCTCTGAACCAATTTTGATCAAACAAAGATGATTTTGTAATTTAAATATTATGTTCTTTCAAATTTGACACTCAGTTTGTCACTATCTCACAAAAAAAGTTATTTTGTGTAGCGCCCTCTGCGACAGAACTCAACTATCCCTTTAAGGGTATCCCACCGTTTTATATTATGATTTGTTTTCTTCTGTTGTTAGTTTGCCTTTGTACTTGTAAGTATTTGCATTGTTTAGTTATGGAAATAAATGAAATTGAATTGTATTGAACTGACCTTAATGATTTTTTGTTGTTAGTGATTCTTTTATTTGCGTTGAAATAAATTAACCTATTAACTACTGAATTCTTTCATACCCATAGGCTTTTATACAGGAGCCACCCGGTTCCGGGATAAGGGAATAGATAGATAGAAAAATAGATAGCGAGATAGACGTGGATTAAAAATAATGTTGTAGTCACAACTCGCCGTCTTTTTGCACATATCTTAATATGATGCACCAAAATTCAGTTACAAGCGCATATTTCATGACGGAAACTGTAAAATTAAATGATGAAACTCGAAGTTCATAAATGGATAACAAGTCTTGGAATTTATAATTTCAAGAAGACTTTTCAATGGTAATCAATAGTTGGCCTAAACAAAATGTCCAAAGGAATACCATATTTGATCCACAATTTATCATATTATACTCAAATTAATTTAGATCAATTTAGTATTTGAATGTCCAAATATTATACTACAAATAGGTTCAATTAGAAAAATTATCGTTTAAAGAATTTCTTGCGATTTCGCGATCTCAAAACTAGATGCCGGATTGGAATGTTCTTGAAGTGAAGAAAAGGTCATAAAAACAACGAGACCTTAATTAATTCTCAAACAATAGTTTACTCAAATGATTAATCAAAAAAGCAACTCATCAAAGGTAAGGTATTTACGTAAATTACAAGTCAATATATCAAACAATCAGTTGGTATCACTATTCACTAACAATTTTGATGACATTGTCTGTAAAAATGAACATTTCCAAAACCGTGTCTGTAAGTTCTTTTTTTCGGAAAGGACGCAAAAAGACTGACAAATTTGCCGATCTTTTGTCAATAATTCATTCTTTCACACCCTATTTCGTCACTAGGTAACTTTATGTTACTTTCTCTTTCAATTGGTGATATCAGAATTTCGAAATCTTACCGATTTTTAGAGATATGGAACTGTCTACGAATGAAGGCCACGCGCGAACTATGGTCACACCACCATACGTATGTACAATCCGAGAAATGGTTGAGTTTTTGCAAATATGAGAAAATAATTGCAAGCTTTCTCGTTTTTTAAAGTAATTTTGGAAGAATATCACGGTAAAAATGTCCCTCGAGAAGAGTTGCTCTTCAAATGCCCTCACAATCGGAACACCACAGTAAATAGCCGAAGTGTTTGAACAAATTAACCTGCCATGTCTTATATTTTTGTAGTCCTATACACAAACACACTTATGTGCACATGGTATCCAGGGCTAAATACTTTCAGCACAAATTCTGTGTGCTACCTCGTATATGATCAACCTTTTCTAAATCATGCTAATTGCTACCGGACAGTTTAATTCATAATGTAATCTTCGGTCAACAACTAAACCGTCTTCTTAAATGGGTATAACATTGTTCATTTGCCGGTTTGATCTCATGCTCTTCTGGACCTTTGCCCAGAAGACCTCCTGGCCTTCTTCATCTTCTGTCCACACCAGATACGGCTTGTTCCGACTCAGCAAGAGCCTAACAAGGTACGGTAAATGGTCATCATCGATGTCTTCAAGGAAAATCAGGATGACCTTCTCCAACTTGGTGTCATTCATGTGCTCCACTGCCATACGGAGCTTGGTCATGTACCAGGTATCATCCACAGACTGGTTGCTTAGCAACAATACCGTCTTGTGGCTGTTTTCGATGACGTCATAGATGGCGTTCAAGTAGAACGATCCTGGGTGAAGATCGTCATCGCCAAATATGATGCGCCCCAGATGAGGCATCCTCTGCTCCAGAAAAGGTTTCATGCAGTCATTCACCCACCATTCATCGTCGTCATGGAACATGAGATTGACTTGGAATTCATAGTCCTCCGGAGTACGATCTTCAGTGATCTCATGGTAACCAACGATGGCCAACTTGAGGAGATACAACTTATAGTTTATCCACCATCGGTTCAGATACACGAGTATACCGAGGGTTAAAACTAAAATCGGCGCAAGACATGAAGAAACGATAATCATGACATTGATCCCACAATATTCATTTGGATGGAACGACCAAATTATTTGATTGACCAACACCTTTAAGGAACTGCTAGAACAACGGGTTTGATTTTCTGGAGCAAGATCTATTTTTCCTTCAACCTCTTCCAACCATTGTCTGAACCAGGCGAGTTGGCAATCGCATGTCAAGGGATTGAATGCGATATTTAATCTAATCAAACTTGACGGCATTAATGTGTTGGAGGCTACGGTCGAAATGTGATTATTTTGTAAGTACAACTGTTCAAGCTCCTTTGTGCCCACAAACATCCCTTGCTCGATGAATGCAATTGAATTGTTCTGCAGATGCAACACCCGCAATTTGTGCAAACCCTGAAAAGCGTCCTTGGAAATGCCGGTTAAGTGATTGTCAGGAAGATGAAGCTGAAGCAGGGTCGTTAAATTTGCAAATGTTCCTGAGGCAACTTGTTGTATACGACAACTTGTTAAGTCTAGCTCAACGAGACTTCCAAGCGGGGTGAATATGCCAGGAAGAGCGTGCAAGGTATTTAAATAGTTTTGCCGTAGTTTAAGGGTCCGCAAGGAGACCAAGCCTGAGAACAACGATGTTCCTGTCTGTATATCAACTAAATCTTCAGCTTTGAGATGAGATCCCGACATATTGAGAACCCTCAGTGCAGATGTGTTCCTAAACTGGTCAACTGATGGAATTTTTAACAGGCTATATGACATATCCAGATTAAATAGATGTTGCATATTATTAAACGAACCTTTCATGGTAAATGTATTCGAATACGACATGTCGAAGAATTCTAAGGAACTGACTGAATTGAGGGCGTCCTCTGACATCCGAAAACGATTGGCATTGCCAGAAACATTAAGTGCTTTCAAATTTGCCAAGCCAGTGAAGGTGTAACGAGAAAGGGAACCGAGATTGTTTTTTGTAAGAACAAGAGTATGGAGATTAGTTGCATTCCATGGTCTGACCATGATGCTACGGATGCCACTTTGATCTATCACCAAGGTACTGAGAAACCAGGATCCGTCAAACCATTGGGGATCCAAGGTCGCCAGGTTATTACGTGACAAATCTATTTTCTTGAGATGAGAGGCGCAAGAGAACGAGGCGTGTGGAAGTGAATGTATTCTATTCCAAGACAAACTGAGGTCTACTAGTGCCGGTAAGCCACAAAATGATTCATTATTGATGCGAGATATACGATTCCCTTGAAAGTTCAGGACCTGCAGTTTTTTGAAACCACGCAGAGCATACCCGGGAATGTCTTCTAAGATGTTAGAATCTAAATAAAGTTCTTTAATCAGTGGCACATTTTCTGTTTGCATCAACGATATGTTCACTGGGCAAATGTACTTTATGCCTGAAGAACCAATCAGAAGTCTGTCGATTTCAACATGGCCCATGAAATACACGACGTCAAAAGTAGCTAGGCTGATATTTTTCATGTTCAGAATACCTATGTGCAAACTTCCAAACGCCTTAGGTTGAAGAAACGTCACATTGTTATTATTTACATTGAACCTAATGACAGAGCAATTTCTCCAAGGTAAAAAGTCATCCTCATTCATAGTTGTAAATTTGTTGTAGGAGAGATTAACTATCGACATATTCCGCCATCCATAAACGTTTCGACCCTTCTGAGCACTCTCCAAAGTGCTAGAGATGTTACTGATCTTGTTATGTGATAAATTTATTATATATAAAAGAGCATTCTTCTGAAGAAAATAAATGGGCAGAAAAGTGATCAGGTTATGCTCTAGTATCAAGGCCTGCAATTGTGGTAGAGGTTCAAAGGTTCCACTATCAATGAAAGCAATGATGTTAAAACCAACATTTAATGTGTCAAGTTGGTTGTAATTCATGAAAGATCTGTTTCCAAGTTCTGTTAATCGGTTATCATGTAAGGATAAGCCCAGCAGGCCATGCGGAAGGTCTTGGGGAACTGAGGTTAGATTGAGATGAGCGCACTTAGCCGCGAAGTGTTTTAACTGGACCGGGCAGCTATAGTTTGGCTGGGGTGAACGGAGAGGTATTTCCACTCTTACCTTCTGCACGATATCTCCCCAAAATATTACTATCAAGATCAAAAGTGTTCGCGTCAAGGAATCCATCGTGAGATGAGCCGTTATGATCGTTCTCCACAAGTTCACTGAGCTGTTTGTTGAAATCAAATTAGCGATAACACTGATTTCCCCCTGCTTGATTTCTGGAATAGACGGTACTACAGGCGCTAGTTGTGGCAATATCCTCACAGGCACGTAAGTCATATCGGAACTAATGAATCAGCAAGGTAAACCCCTTGATGTGCTAATCGAAAATACTCAGGTATATTTATTGTATATCAACATCAAACAAAATATACCACGAGTGCAGTTCAAGCTTTTGTATTCGTGAGACAAATAGGGGTTTTATTACGAATAAATACCATTGCTGGCTTAACGCCAGTATCTATAGCTCATTCAGACCAATACATAACCTGTATCGATTAGCGATTAGTTCTAATCAGCTCGTCATTGATTGATTCGGCAATAGAAATAGAAAGGGTTATAGAACGATAATTATGACCACTAATCAGGTCAAGTCCTTCGATCATCTTATTATTTTCTCCTTTTCTTTGTATGGATTTCTCATAATTTCTCTGTTCCTAAAATAACAAGCACAACTGTTGTGCTTGTTATTTTACTTCACTTTCAAGTGTTCTTTTACTGACCTAAATTTAAAAAAAATTGTAATCATATCCTTAATTGTAATAATGCAGTATCTTGACCAGCCACATTTGTTACAGATAAAACTATTATTTAATCATTTTCGGATAAAATGAAATGAAACTATATTATATCATATGGAAATTTTAAAATACCCGAGCAGATGCATACACAATAATATAAGTTCAAAGTTCATAGACATATTTGAGCATAGTGTTTTATATATGATTACAAATTGATTATTTTTTTAAGGCCTGTTGTGAAATTGTAATTGGTTTGTACAGCTTGCACTTCGTGTGGTAGTAAGTTCCATAGGCAAGCGCCTCAGTACACAAATGTGCGTTTGGTACTTATCGTTTTAGGCTGGATCGTCTTAACACATAGATTGCCACTTCTCGTATAATATGGTCTTTCTCTGAACGAAAATTTATCAATTAAATAAGAAGGGGCTTTTTTTTAAAGTATATTGAAAGTCATTAAAGCAATACTTTCTTTCCTTTTCTGCTCAAGCGTATCCCATCCAAGTTTATTCAGGTTGTAGCTTCTCGACAAATCCCAAGGGGTATCATTTATTATTCGAGCTGCCCGATTTTTAATTTGTTGGAGACCATTTTGAAGGCACTTTCCACAGTTTCCCCATATTACATCACAATAGGAGAGGTGGGATAAAATCAATGCATTATATACTAATTTCAATGTATCTTTACCAAAAATATTGCGTATTGACTTTAACATATACAATCCACTACTACATTTTTGTGTGTACAGATTTAATATGGTCTGTCCATGATAAAGTTTCATCCACAATCACTCCTAAATGCTTGCATGTATAGTAACTCTTTTCAGAGGGGTTCCATCTATGTTAATATTCAAAGTTAAATTACGTGCTAGTTTTCACCAATGTCTTTTGTTCCTAGTACAATGTATTCTGTTTTATTTATATTTAAACTTAACTTATTGACATCAAGCCATTTTTTTCATTTACTAAATCTTCGTTTACGTTGTTTTCCAGTTCAGAAAAGTCATTACTAGCATAATATAAAATAGTGTCATCAGCATACATATTTATTTTGCAATTTTTTAGTACTAAGGGTAAATCGTTGATGTGCATAATAAAGAGAAATGGTCCAAGGATGGACCCTTGTGGAATTCCAGATTGAATAGGTGAAAACTCAGATGATATAACATGGACTGTGTTTTTTTGGTATCTCTCATACAGAGAACTTGTAAACCAATTAAGTGTGTGTTGTCCAATACCATAATATTTTAATTTTTCAATTAGTAAATCAAAATCAACTGTGTCGAAGGCTTTCTTCAAATCTATACAGAGCACACAACTTTGCCTTGTTCAAAGCTTTTCAGCCATTCATCTGTCAAATTCAGCAATGCAGTGGCCGTTGAGTGCAGTTGCCGGAAGCCAGATTGATATACATTGATTATATAATTACTATTCAGATAGTCATATAACTGATCAAAAACTACATGTTCTAGTACCTTCGTAGGTATTGGCAATATTGGTATCGGTCTGAAATTTGTGGGTTCATTTGTTCCACCTTTATGTAGAGCACTTATTCTTGCCTTTTCCATTCGATAGGGACCCATCCAGTAGTAATAGAGGTATTTATAACTATTATGTTAAAGGGGAAGAAGAGACGAAGAGAAAGAAAGGAAGAGAAGGAGCGAGAGAGAGAGAGAGAGAGAGATAGAGATAGAGAGAGAGAGAGAGAGAGAGAGAGAGAGAGAGAGAATATATTAGAGACAGAAGGAGATGTAAAAGTCCCTTTTATAGTATATGCCGCATCCTCTTCATTTGATTGCGGGGGGGGGGGGTTGGGGGAGTGAATTAAGTCAGAAATGTTTTTTCCCTACCCTGTCATTAACATATACCCTTCCTAAGCCCGGATAAAATCCCTTTTCGATATCTCTAGAACCATTTTCAGCGCCGGCTGCCCGCAAAAAGACCGTAAGAGATATATTATTGCCAATGGACGTAACGGCCTTCTTGCGGGGCAACCGACGTGTATGAACTTTTAGCTGTGCTGCTAGACGAATGAACAAAAGCAATATCGTTTCATTAATGCTTGTTTTAAAGAGGAGAATACATTGCAACTATAAAATCAACTTATAAAACTGTATGTACACTGAGAGGTGGACTTGAAGTAGGGATATCTAGGAAAATTCGATCGGGGAGGGGGTGTTGTTGTTTTGACTCGAAGGCTGATGGAGTTATGATCAGACTATGCCAATATACTGGTGGATTAGATAGAGTGGGAGTGCTCGCACCCGCTATGATTTGAGGGGTCCAATTTTTCAGGAAATATTTAGCGCCGACTCAGCTAGCCGGTGAATAAGTGTGTGTGTGTGTGTGGGGGGGGGGGGGGTTGTAGTGAGCACATATATTTGTTTGCCCTCGAAAATTTAAAAATCGCACCCCCCCCCCCCCCCCCTTAGCACCAAGGGAGGGTCCGTCTTCAAATAAAGGTAACATCAACGTGTTTTAACCTGTTTTTTCCCCAGGGGAGGGGGCTCGGGCCCCCTGCCCCCCTGGATCCGCCACTGAACAAGACTCTACTAAGGCGCTAAAACATGCACTCAATGAATCTCCGACCAAATTCCAATATGCTACGTCTGGATAGAGAGAGGCTTGTATGTATTAATGTGTAGTTGTCTAAAGACATATCTGCGCCGCGGCTATAGTTAGAACTTGAACTAGTTGATGAACGTAATGGTTATCTAGCTACCAGATTAAGATTTCACATCATGCATCTACCAATTAACTTTCTCTTGAATATCAGCTATCTAATTTAAAAAAGTACCTTACATTTTTCATTTTTTTAAAACACTGTATTGGGCTTTTTAAATAACAGGTGATGATTTTTTTAAACAATGAAATCGGTGAAAAAGTGATTAGGTTATTAAGAGACATTTTACCTTGCCCCTTTTATCTGTTTATTATTTATTGTTTTGATGTCTCGTACGTTTTCAACGTGCAGCAGACATGAAACATGGCTTCAAATGTTAGACGTATATTCGGTGATGAAATAACAAACTGGAACCTGAATTGAACTTCACTATCATTAACAAATTAATGAAGCATATGTTAATTCACAGACCTAGGCCTGATGTAGTCGAATGGTTTGATCACAACTTGGGGGATGCAGAGATCGTTGGTTCGAGACCCCCCCCCCACCACTTAGTGTTATTTAGGGTACGCGTATACATGTTCCCTCTTTTTAAAAGCACCCCGCCCCCTCTATCTCCGTGTGAAAGTCAATGGTGGGCCGGACTTTGTTGCGCGAAAAAGTACCCCTTTATCGGAGATTTTGAGAACACGCATGCGGTCCCTTCGACCCCGGAGTGGGGGGGGGGGGGGAGTTCGATCGAGACCCCGGTTACAGTGTTTATTCCCTTAAAGCAATCCATATTATGCTTATATTGCTCCTCACTACCCAGGTGCATGCTGGGTAGGGTGTGAACACCATTGTATCTGGATTAGCATGTGCACACGGGGGAGGAGATGGGTGTAGCCAAAGGATGTAGCCCTATAAAGCTATAATGTCTGGTCAACATTTTGTGGTGGGTTCGTTTGGGTTGTTCTAAACATGCTCGTGCCAGAAGGCGTACAAAGTCCAGTCTTACAAAAACGAAACTTATCGGCCCCTAAAAATGTATGCTTTTACGACATGAAATTAACTTTTCCCGTTATAGTAGCTGCCCCTATGTGATAAATTTATTTGATTCTAATTTTTTAAATAATTATTATTCAGAGTTTCAGTGCATAAAGAGTCTTGGGTTACTAATGGGGCGTTGCGAGAAAGTTGCAATCAACTGCAAATCCCCCCAAATCAAGCGTAGAAACTTTGTAATTGATCGCAACTCAACTTTTTGCAACGCCCCATTATTATAGAGAGAGAGAGGAGGAGAATAAAAGCTAGATCTAGTTGATCCTAACAAAATCATAGACAATTTAGGAGACTAGTGGGGCGTTGAAAGAAAGTTGAGTTGCAACTTATTGCAAATATCAGTTGCAAATTTTGCAACTTTTTTTTTACTTGCAATCAATCGCAACTTTCTTGCAACGCAACGCCCCATAAGTTTGGCTACACTACGTGACCAAAATATGGGCCGACTGACCACATTTCGGGGCGACTTTATTAGAGAGCTAGAGAGCAAGCTTTCAGGACGAGTTGTTACGGTTACTAATCAAGATCAAGATGGCCCCCGCTCCGCTCGCCGTTTCACCTTTGATCAGGGTAAATTAGCTTGTTGCCCTTGAGTAACGAATAAGTTTTTCTATATTACACTTTAAAAACGTTGTAAGGCTCTTGTAACCTCATACAAATTTAATTGATTTCCTTTTTCGATGTTGAGTATGAGACTGAGATCAGATTTGCCTTGGCCTGCGCCTGGCAGTGGCATTGATTGCACTGCATTTGCATCGGTTGCAATGTGACTGTCTGTGCTGTGACTGTGTGTGTGTGTGTGACGATTGGATTGGATTAATTCAGTGTTGAATTATGCATGTATGAAATTGATGGGGAGCCTGATAATATTATTGCACCAAACATTTTACTTGAACTGGTACAAGTTACAACATTCTAATTCCCTTTTACATTCCTCTGAATAATGCTTTCCCTCTTCCTACAAATCATCTTATTTAATTCTTTATCTTAAATTGTCAAATCCAATGCAATGCCAATGTCAGGGTCGAACTCGGTAGGCATGGACCATGGTAGGGGCGGCTGTAGACCGAATTTTTCTGTCTCTTTCGTTCGTTAGCCTCTGATTTGGGTAAGGTCGGCTCTCTATTTAGAGACAGAACAGCCCTATGCTGTAGTGGACGCGCGTTTGTGTAAAGAAACGTTACACAAAACTTGGCCAAACTTAATCCCTAATTTTGATATTTTACTGGATGCGTATCCGATGCATTTAAAGTCCTAAATTAGCTAAATGCTTAACTACTTATGTTCCACTTACCAACTTGACGGATAGGGCTGTTCTGTCTCTAAAGAGAGAGCCGACCTTACCCAAATCAGAGGCTATAAACGAACGAAAGAGACAGAAAAATTTGGTCTAGGGCACTGGTTAGATAATAAGAATCGTCCACATTTTAGCGGACGATCCTTTTTTTCATGATCTGCGCGTTTTTGATGCGATAAACAAATTCTGTGATGAGCTCCATGATGCATGTATGACACTGCGCAGCGCAGACTCGGACAGAGACATTCACGTTATGAAAGATAAATCCTCGGGAACAGACGGGAAGACAGACAACTTGTAAAAAGTAGAAGGTGAACTTCGGGTAATTTATTACGCGGAATTTGTTTTTCGTAATGCCAGCCCGCAGATCGGTTACCCTACACCCGCAGAGCGCCAAAAAAAAAAGACTTCCGCAAAAAGGCAGACGATCCTCATTTTTTCGGATACGATTTGTTCTTGTGTGGTTGAAAAGCATGTGTACATGAACAGATAAATTAACTGCCCGTGTACACGGATAGGAAATTACACACTATCTCCCAGCACTACCCCTTGACAATGAGCAGGGCTCCATACAAACTCTTTTGGAAGGGGGTCCGGATTTCACTTTTTACAGTCTGTATTCTGTACGCATGAAACCTATGTAGATCTAGGCCCTATAAACTTTTTTTTTTTAAATTTGGGGGGGAGGGGGGAGGGGGTTTAGACTTGGATGTTTTGTGCCCTACTTGCTCAGGGCTTAAATTAATCCAAGGCCACCAAGGCCATGGATGTGGATGCCCCTTTGATTGGCCTCAATGCCCCTCCCATTGGCCTTGGAGATTTTGTGTGCCCTTTCCAATTCTTCCTATTTGTGCTGTAATATAGGAATGTACCCTACAGGAAAGTGGCCTTGTCCTAAAAATATTGAAATTTAAGGCCTGCTTGCTGTTTATAAGTATCGGCTTGCATGATGATTTAGATATACAGTAGGGTTACTGTTGCATCATGTGAGAAAGGGGGATGATTGGGGAGTCCTGAGAAGGACTGTCGGTAATCCTCCTACTACCAAGTACCAACCCTCTCCTACCGGTGCTATAGTTCTCTTTAGAACTATAAGCTCGAGAAAGACTACCAACAGTCCTTTTCAGCCTTTCAGGACTCCCCAAATCCTCCCCCTCTCTCACATGGTGCAAACGTAAACCTACTGTACACCCTATACTTGTGAGTTTATAGTACAAGGTTTGCAGCACACATTTTTTGCTTTGAACAGTTCAAATTTTGTACAACCTTCGTAATTCATGACCACTAATTTGTTTTATCATTTGTCTTCCTTTCTTGCAGTTTGCAAGGTACTCTGCCTTGTTTGTGGGCATCGCCTATGGATCAAGGCACAACAGTAAGTTCAAATTTTGCTGCAAAATATACTTTTGCTTTTGAATATAAATGTTTTAAGGCTAGAAATGGCTGTCCATAATGTTTAAGTCCAACTTCAACTCCAAGTTGGACTTAAAATCTTTGTGAAAAATCCCAGTTGTAGCATCTACATGTATATATATATTTCAAGATACAGTACGAGCTTGTTTTAAGTTGTATGTAAAGCTTGAAACTGATCTGTGCCCGAGACACATGGGCACCGAACACCTAGGTCCAGATCCCTCAAATTTAAAATGTTGACATTCATGTAGCGCTCATGCATACAGACCCCCGAAATTGAAATCAGAACCCCCAATGAAGCCAATCTTTTATTGGCATTATTTTTATTTTTATTTTCATTTTCCAAATTTTCATCAGTTAAAAAAAAATAATGTATATTAAATGAAGATATGTATTTTTTTTTTTAAAGTTTGCTAATTTGTATGTGAAAATAGTGATTATAAATTCACTTTACATTGCCAAATTAAAGGACTTCAATTACTATTTCTCGTGAAATCGTTCTTATTCATTCATGAATAGCGCAATGTACTGCAACAGAAAAGGACTCCAATTTTGCAACAACATTTGCACATTCTACTCGTGTATAATTTGTAATTCAGAGCATTCTGGATCTAAAGATAAAAGGAGGCGCTTAACTGCTATGGGTTAAAAAGAAAAAGAATCATGTTGTAACTTCCATCTTCATCTTCTTCCATCCACAAACAGAGACGTTAGAAAAGAAGGAGGCATACATCCTTGACATGAAGGCGAAGGCAAAGGAAACGGAGGACAAGAAAGTTGAGCAGGCAGCAGTAGTAGCAGCATCAGGTAATAGACCAATTCATAGTTTAAAAAAATCACCACAGATGTCCACTCCAAAGTGATGGGGATGTCACTGCTCCATGAATCACTTTTGTTTTCTCATTTTAAAAAGAATACTTCCACAGAGGCTCCCAGTCAGGAATATGTGTGAAATACATCCTTGCAACATTGTATCGGGTGTTTTGTTCGTAGGTGCATCATTGCATGTATACACTGAAGGTGTATAAGACGATTCATTGTATATGACGATGTATGATGATATAAATAATACACAGCAGTGAGGGCATTAGTAAGAATTACCCACATACATTTGGAACAGTCTAACTTATCGCCTCGGGTGTTCGGAAGGTACCGAGTGGGGGTATTTTGACTAATGCCCGCAACAAAATGATGTGTATAATTTGTTTTATAAGATGTTTTATTTTTTAAATAAAATGATGTGTCATATCTTGATTTTACTAATGACCGGTCTTTAGTAAAATTATGTTTTAGGCAAAATAAATGCCTGGTCACGTGTAGGCTCTCAACCAATCATATGATTAGGATCTGCTTCATCATCTTATAACATCTGATAGTTTAATGTTTCCTTTTATAATGTTTCTATGTGTAAACTAGTAATTTTTTATTTTTGTTTCCATTTCCTAGGTGGAGAAGGCAGTATTTTCGACTAGAGCATCTTCATGCCCAGGTTGACCAGCAGTCACAAGTAGCTTCAAGGGGAAACCCCATCGTAGAGTGATGTCATTGATGAGCATCCCCAATAACCATGGTAGCGTGACTTTAGGAGCGTTGAACCACCACACACACCATCATCAAGCATCATGACCGAGACAACCTCTATAGACAACAAAAACAGTCTGGATCGTAGGGAGTCCGGATAACTTCAAATCTAAACAAGTCTCTGATGTTCTTCGAGGTTACCCAAGGAACATCGCTAACACTTGTAACTGCTAGTCCCTTTTCGCACCTGGACTGTCGTGTAAATCATCCTGTAAAAAAATGAACTGATGTGTTGTGTTTTGCAGAATGCAGAGAGATTTATATATTTAATAATAGCCTTTGAGCCTGCCCACTTGAACATTTAATTCTACCGGGTGTAGCAAAAACATTGAACATTCTCCAACTTTGATTTTTACGGTTTTCTCAAAGAATAAAACTATCTAATTTCATGTAAAATGGAATTTGAATAAAGCATTATCAAAGGAACTTATGAGTACATGGATTTATGTTTTCATTTGTTTTAATTATTTTATTTCCTGAGGTGGTCAAATAGAAATATCTCATTTGAAACAAGTTCACAAGTAGTCAGCATGCTAATATTTCCCCCTTATCTTCCTACGCCTTAAGGTCACGCCTCTCTATGTAATATGTAGAATAACTTTTTTTATTGCAAATTTATTTAATCTTTTTTGATAGGTAGCAAATATGAAATTATTCTGTTTTTATATAGTGCATGCCATGATATCCATATGCATTTCCATAGTTCTAAAAAACAGACTTTCATGACGTAAAGTTTGTCCAAGTGTTTTATACTAAAAAAAGGTTCTTGTTTGGTCCTGGTCCTGGTCTTAGCTCCAGAAGCTATTGCCAGAACAAATCAGGGAATAGGAGAGAGAGAGAAGGGAGGGGGGGGGGGGGGGGGAGAGTGAAAGACAGGGAAAGAGAGAGAGACGAACAGAGAGAAGTTGAAGATGATACACCACATCAAAGGACATGTGCACCCAACAGTTTGAGACCTGTAAACAACTGACACATCACTCTCAGAGAGAGGGAGGGAGAGGAAAGGGATATGGAGGGAAGGGTAGTGATAGAGAGAGAGAGAGAGATACAGACAGACAGAGAGAAGTTGAGATATCTATACAGGATGTGCACTATGCAGCTCTCGACCATCCACAAATAAGTGACAAATCGCTCTTGCTTGTACTGATGTAAACTTTCTTGGTAAAAAAAGTATTCACAAGCAAAGCATTATTTCTTTTAGAACAATTTATTTGCAAAGCACATCAAACATTAGTGTACCCTGAAACAATTTTTAACAAAGCTCATGCTTAAAAATTTCTTTTTCTTTCTTATCATGAAAAACTATCTGTAAAGTACACATAAAGATAAAGATATCTGTGATATTCAAGGTTTTTTTTTATCGTCAATAGAATGACACTGTTCTTTTGGACGGATCATTTTGCAATTAAAGGCTGTCTAATTTGGTCTTTAATTGGAATGAATACACAAAACCGTGCCATCTGCTCTGAGCAAGGACATTAACTCGTCTAATACCTGAGTAAAACTCTTCTTGCTCTCCACAGGTGATATAAGACCTCATTTCAGTTTTTTTCTTCTCTTTCTCTTTAAAATAACTAACGGAACGCAAAAAACTAAAACTATAAATATAAACTATACACATAGAAAGAGGTAAAGAACACAAAAGTGGCAGTAAGTTTAACCACAAACATATGTACAACTTCTAAGTAATGTATACTTATGAAAACTAACATCACATCTAATATATTACAAGTTCTTTCCTTTCTTTTTCAACAACAAACTTTTAGAAACTACTTGTGAAAATGTTTAGCACATAAGGATCATACAAGTAATTTCTCTCTTTTTGAAGTACACTGTCATATTAACGTAGAAGAATTGCTCATTGTGATAAAGCAATCAGTCTAAAGGGATATCAATTTCAGCACATCACAATCAACCTTTGTTCCCCCCCCCCCCCAAAAAAAAGAAGGTAATGATAATAAACATTTATTTAAAAAAAAGAAGTAAATATCAAACAAGTTTTCAAATGCTGCATCCTTGAAGGAAATGCTGTTGAATGTGACAATTTGCTATACTCAGATTATGATGAATTCACAAAATATTATTGCATACGAAAGCCTCATAAACTGATAGCATTAAAATCAAAGCTATCAAAACCTTATAATTTAGTTACCAGAAATATGCTTTGTGGCATGTGGTATAAATGCCCTTCTGCCAGGCACACAACTAACTTTAATTGTAAAATGTCAATGTAACTTCAAGCTACTGTATTTGTCAGCCTACCAGTATTTGAATGATATTATTAGAAAGACCTCTAATCAAATTAGGTAGATAATTTTTATTACAGATAGACATAGACTTACCCCCATTACAATTTCTTTTTGCTGTACATGGCCCTTTAGCTGAAAGGCATCAATTCTACTTTTGTTTAGATTCCAATCAACAGAAATTACAGTCAGATGGATGTAATTTGTATTACAGATAGACATAGACTTACCCCCATTACAATTTCTTTTTGCTGTACATGGCCCTTTTAGCTGAAAGGCATAAATTCTAATTTAAAAAAAATTCCAATCAACAGAAATGTATAAGTACAGTCAAATGAATGTAGACAAGGTACAGGTGATCAACATTTTGTACAGTGAGAACGAAGAGCATTCCTTTTTTCGCATACAATTATTTGCATATGTACTTGTGTGTGCATGTATAAACTGTTCCAAAATTACAGTTTTTGAGAAATCCAACAGCAAAAAAAATCTCCAGTCATTTCTATAGAGAGAGTGAATCACTCAAACGCACCTCAAGCACTTTTCTGGGTTTACTGCAGAGTTTAAAAAACTAAATCATCATTACATTAGTCACTAAAAAAACAAATTAATTAATTAAAGATTGTCTATACACATTGGTGTTTGGTTACAATAACCCAAAACTCTAATTAAAGATTTGCAGTAATTGTTATCATCCAAAGTACCCCCCCCCCCCCCCCCCACCCCATGAATAAATAGGGAAATAAGGAAACTTGGGGAAAATGTCACTTTGAAAGTAAATAATCAGGCCAGTGAAATTATGAAAGGATCATCAAAAAGCACTAAATCATGTAAATTTACACTTCCCTTTTGCATCAGTATAAATTAAAAAGACCATCACAAACATGTTGCAGTATACATCATACCAAAACTTTATAATGCTCAAAGCTTCCACACGTGATCCTTATAATAATGCGGAGGGCAAATTCAGAGACGATATCAAAGAGAGTGAAACAGTTCATTACATTTCTAAAACCTGGGTTTTATTATATCCATGTACTTCAGGTGAGAGCCATATATAGCATTAAAACATCCAACAATGACATAGTAAACCTTTTCTCTTATTTTTTCACTCTCTTTATGTTTTTCTCTTTCTTTCTCTTTTTTTTCTCCTCTCTTTTTGTTTTTTTACAACAGACTTCGTAATTATGACAGGTTCTAACAATGCTCCTGTCACTCCAACGAGACAAACACCAGACTGATCAAAAGAATAAATAACCCCTAAAGGCCCAAACGATCAGACATTTTGGGGTCAGTGTGGGGTCGGTTTGACGGCGGTGTGCACTGAGGCATAACATGGCCCTGATTCACTGGAAGAGGTCCTTGTATCCCTGAGCAGCAATGCCATCGTTGTATTCCTTGGTTGCAAGGTTGGTCTTCTCTACGAACTCTGATATGAACTGGTCCATTTCTGTGATGGGTATTAAAGAAGGTAGATATAGGAGTTCATGTAGTTGAATGGTATAACTGCAATTGACACGGGTAACACGAAAGGAAGGCAATGTCCACAAGACAAGAGAGATATAGGATATTTGATTTATTAAACATGGAACAAAGGAAAGTGAGAGTGTGAGTGAGTATGAAACCTCACCTCTTTGATGAATGCTTCAAGTAATTATTAGGTAAACATACATTGTACATTGTAAAGCACTTTGAGACGGCCTTCGGTCCTGTAATGTGCTATAAAGAATGAACTATTATTATTAGTATTATGTGAGGCGGGGAGAGACAGAAAGAGGAAGAGAGAAAGAGACAGAGAGAGAAAGAGAGAGAGACTTTTCTGAGAGGGAGTGGGGAGAATGACATGGATAGAGACTAATAGGGCTCTCACATAAAGATCTACAAGGATCATCCGTCTACATCAACAACAGTTCACTCTCTCAAAATACTAGTTGATGGTGCAGATGCCAAACAATGTTTCTGAGTCCATGAGTGTGATTTTCATAAATAATGATTATGTACCAAAACTTCTTGTTAATTTCCTTTTTGGTTTTAATCAATGATCCTCTTTTATGACCATTTTTACATTGTAAACATTGTGCACTTAGTCCCTGAACGACTACTTTGCATTTTTAATAAACCACATTCAATTGAATTGAATTGAATGATACTGATATATATATAAATAAAATAACACATACTTGCTCATAAGCCATAATGCAAATCATCTATTAACAAGACTTGAGTTAAGTGCAGAAATAAACATCAATATTACATATACAATAACACACTTTTAACACATTTCCTTCAAATGAACACTAACCTGGGTGTGTGTTGGTCCTCTCTCCAGACATGCTCACATATTGACTACCATTGTAGAACCAGCCTGCCGGTAGAGCAGCCAGATGATGCTTCTCCTGGGAGGAAGAAAATCACAAAACAGCTTCATTTAGTGAAATAATAATAAAAGTGGCTACTTATATAGCGCACATGTCCGCCACGTCCTGGCGCTTAATAAGTTTGAAAATAAAAATCACCTTTTTCATATGAATGCAAAATGAATATATCCCTAATCTAGAGCTCTTGTCGTGGCAAAAAATTATTTTGGAAACCACATTAACTTTTTAACTTCTGATAAAAACATTTTAATGCCTCATGACCTTAAAATTGCTATTTAAAAAAAAATAAAAAAAATTGGGGGGTGAAGTTAGAGAGAGATGGACAGATACCTTTAGTTATCATAACAACAGTAAATGTTTTTGAAAAATCTGTATTTCTGATTGAATACAATAGTTACAATCCAGATACATACTTAGATTCTGTCAATTATTATTGCAAATATGATAGCTAAGAATAAAAACGTTTACAAATCTAAAGATGAATTATACCAAACACTTACATGGAGCTGTTTCTTCTCCGAAGCTGATAGAGTGGTTTTGGTCTTCAAAGCTTTAGGAGTTGGTTTCTATGAAAATGAGATAAGATGCATAGAGTAAATGAATGAAATGAAACACATTAATGGATGCATGAGAGTTTGTGAATGCAAAACATGCACTCTTGCGATAATTCCCTCCATGTAACGCCTTCTAACATGAATCTACCATTTCTAACATCAAAATCCTAACTTCCAATAAACCTTGGACCTAAAACTTGATCAACCTCAAATCCTATCCCTCAAACTTACATGAATTAGCAACTCAAGCCTAGAATTGAATATTGCAAAAGTCTAGAGAGGAATTGGTTGTATCTCCCACTAATGAGATCAGCTGTACCATCTACAGAAAGTGAGAAAAATCTTGTAGTATAAGCCAGGTGATGACTATACCACCTGGTCATTTTCGGTCCATGGAAGAGATACAGAAACATATACATGTATCTCTAAATATATTCATCTTTATTCTGCCTCATGAATATTCGTAATCCACCTTAGCCATCTATAGGACAATAAATTTGAAAATCTGGGAGCTAATTTACAGAAGAGAATTCTTAGGAAGGATTTTTGCTCAAAACTGCTGATTCTGATAACTAAAATCTTTTGCTTGTAAATACACAGGATAGGGGTTTATTAACAATCAAAGAAACCAGACTTTCAAATTGAAAACCCCCCGGAATGATATTAAAGACGGCATTTGTTCCCTCTTGAAACGCCGAACATACCCCGGCGTGTGCAGCTGAATATACAATAGCGTCTTATTTTGTTTACAAGCGACAGATTCCTTTATTTTTGTATCGCTGCATTTGACATCAAAATAAAACCATGGGCGGGTTTAGAGTGAGGCAATAGATTATACATTTAGCCTGACGGTAGTGAAGTAAGAGAAAGAACTCAAGAGAAGATGAAAACACAGGCACTGAAAATGTGTGAGATGTCATGGGACATCGTCTGCTTGTGCAAGTCATTTCCATACTGTGATCTCACACATCTCAGCAGCGTTCAGAGAGCTCTTCAGGTGCCATGCCGGGGCTGTATTTAAGCGTTTTGTAATTTATGATAATCATTACTTCGAATGTTTCCAAGCATTGAATTTTGATAACCTTGTCGAATCAAAGTTTCAACTTTGCAATAATGAAAATAAAGTTAGTTTTTAAAATCAATGAATATCTACTTTAAGATCCCATTCACTAAAACTCCTGAAAGATTGTTCTAGACCACGTGCCTCGTTTCCGTGTCTCTACATGGACTAACAAGTTTGTCGACACGTACTGAAGAAGAAGAAGGTAACTCTTTATAAGACGGGGCCCAGAACTGTAAAAGTCATTTGAAAGCAGACGTTTTACTCACCGGTGTTGCACAAGCCCTCAGCCACTCCTTGAGGGTGGCCTCCTGCAGACCACACCCTGTGAACATGAAGCAATGCTGAGGACCCTCATGGCCATTGTTATCCCCTCCAGCCTCGGCAGGCCGGCCGTTGGTGGTAGCCCCGGGTGAGGGGGGAGGTCTGGGGGTACCGGTAGGGGGTCTAGCAGCCGGTACCTCAGGGGCGGGGCACTCGGTCAGATGGCCGCTCATTGTGGAGTAGGTCAGTTCCATCACCTGACTTGATTCTGGAATAAGAACAAAATGAAATAGAACAAAATTCCTTTTTTTTAATCACAATTATTTCAATATAACAAAAAAATGGGGGGGAAAAAATTCTGTTCAAGACTTACATGTACTGTCTGTTGACAAATATATAGTAAATTTTTTTGCAAAGTTTCATCTTGTCCATAAACAAAAAAGCAAGTAAGGATTGATTTGTGTACCAATTGGCAAGTTTTTGTTGAACCTAGTCATTTTCATTCACATTGGTTCATATCATATTCATTTTTATTCTTTTTTTAAACTATATAGGAGTTGAAAATAGGAATAACGGGCCTAATTGAGGAGGAAAAGTGATTTATTTAGACCTTTAAAATACTGTGTACTGCTATGGGTTAATGAAATCTTAAATCCTGTCTGTACTAGTTTGGCCACTGACAGGTGGTTATCTCATCAACTCAGCTCTCAATTAACATAAGAAAAAGAGGACCATGGGGGACCAACGGGCACCGCTTAGGCATTGTTTTCTAGATAGAGGGAGCAAGTAGCTACAAGTAGTGCAGAGGGGCTTTAAGGATACATACCATTGAATCTTGTCCTTGCTTCAATGTGATAGATGTTACCCTGGAAAGGACTGTGGACCAGGGATGACCGGAGGCTTCTCATCTTGGGCAGGAGTCTTGACCTGTCCAGTGGCTGGCTGAACTTCAGACTGACCTCCGTCATGGCTGGGCTCAACTGCCTGCTGAACTCTGGCGATGACCTGGTTGGTTAAGAAACAAGGTCAGATATATCCAAGGTCAATAAAACCAGGGGTTTGCTAATAATTCATTAAATATTGACTGGCTTTGAGGGATTACATTGCCTGACTAATTTCATGTATTTGATGTGGAATTTATGAAAAGTCTAAAATACTTGAATATTTGCTATTAAATATATTTTTATCTTAAGGCTACAAATGGCTCTCCATAAAGTTTAAGTCCAACTTAGAGTTAAGATCGACTTAGGATCTTTGTGAAACACCCCCTGATGTAGATCTATCTCTTACCATTGTGGAATGAGCAGATGTCTTGCTCTGACTTTGCTTGGTTCCATGAAAGCCGTCTCAGAGAGAATCAACTCAGCATCACCACTCCTGAAAGAAAGACAGAATGAACAATATCAAATAAAACCTGAGCAACATAGACAAGACAGACTGATCACTAGACATCTATTGTAATGATTTTTTTTTTTTTTACTGATGAAAACAGTCAATTAAGATATTGAGCAAAAATACACAATTTGCTAAAAGGGTTGAAGAGTTTTGAGATTTGTTCAAATATATCCCTATATGTTTTAAGACCACGAAAATCCAAGACGTCTGGATAGCTGAACATACACTGCAATCACATATATTTTTTAATGATTTAAACAGTCAATGAAGAGTTTGAGCAAAATGCACCATGTAGTAAACGGGTTGAAGATCGAATTTTGATATTTTTTCAAATATATCATTAAATGTTTTAAGACCATGAAAATCCAAGACATCTGGATAGCTGAACATACACTGCAATTACATATATTTTGTTCCGACAGAAGAGGCAAATGTCTTTCCTGTTGATCCACCTACATGTATATTATATAAATGAATTGGAGGCTCAATTAAAGGATGATTTTTGAAGAATATTTACCTTGAGATTTCTCCATAATTGGCTAGGATAAAGGCCATGTCAGAGTTGACCTTCCGCAGTAGTTCCTGTATGAACATGAGCTCTGGGTGCTAAGAGAAAAGAGAGACAACATATTTTAATAGAGAGCTCAAATGATTAATATCAATCGCAACTATGTACATAAGAGATAGGAGACTGCAAACTTGCGATTGATTGGAGGACTTACGATTGATTTGGATCAATCACAACTCTTTGTAAGACGGGGGCCCTGATCTATACTTCATGAAAGCTATCTTAACTTCTATAAAGCAGGACTTTATACACAGCTGCATTTACTGTCTCTAGTTCTACTGACTACCGTGAAAGGTTGATTCCCCTTCTTGAACTTTCACATTTACATTTTTTTTAATTATCAATGAGGAGTTTGAAAGTTGTTCTGCACTTTCAAAAGATAACAAACAAGGTCATTTTTTTATTGTGGCGAATGTAATGGTAAAGATGGTGAAGTTGATGATAAGCAAGAAAAATGTGAGGATCATCGATTGATGATGATGATGGTGATGATGATGAAGATGATGATGATGATGATGATGAGGATGATGATGATGATGATGATGATGATGATGATGATGATGATGATGATGATGATGATGATGATGATGATGATGATGATGATGATGATGGTGATGATGGTGATGATGGTGATGATGATGGTGATGATGATGATGATGGTGGTGGTGATGATAATGTTGATGATGATGGTAATGGTGAGGGTGATGATGATGATGATGGTGATGATGATGATGGTGATGATGATGATGATGATGATGGTGGTGATGATGGTGATGATGATGATGATGATGATGGTGATGATGGTGATAATGGTGATGATGATGATGATGATGAAGGTAATGTTATGTGATGTTTATGATGGTAATGGTGATGATAATGGTGATGGTAATGGTGATGATTACAAAGAAGATGAAGATGATGATGACAATGATTATGACGATGATGATGATTGCCAAGAAGATGAAAAAGAGGAAAACTACACCGATGGATTCGATTAAGATATAGAAGAATATAAAAGGAAATTCCTCTACTTACCGGTCCCTCTGTGGAGCTAGTGAGTAGGATGTTATTGACCCAGCCTTGAGCACACTGATCAAGTAACAATGGGAATGTCATTCTGAAACAAAACATAATTTTAAAAACACATAATCAGTCCACTCAGCAAAACACTTGCAGTTTCCATCTTTGGATAGAGGAGCACTCTTGAAAAAAGTTATGCAATCTCTACATTTTCTTCTATTTCCTTAAGAACCTATATATATAGAAATACCATATTTACCTCTAGGTAGCAATGTTGATCATGTATAGCACACAAAAATGAAATTTGGGAGAGGTTCACTCTCACTAAAAGACTAGAATTGACATTCATTGCTGGAATGTTTTTTTTTAAATGCTTAAACAAAATCACCAACATTTTCCGTAAATTGTGTTTGATCATAATTATTCTTCCCAGCACTGTTTTCATGCAATGGGACTATCAGTCTTTTTTCCCCTATCAGTAAAAATCAAGCAATATAAAATATTTTGTCTTACTTTCAAACTTAAATGTACTCTGTAAACTTATTTTATTGCGTACATACTTATCAGTATTTCGTTACTTGTATAATTCATTTGTCCTATTATACTGTATGGTTTAAATATGTCATTTTGATTTATGGATAGTGGAAAAATAAATCAAATCAAGTCTTCAGGTGATTACAAGTGCCTAGCTACCTGTGTTCAATGAAGGTTGTGAGTGGATCCACACAAGCCGTCACAGCTCCTATCTTCAGTGAGCCTCTGATATCAGCGTTGGGATGATTCAAGATGGCCGACACCACAGAAACTGTGTCCGTGAACCTGGAAATGAGTGTTACATAAACCCATTAGCATGAACAAACAGATAATAATAACAATAACAACAACAATACTATGTCTTGTTTACCCAGGGTATCCTCATTAGTATAAATACTGGTCTCACTGAGGACCCTGTAATCATATTATCACCGGCTTTGGCCGAGCTACCATGATAGGGCTTTCAAGGAATGTCTTCCTACCAGGTACCCATTTACTACACCTGTGTGGAGGGTGGCAAATTTAGATTAATATCTTGCCAAAGAATATTAGTGCCGCAGCGCTACTCAAAGCACGAACCATGTGATTCACAATCAATTGTTGCTAAAGCTGATGTCGTACAACCTGGTCGACACCCAAGAAGCTGTGTCTGTGAACCTGAAAACACCACTCTCTCATATCATACAAGTTTATGACCACATAAATGATAAATGTGTAAAAACATCTAATTTTCTTCTCCCCTTATTTTGGAACTAATTTCTAACAAGTCTTGAAGAGATTAAGGCTTGTTTTAGGAAGATATGGTAGACAGTTTCAATGAGCAGTAAAGGTCTTAATTTGTTAAGACCAGACTTTATCGAAGTATCATCATTAATAATTGTACAAGTATTGTACACAGCAAACTGGAAGTCTCATCCAGAAATACTCCCAGTCAGGTGATTCAAGTGAACATCAGTCACATTTCCGGTGAGAGCCCATGTTTATGTATCCCTTATCTTACCCTCACTTTTATCTTACTCTTACTCTTAATGTAATTAAGATTACATGTAATGGGATATTCTGCAGTTTTTGTAGGGGCATGCTTTCATCTTACCCTGGTGTCATGATAAGAACTCTCATCTTCTTCCTGCCTCCGGTGGAGGCCCTGATCGACGCCCTTTGTCGTCTTGCTGCCGTGACGATGTTCGTCAGCGACGCCTCAAGCTGCTTCTGGCTGTATGCATGAGGAACGCCAAAGGGAGCTCTCAAGACGGCCCATCTATGATTAGGAAAGAGATAATGTAAGGTTTTTATAAAACGGCAAACATATGAAGAGCTTAATTCCAAAAGGAGCTATTGAGTTATTGATATCAGAACGTTGTTCACTTACCCGTCTTTCAACACAATTATTTACCTACATTTTGGGAGCAAATATGAAAAAATGCAACTTCTAATATCACTTTTATGCCTGTACAAAATCTGGAAAAAAATGTCTTTTTTTCTCTGAAGTTACAAACATGGATTTGGCTCCTTTTGGAATTTATACATCATTAATAATAATAATAATGGAAAGTGCTTGCATAGCCCATAACAATTTGTAAGCGCATTCTCTATGCTCTATAACGGAACATTTTTAAATTTTTAAACACAAGGATGCATTAGCATACATTAATAATAATAATAATGGGCTCTTGTATACCACTCATGTATGTCAGACTTGACAAGCCTGGCGCTCCCGATTATTACGGCTGCCATACGGCGCTCTAGCATTTCAAGGAATAAATATCTACCAGGTACCCATTTACTTCACCTGTATATAATCGAGCAATTCAACCAGAAATAATAACATAATGAAATCACTAATTAGCTACATGTGAAAATGTTGGAGCAAACAGTGGCATGAATGGCCTGCCACAGTTAAGTCCAACTTAAAGTTGATCTTAGTCTTTGTGAAACACTCCCCCTGGAGGCAGAGAAGTGAACTTAGAAGAAATGTGATTGAAAGCGAGTTGTACCCACCTGTTATAATCCTTTGCTAGGTTGGTGAGGGTGGTGCAGAGGGTCTCCTTGTGGCTCCCTGTTATACCAGTCAACAGGGTGATCACAACCTGAAGAGAGAGAGAGAGAGAGAGAGGGAGAGTAAGAGGGGGAGAGAGAAAAAAAAAAAAAAGAGGGAGAGAGAGAGAGAGGAGAAATATGGTATCCGTGTTATATACATTTTACATGAAATCTTATGAATGTAATGACCCTCTAAATTTCACAGAACAACTCAAGGTTCTACAACACATGCTATGGTGACAATTGCTCCACGGTTTCCTAGCAAAGTCCTAACTTTGATCCTGGATCCCTAACTATACCTGACCCTAACTTCTCCTAAAACCCGCTCACAACCCTGACACTAACCCTAATCCTAATCCTAACCCTACATCTCTACAAAAGTCATCAGAGCAAGTGCCATGGTAGAAAGTACTACATCATCGTTCCTATTAATCATCATTCTCTGGGTAGACAGGAGACCCATATTCCTTACCTCATCTGGATCTGAGCTCGGCTTGGACTGTTCTGTGGATGGATCCAGGATGGACGGGAGGTCAGCCTCACGGACAGGAGCAGGGTCAACACTGCTTACCGACAGGTGAGCTAAGAAACTGAAAAGAAAAAGAATACATTTCAATTAATGCAACATAGAAGTTAATATTCCTGACGACGGATAGTCAACCTGTTCGAAACGTCGAGCCACTCCTACTTACCATCCTCTCCAACCGGCGCTATAGTTCTTCTTAGAAGTATAAGCTCAAGAAAGATTACCAACAGTCTTTTTCAAGACTACCAACAGTTCCTTTCAGGACTCCACACACACTCAAGAAAGGAAGATTACAGATAATCCTTTTTAGGACTCCCCAATCCTCCCCCCCTCCCTCACACATGGTGCAACCGTAAACCCACTGTATAGAAGTTAATATGTATCAGCGAAACAGGAACCCACGCATGAAATTAATCTAGTTTTGCTACTTGTTAATATATTTGAACTCCATGAAGCGCTGTGAAACCATGTAATTTATATACATGTAAGAGTACTATATAAATGACTTTGTTAATATCATTATTAATATTAATATTATTATAAATCATAGCCTACACGTGTCCTTAACACGATATTATTTAAATGTCATTGTTATTTTACAACTAACCGTGCAAGTGGCAAATGAAATGATTTTTTTCACCAAATCAATCAGCAGAACTTATCATTTTTGTGGCTTCAATCACTCAGTGTACGTTTCACTGGATTCTAGAAGATTTTGATTCCAAGATCCACTGTCCTAACACCTAAATCTCCAGTCAAATCACCAGATCGGCTCCAAACTGATCAATAATCAACACAATCTTGGCTAATTAGGGTTGCACAATTCTTTTGTATGTTTGGTCTTTTTTTTTTGTTTAGGGGGGGGGGGGGGGTCTTAATCGGGATAATTACTGGGGTATGAGCTATTCCTCTTCATGATCACAGTGTAAAACATTTATTTTTGTCATCTCAAAAGTTTTAAACAAATCTTTGAACTTTGTTTTCCTTCATTTACCTGTTGAGTGTGGAGAGGTACACATTGGCCTGGGTGAGAGATGGAACTTTTTTCAGCATTCTTGCATCGGTCTCAAAGTTATGCTCCAACTCATTGTATCTGAAGAGAGGGATCAAGCAGAGAAACTCTACTGGTCAAACATCACAAGAATAGAAAATGCAATATATACATTGTCACACTCTATTTTTTAAATCAACCATCATTCTTTTTTACATAGGCTACTTTGCCCACAGGCTTCTAACCCTATTTAGGTGTGCCTTGCAAACCATTTCTATTTCTATTATATATAGAACATAATCTCATATACCCCTCATGTTTATTTTACCAATATATATTGCTTACCGGTATGCAAAATTGTACTTTCTGTACCACCAGATCTCTCTCTCTGTTGATATATAAATGCTATACATGTATTTAAATATATTTTGAAATCATGGTTTGTGAAATAAAGACTAAATGAAATTAAAACACTCAAACCGTTAGTATAGTACATTTATGTTTGGTAGGATTACTAGGAGTCTGTTGTCCTGTTTGGAACTGAAGCCAGGGTGATAGTTCCCAAAGCAATTTACAAGGACATCAAAAACAGTCAAGTGCACAAAGACGCCATGGCTCAGTGGTAGAGCAGTGGTCTCATTACCAGGAGGTTCTGGGTTCAAAACCAAGTCGATGCGCTTGTGCCCTTTTGTAAGGCTTTAATCCTCATTACAAAGTCCCTCGAAGAGGACTTAAAATCCATCGGTCCAGTGGTTGCTTACTTACAGGCATACACATGCTTTATTAGAACTTCAATTCAATTCCATTCAATTTATTTTGCAAAGCAATAAAAAAACATACAGGGTAAAAAAAAAGCGGTATACAAAGTATCACACAATTACAATTACTTACATAGATAAACACAGAAAAACACAGAATCAATTTACAAACATGAATACATATTTTTTTAAACACAAGAGAAATTGCTTAGACTGGTAGCAGCCAGAAAGGAGGTGGTCCTTATATGCGGCTAACCAAATAATCAAATACAAAAAGTCTTATTAAATAAATATAAGCTATGATAACAAGTAAAACAAAGAAGTCGGGTAAAATGAACCATCATCAAATACCCATCCACCATGGACAGTACACTTACGTATTGGCATAGTATTCAGGCACAACATCCACCTGCTTCAGAACAGGAGATTCATTCTCTTGCTGCCATCTTCCAATCACCTGTAAGTAACAGACAGACATAGAACATTAATGGTAAGCAGATTTTTACAGAATCCAAACTTAACCAATCCAGAGGCTAATTTTGGGATCCAAAGATAAAGCTTGTGTACAATTTTGGTAGTAATTGGTAGTAAATAGAAAACTGGCATGAAACGTGTTAAATAGTCTCACATTGTTCTTGTTGCATCAAAAGATACATGTGCAAGAATATTTGTTGTTCCATCCCGATTTATGGTGAATTTTAATGGGTACTGGTAAGAAGGAATTCCTGTGAGCACTCAAATCGGTATATTTCTAGCAGAGCTGGAGTAGTATTAAAGCGCCTCGAGCACCTTGTGCGTTAGATAAAAAAATATCTGATATATATATATAAGGAACGTTAGATTACGGCTAGCTAGACCCTACCCTATGCTAGGACCCTTCCACCGTGACAGATCACTGCACAACAACCTTAGCACTTTGTTGGGAGAAAGCATGTGTCACATAAACGCAACCCAATGTGACCCTGGCTGACTCCTTCATCGACCTCTTTGTAAAGCATTTTGCAGGTAATAAACATAAAAATATCACAAAATAGTATCGTATCGAATTTGACACCCTTTCATTTGACCTCTGTCTGACCCGACCTGACCCTATGTACTGACCTCTTTGTAGAGCAGATGGAGACTCTAGGAATCCCATATGGTTCTACCTGACCCCAACATTAACCTTTTAGTACAGAATTCTACAGTCAATGGCTTTGTGAGCAATTAAATAGTAGGATATGGAGTTTTACAGATTTGAAATTCTCTATGACCTCTCTTTGACACATTCACTGACCTCTTTATAAATAGAGCATTCTGTAGGCATTGGTCTTTGGTGGAAAGGCGGACAAATCACGGAATGGTATCAGGTGACGATTGACTAGCTCTACAGAAATTCTACTTGAACCTGCCTGACCCCAACACTAACCCTTTGGTAGAGTGTAACGTAGGCATTGTTCTTTTTAGCTATGACATACCGGTAGTATGATACATGGTTATGGAGCTTTAGAGTTTGACAGCCTGAAGATTGTATTTGACCCTGTGTGACCTATACACTGACGTCTTTGTAAAGCATTCTGTAGGCATTGGTCTTTGGTAGGAAGGTGAACATGACCATATCATAAACAGTATCATATGGATTTGAGCGAGGTTTGCGGTCACACTACGTATTCTTTCGACAGGGTTGGTTGGCCCTGAAAAGGGCCCACTCAGGTTCTATCTCGACGTTTCGATAGGCTGTACCTATTGTCTTCAAGATGAAGAAAGAATATGTGGTGTTACTGCAAACCTTGCTCAAATCTATCAACATCACAGAAGCATTCGAGGACTACAATATCATATGGATTATGACTCCCTCGAAACCCTACTATTTGGCCTCTGTCTGACCCTCTGTACTGATCTCTTTAGAGTTTGACAGCTTTCAGACTGAATTTGACCCCTTTTTAACCCTATGTGCCTATACACTGACCTCTTTATACATCATTCTGTAGGCGTTGGTCTTGGGTGGGAAGGTGAACATGACCATGTCCCCTGTGTTGTGGTTCTGCAGGGGTTGGTAGTACTGTAGGGAGTGTCTGTAGGTGATCATCAAACAGGCTAACACACTGGATGAGCCCTAGAGAGAGTGGGAGGAATGAGAGAAAGAGATGATAATCATCAAAGATGATAGTTCTAGTACACCTTCCTGTCATCTTACATCAGAGGGGTGTTTCACAAAAATCCTATAAAGTCAAACTTAACTCTAAGTTGGACTTAAAGACTATGGAGAGTAGTGCTGTAACCAAACGTTTAACCGTCCGGTATCCGACCGCCGATGACGGATTCCGTTTTCAATTGGACGGTTTCGTTTTCCCGTTTTTTTTTTTTTTTTTTAATTTTTTTTACGTTTCGATTTATGCCCCTCCACCTGGCACTATGCCTGGCAATGTTTCCCAGCTCAGTAATTTGTTTTTTGACTCACCACTCCGAAACTAAAACAACACTCCAATTTGTCTGTCATCTTGGTTTGAAAGTAATCTTTGTAATAGATTTCAATATGTACTTTATAATAAAAATTCATCCAACTTTTACACATGGCGTACCACAAGGTTCTATCCTAGGTCCTCTACTGTTTTTTATTTACATTAATGATCTTACACATTCTTCTAAAAACGACATTGTTACTATTATTTGTGACAAGTTCACAAGCACAAATCAGCGCCTTCAAATGCACCTCGCAGTTAAATGAAAGTCCTTCCCGCTCACACGGACCTGGCTTGCTGCCGACTGAGTCGGTCAAAAAAAAAAAAACATTTTTTTTTTTTTGTAATCGTTTAACCGAAAACCGTCCGGTTTTGACTGGCGGTTAAACGGAATTGGAGATATCCGTGATATTACAGCACTAATGGAGAGCCATTTGTAGCCTTGAAATTAAATATATTCAAAAGCAAAAATTCAAGTATTTTAGACTTTTCATAAATTCCACATCAAGAACATAAAATCTCCTTAATAATAATAAATATCAATGATTTGAATCAACATTTTATGCTTTTTAAAATACCTTTTACAAAACATTTTCAAAGATGCTAACGACTTTTCATAATTGTTAAGTCCATCTTAGAGATAAGTTCAACTTAGGATCTACAGATATGTGGAACACCTCCCTGATCATTAAATCTTGTGCAACGTTATACAGGAGTATTAGACGAGAAGAGATGTGGGCAAAACCCATCCAATATAAAGAAATCAAGGTAGCACAGAAGGGATTTATTTAAAAGAGGAGAAAAGTAATGATAAGATTAAAGATTACACATTCCCCACCACCATCTCTCCTAACTTACCCCATCATGGAACTGGAGCTCTTCATAGTATGACTTTGGTAGAACTGTAAGACCATTGCGTGGATGGCTAAAGATGATTCCTTTCTCAAACACATAGAGCACACCTAAACAGTATGTGGCAAAAAGGAAAGAATACATTATGAAAAACATAAACCATAATTTGTGTTCATATGAGGAATAACGTTGTGTATCTTATTGTCTGAAAAAAGCTTCCATGATAAAAATTCACTATTTCTAGCTATTGTAAAGGAGGTCCAAACTGACTAGGAAAGGGCTCTAAATTGATCCTACCCTAAGATGTTCAACAGTAGATGGCAACCTTCCTCCCACACTGCACAGGTCAGCATATGCGCAGAAAGGATACCGGGGAAAACAATAAGACAAGGTTTCTTCTGGCTTCCATAGAGAATGTACAGCAGTGTCAACTATACCTTACTTTGCTAAACTATTGTTCACATTGCCTGAACTCACCTGATGATTAGATGAGATCTATGTAGGCACCATCATAATATTTACTTATAGTTTATTATTTCTGAAACTTTAATTTCTATGGGACTTTCCAGTTCTCAACCCATTTTATTTGTATGGAAACCTGAAGTGCCTTTGCCAAATATACCCATGGCTAACGCTGCTCTCTATGGCCAAATATCGTAGTTGCGATAGCAAGAATTCATAGACTGGTATTCATGAAAGTCCAGCTTAAAACCCCAACTAAGTGGACAGAGTCGGTCCATTAATTCACAGAGCGTCAAGTGTCAACTTATCCAGTATAAGGATCGTACCACGAACCTCCCTTTTGCAATTCAAGAGCCTTGATCGACACCACTATGTTCCCTCTAACTCTCTCTTTCTGAGATACAAAATATGTTTATAATAATAATATTAATAGTAGGCATTTATATAGCGCCATCTATCTACACAATTCTATTCCCAGGCGCACAAATTAGTTATTACCCCCGCTTTAGCCTAGCTGCCATTACAGTGCTCTAGCATTTCAAGAAATTAATTCCCCCAGGAACCTATTTACCTCAACTGGGTCGAGTGTGGCAAATGTAGATTAATGCCTTGCCAAAGGACATTGGTGCCGTGTCAGGGACCAAACCACGACCAATTTTAAGTCAAGTGCTTAAACCACTTGACTAAGACACTTCTACAAGTTTAATGCAAGTCTCACACAGAGTTGAATCTGAGGGCATCGATCTCGTTTGATGTCTTTACTTACCGTCACTTGGTGTTGACAGCTCCACACTACCTAACATGGTACACTTCACACCATCTAGGAGTACATTGCCAAAAGAACCCTCAGGATTCTACCAATTTCAAATCAAATATGGAAAAAAAAGTCATGTGAATTCATAAAATGTAATCATAGAACACATTCAGTTTCACTACCATACTTCAACAACTTTTTCAAATCTTCAACTTCAATATTCTGATGTAATTCTCAACATTTGCGTTTTTTGACCCATCATTCCAAAAATAAATTTGTTTAGTTAGTATCATATCACAGCCAATGGCATAGCAGGTTAGGCATCAATTCTTTGTCAATCAACATATACATTAAGAGAATGAGGAATCAAACCATGTATGTGTTTAAGGGGGGAAAAAAACAAACTTCATAACGAATTTGCAATAGCATCTGATACGAACATTCAAAAATGTAAATCTTAAAGAACAAGGATCTGAACAGCATGATTAAGAAAATCTAAATTTCAAGGGATTTCATGCCTTCTTGGAAGAGGAAAAGCGAAATCAGCTCAGAATCAATCGTAGTGACATCATACCAGTAGTGCAACAGCAGTGTCTAAGATTTGAAGCCAATTCAGCTTTTATTCTAACCAGTAGAGCTCAATACACTAAGTCCAGGGACCCGTTTCACAAAGTTTTTTTTCCAAAGACAAATGACAAAAAAAAATCAGTGACCAATCTGGTGATGACCAATCACAAGCAAGGATTTCAGTAGCTTATAACAAAAACTGTCATTTGTCACTGATAACAACTTTTGTGAAACGCCCCCCAGTTGTCAGTATTCTTATCATTAGTTAGAAGCTAAATCAGGAAGATGATGTTTGCTTAGATTTCCTGTCTTCCTGCCACTCCTCCAAAGAATCGGATCACAATACGATAGTATAGTGTGCGGTGCTGGGGCTTTTTTGGCATTGCATGGGCATGTACATGCAAGACCAAGAAATTACAATAGGAGAAATGAAGGCTGAATATTTACACTTGGTGACTATCTTTACAATAAAGCTTACCTTTGTGTAGACACTGATACCATTCTCAATGTCAGATGGCTTCATTTCCGGCTATGGAAAAAGGAAAAAAAATGTCACATGATTTGAAAGATGATTATAGTTAGAAAAACAGCACTGCTACATGGTATAAAATATGATTTCTTATAGGTAGGAGAGGATGGTACCAGGTTTACAAAGCAAATGGCTCAAATTATAACTCTGGGACCCCCCAAATTTCCAATTTTGACATGGGGCCCTCACATATGACCTTAAAAAAGTACTACCTTGGCCCTATTTCATACAACTAGTCAATACCAACTGCCTGTATCTATGATAAATTTGCTCATGGCCAATAAAATGCAATTGAATTCAGTAGCTTATATCAATTATTGTAACTTGTTACTGAAGCAAGAAGCAGGGACCTGGAACTCCTTTAAAAAAATACAAAGATAGGGTGGAGCCCTGATACAGGATGGAAATCTCAGTCAATGAAAGACAGAAGAGGATACACAAAAATAGAAGAATAAAAGAATTTTGAGTAATAATAATAATAATAATAAAAATAATAATAATAATAATAATAATAATAATGATAACAATAATGATATTGGTAATGATAATAATAATAATAATAATAACAATAATATTAATAATAATAACAGTTAAAATTTGTATAACACTTAATACTAAGTTTCTCTATTGCAGTTATTATTCCCAAATGCAAACTTTGCTCCTCATTCGATACTGATTTAGAGGAAAGATGGATTTAAAATGACAAAACATTTCAAGCAAAATGACAACATCAATGATATAGTTATAAATTCAAACAATGATGGTAGTGCTTACAGCCCATGTAATAGTCCTAGGAAGGTGTCTGGTCAGTATGAGACTCTCTGTGTTCATCTCAATGCTTCCATCTAAACAGTAGAAATTAATACAGAAATAGAATCAGATACAAGACATTTATAAATTCAAGTTTCAACTTCAAAGTCACTTCTGGCACAGGTATTTATCCACTATTTTCCCATAAAATTACTATGATAAGAAGCAACTTTTTCATTAAAAATAAAAATATTAAAAGCTGTGGATTGGGGCCAAATATGTAAACCTTAAATTCACTTGGGTATGAATAGCAATGACATGGAATTTTTTTGTAAAGCATGTGATACTGAATTTTTACAAGCATTTTTGGTGTTGCTCGTAGCATGTACTTTGCCTCAAGTATGCTTTTCGTTGTGGAAAAATATTCCCAAGAACGATTAAACCTGCGTAATATAAGGGTTATACATGATCTTCCAGTGTCACATTTTAAAGTTGAACAAAAAAATATATGCATATCCTGGTGCTTTATGTAAGTTTTTACTTTTGTTTCTCACTGAAAATGCACTTTTAATAGAGTCAACACATTTTGCGCTTAGTATTCATTTATAGCTGAGTGACATAATTGCTGTAGGTCCCTTGCAAAAACCTACCTTCTTGTAGCACTGGAATAGCCGAGTCGAAAAAGCTTTCTGCAAACACCACAGACCCAACACTGTTATTGGGGTGCTCAACACTGGGGATATCATACACCACCAATGACACCTGAAATGAGTTTAAAGTTTAACATTGGTGTTAACATCTAAATTGAGTTGAGGAAGCTTTCTGCAAACACCACAACGCCATAAAACCCATACAATAGACCAGTTTACAAATGAATTCAAATTTTATGCATACTTTTTAAACAAAGTTTGTTCTTGACAACCTGAAAGCTTGCCAGAGGATTACTCGACCTATATGCAGGTTGGATTTTGAGTATTACAGTTCATTAGTTAATAACAGGTTAATGGAATAACTTGTCACTAGGTCCCCAGGAAAGAAACATCCATAAAATCTATTCTTGATCGTCATGAAGTTGAAGAGACAAATGAAATACTAACAAACCTGCAAAAACTTACAATCATGTATACTGTATAATCAATCTCAGGTTTACTGCAGTGGGTGTAGACATGATATTCTGCTGATCATGGTAATCCTGGTAACCTTTTCTAGCTAACCGCAGCAATCGATCAAGCCAAACTACTTCTAAGAATAAGACTCATTTATTCATATAATGGTATTTTGCTACCGTATGATGTGAATTCTGGTGTAACACTGAAGTACCCAATCTCCATATATCCGCCCTTCCGATCAATTCTCCATGAATAATCTGCACAAACATCTCTGTTCTGCCAAGTTTTCTGTGGTCTATCTCTTGATCTGGCGTGTTTGAAATTCAGGTTTTCTTTAACCAGTCGTAGCTTTCTTTCTTCATATTAAGCCTCCATTTGGATAATTCAAATAAGGCACATTTGGGGTGGTATTTTGAAAACTTTGTTATCTTTCATGTTAGCAAAAAACTGTTAAACATAATAAACGTCTTATTAAGGGGGAGCCCCCACGTGAAGTGAATTATTCAAAGGGGCTTAATTAAGGTGCTGTCCCATGAATCCAACAAAATGTCAGAGGTATCTTGAAGAGGTATTGTCTATCCACCCAGTTTTTACCTGCTTTTACTCGGTTACACAACGTGGAAAGAGTTTGTTGACTTAACCTTCATAACGATAGATGCACTGTGGAAACATGGGATCTTTTTATAGCTCCTTGTTCAAGACACAACAAGTTAAATCGCTGTTTTTGTTATAATGACGTAAGGGGAAATAAGCTTCACATTTATGTATCGTCATGTATTGAATATGAGAAATTGTTTCCATGTCGACATGATCGTTTGTTCATTTATTTTCATAATTATGGTAATTTCTATGAATAAGGAGGTCTTGGCACTTGGCACTCTATCGAGCAGTAAACATAACCCACTTAAACCTGGATTAGATGGAGTACACTCTTATGACTACCGTACTTAGACTAAATGTCTGGCAGAATAGGTAAATTGTATGGTTTCAGGCAGCTCAAAACTACTTTAATTGTTGAATTAATATATGATGGGGGGGGGGCATGTCTGTACACCTAACATTACACTAGAAATCGAAAAGAATTTTCTTACTTATTCCCCTAATGCTTGATTTCATCTTAATACTTATATTCTAGAGAGCAATTGTGCCGAAAATCTCATCAATATTCAAGTGAGAACAATGTTATTTTCACAAGAAAAGGCAAAGGTGTCATTTTGATATTGCAAAAAGAAAGGTTCCCATGTCTGCAAACTCATTCACTCTAAAACATTTTTCGAGATTTTTTACATGAAATATGGCATTTAGAGGCTTGTGAATTACATTACTTAAATTAGATTTTTCCCACTGTTTTTTGCCAGAATACTGTCACTTGTGTCAGTATCATTTACTATATTATACAAATAATGAATGGCCATGAGTGCAATGGTACAAGACTTTACACGAGGTGAAAGATAAGAGACGCTCTATTCAACGAGGCGCAGCCGAGTTGAATAGAGCGTCTCATCTTTCACCGAATGCAAAATCTTGTTCCAGTGCACGAATAAAAGCCATTCACTATTTGTTTTATACAACACCTCGGACGTATAATGGGCTTAAAACAGTTTTTCTGGGCCTAAATCTCAGCGATTTTTTGTTTGTTTTTAATTCATGAAATACTTTGTGCATCGTTGGTGACGTCAGAGTGCAATGGTGCGAAAGGATCAAACGTAATTGCACGGCTAGAGAATGATGACGTTCAATGGTACTTTTAGCGCATGTCATGTGATCAAGAATTGACCAATGAGGTTGCAAGAATCTTAGTAGGCGTTGTATAAATATGGATATTTCATGATTGCTGCATGTTTAATTTACAGTTACTTGTATGCACAGATATGGGCACTCTAGCCATACTGTTTGCAATACAGAATCTATCTGGGGAATTCCCAAAGATAACTATGACCTCATAAAGCCATTGCACAAGACCACATACTCCGGGAATTCAACAGAACAACAAGTATGTGCAATTTATTTAGTAGTAAAAAGGGCAGTTCTCAGCGGTTAATATTCTAAAGGGTTAAACCATATCGTACAAGTACTGAGTAGTTTCTGTATCATTCTTTATACACTGTATGTCACACACATAAGCTACCTGAGCCACATTAAGGCAGTCATCGAGCTAATCAAAACCGAAATATGGGTTATTTTGCAAAACCATGCATGGCATTATAGGTACACAAAGCAATCATTCCGTCAATTTGTGCCTATTGTTTTGTGCAAAATTGCACATCTGGCAAATGAGCGACCATGCAGAGAGGCAAAGAAAGAAACTGAAGTGTTAAGATTAGGGTCATGAGAGAATTCAGTAGTTACAGGGTTAAAGCCCCTCTGCACTAGTTTGGCATGGAGGGATTAGACCTCCCAGTAAGGTCACTGGCTGGTGGTTATCTCATCAAATCAGCTCTCAATTAACATAGAAAAAGGGCATCATGGGGAATCAACGGGTACCGCTTAGGCATTGTTGGCTGTATAGAGGGCGCAAGTAGCTATAAGTAGTGCAGTGGGGCTTTAAGTTCTCTTACCAGTTTGATGAGAGGAACCTTGTCATCTTTGAGCTCTATGGTGTTACTTTCATTGGTGAGTGCTTCTAGGGTGAAGTCAATGTTGGCTCTACAGAAAGAGATAGAGATAGAGACAGATGATAACACAGACTTCAGCTTGTGTGTTTTTTTTGTTTTTTTTCTTGGGGGGGGGGGGGGTAGTATTCATATGTTCAAGATACTACAGCAGAAGCTTACTTGTTTGTGAGGAAGCCCGAGCCCAGCTTGAGGTTCTCCTCTGCAAATCCTTCTTTCAGTGATGACAGACAACAGGCTTCAGCCTAGGGGATGGAAGGATAGACAGGGAGGGAAGAGAGGGGGGAGGGGGGAGGGAGGGAGGGAGGGAGGGAGGGAGGGAGGGAGGGAGGGAGGGAGGGAGGGAGGGAGGGAGGGAGGGAGGGAGGGAGGGAGGGAGGGGGAGGGAGGGAGGGAGGGAGGGAGAGAGAGAGAGAGAGAGAGAGAGAGAGAGAGAGAGAAAGGTGGAGAGATGGTAAGAGCAAAATATAAAGAGATAGAATTAGAAGTGCAGGATAACTACAAACAGTAAGACATGCAGTTATATACTTTCCACAGTGACAAAAATGCTTTCAAAAGAACAAAAATAAATTAACGCAAGATGGCAACGTAATTATAACATAATTATACCTATTCATTAATGTATTTCAATTTATGCATGTTTATCTCCCAAAACCCTTGGTTACCAACTATTTGATTAATCTGCTATGCATAATGGTATCTCTATTCATTTAGCATGCATTAGTTGGTGCTATGCCAGTCAAGTCTCTGGCAAGCTTACCAGTCGTTAACATATTTTTTTTGTTCAAAAAGTGACGTAAATATTGGTAGACAGGTCTATTTGAAATTTGCTGCTTCACCATGTGAAAAGGGTGATTCAAGGATTACTAGGAAAGAGTATTTAATGGTTAAATAGATCATTTTCACCGACCTAGAACTAATAAAAATAATCACCATACCTTTGAGTAGCTAGTAGTCTTGCAATACTCAGTGATTGATGCCAAGACGGATTCAATCACAACTTTATATAGTCTCTCCAGAAGCCTGCAAATCAGAAACAACATAATCACAATAATTTAGCATTCATGTAAACATGGATAAATAACTCATATGAAATTCTTTATAACTCATAAATATATGTTAATTCAATATATGATTCTTTTTTTTTGTACCATAAATGTATATGCCATTTTGAACAGAAATATGCAACAATTGACCAATTGGCTCTAGTAACTTGGCATTTCTGTAAAGCCTACAGCAAGTAGATAATTCAGTAGTTAATGGATTAACACATCATACCAATATGAGCAGTGTCCTTTGTAGACAAGCAACCAAAAAAAATTGATATGGCTGCAATTTCTTCTGTCAACATAAATGTTGGCAAAAGATCTGTCAACAACAGCACTAGAGCAAGGGAGTGTTTCACAAAGACTAAGATCGACTTTTAAGTTGGACTTTTTATTCATGGCACTAGTTGCTCTCCCTAATGGTCTCTCAATTATGATCTTAAGCTAATATTTTTCCCTTCAAAAATGAACAATTAAAAGAAATGTAAATTCTGTAGATTAGTGACCATCATTTATACGTCCCTTGAGATACCAATGCCAGTAAACAGAGAGAGAGCAAACAGTGGCATGAATGGCCTGCCATAGTTAAGTCCAACCTAAAGTCGATCTTAGTCTTTGTGAAACACTCCCTAGGTCTGCTCACTAAACAAGAGCCTGACTAAATAAATTTGGAGCACAGATGATGGACACAAATAATGACGATTCTCAACACAATAGATCTTGGACAACTTACTCAATATCTGTCTTTGGTGGGCGTGGCGCCTGAGCGGACCCCCCTGTGATGGGGTAGGGGGCGTGGCCACTGCAGGTGAAGTAGGTCCTGGAGCAACAGAGAGGGCTTCTGGGAGCAACCAACTGACAGATCTGGAATTAGGGCAATCAATCAAATTAAAGGTATGAAGGGTGCCATGATTGTATAATGTAAGCTGATGCAGCTATTCCTCTGCAATCAATTTGTAACACTACTTGATTTCTAATACTCCATCTTACCAGAAGATGATTCTGATCTGGGGGGTGTTTCACAAAGATCCTAAGTTGAACTTATCTCTAAGTTGGACTTAAAATCTATGGAAAGCTAGTTAGCATCCTTGAAAATATTTTGTAAAAGTTATTTTAAAAGGCATAAAATGTTGATTCAAATCATTCATATTTTCTATTATCGTGGGAAATTTCATGTTCTTGATGTGGAATTTAAGAAAAGTCTAAAATTTCATTATAAGGTTACAAATGGCTCTCCATAAAGTCCAACTTAGAATCTTTGTGAAACACCCCCCAGATCCTCTAAAATCGACAAAGCCTGGTTAATCGTGGCTTGATCTTTTCAATCTTCTCCATCCTATCTTGAGCCTTTCTGAAGCATCTAGGATCGCCACCATCACCCTGGTTGCCACAAGGTTTTGAATATGTTCTAAACCTCATAGCGAGAGCGCAGAGGAGCAAAAGCACATCACAATTGGCTCGAGAGCGTATTAAAAACGACTTATTTATAGCTCTACCGTGGCAGCAACACTTAAAGCACCAGTGTGATGCGCCACGATGAAGTAGTTAATAGCATTCTCTATGCATAAGATCCTGAATACATCAGAAACGTTACCGATTGACAAAACAAATCAGTGATGCAATCAAACCTGCTTTAGTGACCACCTGTATAGAAAGACCACCTGTCTACAAAGAGCACATTTTTTGTTTCCCTTGAAAATGGTTTCTCATTGAAACATGTACTGAAGGAACCTGTACATAAAGACCACCAGCCTATCAAAACAACTTTTTCTTGTCTCCCTTGGGTGGTCTTTAAAGACAGGTTTGACTGTATTATTCTAGAGCTTACCATGTGTTTAGCTGGTGTGTCTCCTATGCCTGATATGTGAAGGGTTTTCCCCGGTAGGAATCCACCCTCTTGGGTCAGCTTCATGTGAGCTCTCACTGAGTTCTGACCAAACAGGACATATGGCTTCCGACCAGATAGCCTGCAAAGAAACATTGATTGATTGATTAGTTAGTTGATCGACTGATTGATGGATTGATTGATGGATGGATAGATGGATGGATGTATGGATGGACTGATTGATTGATTGAATATGTTGATTGATTTAGAAAAGAACCATCATAAATTTGATTGAAAACTGATCAAAAGATTGATTGGCTGATTAACTCATTAGTTAGTTAGTTAGTTAATTAAATGATTGCTTCATTGATTGATTGATTGGTTGACTAATTAATTTACTGAATGACTGATTGATTGATTGGTTGATTGATTAAATGATTGGTTGATTGGTTGATTGACTGATAGATTGGTTGACTAATTAATTTACTGAATGACTGATTGATTGATTGGTTGATTGATTAAATGATTGGTTGATTGGTTGATTGACTGATAGATTGGTTGATTGATTGATTTACTGACTGACTGACTACTGACTGACTGATCGATTACTTGATTGGTTGATTTATTGATTGATCGTTGATCGTTTGAGTGATTGATTTGTTACTGGATTAACTGACAGATGGATTTACTGACAGATTGACTAATTGACTGACTAGCTGACATATGATCATGATCAAATGATAATTAACTGATGGACAGAGTGATCAACAGATAGATTGATTCAGCATTGGGATTTATAGATAGATTGATTCGTTAAGTGCTAAAATAATTAATAATTTGGTTGTTACATTGAATAACTGATAGTCCAAAACATAGATAGTTAAACTGATAGACAGATTGAAAGATTTATTGGAAAAGCCACCTTTCCCCTACTTATCAATAGATAAAAGAAATAATGATGAATCTTATAACAATTTTTGAAACAACCATGTACACACTAACCTTCCAACATTGAAATAACATCCTATCTTCAAATTCCACTCAGACTTACCCTTTATTGTTGCTTGAATTGGACCCCTTTCCATGGCTGTAGTAACTCTTCAATGGCTAGAATTTTAAAAGAAATTGAGATGATGATCAAAATATAAAGCCCTTGATAGGACTTCGGCATTTGCTAGTATCTCCAAATAAACTCAATTATCATGTTATGTATTGTTCTTTACAGCATTTTTAAATTTCTATTGTAATATTAAGATTTTTGTCTGCATTGTTTTACACATTTTACTGTTTTTATGAGTTTTGTGGAAATAAATGAATCGAATAGCATATACTGTAAGATCAGTCCTGTATTTCATTGCATTTCATGATTTTCTATATCTATCTTTCTGCTCTTGTTTCTAGACTGTTCTTTTACCTTCCAGATCATTCCAACAGGTCTGTGGAGCCCATTCAAAACATATTCTAGTGAGTGTATGACATGTGGTCCAATGCCTGGGAGACTACAATATGTTTTTCAATCACCCATAAAGATGAATTTGAGTAATTATTTATCTATGTCATACAACATATACACTCATTTGAAGGAGCCAAAAAAGTAAGCATGAACATGATCAAAGACCGACAAAAAAATCTGATATTTAGAGTTTATAGTAGATGGAATACATGTATAAATCAATTAACTTTAAAAAATAATTTAAAAAACATAATTCCTTACCTCTCCAACCATCCCTTCCAAAAGGGTTGAAAATGCTTTAGCTTTGCTGTAAAGGAAAGAGAAAAAAGAAGAAAATAGAGTTATATGTATTTGGATGCTCAACTAATTGTCATATCTTTTTAACCGCAAATTTCACACCATAATTCCCACAGAACAGCTGCCTAAACTGCACCCCTGAACAACTACTCCATAGGAAAAACACTAGATATTATAGTTTGAATTTTAAACAGTGTATGTTTCATTTGCCTCCATGCAGTTGCAAATTCTGCCCCCCCCCCCATAACAAAATATTAAACAAATGAATAAATAAATAAATACAAATAAATGAATGAATGAAAAATAAAGAAGAAAAAATTGATTACCCACTCATTATAACTACCAACAGAGGGAAATGGTTATGGCGTACATGTCCAGGGTTTTAAATTTTAGAGTTGACATCCTTACAAGAAATTATAGAAATTACAAATTATTGTTGGTAACATGGGACACAAAATTGACATATACTTTAGCCTTGTCCTCCGTTAATCAATTGATTCATAATATCAATATCACATCCACCATCTTTTCTTCAATGCTGGAAGTACTTGTTTAAAGAATCTATCATGATGGATTTCCCTAAATTTGACTTATCCTTTAAAAGTGGACATGAGTGACCGCAGACATTATACAGAATGCCTGAAACTTACTAGGAAACGTCCACATTGGTCAGCAGGGATGACCACTGGCGTTCAAACAGGGGCAGTTGATTGGTGACCATCGTCTCCAAGGCAACAGGGTCAACAATGTCGTAGATGGTTGCCAGAGAGCTGCTAATGTCACTCGCCTGTCAATCAAATCAAATCAATTAATAAATCAATCGAATCAATCAATGAAATAAAATGAAATAAATAAAACATAAATTATTAAATTGTGTTTCAGAGGAATCAAAACGAGTGGTTTCTGATATTGTCATGAAATTTTTGAATAAATGAATAAATTAAAGAAAATAAATTCAATATTATTTCATTGATCGATCAATCAATCAAACAGTCAGTCAGTCAGCCAGTCAATTTATCAATCAATCAATGAACATGTAGAAATGCATAATTTAAGTTGCATGTGATTCCATTACTTGCATGTGAAATTATTTGGATAGTGCACTATGATCATATCATCAATTTGATATTATATTTATTCATTTGTTTTATAAGGAAGGAAAATATCATCTAATACAGAATCCCCAAGAGTAAACGATAAACTAATGAATATGGGTTGTAACAATTAAGGCCTCTATTAATTTACTCTGTCAATCTCTTTCTCTATATATTTTCTTTGTCTTTTTCATTCTCATTTCTCATTCTAAACTCATATTTGTGTTATATGACTTGGACACAGAAGAATAGAATCAATCTATATACTCTTTTGAATGAACAATGAAATGGCGATATATTGATATTTGATTGACATCACAATCATACAAAAGTTGACGGGACCGAAACCTTTCTATCTATCATCACTACCAACATAAGAAGAATCAATAAACCTTAATACACACTGATACAGCTATTACAGCTACTACTGCAATAAAATATTAACAGTAATATTCTACCCTGCGAATACAACTATGCCATTATAGGATTCAGGTACATGGCACATGCATAATAATAATAGCCCTTTCAGACTAAAGGAAATTTATACAAAACTTGTATAAAGAAACGTATAAAGAATCACTTTATAGAGAAAGGGGAGACAAGATTAGACATCGTTTTGAAGAGGTCAGCTGATGGACAGCTGGCCAATCAAAAGAGCATGATCACGATAAGCCCCGCCCACTTATACAAATTTCATATGATTCAACGTCATTTTTAGACTTAGAGCTGGACCCTGATTCTTTATCGAGTTTACATTTGAAACAATGCTCAAACACACGTTGTATTATACGTTTCATTGTACAACATTTCTTTATATGGCATTCAGACTAGAAAAATGAATGATCTTCTATTGCATAGCTGTACAATCAATTCCAGAAGTTTGAATCTAGTCATATATTGTATACCTTAATTCTTCTACATTAAAGGCTTACCTCATAAATCATACATGCATTTACTTTTACGACATTTTATACATTTATAAATACTGCATTCAGACTAGAAAAACAAATTACTTTATATTGCACAGCTATACAATCAATTTCAGTGGTTTGAATCATCATACGTTGCATATCTTGATTCTACTACATTAAAGGCTTACCTCATGAATCATACATGCATTTACTTTTACGACATTTCATATTTTTTATAAATACTGCATTTAGACTTGAAAAACTAATTACTTTATATTGCATAGCTATACAACCAGTTTAAGTAGTTTGAATGTGAGGTTTAAATTTACCTCATCATACATTGCATTGCAAAAAAAATTCCTCTACATTAAAGGCTTACTGTACCTCATGAATCATACATGTGTTTAGTTTTACGACATTTTATACTGTACGTTTCTTTATACTGCATTCAGACTACCGGTAGAAAAACTAATTACTTTTAATATATTGCATAGTTATACAATCAATTTCAGTGGTTTGAATCATCATACATTGCACATCTTAATTCCTCTACATTAAAGGCTTACCTCATGAATCATAGTGAAAAATCCACCCCTGTATATGAAATGTAAATAATGACAAAAACAAGAATATATCAGAGCTAGGAAGTGATACCATCTTTCTATACACAATGACTACTAAAATTGTTCAATGGATATCTTTACCACAAACATTAATAGCACAGCAAGCGAAGCTGAACTTGAGAAATGACATACATGTATATCTAAAATTAGAAATTAAGGAGAATTGCCTCATACAGGTTGAAATTAAAAATTAAAATCTTGCTAGTTCATTTATTATTGACATGTACAAATTTTGATACATTAAGTTATAGAAGTATTAAAGAATACTACATTTTGTATTTAGGAAAATAACTATCTAAAGCATTCATTTCCATCACTTGATTTTTGTTTTTTTAAAGTATAAACCCACCTTAAAACAACCTGAACCTATTACAATTTTCAGAAAATATGAAAATATTGAATGTTTATGATTTTGATTGATAAATGTTTGGAGACGATGAATAGTGACATGCCCACTTACTAGGGGGATGAAAAGTCAGCCAGTGAAATGAATGTCATAATTCATCATGTAATGATTTGAAATCATTTTAGGAGAGAAAGAGAGAGAGAGAGAGAGAGAGAGAGAGAGAGAGAGAGAGAGAGAGAGAAGAGTGAGAGTGAGAAAAAGAGAGAGAGAGTGAGAGAGAGACAGAGAGAGAGGGAGAGTGAGAGAGAGAGAGACAGAGAGAGGCAGAGAGAGAGAGTGAGAGAGAGAGTGAGAGTGGAAAAATAGCTCTGCCCTCATTCATATCAGCAAATGCACTTTCCCCTTTCAGCCAAAGGATGCAATTTCCTCCAAACTTCAACATCAAAACACATCCAATCGATCATGATTAAATGGGGCTTTTTACAAGGAACGGTACACAGGGAGAATAGAGCTGGTATGCTAGTACTAATCTTCTTACGTTGCATATCCCTCTAATCCGTATGCTTGCACAATGGGCCATTTCTCCACCAACATCGGGTTGAAAGGCTGGGAGTGACCTGAAAAGTACAAGAGAATCAATGGCGGTGTAAGGGCACTAAGTAGCTCCGTGTCACATCAAAATGAACGCCTACATGTTTCATTTAACGTTTCAATGCCTGGATGAGGTCCTTAAGTGCCAAGGGCAATCATAATATTTCCACAACATTTTTCTGGCCCCTGGCCTGGGCTATCCATTGATAGATTGTCAAAAGATTCAGAGGTTTGAAATTTAGTGAAAATATTGTGTCCCCACAGTGCTCTCACTAGCTAAAAATGAAAAGAACATGAAAGCTATACTTTACAGGTTAATAGCCTCGATTCAAAATTACCCCAACTTCTCCGAACATTTCATAGCAAACAAAATCGGGACAACCCCAATATGAATTTACAAGCAAAACTATTTTAGTGTGAAATAAAATCTTAAGAAGTGGAAAATTTAAAGTCAACTGTCTACAATGGTCACTCTTACTTTTCCCTCTACATAATATTATACAGAGAAAATATTTAATATACTGCACACTGTAGAACTTGCCTAAAAGGGCCAGGATTTTTTTTTTTTTTTTTCCTTATTTGCCTACCGGTATATGCAAATATACATTTTTTTTTTATTTTTTTTTTTTAAATATTTGTATTAGCAATTATTTCCATTTTTTTCCTCCTAAGAAAGAAGAGCCCTTTATCTATTCCCATCCATGCCCCATTCATCCAAAATACAAATTGTACCCTATCGCACCGTCCAAGAACTGAAAGTGAACTGAAAAGGGCTGATAGCTGAAGCTTTGGCCATTAAAATGGTTACAAAATATGGCGATCGAGCTTTATCAGTAAATGCTCCTATCCTTTGGAATAAATTACCAGCACATTATCATAATATTCATTCTCTTGACCAATTTAAGTCCTTGCTGAAAACGCACCTTTTTAATTCATGAATGATATTCTGCAGTTGTGAGTCGGTCAAAGTAGGGGCACACCGTCTTATTTCTTGTTTGTTTGATCTTATGTTTGATCCTATGTTTGACCTTATGTATGTTTGATCTCACTCTTATTTTTATTATTATATATGCATGGTTTATAGAATAAAGAACAGATGTATAAGTTGTGTGTTTATTATAAGTTTTGGTAAATAATGTTTAGTCAGACTATGGTGCGCTTAGAGACACCCGTATTAAGCGCCTAATAAATATTGTGTATTACTATTATTATTTAAAAAAATAATAATTTACTATAGTAGCACACTTTTGACCATGCAAACATGTACAGAATAGTGTTCTTGAACAAAGCCTCATCCTTAGTTGCCTATTTGACAGCAGACCATCATCAATTAGCCGAACCTCCATAATAATTGATATTCCAGAAACTCCTCTGTGACTCATTAATAGCCTGGTTCTTGTTGAGAAATCAAACAGCAATTACTGTTTGTCCCAATTCAAATCCTATGTTGATTAGAATTTCCCAGGTATGCCTCTACCAGTTAATATTCAAGAGGCCATTAAAATGTGTTCTTAGAACTCTACATGAGGAAATAAATTCTCAGTAAATCTATGAATAGGTATCAAAATCAATGGGAATCGGTTTTAATGAAAATATTAAGAGACAAAAATACAATAAATATTTATATTGGCAAAACCTTCATTTATGGAAATGTAATACCAATGTTTATGTCAAAACGTGTGTGCATGTGCATGTTTATATACATTTTAAAGGTATACTGTAAAACAAGAGACTTTCATGATGTGATAATTTCGCAAGTTGGAGCAGATTGACTTTTTCGCAGCATTAAACGTTCGCAAATTGCTGACAATGGAAAATAAATATATTGGTGCATATTATATTTATCCATGAAGTCAAATTTTGTGACTATATCAGAAACCATTCGTTTAGTGTCTCTGAAATGCAATTTCATAAATTTGGATGTGCATTTGCGTTCATCGTCATCATGCACTAGATCTATAGATACAAGTCAATTTTCTTGTTCAGTGTACAGTAGCATCAATGCAATGTATGACCTAAAACTGTAAACGGCATTTAAAATTTTGCGAAACTGGACTCCTCTCAAAATTCATGAAAGTTTTAGGCCCGCAAAGTTTTCTGGTTTTATAGTTCTTGAACATCAAAAAAAGCTCCTTGAATGAAAGTACATGACACTGTAGGAATCTCACCATTCAGTTTATTAAAGGTAAAGACCAGTATTGGAAACGCCCCAATTTCAAAAAATGAAATGGAAGCTCTCATTACCAATCATGTGAAAGAATATGTTTCGACTAATACATGATGATAAAAAATTTGCCGGGAAACTGCCTACTATATTTGGTAAATTTGTTTCTCTCATGGACTGTGAGAGATATAGGGTAGTCCCATATACATCTTTCTGTGTATAGTGCTTGTATACGAAGAATGGGCCAAATTTCTTATCATTTTGATGATTCCAGAACCTTGCAGATGCTAGATGCTAGATAATCAACCTTTTCTGATCGATTCCACAACGTTTCTTTCACAATGCAATCGCATGACCATAACTGGTCTTTACCTTTAACACAAGATGAACAATAAAGATATATTATGCTGAGATGTAGGTTGAAGTCAACATCTAATTTATAGAATATTTTGTCTCTCTTATCAAACAAACAAACAAATATGACATACAACCAATCCTTGAAGACAGAGTAATGAAAACATTGTTATTCTGAGTTTGATAGGAGAGAAAAACAGGAAACGATTTAAGTATTTTTTTTCCTTCTTTCAGCATTCAACGAGCAGAAACATGACATCATTAAATGGTGGTGTATGCCATAATTGTAATTCATGAGCACATGTGCATTCATGTACAATTACATCTAATAATATCTATGGGTAAGAAAAATGTTATTTAAAATTCATACTTTACCAAAAGGTGACTTTACAAATTGCATGAATTTCAATTACGGTAGAAATGTTATACACAGAATAAGTTACAAAGACTTCAAAGGGAATTCCACCATCACAGCTTTTGGCTTATAAAGGATAAAAGCAGAGCAAGAGAAGGGGAAGGGAGAGGGGTTGATAGAGAGAAAGAGAGAGAGACATGGACAGATGAGACAAACAGAAAGACATACACAGACTGACAAACAGACGATTGTGGTTAGCATTTCAGGGCTGTGAAAACCTCAAAGAGGAAATAGGATATACATTAAGAGAAAAACAGGAATTTGTAACTAAGTTACATGTATACAAATGTATAAAGAAAGCGATATCTAAAAAACATGTTTCTCAGTACAGTACATTGTAATTCTGTTATTAAATGGGACTTTCCCTGTATGATGCTGGTGAAGTATAGTGTCAAGCATGGTCAGTCACACTGTATATTGAAAATCTACTACCAGGCACTTGTGAATCATTGTGGCTTTAGATTATTTGGCATATTATATTCGATTTTTATTTTATTATTCCTATTTTCATACTTACTTAGACATTCAAGATAAGGAGTATCAATCCTCCCTTCATATCACTGACATCACAATAAATTAATTGTCAACTCGTATTGGTGACATCACAATCAATGTGCAAAGAAAGAAGAGGGGAATCCCCTGTTACCTTTAGCAAAGTAAGGGATGCCTACAAGAGGACAGCCTCTGACCATGTCCAAGAAACTGACAATCTTGAATTCCTCCGCCTCTTCTTCTTCATCATACTGAATATGGCAAAGAAATAAAACAATCATAATTAAGAATAAAACAAATTCAACAAAACAAGGCAATTAAAAATAAAAACATGAGAAGAAAGAAGAAGAAAACAAGTTTTTAAAATAAATATGACAACTTCTAAACTTAACAAAATAAAAAAAAACATATAGATGCCGATGAACATAAACTATGAGCAAATGTTGATATAAAGTGTTTTGACTATCTTGATATTGCCATAAAAGCATTCAATGATCCTTCCAAGAAAAAGATATTTCTTTACAATTCTATGTATCAATGTATGACTTCAATAATGTATATCAAGGGATATGGATGTTTTATCAAAATGAGAAAAGGAGTGTGAATGAATTCCTGCGAAAATGGCATGTTCCTGAATAATGCATGGAATATTAACATATGAAAAGTACATCCAAAAGTACAAGGGCAATATCGAATAAAAAATGAATGAATGTTAGGTCTGGAGTATGAAATATTGCTTCATGGTTTGCATTAGCATGATTAGATGACTGTACACGAGAACAGCTCAACTCCATCACACTAGAAACATACTCAATGAATGTCAACAACAAATGTTTTCAACAATAGTCGTATCCAAGGGGGAATGGGATCATATTTTGTTATATACAGGGGATCAAGGAGATTACTGTAGCTATACTATGGGCAAATTGCCATTTGAACAGAATTAAACAAAATAATTGTCTCATGCACGACTAACGGGGCGAAGGGCTCAAGGCATCCCCCTTTATTAGCCACTGGACACCTCAGAGATAGGGTAACCCCTGCCTCGATCCCACATACATGTACATGTACCTAACTTACCTCAGCCTCTGTCAGAAGATGACATCTCAACCCTGGTGAGTGGGCTACATAAGGCAGGATGGGGTGGTAGTTGGTGTGGGGTTGTACCCCTTCCCAATACCCCTCCCCCATAACAAAATTAATAAAACCTCTTGTATACCTCAGCCTCAGTCACAAGATGGAATGACAGGAAATAGTAGTAGATTGGTGGAGTTGCACCTTCCCATCTCCCAACGCCACCCCCCCCCCCCTCCTTTAAATACTCAACTTACCTCAGCCTCTGTCATAAGATGGAACCTCAAGCCTGGCCAGTGGGCTACATAAGGCAGCAGGTAGCAGTAGTTGGTAGGGTTGCAGTACACATGGATGCTATTCTTCTTGATCACAAACATGAGATCTGGCAAATAAAAAGACAAATAAAAGGGATTATAATTCTTTTATAAAATAATCAAAATAATAATATGGATATTTATATAGCGGCGGTATCCGCCATCTCTAACGCTCACAGCGCTTTACACATATTTCAGAAAATTATACATTATGCAATCTGAAGTGAAAGGTCGTGAAAAATTTGATTTTTTTTTTAAAATTTTTTTTACAACTTTGCAGAGAGATATTAATATGATAGGGAAATATGCAGATTTATGAATGCAGTTCAAACTTATACAAATCTGCAATTTATGACTTGCTAATTTCATTTTGCGAGAAAATGGTACAAAATAATGATCTGTGCCAAAAAAAGATGTACCGTATACGAAACACATTTCAGGAAATCATGAAGTGTGCAATCTGAAGTACAAGGTCGTGAAACTTTTCAATTGTTTTTAGAAACTTTGCAGAGAGATATTAAAATAATAGGGAAATACATGTAGGCACCGGTTCATGAATGCAGTTCAAGCATATAAAAATCTGCAATTGATGGCTCGTTAATTTCATTCTACAAGAAATTAATAAAAGAGAATGATCTGTGCCGTATGTTTGTGACGAATCAGAGTCCATGAAATTAATTAATATATAATACCATATGCTCATATTATAGTGTAGGTTTATGCCATAATTTCATGAAAAACAGAGAATAATTCAGCCCTTTGTGCGGGAAGGATGTTCAGTAGACCATTTTTTTTTTTTGGGGGGGGGGGGCTTATATTTTGGATGCTCATGGGAAAGCTAACTACAAGTAGTTTCACCTGATAGCACTTGTGAGATTAAAGGCATTGCTTGACAATGCCAAATCAGAGATGCATGGCCCTACATTTTAACACCGTCTGTGATATGGTGTAATATTAAAGCCCTAAAAAATTTGCGATTCAAAATTATCATGAAGTGCCTCAAAAAAGGAAAAATATTTGAGTGAATTTTACCATACCGGTACTCATTTTCCCCAATAGAATGTAGTGTTATAAAAACAGTTGGGAAAACGATTTTTGAAATATCAAATTCCAATCATAAATATCTTGATAATCAGACGAGCGATAGACTTGTAAATGTCATGGGATTCCTGACTGACCTAAAGGTTCATAATTATGATTGCAGCATGAGCTAAATCCAGGATTTTATTTAGAATCCGAGACAAAGATACCCAATCCCTTTAAATGAAAAGAGAACTCTATTTTAAAAGTGCATTCAACTTTAATTCTATAAACAAAAATATTATTCAACGTTGTTATTGTTAAGAGTTAGACTCAAAAGGATTATCATTGTCAATTGCTCCTTGCAATCAACACATTTTAATCATCTCTATTAGAGTGTCATTTTTTATGAAATTCCAATTGCAATCGAGAGCAGCTAGGAATCGCAACTGTAAACTCATTAAAACTGTACGAAAGGAGGAGATAGATAGGTAGGAGAGGAGAGCTAGTATTTGAAGAAATCTTAACTATGCTTCTTTTTAAATGCAAGCGAAGTCACAAATTTGCTATCAAAGGTAATTTTATATAATTATGAACAAAACATCCTTTCTACCTGTAATAAAAAAAGATGTCCGCTGTAGAAATGAATTCCAGATACCACAAGCCCTGCCGCAACATAACTTCTAACCATTAAAACTACTAGTGCTTAGCCTCTGTATTCTAGCGATGGTAAATGTATGCTGTAAAATCATAGCCATTCTTTAATCTTTACACCGATATCAAATCCATATCTATCGGCTCCACACAATGCCACTTCTGATTATTTATTTTGTTATTAAAGGGATTGGGTATATTTGCCTCAGATTCTGAAACTTAATCCTAGATTTAGCTCATGCTGCAATCATAATTATAAACCTTTAGGTCAGTCAGGAATCCCATGATTTTTAAGCCGCTCGCCTGTCTGATGAAGTATGGTAAAAACCGGTCACTCAAAGATTTTTACTTTTTGAGCCAATTCATGATCATTTTGTAGCACATTTTTGTTAGGGCTTCAATATTACACTATATCACAGACACTGATAACACGTAGGGCCATGCATCTCAGATTTGTAAAACTGAAACATTGTTATTAAAACAATGCCTTTAATAGACAGACTGCATGTTTAGCATGTGTTTGCCTCATGATCATCATCACACATACATTATCAGTCCCATATCGCCCACAGGCATCAATCAAAACCCACATCCACTAATATGTGAAATCAGCACAATAAGACACAACCTATTAAAAATGATTGATTACAATGATTTACATCACAGAGTACCATACTGCACAGTTCAAACAGATGAAATATCAGGGTCTAAAACTGCTGATAACATGCTAAAGCAAATTACCCATTCATCAAGTGTACTTGAACAACAGGATGAGACTTTTCACTGTTACCAAATCACATTATGGTCACATACACTACTTTACGTTGTAATTGTATGGAATCATACCATGACCGTAACAATGCAGAAACATTGAATGTTGATTGACAGGTAAACAGCACAATGAGTACATGCCGTCTGTTACGAGTCTAAAGGGCATTAAAGGCATCGTTTATAATGTTAAATTTGAGATGCATTGCCCTACGTGTTATCAGTGTCTGTGATATATGGTATAATATTGAAGCCCTAACAAAATTGTGCTACAAAATGATCATGAAGTTATAAAAAAATTATATAAGAAGTTATATAAAATATATGAGTGACCGGTTTTACCATTCATTAACCCTAATTGACTGTAGTGTGATAAAAACCGTTAGGAAAACAAAAAATGAAATTTTAATTTCCAATCATAAATATCTTGATAATCAGACAGGAGATCGGCTTGTAAAAGTCATGGGATTCCTGACTGACCTAAATGTTTATAATTATGATTGCAGCATGAGCTAAATCCAGGATTTTGTTTCAGAATCTGAGGCAATGTTACCAAGTCACTTTAATATACAAATGAAAAATGATGTAAATCAGTGAGGGCATATAAATTATTAATACAAGGTACCCTTGAGAACAGTCCGATAGTTGAGGCAAAATCCGAAGGTGTTTGGAGTGTTTCAAAGGTAAATATACCAAGGGGAGGCAGTATACTAATGGCTAAGCGTAAAATGAGTATTATTTGTCTTAGAAATGGTGTGACACAGATTTTCGCCATTTCACAAATCACGCTCATCCAAAATTCCGTAGATCTAGGGTCAACTTTCAAAATAGTTTTCTTTCTAGATGATTAACCAGTCGCTCCTCAGAAAAAATACTAATGACTGGTCATTAGCACTTTCTAATGACCGGTCATCACACACCAGGGAATATTTAATGCCTGGTCATATGTCCACCCTCAACCAATCTTTTGATTATGATTTAACTTCATCATTTAATAATTATGCATAGAAGGATATGTCTAAACACACTCTACCTCTCATAAGATGATAAACTTACAAGCAATTCATCACCTCAATTATAAAAGGGTCAAACAAGTTTATCTCTAAAACATGCATGGATGCCTTGAAACAAAACATGACTTGAAACTTCAAATCACGACCAGATAATAATAATAATAGTCGTCACATTGTATAGCGCTTAAAGATAAAACTTGAGTTCTGGTAAAAAGAGAAAATTTATTCTCACAAAATCAAACGAAACTTACACTGAATGTTCAAGATTATAAATAAATGTCATTTGCAGAATAATTTTGGTAGAAAATGTATAATGGCTGAATAATGAGCATAGAAAGAAAAGGAGATCAAGGTTAGTAGCCCCGACACCGTTTGTGTAGTCCCATATACATCTTTCTGTGTACAGTGCTTGTTACTTTACCAAGACTGGGCCAAATTTATTATCATTTTGATGACTCCAGAACCTTGCAGTACACATCAATCCATTCCACACCTTTTCTTTCACAATGCAATCGCATGACTGGAACTCAACTTTATCTTTAATACTACGTTTCTAAGCGCTTTATGTAAAAGCATTGTGTTCATGATTATTCTAGTCCCCTTCTATGTAGGTAAATACATTTCCATAACTCCCTTCCCCTCCAGCACATACTAATATCATCATTATTTAATATTATCTATTTCATATCATCTGGTACCCTGGAGGGGATAAGTGAAGTTCATTACCATTCAACCCTTTCTCCTCCCGTTACAATAGATTGGGTTGTGTTGATGTACCATTGCATGGGGGTTTTCCCCTAATCTTTTTTGGAGAGTGCAGTGGGTTGTTAACACGTATTTAGTGGTGAGTGGTGAGTAAGAGCCTCCATCTAATGTCTTATCCCAGGGACAGAGTGTTTTCCATTTTAATCTAGCATGCATCTAGTGATCTACATGTAGCATAAAAGGGAATTAATTAATACACAATGGATGTTACGGTTATCTGCTAGAACCAGTTTTGGTATTGGAACCCATGATCTTTGTTTCGACATGCAAATTTTCTACTGGCTTTAAGCCACCTATAAAAAAAAAGTCAGTACAATAATGAATTATGCTATTCCATAAGATGCACTGATAATATACACCTCCATCTCCAGCCCGAGCTCAAGCTTGTAGTATAAATACATACAATGAGGATTTGAAAATGTAACTGAAAACAGTCAAATTATGAAGTATCATACTGATGATAATTCTTGGTCATAGCTATTTGGACAGGGTCAGAAAAGAAGCCCTCAAAAATGAAGATGCTCTCCAAAAAACATGACTCTTAACATATGCCATTGACCATGCCTTTATGTGGCCATCATAGTTACCGGTACTGCAAAATGACAGACTTTTGAATAAAATATTTACGAATTGTGCAAGCAGGTCATATTTGTCAAGGAGAAAAACTTTTTTTATATTTTGTTTATGTTTCTGCATTTTTACAGTAATCATAATCCATATCTGAGGCCAAATAAAAAACAAAACATGTTTAGCGTCCTGTTTTTTCGAAAAATAGGAAGGAGGAGGCCCTTTTTATTTTTTATTTTTTATTTCAAAATGGCCGCTCGGTACATTTTCCCTGACAGTCGGGGCTATTTTTTTTCAAGATGGCCGCCGACAATTTTTTTTTTTTTTTAAATCAGAAATAGAGCCATTTTAGCAGTGTTAAAAAAAAAAAATTTAAATGGCCTTACTTCAACTGAACAGTGAACAACCTGCAACTCTCGAAACACAAGAATATATGCTCTCAAGCAAAACTTTACTTAAAACAATGAATCATGCTTAGATGTGAACACACTGCAACTGCTAATTCATGCAATTCTTGTTTCCTTCTATCTGAACAGGGTCAAAGTAGCCACTATTCAATGCATGTGTAGATACTTTCCATCACAATACACATGTTACTCCAAGCACTGAATCATGTCTAGATATGAACTCACTGCAAATGTTACATTTGTATAGCGCTTAATACGTTTCTGAGCACTTAATATGAATGTAAACAGCATTGTGTTTGTTATTATTCTAGGTCCCTAGATTCATAAATCCTATTATATATCCATCTGAATTCTGACATAGCTCCTTCTATTCAAACAAAACAGGATTTCAAACAATGAATCGCCCGTCGTTTTGAACAGCTCTGATGGTACTCAAGGATAGCCTAATGTAGATGATCATACATCCTAGTCTATATCCATCTGAACACTCACAAAGCTATTTATATTGACACGTAAGGATGCTATCAAACAAAACGTGACTTCAAACAATGATCTACCCCTCGATGTGAATAGCTCCAATGGTACTCGAGGATAGCCTAATGAACATGATCATACACCCTAGTCTATATCCATCTGAACACTGACAAAGCTCCTTTCTATTGACACACAAGGATCCTATTAAACAAAACGTGATTTCAGACGATGAACTACCCCTCGATATGAACAGCACCGATGGTACTCGAGCGTAGCCTAATGATTATCTCAGGTTGTGGCGCGTTTCTCTCTCCAATCTTGGACGAGTCCCCAGAGAAATCAGAGGCTACCCCAAGAGTGCATCACCCCTTTTCCATCACCCCTCCAAACCTTGAGTTATTTCACAGGTGAAGAACCTCAATCACGCATTATCTAAATCACCCCCTCATCGCTCTAGTTAGCTTGTCCTTCGGCCGTTTGGCAAGGCAAAACGACATGACGAACACTTGCAATTTATCTCGCCAATTGGACGATGACAAAAAATTGTCATTTCTGATTGTGATGACGTCTCTTCTCTTCTCCTCTCGTACTATCTCTTCATTTCATTTTTTCAAATGAATGGAGTTTTGGAATATGTCGTATTGTATTTTTTATTTAAATCTGCAAAGGAATGACTGTTTATGATTTTGTTTATATTGTTTTTTTTTATATGATATAGGAACTAACTGTGTACTTTAGCAATGTACATGAACATGATACTGTTTATTCATTTGTTTTTATCATTTTAATAGGTGGGAAACTACATGTAAATGTGAACTTCAACTATCTTCATGTACAAGGAACATGTTCACACCGTATTAAGTATGCTGCTTTAATTTCTTTTACTTCCAGACTCCTTTCTCGACCTACAATGTTCTTATATTTCCCCTAATCTTCTTCTTTGTTGTGAGCAGAAATGTCTACCAAAAGAATTTGAATGTTCTACTCTAATTTGAGACAAAATAGCCATTTGCTGAAACAAAAACACTATTGTGAAAGTTGTTTCCCTTGCAGACACTTTGAGCGAACGTGAACCGCGACAAGAAAAATCTTAAATTTGACTCTTGGAAGTTCATTACTAATAATTTATAAACCTAAAGGCACAGCAAAGGTTCAAGATTATTCTCCCCACATCTTAAAATCATACACATTTTACAGTGCAAAACTGACCTATATGCACTTACTGTGAACAATAAATTATGAAGGTTGTCCCTATTGAAGTACAGTGGAGAAAACAAAATCATTTATCCGACTCTTGAAAGTTCATTTATAATTGCTTGTAGACCTTGAGGCAAAGAAGTAGTTATCAAGGCCCCATTTCAAGAAACTTGCCATCAGTGACAAATGACAGTTTTCGTTATGAGCTAGTGAAATCCTTGCTTCTGATTGGTTATCAGATTTGTCACTTTTTTTTTGTCATCTGTCATTGAAAAAGGTTTAGTGAAACGGATCCCTAGCTTCTTCTCTTTACATCATGCAAGTTTATAAATCCCTTTCTGATTATATGCTGCAAATTTGACCCACATACATTTAAAAACTAAATTGTTCATACAAAGCTAATTCATACCCTTACCAAGTTTTGCAATTTTGTGAAAAATTGATTTGTCCCAATTATGTTTCTTGAGAATGTGACACATTATAGCTAACACCTAAAAATGTTCAAGAAAGGCCCTAATTCAGCCAGTCCACCTTTCATTTTTTAAAGTTACAAATAACACATTATACATCACATTTACAAAGGGTATGAATAATTTAGTTGTTTACTGTATATTTCAACTCAATATCATATTTCTATCTCCAATTCATGCAATGAAACTTCTTACAGATATATACCACAGAATACTTGACCCGCATGTATTTCACCTCAAACATTTCCACGGCTCCACTTCAGACATTTCCATTATCGCAATAGAGAGACAAACATACTTGACCTTTATTTTACATGCAGTTCATCTAAAAAATCCCAACTTCGCATAAAATATAGCAATGATTCATGATCATGATTACATTCCATGAAAGTGTATGCATTTATCAAATGGTTTAAAGAAACAAATATTTCATGTTTTTTATGAGGAAAATATTAAGTAACTTTCTTTTTCTCCTGTCTCTATCTGTTTCTATCTGTCTCTCCTCCTCCTCCTCCTCCTCCTCCTTTTCCATCTTCTTTTCTCTTTTCCAATATGCGAGATTCATATTAACATATATTGCCAATTTGGCAGGCATCCACTAGATACAATTTACTCCAATCATTTGATGTGTGAATATCACTGAGGGGTAAAACTATACATCTTTCATACATTCACGTTACATAATATGACATCAAGGATATTGTAAAATACTACATTAAAGTTAATGAGTACCTTGAGAGAGGGGGTGTTGTCTTGGCTCCTCATTAATCTTTAATATAAGGAAAGTTGCATAACTTGCAGACATTAACGAGGGTCAATGAGGCCTACCTGGGCTTTAATGTGTGAACATCAATGATGTGGAAAATCATATTTCTTGTGATACGCTAAACATGGCTAGATACTTATGATGGTGGTCTGGTGAAAGAAAGTTACATTAAGTTGATGAATGATTTTGACTCATCCTTCCCGAATGATACCTACATGTGTTGAGTAGTTTAATCTGTAAAGTCTCTTTCTTTATCCTTGTTCTACATTCTCTCTCTCTCTCTCTTTCTCTCTCTCCCTTCTTGAAATATCATCCATTGAAATCATCCATAAATTTCCATCAAATCTCCTAACACTAATTATATCTACCATCAAGTGTTCTAGTTTGTGTGTGTGCATGCCCCTCCCCCCCCCCCAAAAAAAACAACAACAACAACACACCATCTATCTTTCTTTCTCTGTCTCTCTTCTATGTTTCTCTTTCTGTGTACATTATATGTGTGTTTCTCTCTATATATCTATCTATTTATCTATCCCTCTTTCTTTCCTTCTTTCTCTCTCTCTCTCTCTTTCTTTCTCTCTCTCTCTCTCCCTCCCTTCTTGAAATATCATCCATTGAAATCATCCATAAATTTCCATCAAATCTCCTAACACTAATTATATCTACCATCAAGTGTTCTAGTTTGTGTGTGTGCATGCCCCTCCCCCCCCAAAAAAAAAACAACAACACACCATCTATCTTTCTTTCTCTGTCTCTCTTCTATGTTTCTCTTTCTGTGTACATTATATGTGTGTTTCTCTCTATATATCTATCTATTTATCTATCCCTCTTTCTTTCCTTCTTTCTCTTCTCTCTCTCTCTTTTTTTCTCTCTCTCTCTCTCCCTCCCTTCTTGAAATATCATCCATTGAAATCATCCATAAATTTCCATCAAATCTCCTAACACTAATTATATCTACCATCAAGTGTTCTAGTTTGTGTGTGTGCATGCCCCTCCCCCCCCCCCCAAAAAAAAACAACAACAACACACCATCTATCTTTCTTTCTCTGTCTCTCTTCTATGTTTCTCTTTCTGTGTACATTATATGTGTGTTTCTCTCTATATATCTATCTATTTATCTATCCCTCTTTCTTTCCTTCTTTCTCTCTCTCTCTCTCCTTTCTATTCCTCTACCCCCTCTCCTCTTTCTCTTTGTCCCTCTCCCACCCTCATCCCCTCTCTTTCTCTGCTCCTGACTAACTACTCTCCTCCATAGATACTCTTCTTCACCGATACAAAGAGCTATCTGTAGTTCATGAAAGGTCGTTCACTAGCTGATGCTATCAGGCCGGCGACGACAATCAAGGGGGAAATATTAGTCAAGCCCGTTAGAAAATTACCACTCATACATGAACCGGCAAGGTCATGGACGGTGTTGAAATGGAGATACAAGTATGATTGAAATTGTGATTAAATGGTGTGTGTATTCCATATGGTATTGCTGTCGGTGGTTGATCCCAAGGTCTGTTATTAGAATCAATGGTAACGGATCACAAACCATTACAACTAGGTGCCTTGGGACACTTTGGAGTGAAGTAAACAGAAGCGAATCATCATTTTTAATGTTTTCAAAATAAAATGGAATAACAACTCCGCACCCCCCCCCCCCCAATAAAAGTGAGAATATACATCTAATGAAGGGAATTTCACTACAACCAGGGGTGATAGTGAGTGCTAAAAAATTGTTTTAGAAAACAGAGCGAAGCGAGGTGCCGAGGGCTTGCGCAAGGCATTCAAGCAAGCCATGGTAAAAATACACCTCGTCCCCCTAATTTTAAACTGGATTTAAATCGATCTCAGGGACTGTCCATTTATGGAAGAAAAAAGATAATAGGGAAAACGATTATGTAAATGTACATCATTTCCAAAATGAAATTACCTTTTGTATTGGCATATGATCTTGCTAGGTTTGTCTGAAAGACATTTTCTGTGACGATACTTGTTTGTTGCAAAACGTGTCTCAGATATGGGTGTACAATGCAAGAGTAAGATACACTGTAACAATCTACAATTTTCACAGGGGAGGGGGCTGGGAGAAACTTGACAATTGATCCTTTTAACATGATCAATTTTGTACCATCACAAAGAGGACAGGCATGGTGTGTTGACATCAGTTCAATTCATTAGTTATACATTTACATGTGCCTCTTTAAATGTATGTGTTTGGGGGGGGGGGGAGAGAAATTTCAGTTGGGTTACTTTTTTCTTGGTTTCCTTGCTTCTCATTACATTTTTGCTTTGTAATGTTTCTTTTATTTACAGAAAGGGAAATCTTGCCATTGTTAAATAGCTGTTTAGAAACATGGAAATCAAACTTGAATTGTTTACGAGTTGACATTTCAATTTGACACTAAAGGAAACACTTTAGAGCTGTGCATGGACTGAATTACACAAACTTACCATCGATTGTTTCCTCTGCAAAACCAGAACTATATTAAGACAATGATAAAAAGGAATCATCGAAACCATGTGAAAACAACATTGCAATTTACTTCACTGTATACACACTGGTTGAAAACAAAAGTTACTGTACTTTAGAATGCTTCCATGCAAGAATATACCGTAATTAACAGTGTATTAACCGCACTTTTTTTTTTTTTAAGTTTCGATTTATGCCCGGCCTCCATCTGGCGCTATGCCTGGCAATGTCAATCGGTGTGTTGACTCACCACACGGAAACTAGAACAACACTCAAATTTGTCATCTTGGTTTGAAAGTAATCTTTCTGATAGATTTCAATATGTAGTTGATAAAAATAGTTGATAAAAATAATTTTAGGTCATTTAAATGTATTTTGATTTGGCTACAACTCTTCCTAGGTCCTGCGGTTAATACACGAGGGCGATTTATACAACGTTAATTACGGTACTATCATTTGTTGAGAACCGGAAGCTTGTTTTAATCTTATATCACATTGGTGACCTGGACATTGCTACAGTACTTTAGGCCTGTCCTCATCAGCTCAAGTTTGCCATATAACCCACTATTTTAACTATCCCAATTGCAAATTAACCAGTTAATTTGCATCCTCGATCATCAGCCCGCAGTTGCAATTAGCAGGATATTTGGTCAAGAAAATATCCCAAGCAATCTTGGTCTTGTATCCAAAATATCCCGCTATTTCCCAAATAGCGGGATTATTTGCGCCCGTCCGAGCTACATGTAGTTTGTGATGAGCTTAACGGTCAGGCGAAGATGCAATTTTGAGCTTCAATCCCGAGTCATTGTTTTCTATATACTGTATGCTTTTGTTTACTCCTTCCTTTCATGAAATTGTTATATTTTATATAATTACATGTATATTGTAAAGTGCATTGAAATGTCAACAGACATGAAATGCACTATAAAAGAACAAAGTATTATCATTATTATATTGTATCTCATCATTAAATGTCTCTTTATTTACGATTCCAATTGTAATGTTTTTGGAAAAATACACTTCATGACTATCTTTAAGTAAAAACGTCAGAAACATATATGGCTTTGCTTCAAGACATATGAAATGTCCATGTATTGATTTCATTTTAGTGCTCCCATTAATGAAATATGATAGCTGCATGACAAAGAGGAGCAATTAAATAGAGGAGCCATTACTGATATCAAGGAAATGTGCTGAAACCTTGTAACCATGCAACATAGCTATTGTGTACAGAACATGCAATGAGCGTTGAGTTATATTTCCATTTAGATTGCACAATGATTTGGTTTGTATTGTGCTGGTAACGTGCATATATCATGAATTGGTATAAAGGTGCAAATTGATTCTATTGGTTTTACATGTAATGTGGGATGTTTTGTAGGAGGCCAAAATGTATTAAATTCATCTCATTACTTTAATACACACTGGCAAGAACACATGTACTCTAGATGATAATCATTCAAATCACATTTACCACAAAGTAGATTTCAAGGCAAGAATTTATGTTAATATCAATAGATCATAAAGATGGTTTAAAAAGCCTCTTATTGAGAAAAATCACTTACACTGGCTTAACAACTTATAATCCCTCATATCAATCTCATATTCATCCATATTATAAGATCACAATTGTCCACTGTCTATACATATCCTTCTTCCTCCTGCAAAATCTTATCCTACTCAAATTTGAATCTCAAATAATTTTTCAAACAATATGTTGAACATCAAGCAGAGAAACAAACCTTTCAAGTTCAGCCTGCCGAGTGTCAAAGAATCCAAACAGAAGGTAGTTTGCAAGTTCTCTGCTGCCTTCATTGTACCTATATCAGATTTTAAACACAATGAACAAATAATAAATATAGTGTCAATTTGTATGAAGAGCTTCTGGGACCCGTTTCACAAAGCCTTTTTTCAATGACAAATGACTAAAATCAGTGAAAAATCTGTTGATAACTAATCAGAAGCAAGGATTTAAGTAGCTAATAACAAATACTGTCATTTGTCACTGATGACAAGTTTTGTGAGACCCCCCTGGACTACAACATTCATGACACTGGTCAATAATGTTCCAAAATGTTCTGCCTCTTGAATAAGACACACCCTTTCTTGTGGATTATGATGTGCTGAATTATATTAGAATACATCATTGAAACTTGTTGATAGGCTCTTGCTTTCAAGACATCTTAATTTTCATATTTTTAATTCATCATTCATGTATATGTGTAAAATGTGGGTCCCCATGGCAAAAACATTTGTCATTTTTGCTTGTGAATAATTCAAAAGTTGAAACTTGAATCTGATTAAAATTTGCACATTGTGCGGTCGAAGATCTGAAAGATGACAATTTGTCAAATAATTTTGTACAACCTTCGATTAAATACTCTTTTTTTAATAACAATAATGCCTTGATTTCCTATTCACGTTTTATTTTTTTGTCAAATCAAGGGCAAAAGAAATTGGGAGCATCAGTAATTGATTCAAACACAAGAATACCATTGTATATTGGTTGCCACAGCTGAAAGTCTGGAGCACATCTTGTAAACCAATAAATGATATTTTCATGACTCTGGGATACAAGAGGTGCTCTAGATTTCCAGCAGTAAAACAAAATGAAATTATTGTGATCTGAATTGATACATCCAGAAGTCACAATCCTAACTTATATATAAATACAAAACTATTAATAATAAAATAATAAAAGCTTTGCTTTTTAGTAGATCCCCCACTTTATTTATCTTTTTTCAATGTATTTATCATACTTATGATTCCATCTTTTGTCATAACTATTACCATGTACCAACCAAAAAATTACTTTTTTTTTTACGAGGGCTCTTTTCAGATTTTCCCTTAAAAAAATAGCCCCCCTTAATTATTTTTGCGGTGGCTATTTTGGAGCTCAGGGGTGCTTTTTTTTTTAAAGGTTGTATTTTTTTTAAACACAGTTTTACCTAATTAAATTCCAAGCAAAGGCAAATATAGATACAATTGTAGCGTACATATGTCATGTAGAGTATTGCAGACATTCAGATACCCATGATTTATTCACTTTGTGTTAAACATGTGGCTTTATGATTTACATATACATGTAACTAAAACTTGTCAAAAGGAGTGTTTTGTTTAACTGTTCATTTTTCATATCCTAAAAAAATATTATCACTGACACGCAGGCTAGGAATTTTCTTTTTTGATGGGGGCTACTTTTCCCCATTGCCTAAAAAAAAAACAAGCGGCTATTAAGAAAAGTGGGAGCTACTTTCCTAAAGCCATATTGTAAGCTGTAACAATAAGTTGTGCTTTTCCTTAGCCATCATACTACTAGCAACCAAATTGGTAGATAATATGTTATTTAGTCTTTTTTTCTGTCCCAAATTTAATTGTTATCATGGACAATGCAATCCCATTAAAAAAATAGTAGACTAACTCCTTTTAAATTGTGTTATTCTTAACATTTCTAACCATTAAATGTGAGTAAATATTGTTACTGTTGTCCAACTTACCGATGTATTTGTTATGCCGAAACATGCAAAATCATGGCCTTTTTTCTTTTTTTTTTAGACTCTAATTCTAAAGGCCAAGCCAAAGCTAGTTTCATTTCGTAGACAGAAATTGATGCCATCACTAACGACAATGAGCCTGGCATCGATCGTATATAAATAATTTAATTTAATTAAACAGTTGCAAGACAAATTCTGAGGAATAGGAACATCCTTTATATATATATTTACGGATTTTTTATAACAAAATTCAATTTCTGTCTACGAAACTTGCTTTATACCGATTTTACAGGAAAAAATCCGGCATTGATTTTGCACGTTTCGTTATAACAAATATATCGGTATGTGGGACAACAGTAAAAATATACTTGCATTTAATGGTTTTAACTTATAAATAACACAATTTTAGACGGAATAACATTTTTTTTAATGGGATTGCATTGTCCATGATAAAAATTAGGGCCAGAAAAAAGACAAAATAAACATATTACGTACCAATTTGGTCGCTAGCAGTTCGAGGAGCGTGCGGGCGCGCGCTGGAGCTGAGCTAGTACTTTTCTGTGTATTGTGAACATGTGCGAACTGCGTATGCATTCATGCTGTGCACGAAACTACTGTGTATTTCCATTGGGGCCGGTGGCCTGTCCGGCCGCCGGGAGCTTAGGCGCAGGCGGATACCGCTGTAGATCTAGCTACAGTGAGGTACGACCGCCAATCCGCTGCAACTCCCACAACTTTTAAAATGTTGATGGAAGTTTCTAGTTTTGGAGTTGGTAGTTGGAACGGAGATTTCACTCAGACACATCAATAAATTGATTTATTAATTCCTAGGGAATATCAATTTATGGCGGGGGCGATTTTTCAAGATATATCGATTTTTTTTCGCACTCGTCTTGATTTTTACCGTGGCGATTACAGAGGTTTAGGGGGCGAATCGCCCGTCGCCACCGTGTATTTTTTTTGTTGCCATGTACATTATGTTCCTATCTTGTATGATAAGTTATAATTATTACCATGTACATTATGTTCAATTATGTTATTTTCGGTAGAGTGGAAATATATAAACTTGAAACATGCATAGGCCCTGATATATGTCAAGAATAAAATGTAATTTGAGCATTATTGTAAGCATACTATTTGTCAGTGAATAATGAGTTATAGGATTTGTGCCTACCTGCAGTCGATACCCAAGATACAGAGGATAGCATCTGGTTTAATAGAGTCTGTCTCTCCTGGGTTTCTCAACAAGGACTGGACATGACGAAGCCTGGCACAACTGAATCAGACAAAGAAACAACAATTTTTTAAAATTACAACAAACAGAAAAACAATAAAAAAGTAAATTAAATAAATAAAAAAAGCAGAAACACTGATGTTGTAGGATTAACTTTTAAAGCAGATTCAAAACATCAAACTATAATGGTACATAAAATATTATGCAAATACAAATTTATTTTCAAACACGTAAAATAACATTGAACATACAGAAACAGTTAATAATAATAATGTTTTTTTAATATAGCGCTCAATACACCGATCCAGCGATGTGCCTTAGCGCTTTACAGATATATTATTACCCCGATTCAGGCTTACCCGCACACAATGTGTGCACATTTTCCACTCCCTGGGGAGCATTCCAGCCAGTCGCCATTTTACAGGCGCACACTTGCTCGTCCAACCACATGAACGTTCACATCCTACCGGGTACCCATTTAACACCTGGATGGAGAGTAGCAAGTGCAGGTAAATATCTTGCCAAAGGATATTAGTGCCGTGTCGGGATTCAAACCCTCGACCTTCGCATCTACAGTCAAGCGCCTTAAACCACTCGACCACGACACTCCCACAGTTGCAATCTACAATAATAAAGAATTCCGTAACTTTGCCACTAAAAATGTAGCATCCACTGAAGATGTACAAAAGGGACAAAGCAAACAAGTCTGATCATAAGAACAAAGGTTACAAAATAATGTGCTGTAAATGGCAGAAATCAAATAATTTATGCAAAGGTATTTTGTTTTAGACTCTTTACGATATTTATGTAATGTTTGTCCTAAAAATCGTCAGTGCCTCTGCCACTGCATGTTACACAGGCAGAACATTTGATTCATGCACTCATGTAGTGCATAAAAAGCATATTTCACACTAGCAGCATGTTCACTGAGGCATAATATTCAAGCAAATTCAATGTACCGGTACATTTTCCAGAATTTATGCGGCACAAAGGAACATTGATCCAACAATTTTTCAATCCTATCACACTACCGGTATCTTGGGGGGAATTGATTTTTAAAATATTTTTGTTATGTATTTATTTCCCCCCTAATCAGCACAGCTGTTTTTCATAGGGGTCCAATTAAAATAGATAGCATGTTTTTTAAAAAGAAACACGACAATAAATCAAATACACATGAATAAATAATGTTACATTGCACATATAAATTCAATGAAATGTAACATTAAATCAAATACCGGTAGACAATAAGTATATTCACACCCCCACCCACCCACTTAGACAATAAACAAACCAGGCCCTACCCTATTCCAGTACATTGTCTTATTACATGCATCACATTCAACAAAGTATAATTCTAAATTGAATTAATCTTTGTTTAAATAGTTCTATTGAAGAACTCAATTTAATAGCATCAGAAAGACTATCCTCCTCCACCTTCTCTTCCTCTTCTTCTTCTTATCTTATTTTTACAGTTATCTCTGCCTCTGAGACATCACCTGTAGGGCTATTTACACTTGCATCCAAACATGCCAAAAAATGCCAAACCGGAGCCTGACCGCGATGTTTCAGTGATGTTTCTAAGGCAACTACGCTCATTCCAAACCGAAGTGTGATTTTTTGGCGTGTTTGGCGAGTATAAATGCTCGCAGTTGAAACATTGCGATGTTTGTCACGTGACTTTAGGAGCAGGGCTAGCTGTTATCCTTGGACTGCACCAGCCACAGTGTAAAAACAGCTGATCAAAGAAGCTTTTCGCATCGGAAGATTGCCCTGCGCATTACCAACCAAAACATCACTGAGCTTTTCAGTCGGTGATATTTCCGCACAAGTGTAAACAGGAGCGCGAAACATCGTCATTTTTCGAAATGAGGTATTTGACAGTATACATGTAAATGCGCCTTGTAAGAGCATTTCCCTAGACATTCATACCTCTTGTCCTTGTCATACAACTCTTTGCATGCACCATGGCACACCTTGCATGTTACGGGCTTACATCACTTTGGAATTGACATTAAATAATTGCTCCATATATACAAAAAAGTTAAGAACATAACAAAATCCAGAATTTTCATGTGTGCGACAAAGGTGTGCGATGTGGAATCAGTCTTCTGTTGCTTATTTTTTAATTGGCCGAGTTCATTACTGGAACAAAGACTATCAATATGCAACGGAGAGATACATCATTGCAGATTATTTCCGTTTTCAGACACAGTTTAGACCTTAGTAGGGTGTCTGAACGATTTTTCAGTTTTCCCTTTTGGGATCGTTTTTCACCATTATGGTTGGATAATTGAAAAAAACATTTACTCAGAATAATTCATTTCAAATTTCAAGACTCACCAAATTTTCTATCAAAAGATACAGCCCCCCAAAATCTAGGCAATATTCATCCAATTTTTGTCAGATTCAACGAAAAAGACGTACATGCAGAGTTATTTTTTGTTGCTAAATTTAGCAATTTAACAGCTGCATTGCACTATATGCAAGCGAACACGTGTTGCTTTTCTATCAAAAGATACAGCCCCCCAAAATCTAGGCAATATTCATCCAATTTTTGTCAGAATCAACGAAAAAGACGTACATGCAGAGTTATTTTTTGTTGCTAAATTTAGCAATTTAACAGCTGCATTGCACTATATGCAAGCGAACACGTGTTGCTTTAGCTGCATGCGCTACTTGGGCGTGATCGCAAGCTCTACCTCTGTTGTCTTCCATGTGCGGGTCCATATGCCAATTCACAAAAACACATATGCGGTCTCGCGTGTGTGTCCGAATGTATACGCATGTGCAGATTCTACGCGCCGTCACCATGGGTTTGGGCTGAGCTGAGCTCACGCCTCCCTACTTAGCTGTTCCGAATTATGGGGGGAAGGATATTTATCAAACTGTAATGGCTTGTGATCCATTTATAATAAGCGCATGGATATATTCCTTATGACTGGTACTATTTATTGCTCGGGGCGTCATTTCTACAACGTGGCAAATTTCGGCGCTACGAGTATGATGGAAACAATGTTAAAATCGCTGTTTTGACCAAGGTATTTTTGGAATTCTGAGATGATGCCCCTTCGGAAATATAGAGATTAATCTGCTTTTTCATATGACACCTCATCCTCATTTATTGAGTATCACCTGCAGGATCACAAGAAATAATGGTTTAAATCTCGATTTTTAAATAAAAACATTGACCAATTTTGCTTGATCACGCAATGCAAGTAGACTGCATAGGGATGCAATCTCTATAGGAAGGATCCATAAGGACACAACATCGGGTGCGCGATCAGACACACTAGATGTCTATTCATTTTCACATTAAATTGAAACAAATGTTGCAAAGCAAAGACATTTCAATGGTTCTAAGCTTTGAAAATTTAAACATGATCACATGAAAGTTTGATGAAACTCACTGTCTCTTTCACTTCAAATCAACCTCAGAGTTCAACTCTCAAGCTCAACAGGCTCAACAATTATCGACTCGAGTCTTGATCCGGCTCAACTCAGTCTCACTCTCAGGTCGAAGCAATCGACCGACTTGTCACTTGATCTTGAATCGAATCAATGCAAGAGTAAAACATAATTTTGCACAGTCTATGTATAATTTACAATACAGAATTTTTGAATTTCGTATGCACTCTCCAGGCTAAGTGTCATCTTGATTTCGATTAGCTAACTGTGAATAGAATTTAGATCAGTGAAGATGAATGATATCACAAAACTCATCAAAACACAAAAATACACGAGTGGGACTGATTAATTCAACTGCGACTAATGTCGAGATAAATTGCTATAGAAATCACACAAAATTGCTCAACATACCTCACAAATGGTGAAAATGTGACATGCTTGATATTCCTTCGAGCTGAAGATGGTCGCTTCGGCGGCATGGTGGTTCTTAGATGGAAATTTTCAGTTTAAATGTATTTTCGGCCGTCTTAGAAACAGACAACAATTTTTTCCGCCATCTTGGAGTTCAGTATCGTATAGTCTAGATAACGATATCGCAATCGCGATCACATAGCAGGAGTTTCTTTCTTTTTTTCTTTCTTTCTTCATTTCTTCATTTATTTATTTATTTATCTACCTCTTTTTTTTTCTTTCTTTATATTTATTGATCAATCATTAATTATCAAAAAAATGTATCAATTTCATCTATCAAGAATTAATCGTATTGTCACGATCATTTCATGAAAAGATGTAAGAAAAAATTATTCCAACTTTGTGGGCAACAGTGTAAATGATATTTTACATGAGTGCTTAGAAAATAAGTTTGGTCTGGGGGTCTGCCCCCCCCCCCCACAATAGAGGATGTTTCATCAATTTAAAATAAGCATGTTGGTATTATTGATTTCATGTTATTACACAACCTCCTCCCTCCACAAATCGCAGTAGCCATGGAAGAATCCTGGATCGATGAACAGGCTTAGACCTACAACATCATGTATTAAAGTAAAGTAAGTAAAGTAAAATAGAGATGCACCCTACGACCCATGGGCTTTCCAGATAGGACTGAAATAAAAGCTTTAGTCATTCTTTTTATTATCATCTTCATCACAACCACCATTATTGCCATCATTATCCTCAACATCATCATAATAGCCAGGATCAAAGTAATTCTTGTCATCATATTCATTATCATCACCATCAATTTCATCACTGTCATCATATTTTTATATTAATCATTCTCTCTCTCTCTCTCCCTCCCTCTTCTCTCTCCCCCTTTCCCCTGTCTCTTCCTCCTTCTTACACTGTCTTTTCCATCTCCTCATCTTTCTCTCTCACTCCACCACCTTCTTCACCTGATTTCTCCCTCCCTTGCTTACTCTGGCTCTGCTTTGTCTCTCTCATTCTAGGCTACCCTCCCCCTCTGTACCCTGCCTCACCCTTTCTCATCATCCTCTCTACCATTCTTTAAAATACCTTCCTTCCGCTATCCTCCTTCTCTCTCTCTCTCTCTCTAACTTCCCCTTCCTTCCCCTCTCCTCACCTTCCTCCACCTCTCTCCCTCTTCTCTCTCCCCCTTTCCCCCCGTCTCTTATTTCTGTCTCTTCCTCCTTCTTACACTGTCTTTTCCATCTCCTCATCTTTCTCTCTCTCACTCCACCACCTTCTTCACCTGATTTCTCCCTCCCTTGCTTACTCTGGCTCTGCTTTGTCTCTCTCATTCTAGGCTACCCTCCCCCTCTGTACCCTGCATCACCCTTTCTCATCATCCTCTCTACCATGCATCCTTTAAAATCGCTTCATTCCACTTTCCTCCACCTCTCTCTCCCTCCTCCCTCCTTTCTCTAGCCTCACTTTACTCCACTCTCTCCCTTTCGTTAACTTTCCCCTCCTTTCCTCTCCCCTCTTATCAATTTCTCTATTTCTCTTATCCCCTTCCACTCCCCTCTCTATCTCACTCTCTTTGACAACCCCTTCTTCCTCTCGCCTCACCTCCCTCTCTCTCTCTCTCTCTTTCTCTCCCCCAACCTCTCTGTCTCCCTCTCTCTCTCTCTCTCTCTTCCTTGCTCACCACTCTTAAAGAATAAAAAATAAATAAACATTTGACAAGTCCAAGAAAGCAATTAGTCATCAGATAACTTTTTTCTCAAGAAGACGCATCTTTTTAATTGTTGTCCACACAAAAATACAAAGACGTAATCCTGAGCCAATCGCAAACCTCCTTGTTCCTCACTTCAAAAAAATCACATCATCAATAATGAGAAGAAAAAAAAACCTTTCCCCAATGGCAAAGATACTTTGAACCTTGTTAAAGATTCGAGAAAGAAGTGAGAAAATTAGGAAGAGAGAGATACACAAGACTGTGATGTCAATAATTCATCTTGTACAGGCATGAATGTCGTAGAAAGGGGTGAAAGATACATGGCAATTGTAATCTTCCCAGTTCCCAGAAATTCTGTTTTAAGCGCACTGATAGAATTTATGTTCATTTCATTGGAAAAAAATCACATCCTTAAAAAAATCAGTTTCTTCCTTTCAATAATAAAAAAATCCATTCAAATTCTTGCTTTTAAAAAACACTTGTTCAATGCATTTACAATTTCTCTCAGCTTTTTCTCCTATGATACAACTGATCTCGGACCTGCAATTTCTTTGTTTTCTTTTTTGTTTACGAACCATTTGTACAAACTCAGAAGAGAGAACCATTCTATTTACATTCGTCAAATCAATCATATTTCATACTTCATCTAAATTCAGTTCATCAAATTGCCCTAAATCACAAGCTAATCTTAATTCTGCCTCTTCTACAATATGCTACGAATTTCATACACAAAATTTTCTGGAAAAAGAGAGTATTTAGCTACGAGAAAGCTGTAACTACTCATGAATGTCACATTTAAAAGAAATGGAATGCTAGTATGGTGTCTGGAAAGAAAAACACAAAGATCTGTCAACCCTTTTCCAGTCTACATAAGAACAGAAATAGCTATTTCAAATTTCATCTATTACAATCTTAATCAAAAACAAGACACAACTTACGCCGTTTTCATTGGAAAAACAAAATTAAATAGTACACAAGTCATCTTATTTCATCACAAATTCCATGAGCAAGAGGGAAAATTTGATTTGGAAGGAATCGGATCAAATCAAAGACTTGTGTACATATAGCAATATGTTCTCTTCTTTGAAACAGATTCATCGTCTCAGTTTCACTTTTCGTCTCCAACTTCATGATTTATCTTGGCAGTTTTCAGTTGATTCACTTCTATCTTTGTTCAATCCCACTATTCCTATCTCAGTTTCTCAAGCCTTGCACTTTATAGAAGTCCATCCTGAAGAATATTCATCTATTTTCTTAATGAAATGATCGCAAAATGAAAGTCTAAATAAAATGGCAAACAAAAAGCACCCTAAAAAGGGGAATGAAGGGAGAATAAAACACAAAATAACTTATTTTTTAAGATGGTAATAAAAAAAAAAACTCACACTATGCTGTATATCAGTTGCCCGAATTTTGAAGTGTAAATTACCTGATTGATTTAATCCCCTTTATAGCTCAACACTAACGGGGTAAACATATCAGACTTCACAAAGGGATACAAAGAAACAGCTGCTTTAATAAATGCAAAAAAAAGGATTTTGCAATAGATTAAAAAAAAGAGGAAATTATCACTCTTACCCTTGCAAGAACTTCTTGAATAAGATCTTGCAAATGTACCAATACAAGTTATTTGATGTGTTTACATCCCCTAATGCCAAAGAACAAATAAATTAGAAGAAAAAAACAGAATTGGTAATTACATTTTGAGGATTATTTTGCATCATTACACTTTGAGAAAGTATCCCCTCTCTTTCTGGTAAAGTTTACATTATATTTAATTTTTACCAATAATTTCATTTAAAATTTAAAAATATCTTTAAAATTTCAGAAAAAATAATAACAGCAACATAAAATTGAAGCCTGGCTACAAACTCACATTTCATTTCCAGGGAATACAAATCCCTCCAAAAACAAAAGATGTCTTTATAAGCCCTTATATTTATCTTTCATACAACAATAACCTCTAAATTTCATTATCACAGACTATACCCGTTTATTTCTGCATAAAGGTCTAAAATTGTTGTTACAAATTTTTAAACAAGAAACCAGTATATAGATTTCACACCAGAAACATCAAACAGTAACACAAAATCACCACATTTTCATATAGTTTCTTTCTTTAGAGTAAAACGGAGCATGGCTGAAACAGAGCATTATGTAGAATAGCAAGGAGCCTCCAGAACAACTTCAAATGGTTATAAACATCCACACACAAACAGCCGCCTAAACAAAAATGCTCTTCGGAAAGCTATTAACATTATGAACAAAAGAGTCTTTAAAAATGCCTGAATTCATTGACTAACTCTGTATCAAATTATTGATTGTTTTTGTTTCAATAGATGTGATATTCATTGAGTAATGGATTCTAGCTTGCATTGTTACTTTAAAATTGTGAAAAATACCCTTATTCTGCAACCACTCAACAATATATGAACTTCATAGCAGAAAAAACAATTAATTCCCTCAAAGAACTGCGCTTAGGAGAAGAAACACAGTTTTTATTGTTATAATATAGCTTTATCCCTGAGTGAAGTATGACAATTTGGAGGGAAATGTGAATTTTGAAGCTGGTTAAAATTTTGTGTTAAAGGTGCACTTAACAAATTTGACCTTATTTCTTTAGGGATTATGCAATACATTTGAGTACCATTCCATGGGGTTATTTCAAAAAAATTATGTATATATATCACCTTTAAAAAGGTAATAGCATTGATTTAAGCACGCATTCTGCATTCCTTGAGAATTTACAAGTTTAAACTAATATGCTAAACTTCCAAATCCATGATTTACAATTATCTCCCAAGTTATGAACTACATAATTATAACATGCTGTAAATGGGCATAAAGTTTATTTCCAAGGCAACTTTTTAATCAGAATTTAGACCCCCTCCCAAAAGAGAAATCATGCATTCCCAGAGCTAAAAATGTGTAAAATATTTTAGCATGCCCCCCATGGCTTACTAGTATAAAAGTCACTTGATTTCCAAATGTTATCCCATTACCAGAACTTGTTTTTTTTCCCCTTTTATTCTGAAATTAAAAGTAACTTTATCTTATTTTTAAGTTCAAATCAATGCTATTACCTCAGAGACAAAAAAGTCAATGGAGGCTTTTGAATATACATAAGGCATGGGGTACAGCACTCTGCACTCTATCCACCAAGACACTATAGAAATGACAGTCACAGTTACATGGCTAGAAATATATAAACGATCTACACCCATACAAGAAAGGTATATTTGAACACTGGTGGGTCTTTGCAAATAGGCCTATGTCACTCCTATCGTAACTTCAGAAACTTTTCATGCACTTAGTGTATCTTTTTTTAAATTTGTTTTACAAAAATATCTATCCAAAACATTTACACCGTATTTCATTATAAGTCAGTTACATATTTATCGAGTATACTTTCACCAAGCTTGTACAACTCTAATGGCTTTTTCGTACAGTTATCATGACTTCACAGTGAATTGCTAATTGATGTATAAACTAAATGAACTATCGACACAGAGTAGTAAGCTTGAGTTTACAAAGGAAGTACATGTACATACTGACTTAAAGTGAGGATTAATTAGGTGGTTTGTTGCTATCAAAGGTAAAGCAGTAATATTACATTTGCATGAACAGAATAACCCAATAAAATACAAAATATGGGAGGAGGGTGGGGGGAGAAACATGGGGAAATGTGGGTTAATTAGTCATGCTGTAAAACTTAAAGGGATCGTTTAACAATGTCAAATCTGAGATACACGGTCCAACATGTTACCAGTGTCTGTGATATGGTGTAATATTGAAGCCCTACAAAAATCGCACTTCAAAATGATCAAGAAGTGCCTCAAAACATTAAAAGTCTTTGAGTGACCGGTTTTACCATACTCGTTTTCCCCAATAGACTGTAGTGTTATGAAAACCGTCAGGCGAACGGTTTTCAAAATTTGTAATTCCAATCATAAATATCTTGATAATCAGACAGGCGATCGGCTTGTAAAAGTCATGGGGTTCCTGACTGACCTCAAGGTTTCTAATTATCATTGCATCATGAGCTAAATCCAGAATTTTGTTTCAGAATCTGTGACAAAGTTACCGGATCCCTTTAACATAACCATCAGGTAACATTTAGAAGTGCAATGGGTAACAGCTTATACATTGGACAGTCACAGACCCAATACGTATGGTTTGATATTACAACACGGAACTCTTTGATTCTTGTAGGAACTTTAAATAAAAAAGACATGAATAGATCACACATTTCATATATGGACAAGTAGGAAGGAACAACAACAACAACAACAACAAAGTAGTTGATTTGGTTTACAAAATACCCTGAAGAATTAAGGCTCTACAACAGATTTTCCACAATTCTGGGCAACTCCACATGGACAGTATTGGAATCACAAGGCCTCTTTTCCATACGTTTGCTTGGCATGGATGAGAGCTATATATTCTCACTGATTGATACAATGCATAATGCGATCAGTTCATACTCCCGCTATTATACCGTCCTGCTCAGAACCAGATGGGTGTTGACTCCACACCATTTTACTACGTGTTAACACCCCCTGGCTCTCAAGAGATGATATATAAATTTGCAAAGTACCACATCTTGAACATGGAAGGCTAACAGATTAAATCAACAGAATGTTTTTAATAGTAGGAGAAATTACCTGACAAGTTTGGCATTCCTGAATGTCAACTTGCAAAAATTCTTCTTCTAAATTTCTCACATTTCAGCCAATGGAATTCAGTAACGATTGTTCTCTGCTCTTTGTCAATGAGGATATGTTGTGCCCCCAAAACAAAGATCCATAATCAAATCAACGTTTTAATATCGCTGTGCAGATTTGTTTTTTTTCCCCACATGTGGATTTGCCCTCTGTTGGATACTAGGAAGTTGGCAAGTTACCTAACAAAGACAGGCTGGCACAAAAACATTATTTAAAATCAAAAGAGAAAGAAACACACACACACTCACACAAAATACACTCAAACTGATGGGTTAAATACAAAATATTTCAACAAACTGTCACTTGTTGAGAGGCAGAAAGGCGTTAACACTGTGGAAAAAAAAGTATTCAGGTTAATGCCCTTCTGTCTCTCAACTGACAAAACAATATGATGAGGCCTTCATCACTTTATATGTGATCGAAAGTCAGGTATAATGATAACAAGAGGACTACAAAACCAACATATCTGCTAATACTAGCAATATTTAAAGAGAAGGTTGAGTTCTGGGAAGAGGTGAAAAATAATTTGTGAGCATTATCATTCTTATTATGCAAGTGTGGAAGAACATCAGATAAGACATGTTCCCTGAAAAGCATGGCTCTTCAAATGCCTTCATATTCTAAATATGTCATGTAACATCGTAAAACTCGGGGGTAGGATTTTTACGCCACATGTTTGTGTAGTCCCATATACATCTTTCTGTGTACAGTGTTTGTAACTTTACCAAGACTTGGCCAAATTTCTTATCATTTTGATGATTCCAGAACCTTGCAATACACACAAATTCTTATATGCTAGATGATCCACCTTTTTTGGTCGATTCCACACCGTTTCTTTCACAATGCAATCGCATGACCAGAACTCAACTTCATCTTTAAAGTAATGTAGACCTACATTAAAACAACTGATTATTCTTTCCTTATGATTTTTTTTTTAAAGAAGGAAGTTCACTAAATTATGTACTAAGAAGGGTTTCTTACTCAAGGTTAAACTAATTGCATCGTATTAAGAGAAACTAGTGCAAAACACAGCACACAATATAAATATGTTACAAATCATTGTTGATTGTTATTAGTCTGCATGTGTAGTTTGCTATACCCTAACAGTGCTTTATTTAAGATGAGAATAGGTTACAAAAAATATATACGATGGTTCTTAGCAATGTCTTCAGCGTTCATTCGATGAGCGACTCTCACACATAACAAATATTACAACTCAATCAAGCTAACTTAGCTAAGGGCCATGAAATTAACACCATGCATCCTACAAACACACTATACATAACACAGGTTTCTCTCTATTGTTATTACTAAAAATGGTTTTAAGAACAAAACAAAAACTTTTTTTGCACACTATATTTCAAACGTAGCTCAAAAGAAGCTCTTATACTCAACACATATAATAATGAAGCATAGTACTGTAACACTGCAAAATTGGCTCAACGCAAAGGCGTCTTGCTCGAGGGATGATAACAAAAAAGCACTAGCATTATTTGGAAACAAAATGTTTATCAAGGAAGCATATTACAGCTTCAAAGAAGGGATAGAAAAAGGACTTTGCACTCACAAACAAAACATATATATAATCTATTTGGTATGATACTTTGAAACCATATACTATCTACACGTTTCACCTATTGTCTCAATTATCTTAAGTTGGTTGCACTAGTTAGTAAAAATGGCATTTTCTACAAAAAGAAACAAAAGAAAGTTAAATGAATGTCTTTTTGAAATGCATCAACCTATTTTGCATTAATCTGCACAGAAACTCTGTGTCTGTTACATAATATCAAATATTACAAGGAGCAATGCATTTACCATGAATCATCAACAAAATATCAGTTATATTTATTGAATTACAGCTTTAACACGTATATTTCATTCACATTTAATGAATCAGTGACATTCCTTGTTTCAAGGAAAAAATAGGAGAAAAAATCTATAGTCTTTGGAATCAGACCCTAGAAACACGAATCTACAAAGACATAAACCAGACGTACTCTAATTATCTCAGTTTGTTCCACACAGCTTACACACAAAAGCAGCCCCTTTATCAGACGGGAGCAGACGAATGAAAGAAGATAGTCCTTTCTTATTGTGAAAGAGCTAAATTTGAGGTAGAGATGACAGACAAAAGTCAGTACCAATCATAAGATTTCTCTCTCATAGTCCCACTGCAGGTAACTCATGTTTGCAAATTATAATCAAATTAATTGAACTTTATTGAATGTTTCAGGAAAAGAAAATGAACACTGTATGATGAATAGTGGCGGCTGTTTAAAATTACGTTTGGGCTTACTATGAATTAGACCAGATACTACAACTGAAGTGATTGATGTGGTTAAAATCACTTGCCTTACTAAAAATCACAATATGCCGCTATGCTATTCAGGGAAGCGTTTTACTTGCAACCCATCCCAATTCTAGCAACAACAAAAACTGAATATATTTTCTTCATGTTCTTTCCTAATTCTAAATGGACCTAGAAATGCAAAAAAAACTAAATATCATCACTTATTTTGAGAAATCATCTTTGATTGGTTTACGGCCTGTCTTTTCCCTATATCTCACTTAGAGATACACACTGCAAAATGCAGGTTGAAGTCAATTTTCTTTTCACAAGAAATTTTCATCAAAAATTGAAGAAATAAAACTATCAGTAATACCAGTTTTTAATGAATACCATATGATAATTGCAAAGCATGCACCATAATTTTCCTTTCAATTTCATCTAAATACCTCAGGAAAATCTACTTTCCTAAGTCTCATTTTTTTCTTCTCTCAAACTGTTTTGTTAAAACTTGCATAGGCACACCAAAAATCAGCAAAATATCGCATCTCTTATTATCAATAATACAGACAGTTTCTAAAAAGATTAAAGCACTTTCTTTTTTCTCTTGTCACTGTGAACATGAAACAAAAGATTCTTGTAAAAAAAAAAATTACTGTCATTTTCTTCCCATTTTGTACTGCCACTTTTCACACAATTCAAGAACTATGATGCTAGTTCTAAAAACAGTAGGCCTACAAAATACAAATTTCATTTGAAAGTCAATTATTCTTCATTTCATCTTCTAATCATCACATCATTCCATTTGGTCTCAATTATGTCAAGAAAAAACGCTCCTGACTTACATTTTATACCTTCAACAAATGAGAAGAAAATAATGATACGCCCAAATTGCGTTTGCCATAATACTGTCAGTATTTTCTCACACATGTAGAGTCCATATTTCTAGCTTCATGTAAATCAGTCAATCGGAAACAATACTGAGAATGAACGCCAACCTGTCGATTTCCATCCGACAGGTTCAAATCTGAATATTCTTCACTCAGTCATCCCTCACATTCTTCATACACCCAAGAATTTAGTTTCTTCTGTTTGCCCTCATCTCCATATCAAAACATGGAGGGCATTTCAGTACTTTTCAATTTGTTCTAAATCGAGCTCGTTACAAGGATCCAAAACAAATCTCTCCGCTCCCCGCTCCGTCATCGTATCTGCATCGCTGTCATCGTCACCGATGTCGTCATGGTGGTCGTTGTCGCTGCAATACGAACAGGTGTTGTCGCTGATGTCCTCCTCAGCGGTCTTCTGTGCTTCGTTGACGACGCCCTCCATTTCTTTGGTGGGGCTGGATGTGGGCGTGATCATGACGCTCCATTGCTGCTGTCGTTGTTGCTGTGACGACGAGGACGACGATGACGATGAAGATGAAAGGAATGCTACGGGTGGTGGTGGCAGGTTGTTGTTTTCACACGGTGATGATGCGATGGTGGTCAGCCCGACAAACTCCTCAGGAGAATACGTTGAGGTCATGCCCATGCTGCGGAGGAGTTTCTTGTTCTGGGTGAAGGACTGGAAAAAACAGAGATAAAATTTATCAGATAAATATAAAATATTTACAAATCACAAGCTCACAACTGTCATAAAGGATGTATAAAGGATGGATATTGTATAGATAATTAATCTGTTAAACCAGTCACCAGTTTACTCCATGTATTCAAATTTCAAAATAATTTTCAAATTCCCAGCATACTCCTCACTTAAGGTGTGCAGACCACCTAAAATGTTCCCCAACATAGCAACAGCAAATGCATACAAGATGGAGTCCATCCTTAGCGATACTGCCATATATAACAGGATTATTTCTCTTTTTTAAGCTGAAGAAATATTCCTTATTTCAAATATGTTGATAAACTTACTCATCACCGAAAACAATCTATTACACGAACTGGTACATGTATATTTAATACAAATTAATTTTAAATTACTTTCTATATCTTGGTAAACACCAATAAACTTCTTTCTTTCTGCTTCGAACTACCTTTATTTTCTTTTAATAACCTCAAATTTCTTTCTAAATCATTCCTATGTTGTGTATCAAAGTTCAAGATGTAGGAGTATCAATTAGTTTCCTCTCTACAATTGCTACATTTATGTACTACTTTATAATCGGAAATTGCTCAAAATCAATTTTCAGCCTCGTATATATGTTACTCTTTCAATGATTGTAAGGAGAGCAGGTTTTGTTTTCTCCTGCAGATAATGTTTCACTTGAGATACAAGATTGAAACCAGGATGTAATAAAGAGAAGAGAGAGATAGATTTTTACCTGGTATTTATGACATCCTGGTCTCCTCGGCCTGGACTGCTCAACCTGTGTTTTAAAGACAAAATATGAAATACAATTTAAAACATCTGATTCAGTACTCTGTATGTGCAAGAAAAGTCTTATAACTTATTCCATTTACCCATCTGGCCGTTAGCAGACAAAGCTGGTTCATCATACATCTTAGCATTGTCATATTTTCACAATGTCATTTTTTCTCCCTACTAGCAGTTATAACTCTTTCAATTTTCCATATTTTCTTGTTAGTCTTCCCTGTATAGGCTCATTAACCATCCCTAAAGCAGACAAAATGAGTTGAAATGTCATCACGGTGTGCTTCAGGAAAGGGAAGGAGATATTCAGATGATTTGTTCCTGACCGCCTCCATCAAACCATTAATTCTGCATGTGGCTAACCAATCAGGTTGCCAGTTTGTTCTAATGTATGCCCCATTCACACTCATAATATAAGTTGTCTTGGCCTCTGTCTTGTTTGGGGAAAATATGTCAGAACGACCATTCTGCAAGTGGCTAATCAATCAGGTTGCTAGGAATGCTAGGAATACCCCCTATTGACACACAAGAAAAAACAGCACTGAATTGGTTTGCCACTTCTCGTTTCCTCCATCCTGAATGAACCATCAAACAAATCATTCTGGACATGGCAGCCATTGTCAGAGATGGAAAGGCTGTGTACCCCATTCATACTGGTAAAATAAGATCTTGACCCTTTTCCCTCTGTCTCAATGAACAATGCTACAAGAAACCAGCTATTCTGTATGTCGCTATAAGACAATCGGGTTACCAGGAACCTACACCCATTCACACTCATGAACTACTAACAGCACTACCTGTTCTTTACCATAATTGAGATAACTCTTTGTCTTTTGAAAGACCCTAAATGTACTTTCGTTATAGCATCAAGATGAAAACTATCCAAACTCAAATCAGTGCTCTTTTTTAACAATATAACAATACTAGTCCCAACTCGGCCAAACTGACCCATCACAAAGCTTCTTGCTGGAGCAACCTTTTGAGTCAGTCTTGATATGAACGCTCTTACTTGCGAGTGTGAAAGGGCCTTACATGTAGTTCACAGGGAGAATAAGTTGCTCCCGTCTTGGTATGAACGCTAGTATTTCTGAGTCTGAATGAGGCCCAAGTTCACAGGTAGAATAAGTTGCCTCTGTTCACTTGGGACCGTGTCAAGAGAGCAAGGGTGCGGGGATAGGTAACCTAATGCATTCAGCACAATACTTTCGATTCATGTGTTATTACCAATCATCTCCATTGGCTCAATTAGCGTAGCCACCCTGTTCCTAGCTTTATTAGGGCTATAAAACTTTGTCATGTTTACTTTCCGCGCATTTTCTTAGAGGTCATATCCACAAGGTGAAGGCATATAGTACAGACTCAATCCTGCCCCCACCCCCCCCCCCCCCCCCAAAAAAAAGAAAAAAGAAAAAAGAAAAGGAGGATAACATTTTTTGAGGCCCCTTTCTCTGCCTCTTCAAATCTTTGAGCAAAGTCATAAGCTGCAGCGCTATAAGATAAAAGACTGCTGGCACTTGCATTGCCACTGCTAAGGGGGGGGGGATACATTACAGACTAGACAACATTCCAATTGTCATTAGTTTTATTGTTCTATGTATAGCTTCCTACTGATCAGGAGCCTTGCCCTCTGCACGTACACCTTATGATTATAAACAAGAGACTAGAGAGATAAAATGGCAAACAGACAAGAAGAACTGCAAAGGTAGACGTATGTTGTGGTTTTGGGGCAAAGTACGGTTTCCAAGAACAACGTCAACACTACAGCCAAGTGAAATTAATATCTCCATCATTTTTAATAGCTGATGATGTTACATTACAGTGTCAGATCCTTGGAATAGGACCCCACACGATTGCTCAAAATGTGTTACTTTGGAGATTTATGGATATGAGCAATGCGGACATATTTCGACCACTGGGGAATCTATTCAAAGGGGTTGCACTTCACATGCAAAGCACAACCTACCATTTAATCACGCCAGTGGCAACAGCACCTTGCGTCTGATTATTTTCCCACCCTTCTATCCAAATAAATGTCCTCACTTAGCAGTATTAGAGCTCATAAACACATGCTCTCTACGAGATTGGAAAGGGGCACCCCTTATTAGAGGCGGTTGCCCGGCAAGTCCTCCCTTTCCTCCCGTGTTGCAGTGAAGCCAGGGTTTTGGACATTATCACTGATGCATACCTAAGTTGTCAGCCTGCCTCACTGTTTGAGGATGATTGAGATCATGGGATAATAATGACATGATGATGGGATAATGATAAAATGATAAAAGAAATAAGTGAAGAAACAAGGGGGCCAACTGCACATACCAATATAGAACTGCTTTAAGTTTACAATTTAAAATTATAAAGTTTGTAAAAACATACTGCATGTGATCAGACCATTTCTAAGAATTTATTTGTCTAAATGAGACAACTCAAAGCCTCCCAAGAAGCATAAAATGTCTTACATTAAAGGCAAACCATTATTTTGGTAAGTTTTAAGTTATCAAGATAGTCATTTAACCAAACAAAACAGATAACCATCAATTTTGCACAGTGGCTGCTCATAAAAGCAATCAAAAACAAACCATTTTCAAAATACTCTTGAAATTCTTTTTTTTTAATTTTTCATATTGCTTGTTACAGGAGTGTTGCATGTAATAATGAAATCTATCGATCACGGCCTAGAGTCATTTTCTGTGCATCAATTAGTAGTCCAGTCAGATATTGTCCACTGTAAATATTTTCAGTGTCTCAAATATCCTTCTCTGATGGTTTAAAGAGAATTGTAATTGAGAAAATACATCTCCATCAATCCTCTCTAATGGTCCTTGAAGAATTCACAAAGATCTTTGATATCAGAAGAAGTTTATATCCGGGCAGATATATATCTTTTGGAGGAAGTCGCAGGGGAACTCTTAAGGAACATCTGCGTTTGGCACAAAAAAGTAAAACAAATTGGCCACAAATGAGGAACATCATCCATCACTGACAAACCATTTCTGATAGCGATGACTTGAATTTCACAGCATTAAGGTTAGGGGGTGTTCACACAGCCATTAATAACAGCAGCTCCTTGCTGCTTTGTCCTGCCTTTGTGATGCCCTCTCTCTGAACAGGACAATCACGCAGCACTGCCTTCGTTCTGTGGGAACTCGTTAATGGGGGAACACTCCCTGGATTGGGAAGGAGATTGGGAATGGCCTGCTTGGCTTGGCTTGTTTTGCTTTCATGGGGCTGTGTATGCATGGCAATGCCAAGCACATATCCCTGCTGTCAGCGCTGACCCCACGTGTGCTTGCACGCATTAGCAAACAGGTCCATTACAGGCTCAAATTCCTATCAGCATCTGCTTGGATTCCCACCTTTCAGCTAACACCATTTTCTCTTTTTTTCTTTTTCTTTCTTCTTGTTCTTCAATAGAAATCTTTAAATAATTTGAAGAGAACTCTTCCAATTTCATCTCCTCTTTGGAGGGGGGGGGGGGCTTTCGTATATGAAAGTATATTATCATATTTCATTGCTGGAATCCTTCCAAGAAATTTACTTCCGTGTTTATATCTTCGAACATGTTATTCAAACATTATCCTGCCCCACCTTTTTTTTGGGAGGGGGGGGGGGGGGGACTTTTTTACATTTCAAGCGTTTTTATACCAACTTGCCAGAATCCTGCTAAGAAATTCAATTTACAGTTTTCACAACATGTATTCAACCAGTACACGAAAAGCTGCCCTTGGGGGGAAGGGGGGGGGGGGGTCGCTTTGTGCATAAAGGTGTATTATCATATTTCAATGCTGCAATCCTTCCTAAAAATTCAGTGCTGTATTGTTGTTTTTATAAAAAAAATGTATAATCTGTTATTCTTGTGTGCATTTGCGATTGACCAAATTTTCTTCCTGTGCCTGAACAACTTGACAGTTATATGACCAAGAAATTATAAATGCAGATGACCTTTTTCTTTTTTTTTTCTTTTTTTTTTGGGTAGGATATGCATGTACCCTGGGAGAGTTATCAAGCTGAGCAAAACAATAAAACCAAAGAAAACAGGGAAAAAAATAGAGAAACCAGCTATCTCATATTGCAACTGTATCCAATTAGCCTTGGCTTTTGTTTCAATTATTTACAGTCGTCAGGACACACACCAGTTGATACTTTTGATTGAATTACTTTGATTAGGCTGAGAGCAGCATGCAAATTAGCAAGGCTAGGTTTGATTATATCACCTGCTCAGAGCCAGAAGGGTGTGAAGTCTATGTAAAGTGATGTTAGTTACCAAACATCCTTCTGGTTCTCAGCAGATGTTATACTAGGTCTCAGCATGGAAGTACCTAGTTTTGACAACCAGCAATTATCAACACAACCACTCGTTGAGAATGATACTAGGTAAGTGAATCTGCTTAAACTTAAAGAGAAGGTTGAGTTCTGGGGAGAGGTGAAAAATAGTTTGTGAGCGTTATCATCGTTATTATGCAAGTGTGGAAGAACATCAGAGAAAAAAATGTTCCCAGAAAAGTATGGCTCTTCAAATGCCTTCATATTCTAAATATGACAATTAACAGGTTAAAAATTAGGCCTGATTTTTATGTCACATGGTTGTGTAGTCCCATATACATCTTTCTGGGTACAGTGCTTGACCAAGACTGGGCCAAATTTGTTATTATTTTGATGACTCCAGAACCTTGCAGTACACAGCAATACTTATATGCTCCCTGATCAACTTTTTCTGATTGATTCCACACCATTTCTTTCACAAATTTGCAATCGCATGACCAGAACTCAACTTTATCTTTAAGTATGTTTAGAGTTTCCATTTCATTGTTTCAAGTAGTTCATAATCATGCAACAACAAACATCTTAAATGACTAGGCCTTTCAGGAATGAGAAAAATAAAGTACCCCCCCCCCCCCCCCCCCCCCCCGTAGAAACATAGGGGTCAAGGGTGATTTGCCCCCTAAAGCTATCATAAAACCTCTGTAAATGAAGAAAAAAAATGAATAAAATATAATAAACAAAAGCCAAAGTTAAAAGTGTTTTTGTCCATCCACAGGATAAATGCATACATTTCTGAGTATACCGTAAATAACGTTGTATTAACCGCCCTCGTGTATAAACCGCACCCCTCTTTTTCGCCCTCAAAAAAAAAAAAAAAAAAAAAATTTTTTTTTTTTTTCTTCTTTTTTCTTCTCCCCCTGAAAAAGTGTTGTATCATCACAGATATTTTCAATTCCGTTTGAACGCTAGTTAAAACAGGACGGTTTTTGGTTAAACGGAAATTAATCACTTTTGCCAAAGTTTGATAGTAAGAATAGTGGTCGGGACTGGGCAGGCGCTGGGCCGACCAGCAGGGGGGATCTTCACCCACCATTCCTGGTGAAAAGCACTGCTTTCGTCAGGCACTAATTTCACATGAAAACGTAATGAAAAGTTGTACTTACATTCATATTCCTGTCCTTAATCGTGTTTTATTTGCAAGTGTACATGAATCTTGATTTCAATTTGTCATTAAATGATTATTTTGTCAATATTTGTCCGATGTTGTTGTGTAAAGTTAAGATTCATGGAAGCTGCCATATTGGATTTACAATTCAGGCTCTTTCATAACTGTTGTTATAAACGTTTATTTTTAAGAGGTTAAAAAAAAAAATGGAGGTAATTTTCCAGAATAAATAAATTACAATACTATAATATATATTTACTAGCTGGACCCGCGGAAATCCGCGGGATTCTAGAGGGGGGCGGGGGGTGTAAATAGATATATAGAGACTGTCTAAATTAAAACCACCAAGAACTTTATTTGCCATTCAAGCCATTAAAAAAATATACTTGTTTAGGACCCGCGGAAATCCGCGGGATTCTAGAGGGGGGCGGGGGTGTAAATAGATATATAGAGACTGTCTAAATCAAAACCACCAAGAACTTTATTTGCCATTCAGGCCATTACAAAATATACATGTTTAGCGTCCCCGCCCGCTTCCTTTTTGGGGGCCGCCTCCAATTTTTTTTTTTTTGAATTTTTTTTTTTTTTTTTTTTTTTTTGAAAGAAAAAAAACATGAAAAGCACTGCTAAAATGTATTTCTGATTTAAAAAAAAAAAAAAAAAAAATGTCGGCCGCCATCTTGAAAAATAGCCTGAATGTCAGAGAAAATGTACGGAGCGGCCATTTTGAAAGAAAAAAAAAAAAAAAAGGGCCTCCTCCCATTTTTCTAAAAAACAGGATGCTATAAGCATGTTTTTTTTTTAATTTGGCCTTATATTAAATAATAAAAAAAAATCCAACTGTACCGGTAGTTATTCTTTAAGCCACTGGAACTGCGTAGAGTTCTGTAGAGTGGCGTACCGACTACGCAGAAATTAGGCTGCGTATTAATGGGAAAAAAGTCCCTGCGTAGGTTATGCGTAGGCTGGCGTACGGGTTTGCTTATGGTTGCTTACTGTGTTGAAAGCTTTTACTGCTTTGTCGATCTGGCGTAGGGTAGCGTACTGTTGCGTAGGCATGTAGCGTAGTGTTGCGTAAAAAGACGTACTTTCTGCGTCAAGTTTCTATGCCTAAAGTACGCGAACAAAATTAAACATGTTGAATTGTTTTTGTTCATCTTGCGTACCCCTTTCCGTCCCTCAGCATATAGTAACGTAGGCCAGCGTAGGTGGTACGCAACACTACGCAACTCTACGTATTGACCCACGCCAATTAGTGACCCGCAGGTGTCACAAATAAAGTATTAAAAAAATGCTCATCTGACCCTAATTAAACGCCCAAAACCCCCAAGCTTTCGGGGGTTTATGGCCCCTTGAAACCCGTGGACCCCACGCCTATATTATATATACACTCAACTCGCTGCGATCTGATCTCTCCCCCCCCCCACCACTTTGAAGAACGTAACCCCCTGAGCTTTTGGGGGTTTATGACCCCTTGAAACCCATGGACCCCACGCCTATATTATATATACACTCAACTCAGGACCCGCGGAAATCCGCGGGATTCTAGAGGGAGGCGCAGGCAAAAAATTAATTTTTTCATTTCTGGGGCTCCATTTCAAATTTTCGGAAAATTTTCGGGGGCTACTTTTTCAACTTTCGGGGGCTCTTTTTTCTGGGGCTACTTTTTCATTAATTCATAAAAGGATAGGCCTACACTTTGTTGAGATTTGTTTAGTAGGCTAAGGTTTGAGGCTTCCTACATCCTACTTCATAATTGCCTATTTAAAAAAAAAAAAAAACATTTTTCTAGTTCAATAACTAAGTTTTCATGCATTGATTTGATGCAAGAACTGTAACATAATAATAGACCCTAACTGTGTTAGATTGTGATTATTTCTGACCATTTATTTCGATAATCATTTTTCAAAGTAAAATTTTCATAAGAAAATCAGACAGTCGTTTAAAAACGTAGACATTAGTAATACTTTTACTAATTCTAAGCTCAGGTTTCGTAAATATATTCACGAAACTATATTGAAATCGCGGCAATAATGATGCAAAGTGTCAAATCTCTTCGACTCGAGCTCAGCTTCAGCACACACACACTTCAGCGTAACTCCAGCAAGCTCGAACACCGGCGCCGCAGGCGTCGGACGCCTGCGGTGCGCGGTGCCTGTGTTGGAGCTTCCCGAGCAGCGCAGCTGCACTGAGCTGTGTGCGACTGAACTGTCAGTCCATTGGTTTTCTTGTGAAAACTTTCCTTTAGAAAATGATAATCAAAATTGAGTATACATGGCCGTAATAATCACAAAATAAGCTTTGATTTCATACCTCCATTCACGAAAACTATATAAAAATCGCGGCAATCATGATGGAAATAGGTCTCTAAGTTTGGACGTCGACGGGAATTAGCCCAGTGTATCTCGCTTGTGCAGGTACCGCTTGTGCAGTGCAGCTAGTACAAAGCACATCCTATAGAAAGATACCTAACACGGGGTAAGTCATACCCATTCAGCGTGCATTTAATACGCAACTTAATGTGAGTGGATAGTCATCGGTCGTGTGTCTACGGATGTTATGTTGAATATCCATGAGGTATCTCTGTCGTCACGCATATCATGCATTATGCATGTCGCGTCTGTTTTCGCCCTGGACGTCGACACGGAGGAGGACCTCGGGCGGAGTATAGCCAATTCGCTAGAGTAGACTCTCCCGCGGACGACGGCACCGGGCACGGGTACCCCGAGGGGAGGGTTCAGGAGGAGATAGCTGCACCAACTTGGGTCGGCGATCTCATTAAAAAACAATAGAATACAAAGGCTCGCCGAGACTTCGCGCCCCCCGCGGAGCCTTAGCGTATTATTATTATAGATTTCATTATTTATTGTAAAATTTGGCCAAAATTGTTACACTTATGTATCATGTAACCAACACAAGTACGTACACAAAACTACACACACTCAAAATACGAAATCCATCCATTTCCCACCACCAGACATATATTTAGAATCGACAAACATCCATCTTCACGTAAGTTAAAATCATCAATCAACCAGAAATATTACAATAATAATAGTTCAAAATATTAAATATTGCATATTTGTAAGTTTGTTACAAGTATTTACATACAAAATATCGCTAGAATTTTATTTTTTTCTTCGTCACGTATTTCTTCATCTCACTACATGAATTATCACACGTGGGGCAATGCAAATTGTTTGTCCACCGCACGTATGTAATAACAAGCCCAACACAATTATGATCGACTTGGCAGTGAGCACAATTCTAGGCCCCAAATTTCATATTTTGCATCATCGGAATTACATGAAAATTTATCAGATTCAAGATTATAGTACAACATTCATATTAGAAATATTTTTTCTAATGTCAGAACTTCCGATGTATGATTTGAAAAGCGTTAAAAACGAGTGTCATTTTCAGGACGATGCTATCTAACCAAGCCAAGAACTTTAGCCTCAGTGACACAATTTGCAGCATGAATTATGTCTGTAACGTGTATAAACCGCACCCCCGACTTTTGATGTTTACTGGCGGTAAAAAAAGTGCGGTTAATACAACGTTATTTACGGTAATTGTTTCACATTGCAAAAAAAATGCAAACCTCACAAATGAAATTCAATATTTCTTTCACCCGCCTTGCAGTACCTCAATGCATGGCTCATCTCTAAATGTTTTTTGCAGAGGAGATCCAGCTTAAATTTGTTAAGGTCTGTACACAAGTGTATTGTTTCAAACATCAGAAATTGGGGGAGGGGAGGGAGGTCCAGAGTTAAAATTGGAGAGGGGGAGGGGGGGGGGGGGGGGGGGCTAGCCAAATGAAACCCTATTAATGTTGAGCCCTGCTCTTTGTATACATTATAAAAGTGAAGAAATGACATAATTTCAGTGGCATAAACAATCGAAATATTAATGGCTCACATGTGCCAGCAAAACAAAAATCATGTGACACATTTTGGATCACGCTAGAATTCTCAAAATTCTGCTTATTCAATATTTTAATAGTGCAAATGATGATGTGGTTTCCGCCAATGTCAACAAAACTTCCCGGAGTGGGCCCTATGTGGCAGATAGCCAGCAAGAAAAATAATAACTATAGATATAAATGAAATGTAAATAGTAATAGTTGCATGTTTCATTGTATTATATGTATTTTCTGTAAGTATTATTTTCACTTTTGCGCAGCACAATGAAACATTTGATAGAAGCACTTGATGAATACCATGTATTATGACTAGGCTTTATTTAATCACAACCATTGTATTGTTAAAGGCATGAAGAAAAAAAAAAGCAATCACAAAAACATCTTTCAGTCTCCCTGATATTACGTGAATAAAATATATATTTACTCTTTCCTATTGCTCAGTTCAAATTAAATTCTGCATTTCTACTTTATTTCCACCTGCAAAAGGCCCTTCAAAAAGTCAATTTACCTATGCATCATAAGTCATTGCAAACAATGATGGGCAAAATGCCTTGAGCACAATATGTAATTTGAAAATATCACCAGCGAGCTTGAAACTATAATGCAACAGTATATTAAAATTCATGAAATATTGAAAGGGTAATCCAGACACACAATATGGCTATAAATGTATTTCTAAGAAACCTTGTAGTTACATAACAGGAGGCTCCAATTGTACGCTTGATTCAAACCAACCTCCCACTCTATAATCAATATCATTACAGCAATCCTAATATTGATCTATCATTCCCCGGTGTGGTAGAGACAAGTCAGATATTATGGGGAAATGTAAAAATGGGGGCACAAAACAATTTGTGTTCAAGCTCAACTGATACAGCAGGAATATTAATCAATATTCATACAGGTAGCTAGCTGGTAAGTTTTTGCAAGCTCACAGTACAATGAAAGTGAAGTATACATTGTAAGTGCCAAAAGGATGTTAATTCACATCATTTTACATACAAACAATGTCCTTCTGGCTCTGAGAAAGTAATATGCTAGAGGTTGTGAGTTCCCAAATTGTATCAGCCATAGCCTAGCAGGCCTGCATCTTGTATTCGTTATATCATACCTCACTGGTGAGAGTTAGAAAGCCATTATCGATTTGTAGAATGATAATAGCAGGTGACCTACAACCTTTAAGCTCTCAACAAAAGTTATAAAGGCCTAATCATTTCAGCCATCTACTTTTTGAACACAAATGGTTTACTATGAATATTTACAGAGCAACAATAACAGTTACCAGCATAGAGTCACTGGAGCATATATACTCATATGATAAATAATATCAATCATCAACATATGGTTGGTGTATAAATGACTATTTATATACATGTAGACCTTGAGTACTATTTGGTCTGCTTAGAACTTTACGTATAGTTAAAGAGAAAGTTGAGTTTTGGAAAGACGTAAAAAATAATTGTGTGCGTTATCATTGTATTACGCAATGGTGGAAAAACATCAGATACAAAATGTTCCCTGAAAACATAGCTCTTCATATGCCTCAATATTCTAAATATGGCATGTAATATCATAAAAATTGGGACAGATTTTTATGCCACATGTTTGTGTAGTCCCATATACATTGATGTATGTACATTGATGAGTACACACCAATACTTATATGCCAGATGATCAACGTTTTTTTGATCGATTCCACAAAGCTTCTTTCACGATGCAATCGCATGACCAGAACTCAACTCTATCTTTAATACTCTCTAGCTCTAAGCTGACAATTTTCCATAAATAAACTGCACTTCATTAATCAATTTAAATTATTGATGACAACACAATGCACTGAGTATTACATTAACTCATCTATATAATATCAATATATTCAGAACCAGAAAATATACAATAATATACAAAGATTAGGTCTGCTAAGGGTAAGAAGGGTTTAATAGTTAATGCCTTTCCGCCTCCCTGCAAATGATTTATTTTGAACTTTGTACCACTTTCCCTTGAAAATAAACTCCCACAAAATGTATGGAATATCACTCGGTTGGATCAATTTAAAATAATCCAGGCTGAAAAACACTATTGTTCTTGAATGTGTAATCAAAGTTTATGTGACATTAATACAGTTATGTTCTAACACGCATAGAGACCCGGTTGGTATTATGAGTTTACTAAAGCAATGTTATATTTGTTTTATTATTTCCGTATCAATTGTAAGTGCTTGTACATGTAATTCACACCACTTTATACAATCTTCTTTTGCAAAGTGTTTTTAAAAGAAACTTGTGGATTGCATCTATATATCATTGGTGAGTGTCATAAGGACCGTAACTATGTGTTTGGCTATGTACATGTATGCAAGACAATGATTTAATACCCTTCTACCCCTTACAGATGATTTATTTTGCATGATCCTGAAGAATGTAACCTGTTAAGAGCAAAAAGGACGATAAGTCAGTTTTAAAACTAGTTAATAATACCCTTCTGCCTCTCAGCCGACCTGTTTTATACGATCCTATGGACTTTCTAATACACAATGGTTAAAGGCCCACTGCACTACTTGTAGCTACTTGCGCCCTCTATATAACAAACAATGCCTAATCGGTGACCATTGGTCCCCCATGATGCTCTTTTTCTCATGTTAACTGAGAGCTGAGTTGATGAGATAACCACCTGTCCAGTGACCTTGCAGGGCGCTCTAATCCCTCCTGTAAACTATGGCAGATAAGCTTTAATACCAAGCTCTGTTGCTGGCCAACAAACCTAGGGCAAGTTTCTATCATAATAAAGCGGCGGGAGGTATGGAGACAGAGGTCAGAGGATTTAAACGATCACTCTCACACAAAAGAGACAAAACAGGGGTATTTATCATTGTATGAACTTTAGACCTTGTCATGCCACCCCTGCATGCTTCCAATCACTAAAATCATCATTGATTTTTTTGATGCAGTGCATTTTCATGCATACATAGCCAATGATCTGAGAAGCTTTAGCTATTCCCTTTAACTCTTTTTGAAAGCCTATTGTTTAGCACATGTCATTGAGAGTATTGTGAGAAAGGAATGGTATCGTTGATATAGTTAGAACAGTACATACTGCATTCTATAAACGGGGGGGACACAATCCAAAGTTATCTTCCATACAAAACTATAAGGCATGTCTTTGGGCTTATGATTATATCACAAATGCAATTTAAACTTGTTATAGAACATGGAAAACAAAATGTTTTGCAGGAGAAAGGGGGGAGGGGCTGGATGACAAAGGGGGAGGGGCTGAATTAAAAGAAAGAGGATGCATACGGCCTTCAAACATCACATTGTTCTGCTATCCTTGTATTGTTTGCCAATGTCTACCCATGCTCATATCTAAATACTGAATGTTTAAACACAAGGCTTACAAAAACAGGAACAGTTCTCAACATGATTGGCAAATGGCATAAAAAAGTCATGTGTACATATCTATTTTGAGTTATTTTTCTATCAGACTGCGAGCTGGATTGAATATACTTCTGTATAATTATGGGAAAGCAAGCCTCAGACACAGCAGCCCTCTTGTCATGCACTACTGGGTTGGTCAATATCACACAATGACATCATGGGCTCCCCTGGAACTAAAAAACCTTTGTAAACACAAATCATTATGAATAACAATAAGGGCATTTAAAGGCAAGTGGACAATGTATTCAATAAGAATATCCTTCTTCCTGCAAGATTAATTGAGGGGGCTCAGACAAAAGTACAAGAGTAAGTTTATAGAGAACCCTGACTTTCTCTACTATCATGTATCATATATGCTGAGAGCAAAAAGATCACTGAAGGTGCCCTCATATATGTTCCAGGGACATTTGATTCAGGATATATGGTTAGGGTATTAAAGGTTCCTACAAAAAATGTGGTATTTATGGTTAGAGCTAAAGTTAGGCATATTGTTTGATTCAGGGTAAAAGTTAGGCATATTGTACTTTGATTCAGGGTTAAAGTTAGGCATATTGTTTGATGCAGGGTTAAAGTTAAGAATTTGGTGAGTGTAGGATATTGATTGGGGAGCAAGTATCGCCAAAGGATGTATTTCATCCGATGCCCGCAAGGTGGCCACAACAGCTAAGTATCATCAGTGCCTCAGTGGCAGTAACGGCTTTCTTGCAGACAGCCGACTATTCAAACATTGAATCAACAATGCCCTTCTGTCTCTCGACAGACAATATAATCAGTTACATGTGGGTGGACCTTTTATTACCATCACAGTGGTTCAAAAATTGATTGGAGCACTCTCTCCATACACACTGCCTTTTGATCTCGATTTCTTTTCCCATCTAGACAAGATTAACCATTGAGTAACAGACAATAGGGCACTGGTCCATTCACTTATATGTCGGCTTACAGAGACACCCGGGTGACATGCTGATAAGTGGTTTGGGAAGAACAGCTTTTCACAAACCAAGCCCATTTTTGTTCTTACCATAATCCTCTCAAATAATTACATGCAGTGGATATATGATATGGTACCTTGTTTATAGTGCAAAAAGAGGTAGGAAGTTTAAATTACATATTTGACTTATAGGTGTCATTCAATTACATGTAAATTAATAGCAAGATGATGGTATGTAAATATAATAGTTCAGGTTCAAGATTTACCTGCCCTATCCTCTAACAAGTTGCCTTAGTTTAGCGTGAATAGGGCATGTTCACACATGATACAGTAAACGGTCTCCACACAAATAGAGCGTTGCAAAATAAACTTGAATTGAAATTTTGGGTTGCAAAAAAGGCCCTTAAAGATAAAGACCAGTTATGGTCATGTGATTGCATTGTGAAAGAAACATTGTGGAGTCGATCAGAAAAGGTTGATCATCTAGCATATAAGTATTGGTGTGTACTAGTGCAAGGTTCTGGAATCATCAAAATGATAAGAAATTTGGCCCAGTCTTCGTAAAGTTACAAGCACTGTACACAGAAAGATGTATATGGGACTACGCACACGTGCGTTTATCTCTCACAGGCCAATAGATAAACTAATTTACCAAATATATCAATTAGTAGGCGGTTTCCGGGCAAATTTTGTATCACCATGTATTAGTCAAAACATTCTTTCACATGATTGGTAATAGGAGCTTCCATTTCATTTTTTGAAATTGGGGCGTTTCCAATACTGGTCTTTACGTTTAAGTGTACTCACATATTTGTGTTTTAAGATATTCAAAAGAGAATTGCACTACACCTATGTAATTACATTGTAACATGCTATTTTCTTTCTTTCTTGTGGGTGGTTTATCATATTGCGTATGAACAAGGCTGAACAGAAGGAATCCATATATTTTTTCAGGCAAGTATATTATATATATAGTTCGACTGGTAGTATCGGTGTCTACCAGTGACGTACAGAGACAATCTTGGCCTCGGGTTTATTGGTTTCAGTCTTGGTCTTGATCTGGAGACCAAAAGCTAATCAAATGTAATCAAGGGTTTCTCCCCTGGTCTAGGTGTCTGGACCCATGCAGGCCTCTAATACAACACTGTTGTTGACCTGTAGTTGCTGACCAGCGCACTGTAGTCTATCCTCAATAATGCTTTATTTGTCAATCCACAATACAAATGATATGAACATATTTCTGCATGCATGGGAGAGGGAGAGAAGAAGGGAAGGAAGAAGGGAAGAAGGGAGAGAGGGAGAGAGTGATTTCAGAAAAACAATCTGTAGGTTTTGAAAACTGCTGAGACATACTGAGACAGTCAGAGCCAAAAGGGTGTTAACTCAAACGCTAACACAACGAACGATTTGTTCAACACACCTTCCTGAAATGAGATGTCTTCATATTAAAACTTAAACAAACAAAATTGGTCTCTAAAACAAACTTAAACCGATTGTAATAAGCGACATGAAATTGGATTTGGTACTGCAAATAATATCAACCTGTGAACATTATACAGGCATTGTCAAACGAAGGGCGGGCTTTTTACACCTTTATTTTCATCAACAATGGTCCCTAAAAAACACTTGTGAAAGGCAAACGGAACGACAAATGAGCTAGCACCCACGCATATTGATATGGGGATTAATCACAATGTATGTGAGCACAGTTCTGCTTGCTGATTTTAATTCCACATTATCTAGATAATATCAGGACTTTGTTTATTAGCTTGAGTTTGTTTGAAATTGCCTCGCTTTAATAGATTTTCTTTTTACCTTTTACCCCTTAGAGATTGCCTCAATTTCATTTAACATTGTGTGCAATTCTTTCTGGATATACATAGTCAGAAACTAGTCATCTATGATATAGCAATATAAACTTGTTATGCTCCATATAACAGCTCAGGTTTTACATTATAATGCACTTAGGGTACAGGGAGTATATTATTCTATTGAAGCTATATATATTCCATAAAAAGGTATTGACTTTCATACAATTTGTATTCATAATTCATACTTTTACAGGGGCCTATTTTTCCTGACAGCCCATTGTACATGCTTACCGAGACACGATCGCACCTTTCATAATTCATTACCATCGCCCGCCTATTTATCCCAAGGTACCATTTATATTTCAGTGTATGTACAATGCAATCAGATGCACATAAAGGGATTAATTGCAAAAATAACCATGGTAATGATGACATACATAATTTGTTCTACATGAGTATGCACATGCATATTTTAAAATAGTCCCTACAAGCCCACCCTCACAATCTACTCTCATTCAATGGAAAAGAGAAAATGCAAGGGACAATCTGCCCCAACTATGAAAAAGCGACAGTAAAGTACAAAAGAGAACCCATCCCCCCCCCCCTTCTTTAATAAAATTGGCCTTGAAAATAAAAAGGTTTTGTTACACTGCCCCTCTTGCTATATCCTTTAGGCAGTATCTCTATACCTATAATTATTTATCACACCAATAATTTATCTAATAAATTTTCTCTTCCTGGCATTGGCAATGAACACATGCTCAAGCATCGATATTCTCAAGATCACTAACACTTAAAGGTACTATGTATGTCCCTTTTGCAGCCAACCTCAAATGCTGTAGAACTTTGCAGGAATTATAAATATGTCATGTATGTCCTATCTGTGAAATTTAAACGTTAGCAGTGTCCTCATATTCAAATTATGCAAGGAAAACCCTTTACTTGCTAGACTTCACTGTCAGACACTATTGAGTGACTGACTGGCTTTTTTTCTTCTTTGGTAATAACATACATGAAAAGAATTGTAAAGGGTACATGAGCATTTGTCTACATCAATAACCTACTTCTTGTGATGGCCAAGATTAAACTGATTGAATCTTTGCGCAGCATAAAACGTATGACCATTCAGTACAATTGTCTGAACATCAAGACTATTACTTTTGGGCTCTATAGCCCTAAAGTCGATTTGACAACTAATAGTCGTTATTTTCCCACTTGAACTTTGAAGACATTTTCAAGCCCCACCTTTTTTAGGGAAGTTCTAAATTAGTATTATCTTTCAAATGCAGTTGGAATTTAACTTTTTCATTTTTTTGGCCTGCGAATGGGACATAGTACCTTTAACAAACCATCCAATTGGCAACAAAAACTACAAACCTACAAATAGAAATATTATAAGCAATGCTTAACCATGGACATGCATTAGTAGCAGAATAACTATGGTGAATTACGGTTTTAATATCTATGGGGGTTTAGTAATCTTACATTGTAACACACTAAAACCACAAGCAGTGTTTTTTTAACCAATGCTATATAATCATCTTAAAATGGAAGAAGAAGAAAAAGGTTGACCGATTCCTACAAGATCTGGTCTCGCTTCCGGCTGAAGTATTCCTTTCTCGGCTTACCCGCAAGAATAACAAGGATCAATATCTCTTTGAGACATACTGACTGCTCTCAAATACAAAGAGGGAGGGAGAGAGAGAGAAAGGGATGATTGTGAAGGAAACCATGAAAGAATGAGCAGTGGAGATTGAAAGACGTGCAGGCCTATATTAAATTGTGGTATGAAATTACAGACGAAGGGAAGGAGGGTGTAGGCTGCGGACAAGGAAAAGATGATAACTTTTCAAAGAATGAAGGCATTTATTAACTTGAAACAGGAATGGCAACTTTACACACATTTAAAAATATCAAGAGTTAAAGTGTGAGAGAGCCAGAGGGAGAGGGAGGGGGGAAGGGGAGGGGGAGAAGGGGAGGGGGAGAAGGGGAGGGGGAGAGGAGAGGGAGGGGGGGGGGAATGATTTCAGAAAAAAACATTCTGAAATCTTTGAAGTTTGAAAACTGAAATATAGTCTGCTGAGAGCTACAATGGCATCAACTATGTTCAAAAGTCCAGAAAATTTAACTCTTTTCTAACTCTGAGCAGACAATATATGTGAAGGCCTATAGCAGGGTTCATAAACACTAACAGGCACCTGGGTCACATGGACATCCACAGTCTAAGTCTTGAGTCTCTGGACCCCCCTAATTCTGTAATTTTTACAAAGAGCTCATGCATATAGACTGTATAAAAAGTTAGTTCCGAACCCTCTTCCAAAACAGTTAGGGTGGAGCCCTGCCTATGGTTTAAGAGCGTGTCCTAAACAAAATCATCATCCCCTCAAGAACATAAGCTTTGACCCCTTAAATTCATTTACACCATCCAACTGGCATGGCCTACATATAAATATGTAAAAAATGTCCAGCAAGAGCAGGGAGCTGGAAAATGGAAATGGGACAGACAACAAACTGGAGAAATAGGCACTAGAGACACAGACACAGAGAGAAAGAACAAAAGAGAGAACAAGAACGAAAAAAGAGAGAGAACATGGGAGACGAAAGAAAGATGGTTCGATAGAAATGATGAGCAGGAGTAAATCGGAGAAAGGGGGTCAAAAACAAGAGCAGAGAGCGGGGAATTGGAATGGGACAGACAACAAACTGGAGAAACAGATCGCACTTGAGACACAGACACAGACGAAGAACAAAAAAAAGAGCAAGAACAAGAAAAAAAAGAGAGAGAACATTGAAGAAGAAAGAAAGATGGTTGGATAGATACGATGAGCAGGGAGGGGTACATCCATCTGAGAAAGGGGGTCATGGTGGCCGGCATTCCTGTCCTACATCCACTGACTGACACCGAATCTATCCTTGCCCCCAGCCAGGAAGTGACCCACCAGTATACATCTATCAGGTTTATATCGACCCAGCAAAGGTGCGTCTTCTCCTCTTCTACAACATGATCTAAAAACACTCGCACAAATAGGTCAAGTCAATTCTACACCCTTATTTTGTTTTCGTTCCTATACAGGGGTAGCTTAAATCGTAAAAGTCAAAAGGAAATGATGGAATGGCCTAAAAATGTGGAGATAAATACCGAAAACAAGGGTTAGTTTTCCCAATTTTATCATGTGAGCAAATTGCCTGTGATGTCACTGGAATATATTACCCTTTCCATGCCACAGGCGATAACTAATGAATTCAAATGTAATTTAGACCCAGGTGATTTTGGGGGCTTGTTCGTTTGTTTTCAAATAGAGGCAATTGTTGAAAAGCATATTCATGAGGAAGATATTTATGCCCAATTCAACAACCAAAGATAAAATATTTAATAATAAGGTTGACTTTTGAAAGATCATTAAACTCCTTTTTTCTGATTTATTATTTTTTTATTGAAAAAATATACATATAAAATAACTAATGACAATACCAAAAAGTAAAAAATAAATAATTAATTAAGCAAAAGGTTGTTCCAAAACTTAACGCTACCTTGTTAAGATTCTCTTTTTTTTTTAGCATGACCCATACTTTCATTTTCATAAAAATTAAAAACTTCCTTATATTTCTTTTAAAATAAGGTCATGTATGTATGTTGTGAGTGCATTAGGCTCTTCAGCTATCACTCATGAGCATTTCAATAGCCCCTTAACACAATGTTGACTCATCTTTGAAAAGTTTTGTTAATTCTTATCAAATCAAAAAGGAAATATATTAAGAGGGGTATCTTATGTCCTATCCACAATCGGAAGTAATTAGCAAACTAAACACTGTTTCACTTTTCACTTTGATCAAAGTTTATTTAATGGCCTGGCACAGAAACAGGAAAAGTAGATTAGAAGGCTGAAGTCAAGTTAAAGTGTAATAAATCAAGCACATTGACATATAATATGGTGCAAAAACAGCCAGAACAGCAATATACTTTTATTCTTCTTCTAAAGATTTGAATGCTTTTGTTTCGCAATTACCCGAACACATCGCTGCAATGTATTGGAAAAACCAACTATACCATATTCACATATTCATGGTTTTGAAAATGCAGCATAATTGTACATAGCTATCTCATAAAACCCAATCTTCATTACTTACAAAGGAAGACACTGGCTTTAGGCAACAATATTCATCATGAAAAGAAATCACGAAATCTAAAATCATTTTAAGAGATCAGAAAATGGGATCCTGGATGACTTTCAGGAAGAGCATCATATGACAGGAATACTCTCTACTGAAGATATGAAAACACTTTTTCACCCCAATCTTCTCTGATTTATTAAACTTTGTTCTTCTTCGACTAAAAAACATATAAAGAGAAGATATCTTCCATATATCGTTATAATTAAAACTACCCTCATATAGCTAAGCATGTGGTGTTCCCCATATTGCAACAAGCTATTGATTTCTGTTAGAGGATAGGTGGAACCCCCATCGCTGCGTCTCTCGTTCCTGGAACAGGATCTCTAATCACAAGGCATGATGGGGCCTGTCTTCATCAGCTCGATATTGCTAAATATCCTGCTATTTGAACTATCCCGATCGCAAATTATCCAGTTAATTTGCGTCTTCATAAGCCCGCAGTTGCAATTAGCAGGATATTTGGTCGAGATAATCATGGCAAGATATCTTGGGCTAGTTTGCAAAATATCCGCTATTTGAACTATCCCGATTGCAAATTATCCAGTTAATCAGTGTCTTCATCAGCCCGAAGTTGCAATTAGCGAGATATTTGGGCGAGATAATCATCCCAAGATATCTTGGGCTAGTTTGCAAAATATCCCGCTATTTGAACTATCCCGATTGCAAATTATCCAGTTAATCAGTGTCTTCATCAGCCCGAAGTTGCAATGAGCGGGATATTTGGTTAAGATAATGATCCCAAGATATCTTGGGCTAGTTTGCAAAATATCCCGCTATTTGAACTATCCCGATTGCAAATTATCCAGTTAATCAGTGTCTTCATCAGCCCGAAGTTGCAATGAGCGGGATATTTGGTTAAGATAATGATCCCAAGATATCTTGGGCTAGTTTGCAAAAAATCCTGCTATTTGGCACAATATCCCGCTATTTGTCCGGTGCGTCTTCACCAGCCCGAAGACTCGCACTATGCGCGAAAGCTGATAACTCAAGCTAATTTCTTGAGCTTGAGTTTCAAGCCTCAGGCTGATGAAGACGCGATATTTGTAACTTCGGGATTATTTTCCAAATCAGACATTAGCGGGATATTTGGCAATCTCGAGCTGATGAGGACAGGCCTATGGAAAGGGAAGGAGAGCCGGACAGGAAGTCCTCATAAAGTGTAGGTATCCGATAACATGTGAACCAGAACACTGGGCAGGCGAGAGACTACGACGAAGGGGTTGGGTTCGGCGGCCGAGAATAGCGTAAGATTATTCCACTCATACCGAGATTATGTAGCGATATGTCACATCGACAAAGAGGGACTGGAAGGCATGTCAAATCATGGATCAAAATTACATCTCAATTCCCTGCAAAAAAAGGGTAGCACGAGAAACAAGATATTTTAAAAAATCATTACTTAATTGTACTTACTTCTGTGGAATGGATAAAGTTTTCTATGTAATTAATCTACTGGTCTATATACTTAATTAATTAAGAGAAATAGCTGTTAAATAATTTGCCCCTGACCTGCCATTGTAACCTTGTCTGTTAATTAGAACAACTAATTTGACAGTGCTATAACCTGTTGTGTTCTACATGTATCTAGATGCAGGATGAGTTGGATTATTTAACCCATTAAAAACGAAGTTAGAGATAACATATAATTAAAGTTCTTAGAAACAAGTGTATAGTAGAAAAAATTGTCTGCAAAGGGTTATTCTTTCTGCATTTTTTCATTACAGAAAGTTAGCATACTGCCTGGAAAAAATGGGTTTGATGCAAGTCTCACAAGACAACATAGGATGCTCTGGTGCCGTGTAAAATGTCATTACATTTAGGCATGGTGCAACAAGAGAATGCAATGTCATTACTACAGGCTGACGTATCCTGTCTGAAATCAGTACTTTTGAGGCGTTTTCCGTCAACAAAGGGTTAAGCATTCATCGCTGAGCAGGGCACGGCACGGCACATCCGTGGAGACTACTGGGAGTCCTACACTTCAATCAATTCTTGGGTAACATCAGCGTGTGAAAACATTTTCTCAGGGCGATCAATTTGCACATTCAGCGCACTATTGATCCATCCCCAAACACCTTCCTTTTTCTTCCTTCTCCAGAGCTAAGAACTAATACGAGTAAGGAGAGGCAGGGAGACAGAAAGGGAGAGAAAGTAAGAGGAAAGGTTGGAGAAAGAAAGAGAGAGAGAGAGATAGAGAGAGAGAGAGAAAGAGAGATTAAGAGAGATAGACAGAAAGAGAGATTAAGAGAGATAGAGAGAAAGAGGGAGATGGGAGAAAATGTTAGAGAGACAAAAAAAGTGAAAGAGAGATGAGGTAGACTATTGAAAAGAAGAAATGCAAGAATGAATTATTGCAGTATTTATATGAGAGGAAGAGAAGGGGGCAGAGAAAGAGAGAGAGAAAGAGAAAAAAGACAAGACAAAGAGAGGAGAGAGAGAGAGAGAGAAGGAGAGAATGAGAGAAGAGACAGATAGAGAGAAAGAGAGAGAGAAAGAGAGAAAGAAAGAAAGAGAGTGTGTGAGCAACGAGAGAGAGGAGGAGCAAAAGAGTGAGGGGGCAGCCCATCACAGGGAAGGAGTGAAAGAGTGAATTACTGCTGGAGTCTGAGGGCAAATTCTTGGTTTACTGAATCAGAAGAGATTGTATGTATTAACACACACACATTATTTTGCTGCAGTTGTCTCTGGCAATCGTTTCTCTTCTTTCACGTGCATATATAGATGTTGCGTGTCAGATCAGAAGGTCAAGAAAATATTGCAAAAAACATGGCAAGTTGACTCTTGGAGTAAACATTGGAGCGAACATGTAGGTATTTCATTTGGCTGAACAAACACATGGATCCTCTTAAATTTGTGATGGAAGGTTCTTCCATGAACTTAAGCAAGAAAATGTATGTATATATATATATATATATATATATATATATGTATATATAACTTAAGTTAATGAGTTAAATAATGAACTTCTGGCTTCAATCAGATGCAGTGTATTACGGTATCCCAATTCAAGACATTATCAATTCTCCATAAATTTAGACTAGATGACCATTCATTCTAATTGTTCATATTAATATTGAAAACCAAATAAAAAAGTCATTGCTATCAAAATAGAATTTGAAAGAATCATCTTCAAAACGATTGTTGATGCACACATAAACAAGGTACCTTTAGCTGCTCTATTAAGTATGGAATATTGCACATTTCGGTTCTGCACTTGGATGGGAAAAAAAGATGTTTGGAAATGCACATCAAGAGGTAAATTAATAACAAGGAGAGTAATTATTGAATTATTGAGTTTTGCTCTGAGAGAATTGATGGGCAAGCACGGTGGAAGAGGCTTTTAATAAATCATGCACTGGCTTTTAGGTGTGGGGGAAAGAGTCCAGTGTCGACTCTCTTCCGCCAAACTCACAATCGATGCAAGGGACATTTGATGAACGCAATGAAGCAGTTTGAACCGTACCTAGTTAGATCATTAGCTACTAATAACTCACTCTAATACACTCCCTCCATATCCTCTTTCTCCCATCTCCCTCTCTGTCTCTGTCTCTGACTCTGTCTCTGTCTCTCCCTCTCCCCTCTCCTCTCCTCTCCCCTCTCCTCTCCTCTCCCCTCTCCTCTCCCCTCCCCCTCTCTCTCTCTCTCTCTCTCTGTTATTCTGGTGGCTGTTTTTCTCTGACTCTCTCTCTCTCTCTAAAACTCGTATCTCCCTCTTCTTCCCTCTATCTCTCTCTCTCCCTCTATCTCTCTCTCTCCATCTCCTTCCTCCCTCTCCATCTCCTTCCTCCCTCTCTCTCTCTCTCCCTCCACCCCTCTCTCTCTCTCCATCTTCCTCCCCCACTCTCTCTCTCTCCCTCTCTCTCTCTCCATCTCCCTTCCTCCCTCTCTCTCCCTTCCACCCTCTATCTCTCTCTCCATCTCTCTTCCTTTCTCTCTCCCTCCCTTCCTTCCTTTCTCTCTCTCTCCTCTCTCTCTCTCCCTCCACGGTCATCTCGTTGATATGGTGAGTTAGTGGGAAATGTCAGGCTATACCCACGGGGATTTGGTAAATGTAGCATATTGATGTCACTGGCTCTTACCTACAAATGAAACGATACGCTGGTAAAATGCCAAGCATCAGGACTGATAATAATTTTGTCCACTGTTTAACGGCCAAATGGCAAAAACCAGTGGCAAATTCAACAGCTCATATAACTGCCCCCTCCCCCCCCCCCCCCATTCATACCGATAAAAATAATATTTTGTGCACAAACTCTGTAGCTATACAATAAACAAACTTTCTAATAAAGAATAAACTGCCATGTAACGAAACATCGTACAGCAAAACAAGGATGAGCATTACCTTCACAACTTTATTTCATGATATGGCATTTTGTCAGGGTTGACTCATATCACTCCATGAAAATTGTATATTTTGAGAACTGTGCGCAACCTTTTCTCTCCAAAATGGGTCTTTTACTCTTTACACAAAATCGATTTATACATCATATGCATCCAACATAGAAGCCCCTTTCACTATAAGCTCATCATATAGTGACATATCTTTACATACATTTAGCCCTCTATAGACTGTGCATCATTATTAGCATAAAAGGTAGATACTAAGATAGCTAATATTTCATACTGCGGCAATTTAAGGCTGCCGGCTTGATTGAGTGCCACATTTGTTTGATTGCTCTCTCATGCGAAAGCTCTCCGGTACAGCACGGAGCCCTTTTTCTGCCCTCTTCAACATCTATTGTGTCCTCATATCATAATTGCTGTAATATGCCTATACCCTCTATTCAAGAAACTAATCTCTGAGATTGGGTGCAAGGTAAAAATCAGGGAATTAAGTGAATAATATCAACTAAATAATACCAATCGCTTTGATTGCGTTGAATTCCCTGGTGATGGTTGAAGTAGAATGTATAATACCGTTATCATATTCAATGCTGAGGTGGATTGAGCCCAGACTTAGTTTGAAATTAAAGCTACCCATTTGATCCTCTGCTACCCTAATATGAAAGGGGTTTAAGTTTACCTTAGATTCTGGCTTTGTCTGTTCACTGGCTGGATGACTGAGGCATTCCAGACTTTCCTGCACACAAAAAATAAGAAAGAAAAGGAGAGGAAAATGATTAGCACAATCGCTTAGAACATGAAAAATGAGCAACACTAACATCGATTTGTACAGTAAATATTTTATTTCCTCTGATACATGTTCACTACGTAATACTTGAAATATAATTTAAGTCAAGTCTAATGTACTTCAATTAATTTACATCCGTTTTCGATCATAGAAATCAAAGTTCAAGCTACAATGTATTCAAGGATTTCCTTTTCCGTATTGAAAGTCTTGTTTTTCAAGTTCTCCAATTCAATATTGTGGTTGAAAGAGAGAGTAATAATGTAACATTACTCAAAATGAGTTTTAAGTGTATGTGTGCATTAAGAAAATGTGACACTCATTAACCCTCATAAATAAAGATTTAAATTACTCTATTAAAGTAATATTTTGCTGATAGCTAAAAGGGCATTAACTCATCGTTACACAGAGTGAATGCCCTTCTGGCTCTCCAAAGATAATATTATCTCAAGGCGGAAAATGGATTCCCCTTTTATACTTCAATTAGGGGAGCATACATAAATAATTTATGATTAGCTATTAACCTTCTGCCCACAAAAAACACAACAAGACATGGAACCCCCAACGAGCGGGCACGTGTATGGAAACAGAAAATTAGATGGATGATTTAGAATGGCCCATTCAAACTCTACATACTTCCTCCAATGATTGAGGAGGAAGCAAATTAACCCGTAGCGTGAGGGAACACTAAACATTTGGCCCGGCTCAACGCTAATGAACTAATGGGCCTGAAATTAAGAGGACAGTTCAGTTTGGGGGTAATGTATCACACTTGGCCAGTCAGTGCATCGACAGACCACATCTATCACCCAACATTTCCTGGCCTAGGGGGCATTCACACAAGAAGAAATTTATAGGAAACGCACATCAAGAAACGGTATAGACCATCAAGAAACAGCGTAGAACATCATATCTACAAACATCACATGGTGAAAAGGGGTACACACCCCAAACAGATATTGTATAAAGAAAAATTGTAGAGAAAAAACAGTGTATGAGGAGCTCAGCTTACAACATACATCTAGTACCAGTGTCAGCTTATGTTCTGAGCATTGCTGGCTGCACAATATATCAGCATGCAATTGAACGTTAGACCCTGCCTGGTTTATATACAATTAATAAGGGTGCAGAATTTTCAATAGATGTAGCCCTGTTTCTTTATTGATATTTCACTTGAAATGATGCAGAAAGTTCTGTTTCTCTATGCAATGTATTATAATACAACTTCCAGACAGGAGAGAATTAAGTACTCATAGATGTACCATTTATGTACAGCTTTGCTAGTCTAGTCTGAATGGGGGTTTCTAATGGGAGAGAGAAAGGCTCATTAGTTTTCCCCTTTACTGTGATGTTGTCTCTCTGCAAGGATAACTAGAGCATACTCTCCATCACTCTCCCATTCTTCTACCCCTCCCTCCCCCCTCCTGTTTACTTGTGATGTTCAACAGCCAATGTTGTCCATGTGTTTCTAACATTAGCACTGTTAGCAGGTCATGCACCTTTGCCAAACAAGATACGAGGGAGTGGGGACCTAATGTAGACGATGATAAATGAGTATTAGCTCGGTGGAAAATGAGCTCATGTTGTCCACGTGCACATGAGTTAGGTTTAGAAGGAACATCCTGGTTTCATTTCATGAAAAGCACAAATGTTCTTTACTCTTTGTTTAATAAACATTTGTAAATATCTAAATGCAATGTATCAATCATTGCTGGTAATAATCCAAAAATGCTCTTAAAGTAGGATGCTCTCCTTTCTCTTCTGTTTACTCCTAATCAAATCTCAAGACAATACAACAGAAGTTGAATGTGCACACAAATATTGCATTTTAATGATGGCACATATTTTCTATGAACTGTTTGTGAAATTTTCCTTTTTAATAGATAATTATATTTCCATGTGAATAAATAGGAGTGAAACTGACATCTGCATTATATCCACAAAGTTATTCCTCTCAGTGAAGATACCATACATAAAGATTAGGCATGGAGATAAAATATAGATTTCAAAACAGCGTGTCTTTTTTCAAGGCATAAATCCCCACTCCCATTGTTTTAGACATATCAATCATCACTTGGCTTAAGATGAGCAAATGCGAAACCACAAATTTTATTTCTATCCTGCCTTTTGACTAGTCCAGGTTCGTCTGTTTAATTCGCTACCTCTCTCATTCTCCCATACCGTACTCTCTCTCCATTTCTCTCTCTCTCTCTCTCTCTCTTACCCTCACTTTCAGTTGATCTCTCTTGATTTTTTCTCTCTCTCAATTTCTCTCTCTTTCTCATCCATTTCTGCATTCTTCTACTCGCTCTTTCTTGCTCAGAAGGCAATAAACAGGAAATTAGACAAATCTAGGGCTATTACATACAGAATGTGGCTGCCAAGTCATATCTAGAGGTGTTCAGTTCAAAATTATGTTCTGGCATTGTCGGGGTAGAATCAGCGATAGGGGGTGGTGCGCAGTTGGGGTAATGTGCAGAATGAAACACTATATGAGAAACAGTTATTATCATCACCACTCTTAAAGCTTATCTTCACTAGTTTGGCCAGGAGGGATTAGACCACACATCGAGGTCACTAACAGGTGGCTATCTCATCAACTCAGCTCTCAAATAAGATAAGAAATAGAGGATCATGGGGGACCAACAGGCACCGATTGGGGAAGTTTTCTATATAGAGGGAGCAAGTAGCTACAAGTAGGACAGTGGGGCTTTAAATATACCACATCTGGCATAATTTGAATACATACAGGAGACAAGAAGAATTTATTTGATCCATCACATCAAGTATTCTGTAACTCAGAAATTTAGGAATAGAGAAGGAAAAAGAAACCACTTTCATGACACGTCTATACCAAGGATTACCCGCCTTGAGAATGTGATGGAATTTCAAACCTGGTAGAAAAACATTTCCAAAAATCATATATGTGTCTCCTTCCTGTTTGCGTCATAAAAAAGGGTGAAGCACATGCATGTGTGTGGGTTGGGTATGTGGATAAGGCTCTATACAGGATTGATCTTTGGGATGGTATTTGATTTGGACCTATTGTGGCTTTATCAGTTTCATATAGATGAGGTTCAAGGCCTGTGACTTACGATTCCTTCCAAGTAGAACTGCAAACCTGTCGCATAGTCCCCTAGACGCCTGATAAATGTGTGAGAGTTGTCATCGATCATGTATGTTTACTGCAATGACAGTATGAGGCTATCTGTTGATCATACAATGACTTGCGATCAAAGCCTGGTTTCATATCATAAACATGAAAAACTTAATCATAGAAAGTACATTCAAAGAATGATTACGTTCTAAAGGGATGCTAGTTGGGCGCTCAGATTAGATTATTCAGTATCTAACACTGTCAGTATTGTACACAAAGTACAGGAGGGAATAACATTTCAGAATTTTGATGACGAGGCCTATAGGTTGAATTCATTCTAAATGTAGGGATGCTAGTCAGGCACTCAGATTAGATTATTCAGTATCTAACACTGTTAGTATTGTACACAAAGTACAGGAGGGAATAACAGTTCATAATTTCAATGACAAGGCCTACGGGATGCAGATCGAAGCATCTATGGGATACTTCACACCACCCCCTTCATCCCTTGATTTTATCATGGTAGATCATAACTCCATGATTCTACTGGGAACTGTAGGTCTGAAACGCTCATTTTGGCGCATACATGTACGAGCAAGCATCGTACAGAGTATGACAGATGTACAGACAAAGGAATGTTCAAAATTATCATGTACAACCCTTCAGTCAAAAGGAAATATTTAGAGTAAGAAAATGGATCATGATTGTGGAAAAGGAGATAGAGACCCCCTTTTTGCCTCAGCTCAGAATTACCACCTTCCCTCTTGCGGAATCCTTAGGATCTTTTGAAAAGGGGACACACACATGCACACATGGGACAGCAGGATTAGCGAGTCAAGGGAGGAAACGGCCTAATGCAGGGTTAGATTGCTCGCTCGCTAGCAGCAGAAAGAAAACAGAAGATGGAGAGAATCGCTGAAATATTACATTATGGGCTGGCATAGTTGCTTGTGGTTCTGGCAGGCAGGCTACGTGCCAAACGCTGAGGATAATTGAGAGAGAGCGAGCGAGGAGCGATGCATGCATGCCCCTGGCTCAAATACAACATTGCGCCTGCCTCACAAATGCCTTGTGTCATTGCTTCTCGTTCAATAGTGAAGCCCATGCACCACGTGTCAGATTCCTGAACATTTTTCACCTACAGGCCAACTTCCCGTTGGCGTAAGGCATGAAAGACAGAATTATTTAGAGTTTAAATGAAGAGATAGGCAGAGGTGCAATCAATCTTGCACACACAAATCTCTCTATTCCTCCATCTCCCTTCCTCTATTTTTTTCCCGTTTCTCCATCTCTCTTCTCCATCTCTCTTCCTCCATCTCTATTTCTCTCATGTTTTCACCCCCCCCCCCCCCACTTTTTCTTCAATTTTTCTCATCTCTTTCTCCTTCTTCCTCTTCCATCATTCAGTCATTCACTCTTCCCCCTCCCTCTCACTCCCTCTCTCTCCCTCTCTTCTCCGTTCTGCATTTATGAAAACGCTCCTCTAAGCTGCATCCATCACAACCCTACCATTATCACCTCTTGTTGGCTCGAGTGTATGACCTGTGGGAACATGGCCATGTCGTGACATCGCCTTGCTTCGCCTCAAATTCCCAGTTTTGCCTTAAAGGTAAATTTGCCAATTTGTAAAAACAGCAGTTTGAGGTTACCCCGTTAACGAGGGGTGCATTTCCTCCCCCTTCCACCGTTTACCTGTGAAGCCTTTAAGAGCCACAACAAGGAATGGTGTCATGCAGGTGTGCTCCGAGCGCAGCTTAGTGCTCAGTGCCTTTGTTGGATAATAAATGAGCACTACAATCTGATCGCACACCATCTCTGACATTAAGCGCTTTTAACTAATGGACCATCTCAAAAGAGTATACCTATCATCTTTGTTCACCACAACAGTCAGAACAAAAAGAAATAGAAGTGTGTAATCGTTTCAGCCCATTTCCAGTAAATAACTGCATCCTTCAAATCATTTAGGAAATATACCATAAATCTTCCCCAATATCAAAAGACTATATATCAGGTCTTTATGCGTGCGTTGATTTCAGAAAAGGCATATTTTTGCTATAAGAATGGTCCTGTTATAAAGCGCACGTACTACAATACACAAAGTGAGAAAATAACCATCTCTAAAACAGAATGTTCATGCAACATTATAAGGAAAATTTGTTTGCACCGCATAGCATCCAGAAATAAATTTCCCGGAACAGCGCTAGAGTCCCAACATGACGATCGTGATCTCGGGGTTGCTGGCACGATATTCCGCTTCAAGGGCATCGAGCATCAGGAATTGGAATTAGGCGTGCATTATGCAGGGATTAAATTTCCTGTACGACTTCTAAATGTGGTGAGTCCCCGGCACGATGCTGACGCCAAAACACCAGAAGCCTACCTTACCCGGCCTACGATCCCACCAAGCAGCATCATCAAATGCGACATTGGATCTGACCTTTAAAAATAGACTCGATTCTAATGCCTTCCAAACAGATTAGCGTGTTTGCTTGGCATGGTAATTTATTTTAACTCCCCGTGATTTTCACAACTTCACGGTTAAGCCAAATGCGCGTTGCGCCCAAAACCCCAAAGTGCCGGTGCATAGATGAGGTGGCTGTTTTGAGGTTTCAGGATATATGATCAATGTGCATGGTCATGAGTCTCAGAAATACATGCTTTCTATTGAATGATATTAAGAAAAATAGAGAACATGATGTATTTTTCAAAGCCTGAGGCTTTTCTGGGATTGCAATCATCTTTGCCCACACGCTCCTCTTCTTGTTTCATGAAATCCATCTTTTATTTCTCTTTGAAGTGTTTATGTATGATGTTATGGATATATTTAAAACAACACTTGATTCATCTACACTTTACAAAGTTTCCTGCACAATGAAGCTTGATAAACCATCTCCTAAGAGCTATAAGGCTATTAACTCTATCATTTTACACAGAGCTGTTACGCCTTTCTGGCCCTCAACAGAAGAGTACCCATTTACATTCAGATAGGCAGTAAAAAATGTCCAGCTGGGGCAGTAAAGAGTAATGAAACGTTGCATCGTTTTATAACCTCGCCCTGCTTTCAAACCTGCTTGCATGTCATATCGAATATGATATAAAATGGCGGACAGTGTTTCAAGACAGTGGTACGGCAGTGAGGCTACTTGAGGAAGCCGAGCACCTGCTGTAGTAATATTTGGCACGTTTTACTGGAAATGCGACCAGGAGATTCAAAGGGACAGTGAGAAGTTATTATGCTGTCTCCCCGGGTAAATCAATTATTTTGACTTGTGGCTTTCTATAAAAAGCAGAAGCAATTACTGAATAGCTTCCCTTGAACCAGTTTCACTCCACACCTCAATCATGGAAAGTAAGTGAAAGAATGATTGGTTGATATAGGCCAGGCTTTAACCCCACACATTAAACAAGAAAAATCCATAATTGCTCTATATTCTTTAGTTATTGATGCATAGATTCATCGTTTCACTTTTTCTTCAAGAATAGCCTCGATAGGACAAAATCTATAATTGCAAAGTCCAAAGGATGATTTTACATCTTTGATGGATGTTGGTGACTATAACAAACAAAAGTTAAAACAGTAGATCTCAAGCCGTATAATAAACAGAAAATATTTAAATATTTCATTGGAGTGCATGCAACAGTAATGCTTGACTTTGGTCAGGTACGGATGACAGCTAGCTTTTCTGGTTGCCCTGTAGGTGGCCCCCTTCGTTCTAGATTTCATCACAACATGCCCTGACATGTTGGCTTGCCAGACCTTGACAATTAGACGTCACACATGCCCCCGCTCTAAAGCCAACAGTTGACCTGTTTCATCTCTTCGTTCTCACCCATCACGAGCCTAACCGAACAATTAGCACTGGGCATTACGGATCTCTCTCTCTATACCTGTCACATTTGTTCTAATTTAACAAACCATCTGCGTGCCCTAAATACATACATAATCTCCTGTTGAGCCCCTTCCTTCCTTTCCGATGGCTTCCCATAAGAACTATCGGGTCCATTAATAAAGCGGGTGCCCCAATTTGTAAAAAGTGCGTAGCGGGGTGTGACAGAAGCGTACCCTGACCTATAAGACAACATTATTGCAGCAACGTGCGGGTAGTAAACAAATTAAAGGCAGAGCCCCTATCATGAAGAAAACGTAGGATTAAATGTCATGCTTCTCACACCCCGGGATAGGCAAAGTGCGAAATGGACAGGCGCAAAGCTGCTCATCTCTCAGAGAGTGTCCTGCGCATTTCACAACTTGGCTTCGGTCAGTTGTTTCATGCATGTCAGTTCATTATACACTCCATTTACCACGAGGTAAGAAATGGGTGTTAACTTCATCTCTGTTAAACCAGACGAAGAAAACATAAAGAAGTAAAGACCGCAAAAACAAATAAAGAACAGAAAGAACAGAAAGAAAAGGGTCAGAAAAGGGTCATGAGGGAAATAACTATACAAAAGAAAGAGATGAAGAAGGAAAGAGATAAAAAATATGACTGCCAAGATACAGTTTTTTAGAAAGGCATGCAGTTTGAAAAAGCAATAGAAAATATCCGTGCGAAAACAGAAATGTTGACGACCCAACTCTCGTATGTTCCAGATCATGATATGTAGGCTGAGAGGGAGGGGCGCTCTGGAAATAATTGCCATTTAGGCAGATGACTCACAACCAAAGGTCCCATCTATGATTACCTCTTTCTGATATATGACATACTTTATCACATTCATCAACATGAGGCCTCCGATAAGTCTCAGGGAACGAAAGGATACCTTGACGTTATCTCCTGGGGGGCGTTTCACAAAACTTGCCATCAGTGACAAATGACAGTTTTTGTTATAAGCTACTGAAATCCTTGCTTCTGATTGGTTATCAGCAGATTTGTCACTGATTTTGTTGTTTGTCATTGAAAAAAGGCTTGGTGAAACGGGTCCCAGGAAAGATTCGTCTATCTATGGTAGATGTAGACGTTGCGCCCACATGTTTATTACCATTAGAAGTACATGCAATGTCTCTGGAGGAGACATGTGTGTACTTGAAGGAGTAGAGATGATAATTAGAAGCGGAGATGTGCATTAAGATTACAAAAGAATGTAGACTATTAAATCTGATGTTGATGCTGCACCCACATAGCCATTCAAATCACAGTAGTGGAGACATAATGCACTTGAAGCAGCAGAGAATTTTAACTAAAGGATGAGATATACATGTAGACTAAAACATAAGGTTTGCAAAGCCAGATGAAATGCAAGTCAAAGCTATTTTGTCCCATACATTACCAACCGCAAATAAGATTTAGAGTATCTGATTACGGAATTAAAAGTAATAACTCCAGCAGAGCTTGGGCAACACCAATTATGAAATGAAATGACACATCTGATGCCAGCTTGTGTGTGGAACTCCACAATATTTGGTAAAGTATGGGACAGCAAATGACAGAATACATTGGACATACTCTATCTGTAGTGTTTACACAAAGTGAAAACAAATATAAGCTACATACTTCACAGATGAAGTGTTCACTTTTTCACAAATTACAGTCTATGAGAGGGAAAAAGATGGCTGCATGGAGATTGAAATTATGCAAATGATTGAGCAACTTGAGCTGCAATTCAATCGCACGTTCAAGGAGCACAGGCAAGTGATTTAGGAACACATGATACAACATTCATGCCATTCCCATTAACGAACCTCTCCTTAGGGCAAGATTAAGCACATGAATACATACGAGTACCCGTGCTCCAAAAAACGTGTACACATTCTCCAACTTCCAATACACAGATGAAAACATGCACTGTGCATTGAAAAGCTTGTCATGCTAATGTCAAATTTAGTATTCCTTTCGTTACCGGTATTTCTCCTTTATCCAACATCCTTTCCTTTATTGAATTTCCAAGTAGAAAATAAACTGCCCTTTGTATAAAACTATGAACCCTGGTACATGTAGGCATGTTAAAAGGTAAATAATTGATATGCTAGTCAATTTTTTTTCCTTGAAGAGAGAAATGATTTCAACAACAGGCAAAGAAATCGCATAGAGGGGGATAGTCTGAGAGTAATCATGATGAAGTATCCAAGAATAGAGCAATGTTCAAAGTCAATGCATGTGATACATCACACTACTTTCTAATTGACAGGATCGTGTGTACAAAGCTTGATGATGGGAGCACCAGATGTATGCCGCCAATTTCTATCAAACATAGAGAGGATTATAATGCCAATACATACTGGACATGGGTTCGCATCAGTTCATCAAACCATGTTAAAACTAGGGTAAAGACTGGAACCATAGCTTGTGAGAGAGCAAAAGACTGGTAATCAATTATTAATTCTATATCTGTACACGTATTGCAAGTGTATTTTGAGGGATGAACATGGGGTGATGTTCATGGTCTTATTCTAGCCCCCCCCCCCCCCCCTGAAAAAAAAGAGAAATCAAATCAATGCATACAACTGACAATACTAATGTCCATTTCAACAGTTCTCGTTCAGCTAAATTGAAAGGGGAACATCTCACTACAAACAAAAATATTCCGGTCATCTTGAGATTTCAAATGTGAAAATCGAGGATGTATAATTAACGAAGAGAACAAAACATCCATTTGCATATACGGTAAAAGTATGTGCATGGATGTATTCATTGAAAATCGAGATATGATATGCTATTTCCATGGAGGTCAACGACCCTGTGTCGGTTCTTAAAAATAATTTCCTTTGTCGATATCTTTCTTGAGGCTTGATAAGAAACTTGAGGAATTACAATCTCATTTCCTGTTGCTCACGACTCAGGGACTGAAACCCAATGCCGAATTGCCGATCATTTGATCATTCATCCATCATGTCCGAGCTAGGTCATTTTCATCTATTCTAAGCACAATCAATACTTGTCATGAGGCCTGTCATGAGGCCCGTTTTCATCAGCTCGAGATTGCCAAATATCCCGCTATTTCTGATTAGGGAAATAATCCCGAAGTCACAAATCACGCCTTCATCAGCTCGAGATTTGACCTTGAAACTAAAAACTTGAGCTCAAGAAATTGGTTCGAGATATTTTGCTCAGCGTTCGTGAATAGTCTTCGGACTTGTGAAGACGCACTGGACAAATAGCAGGATATTTTGCAAACTAGCCCAAGATATCTTGGGATGATTATCTCTACCAAATATCCCGCTAATTGCAACTCCGGCTGATGAAGACGCAAATTAACTGGATAATTTGTGATCGGGATATTTGGCAATCTCGAGCTGATGAAGACAGGCCTATTGACATGGGAGTGCCGGCCAAGCAACGTGGGTAAGTACTCATTATTGGCAAGAGAGCAAACATAAATGGATGACCAACTGTGTTTAATAAATTACAATTTCAACGGCAAAGTCACGTAATAAATGAATTATTGGAGCGAGTGGGGGCTTTGCAGGAGCTGACCGATGAAATGCAAGCATGGCCAGGAGTGGTCGCGTTTCATTGGAGGCTGGAATCAAGTGGTCATTCGATCCTGGACGCTTTGTTCTGCCTGGAGGGCCGCACAGTTTAAACGGTTCATTTTCACCCATTCAAGAGCAAGTCCATGGGACATAACTCGGCAGCGAGGTGGAAACGGAATTCCCTGGTGGGACATTTTAAATGCCCTTTTCATTATTACAGCTATGCATGCTATACTATGGAGGGCCTCTAATACAATACTTGGCCTTCAAAACAGCTTCAATAATAGCAGATACACAAAAATCTACAGAATACAAATGCAAATGAATCTACCTTTGAACATAGAACATAATCTCATCAGTGAATTAAGTCTGCACTCTCTTCTAAAAGACCTTGACTCTGAGGGCTATTAAAATTGGCTATTTTTCATCGTCACATACAACTGAACAGCCAGTACTATTGAAAATGCATAATACTAGTAATTGTATTTTTGCGTACTTATTTGAATAATGTGTCTTTCTAAGCTTTTCATCCTTTGAAAGGATATGAATAGAATAAATAAAATATACTTCTGAAATTCCTATTGCAAATTGCAAGCGTGTAAATTCCTGACCTTGTAATATTCTGTTTACAATGTATCCTTGGACATACCATATATCACTCCCAAATATATGTAATTTAATTCCCTAAGCAACCCACAAATCCCTTCCGTAAACTGTACCATAATTAACTATTTTTCAGTATCATCTCTATTCTGTGGTCAAAACACCTTTGAAAAAATTAAATGAAGAGCATATATCACTCAACCCTATTACAATTTTCCAAAGACTCGTGAAAGCACACATGTGAACGCGTCTCCTTTTTAATTTGTGTGCAAAGCAAAGCAAGAAGCTAGAGAAGAGCAAATGCAGCTGTCAGTACTTGACCTGCCATCGTTCAGATCAGGGGAAAAGCAGACACTTTAGATGCAGATGAAAGTTTGCAGGATACCAGGGGGTGTTTCACAAAGATCCTAAGTTGAACTTAACAATTATGGAAAGCCATTAGCATCCTTGAATATATTTTGTAAAAGTTATGTCAAAAGGCATAAAATATTGATTCAAATCATTCATATTTTCTATTATGATGGGAGATTTCATGTTCTTGATGTGGAATTTATGAAAAGTCTAAAATACTTGAATTTTTGCTTTTGAATCTATTTCAAAATAAGGCTACAAATGGCATCCCATAATATTTAAGTCCAACTTAGAGTTAAGTTTGACTTCAAATCTTTGTGAAACACCCCCCAGCTATGAGATAGAAAAGGATCCTAAACAAAGAAACAGAGAGAGACAAGAGGAAATATACGACAGCTTTATTTCAACTTAAAACGGATTTACTTTATGAAGAAAAGGGAAGGCTTCTAAGACTTGGATATTTACCAAATCTTCTCCTTAAAGCTCACGGTACTTTGAGGGTTGTTATTTCCTGCCTTGCACCCTCACAAGGTAAAAAATAATAAAAGGGCATTTAAGAGTCACAAAAGATCGAATCCTGATATGAAAACTAGATACAGGATAAGAGAAGGAAGGATTAAAAAGGTCACATCAACAGTCCTATATTGATACCTCACTCTAAAATCTTTTAGCCAAGCATGAAGAAGTGACCAAGACATAATATTCACCATGAACAGGAGAGAAAAAAAATCATCTGTTTCAATAATATATATGTCTAGTTGAAAAGAAACGACAATTTGATGCATCATTTCTTTTCTCAAGTGGCTGGTCATACATTATTTCATTTCATTAAATGTATTTATTCATTTGTTAATAAAACGCATCACGAGTGACGGGGGATGTTGAAAAACTTCCACTTTAAGAATTTACTCCCTTCAATCAAAAGTGTTTTCATTCCTGCTCTGAAATTGCAAACAAAGAGGACGATGCAATGACATTTAAAGTGTTATTGAACCATCAATAAACTACATGTTGAACACCCAATACTGGGAAGAGAGCGCTTATGTAAGAAGAAGAAGAAAAAAGAGGGGAAAAGGTGAACTTCCATGAGATAGGGAGGGATTTTCCAGGCACAAATATGGTTAATTGAGAAAGAGTTTAGGCGTGATTGAGCCGCAGCTGCTACAGAACTCATTTGCGTCATCTCACGGAAGCCTGGCTTATAGAGTGAGCGTTGTGGTTCTCTGCGCCTTTATAAGCGGGCTAAAATCCATGAATACTCAGCAAATGGCAAAGGAAATACACTCCGCTATTGTACCATTAATAGCAAAGATTTACTGGTCGGTATCCCTCGCCTCAGGAGGAATAACAAGTCTGCGGATGAAGGAAGACAAAAAGGAAAAAATCCTGCAGAATATGTACGGTGTGTATTCCAGGGAGAGGGGGAGAAAGAGAACGAAGGAAGAGAGTATGAGAAAGAAGGAAGAGAGAAAAGGCAAGAAGTTGAACAGATGGAATTCAGAGATGTAAGCTTTCCTCCAGGGGCTCTCGATCATGAAACAAGATAAAAAGAAAACTCTCTGTTGCTAGTGGCGACCCATTAAAATTAAGTATTATATCAAATAATTCTGGCAGGCTGCCAGAGAGCTGTTCTGAGGAATAATCCTAGCTCACATCTAAATTACTTTCATAAGCAATGGTCGCTGGAGTTTGGAAGCACTTCAAAGTCCAATAGGAAGTTTGATTGTGGGGTAATTTATCTTCAGGTCAACTACTTCAGGAAACGGCAGCAAAGAAATGTTTGCAAAATGAATGCAGATATTGGGTTTGATCAAGGAGCAATTCTTCGGGCTGATCAGATCAAAACTCCTGATTGCTCTGGGGCCAACAAGACTTAGCCTGTTTGCTTGCCTGCCTAAAAAATATGTAGTTTAATCCTAGATCAAGATAAGATTTGCAATTTTGCATTTGAACCCAAATTCCCATGTTCAACAGAAGCATTAGTGTAGATGGAAAACATGATATAAAAAGTGACCTTTTATCATTTTTATTCTAAAGAATGTGGTTTCTGCAGTAGGAAATGAAATGTGGCTACATGTATGAATGTGTGAACACAGAGATTTTTAAGACATAAATAAATCCTGCAAAGTTCAAGGAACATGTATAAACATGTAATAAGCACTGTAGGCACATGCCACAACAATTTATTCATGAATACAGCTTTCATTAGCTGACATATTTCTGACAGACTTTTATCCATTAAATTTTATAGCTTATGCATAAAAAGACATTTAAAACCCCGAAAGTATATCATGTGCAAACAAAACCTGCCGTCATATTTCTGTAGTCTGTATAGTTTACAGTGATAAAGAAATGATTAAATGTCAATGTTCGAGCAAAGCAAAATCATGGGGAATTGGAATAGCATGTAGACCTGAATGTATACATGTATGTTGTCCCCTCTCAGCCAGAAAGACAATGTGTAGAGGTGTCAGGGATACGTCACCGGACTGTGGTTCACAAGAATGGCGGTTTGAGTCCTGCCACGGCACTTATGTCTTTTGGCAAGACATTAATCTACATTTGCCGCACTCCACCCAGGGGAGGTAAATAGGTACCTGATAGGAAGAAATTCCTTGAATGTTTGAGCACCTTATCATGGTAGCTCTGCTAAAGGCGGAATAACGATATAATTGCATTTAAGAGGCAATTAACACATGAATATAATCAAGTTCAAACCAAATATGAATTTTTTCTTGAAAGATATATTGTAAACTTTGATTTATATCAGTTTTGGCAGTTTTGCATGTGTTTTGTAGCTCTGCTAAAGGCACAGTAACGATATGATTGCAGGGCCCTATTAAGGGAGAACAGTATGAATACTGATGAGGCTACAAGACATATTATTATCATTATCATTACTATTATAAGTAAGGCCTTCCAACTCTTGCAAAGATGATAAATACTTGCATGGACTCGGCAGGGTGTAACGTGTTAACCTTCCATTAATGTTCAGCGTGACATATGAATGCCAATATTGAGGGAAGCAATCTTCATACGATAACACACTAATTGAAAGATGGCAATTGATTTACAGCTTTCAGGGGCAATCAACATCAAATTGGCAACTTTGAGGGTCACACGCCGGAGGGGTCATATATAACGGGATCCATTAAGTGGTCACGTACCACCCGTCAAAAATCATCATTTTGTTTGTATATTTACATATGTAATTATGCTTGTACATTTTGTATGTCACGTAGCTAAACAGAACATAATCATTTGGGTGATATAACGGAGGACAGATTTGCCTCTAGGCCAACCTGCTAATGTATCAAAGCATATATTTACAAAGGTTTCATAATACGGATATGGTGTGTGTAAAATTCTCAAAACGTGTAACTTAAAGTTATCATTAGCTATGGAATACGATGTTCCCTTTTAAAATTATTTATTTTATTTTTTAATAAATATATATTGTGGTGTCGATGTGTATAAATTTGTACATTTCAAAGAAAAACACAATTTACGAAAATACATTCGCTGATAAACTAACATTTCAGCCATTGATCATAAAATCAATTCCTATCTTAAAAAAACGTTGCTTATCATGACACAGCATCTAGGTAATCTGATATGCAGCCTGGTTGGGGGCTCCATCCATTAGGAATAGACAGCTCAAGACTATTTTTGCAAACGAAAAAGGCCCTTGTCATCACAGATAATATCAACTGCCTGTCTATTAGGAATATCAATAGGACTACCCCGTGTTCAGACTAGCGGAAATCGTTGAATAGCTATGCGATTTGTATAGCAATCAATAAGCGCTTGAATTTTTCTACTTTGAAAAACGCTTTAAGAAACGTCGTATACGAAACGTTGTATAGCGAAATGACGCATTGAGCATCGTTTTGAATGAAAAACTTGATAAAAAATCAGGGTCTCCCTCTAGTCTAAACACTGTATCATGTTTGGCCTGCTGTCATGTTGATATACCTCTTCAAAACTATATCCTTCACAATAACGTCTCTTTATAAGGTCCGTTTTCTAGTTTGTACACTACTTACAACATTTCTTTATACGCTCTGTTTTCTAGTTTGTTAACAACCTACAACGTTTCTTTATACGCTCTGTTTTCTAGTTTGTACGCTACTTTCGATGTTTCTTTATACAAGTTTTGTATAAATTTTCCAAAAGTCTGAACAGGCTATCAGTCGTCCCCCCCCCCCCCCCCCCCAAATCCAACCAAGATGTGTCAGAAATAACTTATGGATGCAAAATTTGTCAAGCTTTTGTGCTGGTTCCCTGACAAACAAGTTTTGTTTGATCGCAGTAATGTGAGGAGAGTGCAGTGTAACAATACCTAAGAGACCCTCTTTATGTACACCATGAGTGAATGCACAATAAACAAATAAGAATACTTGTAATGGTAAAATGATATTTTGTTTTCCTTCAAGAAACGTATTATATCTCAGTGCTATAAAATGTATTAAACGTGACCCTGGAGAAGGAATATTGCTGTAAATAGTTTTATTGGTTTCTTCAACTTGGGTTGTAAACATTTATACAGCTAGTTTCCTGATAAATGGTATAATTTCAGAAGAAAGTTTAACAAACAAGTTAATCTCCAGATGGATGGGTGATTTGTAATAATGATTAAAAAAGGTCACTTTAATATAAATTTCCACACTCTAGGCACAAATTGAGAACTGGTAATTGCATAAAGGTGTGTTAGGGCCTATTTATAAAAATGCAAAAGAATCGAAATGTATGTGGATTCGCTTGATTGTGTTGTTATTTTTCAAACAAACAACAATCAAAATATGAAAGAAGTGTTGTGTTAAATGAGGTGTAAAGTGAACGGATGATGGGGAATATAATTTCAGCAGTTTGGTGATAGATGATTACCGTAAATCTCCGTGTATAAGGCGCACCTGTGTATAAGGCGCACCCCTATTTTTAAGACTTAAAAAAAAAAAAAAAAAAAAAAAAAAAAAAAAAAAAATGGAAGAAAAAAAAAATCGGGAAGAAAAAAATTCAGGAAATTATTTTTCTTACGAAGCGAGCTGCCGCGCAACGCAACTGCGCAGGTTAAAATCGCAATTCCATATTACACCGCACATCGTGGTAGGATACCAAATCTGCCCCCGTGTAAGTGAGCTGCATGATACAGGTGAGTGAGCTGAAGACACGGGAGAGCTTCGGCCGGCAAAGTGCTTTGTGAAGGGCATAATTTATCGAGACTGAAAAAAAAAAAAAAAAAAAAAAATCTTTTCCCTTCAAATGAGGAACGTAGTTTTACTTCATATAGTAGATTCTATTCTTTGTTTTCATTATGAAATTCATGTTGAGACACAGAGATTTTTGAAAACCAATAAAAAGTTGCATTTTCAGGACTCAAAATATTCTGTACCTGTGTATACGGCGCACCCCGACTTTTGATTTTTCCCGACGGTAAAATAAGTGCGCCTTATACACGGAGATTTACGGTACAAGCGCCTATTCTCTCTTCCTCTTTCCTTTCCTGCTCTCTTGACAAAAGAAAAGCATTCCTATGTGTGGATGATGAGGGATATCGTGAAGAATAGAACTAAAATAGTATCTCACCCATTCTCTCTCTCTCTCTCTCTCTCTCCTTCCTTTCTTCTTTTAATTTGTCAATCAATTTCTCTGCTTGTGATGCATCCATATGTTTGGATCATGTAGAAATCATGAAGAATAGAACTAAAATGTCAAAAATAGTAGGCCTATCTCAATCCTTGTTCCCTCTCTCTCCTTCCTTTCTCCTTTTTTTAAAGCGGGACTGCACTACTTGTAGCTACTTGCGCCCTCTATACAGCCAACAATGCCTAAGTGGTACCGTTGATCCATCATTCCCCTTGTTCCCCTTTTTCTTATGTTAATGGGAGCTGATTTGATGAGATAGGCTTTAAATGTTTTTTTGCTTGTGATTTTATGAATAATATTAATAGCATTATACTGATGTCATCAAAATACATCGAAACCTTCCCTTCCCCCTCCTTCCTTTCCTCTTTCTATTGTTCTATCAATTTCTCTGCTGTGCTGCATCCATATGTTTGTAATAGGATCATGTGGGATAATATGAAGAACATTAATAGCATTATATATTGATGTCACCCATCGGAGGGTTACGTTATCTCAACATGATCATAATTCATCAAGAAAGCTCTAACGAACACCCACTGGTTTGAATAACAAAGCCTGGTTTTAATTTACACCTGAGATTGTAGCACACTGCAGAACAGAAACTGGGTTCACATCCATCATGCTACCAGTTCACATCCAGAAGGGCATTAACTCAGTGTTTAAGTATATGAGTTAACACCCTTCTGGCCCCACACAGACAATCCATCAAGTTTTCATCGGTGATGAATTATTTTCTCGAGTGCCTGCTACGAATGATCCATCGTAGCACTGAATTCAACTACAGCCACTACAACAACATCGTGTCCTTTGATCAAGTACAATGCACTTGTCATAATAACCAAATACTGCTTTGTTGAGATACAATTCTTCCAAATATTTTCATCCCAATATCAATAACATCCTCAGTGTACACATTCAATGTGCCAGGTTTGATTTTGTCTGTTTGCATTAAACTGACGTGTAGTACATCATCTTTGTGGAATCGGTTTGAACAAAGACAGCCAGCGACCCTGGCCTGCTCCTACCACCACCACCACCACCACTAGGGTGTGAGGTTGCAATGTATCAGGGGGTGTCTTTGAGTGTCTTCATTCTCCTGCAAAACCAGGGAATTCGATGTGACACTCAAGCGCAGAGATGAAACATTTCTATCTACCATCCCCAATGACTAGTCTCACCGTACAGGACATTTGGATGTATGAATGACCAGAACCAGCGGCTATGCATGGTACATGGCATTGAACTTGACAGGTTGGGCGATTGCTGAAGGCTGTCCAGAAAGACTAGGTCATTGTCATTGGTGGGTATCCCAGTGAGGGTGATTTATGGCCCTACAGGGAAGGCATGGCATGGGGGTGTTGCAAAAATATTGATGTTGTTTATGGCCTACCAGCCATGCAATATCGTTTCATTGCTGGAGATGGGACATGGAGTGCCTACACTACAGAGTTAATCATTAGTCAGCTGTGGAATTATCTCCTGTTTGTCATTATACCCCTCCTGTTAGTATTACATACTGCACATAGCCTACATACTCGGTTGCATGTGCCTAATTTGCTGACTGGCATGCTAAAAGCATAGTTCAAGTGCAGGATGAGAGGCAACTGTCCAACCAAATAGTAGCACTTAAAAAACAATCACGCATTCCAGGGTAGAACTGATGGCAATTTTTCAATCAGTATTTTCTGCACTTGAAAGCGAAGATAAGCATTTCCTATCCCATTTGCATTTTTTTATAAATTTGACATCCACATAGAAAGAGGGTAGAACTAATAGCAATATTTCAATCAGTATTCTCTGCACTCGAAAGCGAAGATAAGCATTTCCTATCCCATTCACATTTTTCTTGAAATTCTACATCCACATAGAACGAGGACTAAATGTTAATGAAACGCTCGAACCAATTCCATCGATAGGGGTGTATCTTGAACAAAGTCAAACAACCCACAGAGTATCATCAAGGAAGACAGTTCACATAATCAAATAACGTTGAATCATAATAACTCTGGAAACATTGCATTGAAATGCTCAAGTGTAAACTCATCTGATGACGGGGCTAGGCCCAGCGGAATGAAGATGACATGTTCCACGTCAGTGAATTACTGTTTATCGCTTGTGTATAATATATCTTGCCTGGCCCTTCCTGTTATCGTTCTACCTGGCCAGTAATAACACAGCTTTTTTTACAGTCTAACTGCATCCTGCTTAACATATGAAAGGGATATTCCATCATCCCTATCAAACAGGGTCTTTTCGGTTTAATGAAACTAGCTATTTTTAAAACCGTAGGTAGATTAAAGAGAAGGTTGAGTTCTGGGAAGAGGTGAAGAACAATTTGTGAGCTTATCATAGTTTTATGCAAGTGTGGTAGAACATCAAATACAAAAAATTCCCTGAAAAGCATGGCTCTTCAAATGCCTTCATTTTCTAAATATGGCATGTAACATCATAAAAATCAGGACAGATTTTTATGCATGTTCGTGTAGTCCCATATACATCTTTCTGTGTCCAGTGCTTGTAACTTATTTAGACTGGGCCAAATTTCTTATCATTCTGATGATTCCAGAACCTTGCAGTACACACCAATATTTATATGCTAGATGATCAACCTTTTCTGATCGATTCCACCACGTTTATTTCACAATGCAATCGCATGACCAAAACTGGTCTATACCTTTAACATCGTCATTACAATGGTTAGTACTACCAAGTAAAATTGTGATACCGTGACATTTGATGTATTGTGCATAATTTGTTTTCTGTGAAACTGACCTTAGAGAGTACGCTACTTGCTAGTGACGAGTAATGAATTTCTTTCGGTTTAGTTAGTTACAATCTACTGTAGATATGTGAATTCTTAGAAAGGTACAAAAGGATCTTCTTTCCTTCCTGAATATATTTTACGGCACGCGAGTGCTTTATAATCTTACTTTTAGTAAGTGGTGGTTTTGAACATCAGCATATTATACCCCCCCCCCCCAAAATAATGGAGAGGGCTTTTTAATAGCTATATTCCTTGTAAATCCCTCATCATAATTCATCATTCCATCTTAATGAGTAGTATAGTAGTAGTACTGAAACCTTTACCTGAATATTTACTACCATGTAGCATCTGCAAAATGATAGGAAATATTAAATCAATAAGAAGAATTTTGAGGGTTTTCTTTTTCCAGCCTGTACGTACGAGACAAAAATACCAACACTTTGATTGAAACGATTCAGAAAATTCCTGCACGAAAAGAGCCTTGGGACTGTCTGTTTTCTTTGCATGCCCTTAAATGATTCCTGGCATTCATCAGAAGAATCACCATGCACATGGGATTAGAACCTTCCACCCACACACAGTCAGACAGGCAGAAGGCACGTCTTTATCATCTCGAGATTTGGGAAATAATCCTGAAGTTATAAATCGCGTCTTCGAAACTTGAAACTCGACCTTGACAAATTAGCTCGAGATATTTTGATAAGCGTCCGAAGACGCACCAGACAAATAGCTGGATATTTTGCAAACTATCCCAAGTATAATCAGGATCGGGATAGTTGAAATAGCGGGATATTTTGCAATCTCGAGCTAGTGAAAACAGGCCTAAAGTGACTAACGAGGGGAACAGGAGAAAAGTCACATCACTTGCGTCAAGCAGGGATTTCTACATGCGGGACTAAAGAGAGAGAGAGAGGGGGGTGGCCGAGCGTCCGGACTCCGGAGCACTTGCCTCTCTCTCACATGAATTCAGGTCAGATTGTTCAACAAGTTCCACTCCGACGGCATCACGGCGCCAACTGTGAAGATGAGACCTTAAAGAAGCAGACTGGCGTCACCGCTCAAGTGGTCAGTTCATAGCAACTGGACATGGGTAACGGTCGCTCTGTTGCCAAGCAACGTTTAGGTGCAATGGGATCCGGTGCGAGGAATGTCTAAAAATACAGGAATGGCCCTTTGAACTACCTCTTTCAATCGATACGTAGCAGAAAACAAAATGGAGTTCCTATTTTGTTTGCCGGTAATAATTAAATGATTAAACGCAATCATTATATGCATTATATGGTCAAGTCCTTTCTCAATTTTCTTGTTTAATCATTTTATTGAATTTCAAACAAATTTACATTCAGAATTCGCATTTTCTTTGTCTTTCTTCCTTTGAAGAGCATGATTTTCTCTTATTGTAAAGCGCAATTATTATTTTATTTAATAGGAAGAAATTACAAGAAGCAGTCAACTGTGATAAAATAAACCAAAAAAATATCATAACCAGGAAAAATTAATTAAAATAAATGAATGAAAATAATCCAAGTACTTCTTTATGTGTACACATCTCCTGTGCTGAAGGCACTATCTAGCTCTTACTGTAACATCAGTGTATAGAAAATAAAACCTCAGACATTCCTCCTAATCAATGGTCTAAGCTCATTACTACCAAGACCCCACAGAGAGGCCAACATAATAGAGACGGATGTAAACAGGAACTTACATACAGTATACTGTATACCAAGTCTCTAATGATACTTCATGGAATAAACGTTTCTCCTCTGTGGCTTCACATCCGCCATTCAGTGTCTTTTTCTTCTTCATGATAAATGAAACTCAAATAATGATATAGGCTACCCTAAAGTGAGGAAGATACGTATATAAAATGTGAAGAATGTACCTCCAGAGTGAATCCTTTCATTCACACCCATTCTGACTGTTTGATGATAATTAAACCATTCAATGGGCTCACAGATTGGTGTCACTTGATCGCAAACTTATCACTGATATATTAGGAAAAGAATGAATGGCCATTTCTCTGCTTAATCACACTAGGAGAGACAGAGTTAGACTTCAGGTAGCAGAGACTAGGTGAAAATCTCCCCTTTTTTTTCTACCCAAGATTCCATAATGCTCCTAACTTATTCACTACATGTCGAAGCAGGGTCCTTGTATTAATTCATAAATTGCATTAATTCACAAATTCATGAAAATCAACAAAATAACTGCAGTTGTTTTAGCTGACAATTTCTCCTATAATTACAAATTGCAATATTCCATCTACAATATCCTTGAATGTATTTCTTAATGTATACATGCCTGTAATGAAATAATATTTTGGGGGACAAAAATTGTGATGAATGACCTAAATAAAAGCTGAACATGGTTTTTAATCTCTGCCCCCTGGCAAACCCCACTTTTAATTGAACATGTCAATCAAAAGAGCAAAACTGAAATATGGAATTCCTACAACCTCTTAATCCGAACCCATGCTGAAGGGCTAAAGCGTTCACCATAAGGCCTGTTTTCATCAGCTCGAGTTTGCCAAATAACCCGCTATTATTATCCCGAAGCTCGAAATTGCGCCTTCACCAGACCAAGGGCGTGTTTATGCTTCACTTTTTCTGGCCAGAATCAGGCATCTGTTACGCGTTTAGTTTAAAACACGGTTGCGTCCATGCTTACTTTTGAAGAATCACTGAAAAACAGCGATCACGATCACCGATCGTAAACTCACAAAAAGATGCGTTTACAATTTGTAAACGCGTTTAAATGGGGTCAACGCACTGACCTCTAGTGGGTCTACGTAGCATACACAGTGAAGTTTTGCAAATCCAGCTGGAAGACCAATTAAGGCCACACAGGGAGAATTGCCTGGATGAGCCAGAGAAGTAAGCATAAACAGTACACTGTGGAACTGCGATTACGATGAGCGTTTACGATGAGCATTACAAATCGCTCATTCTGCCTTCAAAATTTAAGCTTAAACGCACCCCAATACGCTCATCACAAACTAGCTTGGAACGGCCGCAAATTAGCCCACTATCCCCCAAATAACTTGATATTTTGGAAACAAGACCAACATTTCTCTGGATATTTTCTCGACCAAATATCCTGCTAATTGCAACTGCGGGCTGATGAAGACGCAAATTAACTGGTTAATTTGCGATCGGGATAGTTAAAATAGCGGGTTATTTGGCAAACTGGAGCTGCTGAAGACAGGCCTCATGAAGCCAAATCTACAAATGTAGGTTACAATTTCTAAGTGAGTCAAGCCGTAATGAGCAGTACTCTTCATTGTTGCGGGGAGAGCCATTTTATGGAGCACATTCAAAAACGATTTCTTTTGTGGGGAATCTTCGATGTAAAGGTCGCCAATCAATAAGTGGTACATAATAGCGCTGGTACAAAGAAGCTGCCAGGGTGTATCTCCTCTTGAAGTAAATGGAAAGCTTGATGCAAGTGTACATGTAGGCACAGTACAATTAAAATGTGTTATTTGATCAATATTTCACACCGCACAGGGTTCTATCTCCTTCTTCTAATCCCTTCAAGGGAATAGTGATACGTCATCAACTGCAAGACGGCGTATCTATATCTGAAGCAGAACAGAGATGGGTCTAGCTTTATCTAAATTATTAAAAATATATGGCATTCAAGAGGGTTTTCTTAGGAATGGCTGAAAGTACAATAGCACCTGACATAAAAATTCTCATCATCAAGATGTAGTCTATTATCAGAATAAATTTAGTAGGTTTACGTCATACAATGTAAGCAAGGCGTAGGTAACCCTACAGTTGTTTTTAATGAAATTCAACAGAAATTTGATTCAACAGAGAAAAAAGAAAGAGCTGGATGGAAAAGTCCCTCCTACCTCACCACTTGTACATATTACCCATTCAACCCTTTGAATATGATTTAAATTTATCGTTAACACATAGACTCCAGCCCAAGATATCTTGAGTAGTCTCAAAGGGTTAAACATACAACAACAAAACATGGGAGGGGTTTTCACAGTCTACTCGCAGTCTGCACCTCAGAACAATCAAGAAAATCTTTCCGTTTCTGTTTTTTTCTTTCTTTCTTTCTTTCTGTCATTCAAGAATGACAATATTAGCTCTCCAAAAATCATATGCCCTGAAAAATGGCAAGATAAGCTGTTCACAAAAATGATGATTCATTCACCTACAGCATGATCTTTCATTCCTGGGCCATTTTTGGTTTTCGTTTTTCGAGAAGAAGAAAAAAATGTACAAATTACCCTGGAGGCTGCCCTGGATATACATACATGCAAACACGATGGAAATGCATGTATTCCATTTGCCCATTCATCAAGAAAAATCTGACAGCAATTTAATTTCTAAAGACTGATATGGATGATTTTGCAAAATCGTTTTAACAAAATATTTTTCAAAAGCATAGATGTACACACTTTGTGTGTGCATATGTATACTGTGAAGATAGGGCAAGATAACTTGAACAGTAATGCAAACTTGTTTCAATTTTCTAGAGGGTTGAAAGAGGGGGGGGGGGGGGGGGGGAGGGGGCTGCTTGGGCAAACTTTACCCCAAAACAAGAAAGACATACTGGTACAGGGAATATTAAACAAGTACCAACAAGTACCAACATGTTTTATACACGGACAGCTATCAAATGTACATTAACTTGACTCTTTTTTTTTTAAAGTTTGGGCGGCTGTCCACCCCCTCCCAGGCTAATGATCCAATTTCTATAGCTTTTCCTATAATAGAAATTGAATCAATGGATTGAATTGAAGGATTCCTATGGGGTAGTTATGGTTGTCTGATGGGGTAGAATGGAATGTGCTACTGGGTGAAAATAGGTTTTTTGAGTTTACAATCCAGGGAGTGAGGAGCTCCCTTGTTTTCACAGAGCAAACAATTGTTTTTAAATTTAGACCAAGAACTCTTCCGCACACAAAAGGAGCAATCAAACGGAATACAAATCAATGTCGTCATTGCTCAGTCAAGGTCTGGTCGCATATTGTCTTGAACAAAACAGAAAATGTGGTGCTTAGTGATCCTTTTCTCTGTGAAAAAATGCATTTAATTAAAATAAATATTTAGAGGGCAAACATAAAGACAATCGTTCTCTCGTTAGCAACCAAAATGTGAGTTTTAAACTCCATGGGCTCTTTGCTTTTCAACAAAAGTTGACCCAAATATGAAGGGAAACAAATTTTGGACTATTAGAAAGTTTTTAGATGCCTACAAAGTCTATTTTAATAGGAATGGGACAAATCGACATTCTCAATGTAGAGAGAGAGCATTAATTACGCAAGCCTATGGTAGGAGTATCTCCTGATCTCATTGTATTTTCTAGTGCGTCTCATTTCTCTCCTTCATCTCTCACCCTTGTTAAATAGCCAGTAAACGGATGACACCACCTCCTAATGGTTCTCCTTGATGTCTCTCACATTATCATGTTGACTGCACACCTGATCGCAAAGCCAAATGTTTTCACATGGCCACATCATTCGTTTGTTCAATCAGTCAGTCTCTCTCGTTCCTCTCTTCCTTTCCTCTCTTCTTCTCCGTTGAACATGTGTCGCTGGTACCCTCCCACTCATCAAATACCCCAGTAACCTTGATAGTGCCATGGGACAATCTTCCTAACAAACACAGCATGTTCATTTTTGTTAACGTTTACGTCAAACACTTTTTCTACCTCTCATATTTTGGGGTCTTTACTGGCAGGCCAAGCCTTGAAATCTAGTAACGAAAGACTCTTTTACTTCGAGAGAGACCGACTTAAAGTCATTCTGGTTTCTTAATTATGCAATGTATTGGTTTTTTGTACATGCAAGATGTGATCAAACAATTTGAAAAACACCTTACTGAAAATTGCAGACTGAAAAGAGTCACCACATATGAGTAGTACACCATCCATTGACTTATAGGAGAAAGAAACTCAAACTACATCGATTGGTGGTCTTAAGCCTGATCAAACCCATGTTCATAAATTTCTGTGCTAATAACTATATATAATAATCTTATAAATAAAGTTTTCTAATAAACATGGTAAAAAGATCATACATTCGTAGCTGTAATCACTCTTAATAAATCTTGTTGGAATTTCTGATTCATGTGATTTCTTTTATTCCCAAATTCAAGGATACCTTTAAGGATAGTCTCTCTTGGGAAAGGAGACATTTTTGTCATGATCTTGTTTACACACGGTCATCCATGTACCTGTGACCTGCCCTACTCCAGGTATTCCACAAGTCACGGCTGTTGACATGATGCCTCAGACGTCACAACATTGCAGAAGGCAGGCATGCATGGGGATCTCTCCTCAAAAAAGGAGAAATATCAGCAAAGTATCAAATGGATTTTTCATTAAAAGGAATTATCCATCGATTTGTCTTTCTTTCCCTGCAATGGCGTGCGGTTCAGAACAGAGATAGCTTGATAAGGTACCAGTTTACGTCCGGTGTGAGATTTTTTTTTATTTTAAGTTTTGATGCCAAGGTATCGATGTCGTGAGACTGATATTCTGATAACCTAATTCTTCATGCATCGTACCATTACAAAGCCCCACAAATTCCTGGTAAACCAGAATGTAAAAGCTACATGTATTCATACTAGGCTTTTATCCCGATTACAACCCATACAACTAGATTCTAAAAGGAACTTCACTTTCAAGAAACGGTTGAATGGAAATTAGAACTGACTTTTACATAATGATTAACATACAACCTACATAGAGTTGCTGATTGGGAAAGATACTGGAGTGGTTAAGTGCCTCTAAATGCAAATATGTTGTCGATTCTAATTAGATCTCAAGCACGGCATTTACAATGTACCCAGATCTCATTCCCAATTAAAGGTAGCATCTTATATTTTTTTAAGCATTCTCATGAGCAAATATATTAAGTCATTATTTGAGATTTCAATGCTATTTCTTCTAGATAAAACTTAAACCAGGCCCTTTTAAATATTTTACTCACTGATCATGATGAAAAATGAGGATCTCAAATTCTATTGTAGAATGCTTTTAAGAGAATAAGAATTGCTAATGCACATTGAGTAATTCCCAAGCGCATAATAATAAAAGCATGGTTGAGCTTCTCTCTCTCTTCCCCCCCCCCCTTTTTTTTTTGGTCAGACTCGAAGTAACCTAAATGTCAAAGTCATTTATTATAATGAATACAAACATATGCATTAAAATGGGAGCATGGGAGGACTGAATGTAACTCTTGTACCTTCATGGCCTCATTGTACCAGTTTTAAATTGTGTTTTTAGGGTCTTTTCCCCTATAGATTTCAATGGAAGGGTATTCAATGGGATTGAAATAAAAGTACTTCTTGTGTCAATATGACTTCATAATATAAAGTAAAAGCTCTGCAAGACATAATCTCAAGAGTTGATTTAGACATGTACAATGTAAAATGTACACACAGTGCGACTCCGGGTTCGTAAACACTTCACCAATACATGCCCAAACTTTCCATGTACTGCACAAGTGGCAAAAGTAATGCCAGAACATCATCAAGAATCTACAACATGCTTCTGAAGGATGGCTATTCCGGTACTGCAGAAGCTTTATTTCATCAAAAAAGAATTACTTGTTTACATCAAACAAGACAAGAGTCATTGACAATCGCATGTTTACATTATGAAAAAAATTAAAAGAGTGCCTTCGATAAATGCACAGTCATTAAAGAACACAGTGCTTTGTCGTCATTGGTATAATCAACAGTTAGACATCTATTCATTACATCGATCACATATCAATAGTTGGTAACCTTGAGCATTGGTGAACTTATGGCTCGATGGAATAATATGGCAGAGATAAATAGATGCAACCCACAAAGAATTGATTCATCACCTCCTCCGAGAAGATAGCTAAGACACAGTGTCTTCAACGGTTTAAAGAGGTGTCTTAAAGGTGTTTTTAACCAAGACATATTGTGTTTGCTGGTTTTAGAAGGTTTCTAAATGCCTAAACCCAACGTAAGGTTTAATGTTAGCAGAATATGGGCCAAAGTCTCACCAGCTCTAATAGGGGGGTGTATTTAAGGTATTTTCAACCAAGAAACATTGTCTGGTTTAAAAGGGTATCTTAAAGGCCCACTGCACTACTTGTAGCTACTTGCGCCCTCTATATAACAAACAATGCCTAATCGGTGACCATTGGTCCCCCATGATCCTCTTTTTCTTATGTTAACTGAGAGCTGAGTTGATGAGATAACCACCTGTCCAGTGACCTTGCAGGGCGGTCTAATCCCTCCTGTAAACTATGGCAGATAAGCTTTAAAGGTATTTTTAATCAAGACACATTGTCTTCACTTGTTTAAAGGGGTGTCTCAGAGGTACTCTCAACCAAGATAAATTGTCTTCACTTTAAGGGGCTTCTTCAAGGTACCTTCAACCACAAGATATTGCCTTGACTGGTTTAAACAGGTGTCTTAAAGGTAGTTTTAGCCATAACACATTGTCTTTAATTTAAAATGAAATATCTAGGGCCTACATGGATACTCAGGACAACAATGAGAAAATATCCTGGACTAACAACAGCAATTTTTGTGAGGATTTCTTATAATATATTCTACAAATGATGCCTTTGTACACGATAAGTTCACCAAATTCAGTATAGGTTTCAATTCTGTATTTCATTTTCCCCCTATATTGACCTAGTGACATAATCATATTCTGATCAATATTTTTATGCAACTTCTCCTTTAAACACAATTTTACGACCAAGTAAGCAAGCTGGCCCCCCTGCAAGATTGAATTGTTCACAACAGCATTGATTACTTCATAGCTGGACCATTTTGCAGGGACAAGATGCATGCATCTCTTATTATTGGAGTAAAAGAAAATAAATCAATTTCCTCGGCTCTGATGAAAAGGCCAAACCACAACTATTACCACACGTGCCATGAATAGAGTCGAGAGGAACTCCTGGAAGCACACACATGGCCATGCAAGCGTGGCACTTCACCTGAATGTAGATTATACTGCGGACAAGCATATATGTAGCCCTTTAACGAACAATCGCTGCATGTAGGTCTACAAACTGTGTACGTGTGAGAGTGACATCTTGGAGCATATAGAAGGACTAACCAATCAATGACATTCAAATTATGTGTATCTTCGACATGTGTTTTCTCCAATTATTCATTCACAATTGATTATGGTCTCTAAAATCTTCTTTCAAACCAAATTAATTTTGCCTTCAAATCCGGGCTTGCTTCCCTATTCTACTGAATCTGATGGCTATTTATTTACAATTTACAATAATTGTACATAATGACATGCTTTGTATAGCATTAAACTGTGTTGGTCAACAAGAACTTTAAAATACAAAATAAATCTCCTTTACAACTGGATTAAATTCAATGCCATGAGGAGCAGTTTCAAGATGCTTGCAGAAATATAGGATTTAAATAAAAGCTTACCCCTGAGAATAATTGGAAAATCTGAACAATTGTGTAAGACATGACTCATTCTCCATCATTGTTCAGTATTCCAAACTAGTATTATTATATCACAAAACAGTTATAAAACTTTTAACAACTTGATTCCCCTTATGTAACCAAACCTTCTTTTTTCCCTTTTGCTCTGGGTGAATCATAAATGCTAATAAGAGAGAGTTACATCTTCTTCTTCTTCTTGTTTCTAGTTTCTATTATTATTATTATTATTTTTTTTTTTTTTTTTTTTTTTTGGGGGGGGGGGGGGTATTTTGTTGTCCTGTATCCTAGTAATTTCCAAACATCATTTCATACTTTAACAATCCATCAAATTCACTTAATCTTAATCTCGGCCTACATGCCCCTGTATATCACATTACCCCTCTTTTAATCCACACCACCCTAATATATATCCTAGAGACGGTCTATATCCAAGGATTTAAAGCCCTACTTTTCGTTCCCTGTTGTACAAACTCTCCCTTGCAGAGTCTTCCCTTTGTAAATATTGATCACTCTCCAGTGCATCAGCTCTTCCCCTGTGCACAGTCCTCATAAACTGGACTTTCTGGCAGCGAGTATTGATCTCCAGAGGAACAGCTTGTCAATCGACTGCTGGACATCGGGCTCCATTTCATTCAAATATCCAATGTCCAGTAAGACCAACCCATTTGACCAAGAACAAGGCAGTATTAATAAACTTAGGCTACCAGTTATTGAAAGCCCACCGGAGTCAACGTAATGTTTGAATTTGACCGATTGCTAAAAGGAAAGACTCACCCTCCTATTTCTTCAATGTATATTGAGTGGTGACAAAAAAACGATAGAGTTGTACATTAGTCACAGGGTTTGCTCAGGGATTTGGTCTTGACATTATTTTGTCAAACTCAAAGACATACATGTAAATGTACATGCAGACTGCAGAGTTGGGCTAATTGGATCTAACGTTTTTGGTTTAGTGTTTGTCATAGTCTTGGGTCCACAGCTGAAATTTAAGAATTTATTTAGTTATAGAGATCAACTGTAGAGCAACTACGACTTGATACATGTACTTCACATATGTTGTATAATTATCGTATATTTGATGTTTTTGCATTGAACTGCATGTCTAGCAATTACCCACATAAAATTATTACATTATACTTTCTGTGGAGGTCTCAATGACACTTAATATTATTTGTATCATCTGCTAACAGCCAAAAGGGAATCTACTCTTTGTTAAAAGTATTATGCATTTATGCCCTATGCCTTCAAGCAGATGATAATAAACTTTCTAATATAAATTCAATCAGCAATGGCAATTTAAATCTCTTTTCATTCAATGGACATAAACTCAATCAGCAACAGCAATTTAAATCTCTTTTCATCGAATGGAGGCTGGAGAGGAAACGCCATCTTGAGAACAGGTCCAAGGCTGCCAGCCCCTTGTCAGCTTCATCACATTGATGCTGTGATTCCTAGTGACAAGATATTGCATGAATTATCGAATATGAGGGAGCTCGATTGCCTCAAGCACTCTCTCTGTTCATAATTTGATAGTGCATTAGCTGAACTCATGCACACACAGTCTAAAAAGCAATGACCTCACTTGAGATGCAACAATGGGATTGAAGAGCACTTCAAGAAGGGGATTCCAAACAGAGAGATGGCTCGTTTTCAATGCCTTCTATCTGGGCTCTATGAATAGGATGGGTGAGGAGGAGGATGGATAGGAGAGAGAGAGAAATGGAGAAGGAATGAGCGAGGAGGAAAGCTTGCCGGAGCGGCGGAGCCTTAGAAATGTCAACATGAGCAGAAATAAAAGGCAGGACAATAGCTGAATAGTAGTACAAACAGGCACAGAATGATGAGAGCCAATTGTATATATTGCTCTTCACCGCTGCTCTATCGCAACATAAGGGAAACAAACAAAGCCGCTTGGAGTTGGAGCTCCTAGATTGCCCATGCAGCCTGAACTACAAGGGGTTAAAATCCTGTACACGGGTGCACTGATGAGCAGAGCCGGCAGTTATTATAATAATGCTGAAATGATATGACAGCGCCCAAGGGGAGGTTGTAGAATTATATGCAACCTAATGCCCAACATTGTATCACATGCAGCGCTGCCGTGGCTAAAATGAGTGAAATGGAGATCTGTATTTCTGCAGTAATCTAATAAATTATGCTGGGACTGCAGTACATCACACTGCATCTTTCTGATTTTTGCTGTTTTGGAGGGCTCTCAGTGTTTTCATACCAGGGCATTCCGTGAGTCAGAGAGATGTTTTTGTCCCTCGATCATATCCCAGTTGCACTACCCTGGTCTGTTGATTTTAGAAACACAATTGAGGGCTGTACCAAAGGGAGGGAAACCAAAGCTTTGATATTGATCATAACAAAAAAAACTTGATTGTGGTATTACAGCAGCAAAAACAGAACCGAGAGTCCCTCGGGTAGAAAGTTGATAGGAAAAATAAGGAATTAATGAATAGAAACTGAAAGACAGGAAGGAAGAATGCCCATTCCAAGACGGAAAAGGTATCTCCAGGACACAAATGAAAAAATCATTTAAACTTTGTGAACAGCAGGAGAACATAACCGAAATGAATATGTTAGGAAATGTTGACTACTGAAAATATACAATTTTAAATAAATGTTTCAAATTATTTGTTACCTGGTATTTGTATAAGAAAAAAATTATTACATTCTTTATTAGGACTAGAACGATAGAATGAGGATAACAAAAAAATTGCTAGGCTGTGTAACGGTATATTTAAGAGTAATATCAGAAAGATGGGAGTGACTCTTGTCTATATACTTCTTGTAAAGGGGGAGAGGGAGGGTAGGAATGAAAACAAAAATATAAATTGTGAGGATGCGCAATAGCAGGAAACAGATCATGACGTAAAAAGAGGAAAATGAGATTTGGGGTGAGAGGACTGCATGGGGATGTGTAATGAAAACTGGAGTGCAAACATCTTAGAACTCTGTTCAAACAAGCAGGATGGAAGGAAGACCTGGTGGTGTACCACAAAGGCTGGGCCTTGACGCAAGCAGTGTGTCACTGGAGGAGACGGAGCCACCGCCAGCCCTCTCCCAACGCCCGCCTCTGATGTTAATCAAAAGGTTCACTCTACTTTAGGCTTCACCCCCTTTTCTGCCAGCTTGCAGCAGTGCCGGCTTCAAATGGAGCCTATTGATTTTGACATGTAGGGATCGACAGCAGTGGTACGCGGTCGGAAAGACAAACACGATCCGATCTGGGCTCTCCTCTCCAAAGCCAGATGATTCCAAATTTGATTACAAACTAATGCGTATTCGTGCATAGGCTGCTCTGCGGAAATACCAGGTTACCAAAAGGCCTAGGTCTTCTCTTATTTTTCAGGACAAAAAGTGTGATACTGGCCTTGCAATACGATTTATCCTACCCAGTGCTTGAGTTGAGCCTAGTATCTGTGTTCTAGTTGAATAACTTATCCTACTTCTATTGATCTCTGCTTTCTCTCTATTCTCTCTTCTTCTTTCATTCCACAGATAGCACTATCAAATCCCTTTCTTCTTCTTCTCTTTAAGGAAGGAATCAAGGGACAGCATCTATCTCCCACCTTTAAACCCCCTGCAGCTGATCATACAAATTGGAATTGCAGAACGAGGTGGAAAGAATAGGAGGAAGACCGGCCATCTCTCTTCCTCACACCCGAATTGAATAATCCAAACATGCACGCCCTACAAGGACAGTGACATTTATGCCTATTTATTTGTCTGTTTTCATATTTTGGCGTGAGCTTGTGTAGAAGGAAGGTCATGTCCTGTCAGTGGTGATCCCAACACTTCAATCCTCTTCTTTTTTTTAATCATTTGTTCAGAGCCAGAAGAGCATTTACTCAGAATTAACTAGAGTTAAGGTATAGACCAGTTCTGGTAATGCGTTTGCATTGTGAAAGAAACGTTGTGGAATCGATCAGAAAAGGTTGATCATCTACAGTAACACATGTATATTATTGGTGTGTACTGCAAGGTTCTGGAATCATCAACATGATAAGAAATTTGGCCCAGTCTTTTTTAAGTTACAAGCACTGTACACAGAAAGCTGTACATGGTTATGGGACTACGCAATATCTATCCAGGCCGGATAGATATAATAATTCACTAAATATATCAATTAGAAGGTGATTTCCTGGCAAAATTTGTATCATCACGTATTAGTCAAAACATATTCTCTCACATGATTGGTAATAAGAGCTTCCATTGCATTTTTTGAGAGGGGGGGGGGGGGCGTTTCCTAAACTGGTCTTTACCTTTAACAACCTTCTTGCTTCAAACAGACCATATATTCTTCTCAACAATAACTTATCATGACTGAGCTGCTGAGCACCATCTTGATAGGGTTTACCAGTAACTTTCAGAGCAACAAAAAGCTCAAGAAAACGTGCTCAGCACACGTCCTAATCTAAAGCTTGTTTTCAACATGTTTATAAACTGGGAACACACTTTGAACTGCAGATTAGGAAAAGAGTCACGCACCGTTGAGATTGAGATGTTGATGTGTAGCCAAGAGAAGGTACAAACAAAACTGTCTATTAAAAGGGAGAATACTGTTTTTTGCAAATCAAATGCTAAACAGAATGTGCTCTTGCCAGTGAAATTTGTAATATCCATAGCCATGTACAATGTTGATGGTAGCTTTAATGTAACAAAGGCATACATTTACAAACATAGACATACATAATCTTCTGTTGACCTCAATTTGCAAAAAATGTGTCATGCATTCATTGCGATGGTATAATTTACACAAGCTTAAATTCAACGTTGATCATTTCCTTGAACAGGAAAGATGTTACAAATAATCTTTCATGTATATAGTTTGCCTTCCTGCATAACAAACTAAAGCTAATTTCTGACACATGTGCTACTTTCAAACACCCTCACTCTTGTTAGTCACATTTTGTGGTTCCATTGAACCGATTTTAGAACAAAATATGAATTATGGCTTTAGCAACTCCATACAATTCTGACTTGTTTGAATGGCTCATTAATCATGAAAATCAGTATTGATTTTATTATTTACGATATAAATCTACGTATCTACCTATTCTACTTTGCTATTGTTGCACCTCAACATTGCATAACCGAAACTTAAAACACATCGCCAAATTGCTCATACCCCCCCGCCCAAAGGCGCCCTCCGTGACCCTTGCGTCCGAGCGCCGCCAACGTAACCTCTTCCTCTTATCACGAGTTCCCTAGGACACACCTTGGTAAAGGCGCTGGGGATGGAGGGAGGGAAAATAGGTAGATACGTAGATTTATATCGTAAATAATAAAATCAATACTGATTTTCATGATTTACATCAATAAATCAACGTATCTACCTATTCTACTTTGCTAAAGACCAGCACAGATTAATGCCGGGTGGTAAAAACCAAGCAAACTTATCAATTTAATGAGAAATAGACGACGAAGCCGCCTTCAGAGAAGCGACCCCAAAAGATCGTTCGCCCGCGGGCACATCTTTGAGGTAAAAAGCAGTAAAAGAACTTGGAGACTTCCAAAAAGCTGCTTTACAGATATCTTGAACCGAAACTCCGATGAAAAGAGTCCAAGACGTACTGACACTGTGAGTATCATGGGCACGAGGAGACCTGCCAGGCGTTAAGGCCTCAGGGCCCGCAGCCTTGATAGCCAAGACTAACCACCTGGAGACCGTATCCCGAGATGCCGCCGAAAGTGGCTCTCGAGAAACCAGAAAGAGCTGATCCGACTTGCGAAAAGGCTTCGTCTTGTAAAGATACCATTTGAGGGCGCAAACGGGACACCACAGTCCGTCCCCGAAGACCGAAGAAAAATCCGACAAGGGATGAAGCACCACTTCCACTGAACCCGACGTGTCAGACTGATTCTAAGCAATAAAAGAAGCCTTGGGAATCAAACGAACCCCACGTCCTTCCCAGCGGATATGCCCAGGGGCAGCTGAAAGGGTATGAAGTGAGCTCCTACGCTGACCAGAAGTGATTGCCATGAGAAAAACCGTCTTGACCGTAGTAAGCAGAAGCGTCGCAGAACACAGCGGTTCGAAGGGAGTGCCAAAACCTTGGGTAAACTCCACACTGGCGTCAGAGGTCTGAAGAAGGGTCTCTTAAGGAAGAAAAACTTCAAAAGAGCCGCTAGCTGAGGAGCAGAAGAAACCGAAGATAGCAGACCGATAGCCACAAATCGTTGACAGAGCTCTCCCCTTGTCATACAAAGAGATCAGAAAGTCAGCAATAGAAGGTAAAGACGCCTCTCTAGGGGCGACGCCCACCTCCTCACACCAAGTGTGAAAAGCATCCAACCAGGAGTTGTAAACCGTCCTGGCCGACTCTCGTCTACTCTGGACTAGAAATTGTGCAGCACGTTCGGAGAAACCTGACAAACGAGCCCTCATCCCGAAAACCGCCAAGCGGTCAGACGGAGGATTTCCGGCCGCTGGTGTAGAATACCAGACAGAGGTTGCGACACCAGATCCGGATGACACGGCAACGACCACGGAGTCCCCACCAGGAGGGTCAGGAGGTCCTGAAACCACGACCTCGCCGGCCACCAAGGAGCTATGAGAATCATCATCGCTTGATCTTCCCTGATCTTCCAGAGCACACGGGGAAACAACGCGAACGGAGGAAAGGCGTAAGCCCTCCATCCCTCCACGGGATCGCGAAAGCGTCCAGAGCAAAAGCTCCTGGTTCCCGGACTCTCGAGAAAATCGAAGAAAACGATGGTCGAACGAAGTTGCGAAGAGATCGATGTCGAGAACACCGAACACACTCCCCAGTTGCCTGAAGACAGTCGGAGACAGAGTCCACTCTGAGGGAAGGCACTTGCCTCTGGAGAGAAAGTCCGCTAAGATATTCTCTTCGCCCGGGATATGTGATGCAATCGGGAGCACCCTCGCCCCCTTGCACCACGCCCAGAGTTGAGAGGCCAACTCGTTCAGAGCCACAGAAAGAGTGCCTCCCTGTCTGGTGATGTACACCATCACCGATACACTGTCCGTAAGAATCAGAACCGAACGACCCACCAGACGAGCACGGAAGTGACGAAGCGAAGCAAACACTCCCATGAGTTCCAACACATTGATGTGGGGCAGAAATTCCAGATGACTCCAGTCTCCTGAAATCATTGACCCCTGGCAATGACCTCCCCAAACCAACAGCGACGCGTCCGTGGTGACGGTCACGGAAGGGAGAGGAACTCGGAAGCGTTTGCCCTGAAGGAAGAAGGAACGACGAAGCCAAGGACCTAGAAGACCCTTGATTCTGGACAACAGGGGGATCCATGACAAAAAAGAACTCACGCTCGGCTGATAAAACTCCAACAGAAAGAGTTGGAAGGGACTCATCAATAGTCGACAATCTGGAAGCATGTCGACTAGACTGGAGAGAAAACCTCGGCTTTCACCCGACGTGCACATCTCAGAGACCGAGCAGTCCTGACTATCGTCTCGACCCTGTCGAGACTGGGACGAGCCAGCTGATGACGAATGTCCAGCTGAGCACCTAGGTAAGACGGCGTGCGAGTCGGAAAGAATTCTGATTTCTCCCAATTTATGAGAAATCCGAGATCTTGAGTCGTGCTGATCAGAATCTGCATATGATCCAACAGCATGACTGACGCCACGACTCTCGTGAAAATCCGAGGAGCAGGTCGCAAACCGAACAGGAGCGCTCTGTAACGGAAGAATTTGCCCAGGAAGGCAAAACCCCACAAGATCCCGCGACCGCGGATGTATCGGCACATGAAAATAAGCGTCGCGAAGATCCAAAGAAACCACGACGTCTGCGGGATTCAATGAAGAAAGGATGGTTGCCAGATGATCCATTCGGAAATGAACCTTTCCCAAATGAAGGTTAAACCACTTCATGTTGAGAATCATTCTTAAAGAACCCGAGCACTTGGGAATTACGAACACCGGCGACAAACAAAGACACGGGTGATCGTCTACTTTATTCGGAGGAAAAGTGACTCTGAAAAAGAGGGGACATGATCGGAGAGCGGCTCCGGAGGACGCCATTCGAAAGAGGTTCCACAAAATCTATGAAGAACCCTTCTCGTACCACCGACAGAACAAATGCGTCGCTGGTGATCTTCTCCCACGCCGGGAGAAATCTCTGGAGCCGCCCGCCGACCTAAGACCCAAGCACTCGGGGGAAGCCATCATCTAGAGAATGACTTCCCACCACCACGAAAGGGAGTCCGGGAAGATAGAAGAATCACGGTAAGAAGAACCTCGAGACGAAGGAAGACCACGATCCTGGTATTCCTCCTCGGCCGGGTACCAGTCCTGAGGGCGGCCCTTAGACTGGCCGACGTTCTTACGAAAAGAACCCGAAATCTTCAACTTTTCTTACGAGGTCTGGAGGAAGGAACCGGCTCTTGGACATCGCGAAAAGCAACGGACAGGTCTCGAGCCTGCTTCTCACCATCAATCTCGGCTTGTAGTAGAGTAGTGAAACTATCTCCACAAAGGTGGGGGCTGGCCACTGGAATCTGCGGAAGCAGTCCTGGAATTTGATGCGGTCGAATGCCCAAATAAGTGAGCACAGCCTCCCGACGATACTTCTCGATGGAATGCGAAGTCACCGCAAGCCGTGAGAAAAGATCAAACAACAAATTGTCACTTTTATCAAAAGGACCACGAGACCCAAACTTCAACCCCAAACGACTGGCCACCGCCACAAGTTTGGGAGAAACCCGTTCAGGACACAAAAACAAAACCGCATCCTGAGGAACGAAAGCGTACTTGTCCACCTGCCGCTTAAGAAATCCCGTCGATAACGACAAGTCTTCTGCGGCATTCACAAATTCTTCTTTGTGTAGATCAGGAAGAAACAGTCCCTGAACCGCTGAAGAGTCCGAATTAGAAGACAGGAAGCCCCGCCGCCCCGACGATAACTCCGGGACGACACAAGAATCGGGCACATATTTGTGAAACAAGGCTAACGAAACCGCCGCCAGAGACACAAACGGAGAAGACGCATCATCCCCCGCAACTGAACCAGACGACTGAGCGATGGAACCAGTGTCCCAACGATCAACCGAGCCCCCCCTGTCTTGACCAGATAAGCAGGGACGATCCCCGCCTCTCGGAGCGCCCAACGAAGCGTGAGGCGGAGAAGCAAAAAAGAGAGGACCCCGGCTGAATACGACAACTCGAAACCCGCACCGGCGACTGCTCAGGCGAGATCGATGCATCTTCGGAAAACCCCGAAAATAAATCAACCGCGATCGGAACCGAAAGTGAAGTAGGACGAACCGGAGGAGCCGACTCGGGCACCGAAGATCGAAAAGCGTCAGCAAAAGCCCGAATCCAATCCGAAAATTCCGGCGGGGGTGGAGGCACCGACGGAGGGAGAGGAGCCGCAAACGGTTCCGCAAAATCAGAGCGCGGATTCTTCGAAGGATAAACAAAATCCGAGGAAGAACCGGCCCCGATAAAAGCCCGACGGTAGGAGCTCCCCGCAAACCGAATCGGGAAAACGGAACACGCACCGACGGAGAGGCGCGGTTAGTTGAAGCCCCAGGATCCGACTCGGCTGCACGGGTACCCGGACCGAAATCCGGAACCGGCAAATCCGACAAAGGGACAGAAGAACCGATCGGTGACCGGTTCAAGTCCGGATCCACGGAAGCAACCCGAATATCCGTCGATGGATTTGTGCACCGACCAAACAAAAGACCTGACGGAACAATTGTTGGCGGTGCAGAACTAAGGCCCGTTCCACCCAGAGTTAATACCTCTGGGTTTCCGGGAACCGTCCCGAGAGGAGATAAAATCGCCCCCTCGACCATTCTCATAGGCTTGCCTTGCCCGCAAAAATGTCTGCTGACATTTGCATCCCCGGGGTTTGCGGTGTCACCACCGCTCCCGAGGGGCGTAACTAACGAAGACTTATTAGTAGAATCCTTCGTCTTCGTATCCGTCGATGGATTTTCGTACCGTCCACACAAAAGCCCTGACGGGACAATTGATGGCGGCACAGAACTAAGGTCCGTTCCACCCAGAGTTAGTACCTCTGGGTTTCCGGGCACCGTATCGAGGGGAGATAAAATCGCCCCCTCAACCATTCCCCTGGGCTTCCCTTGCCCGCATAAACGTCCACTGACGTTCGCATCCTTGGGATTTGCGGTGTCACCACCGCTCCCGAGGGGCGTAACTAACGAAGACTTATTACTAGAATCCTTCGTCTTCTTTCTCGCGACAGAACTTGATCTCTTCTTTTCGTGAAACCTGCTAAGAGAAAATAAGAACTGCGAGACATATTATAACCTGCGGGAAAGAAAATTAAACAAAGGGTACGAGCAATTATCAACAAGAATTAAAGAATTAAATAAACTACCAGTGACTAAAACACCCCACCGACTACCCCCGCACGCACCCGAGGCCTCGGAGGAGTGAGGACGGGCAAACGCGAAAGCGGAACGTAACAGAAGTCGGCAAGAAAACGTTCTAGAATACTGATAAATAAATAAATTCACGGAGTGAAACTACTCTCTAACGAACAGGAAATCGTAGAGAATATTATAAAAGGCGAAAATGCGAACCAAAAAGTGACTAAAGAGGAAAAACTCTTCAACTTTTGGGAGCGATTTTTAGTGTAACTTATCCGTTCGGATGCGAAGAGATAAGAGGAAGAGGTTACGTTGGCGGCGCTCGGACGCAAGGGTCACGGAGGGCGCCTTTGGGCGGGGGGGTATGAGCAATTTGGCGATGTGTTTTAAGTTTCGGTTATGCAATGTTGAGGTGCAACAATAGCAAAGTAGAATAGGTAGATACGTTGATTTATTGATGTAAATAAATAATTTGTGCAAGTAACTTTTGAACAAATTTGACAACCTAAAATGGTTTGAATTCAACACAAATCCTAATATTAGTATTGTTCACATGATCATTGATCTTTGTGGTTAATCCTACAGTATGTAGCTTTAACAAATATTAAAAATCCTGTGTACTCCAAATTGAGACAAGCTATTCCTTGATCTCTTGCATCTTATCCTTTCATAGATCGGACAACAGTCATAAATTTCTGAAACTTTTGAGAATCTGAGATGCAGAGTTTAGAAATTGCTTGACAAACAAGCAAGGGACCTTTTGAGATGGCAATAATTCATGCAGTGACAGTGAACCTGAGTGGTGAAGTGAAAGCGGTTTGGCAACCTGCCATACATGTGTCATGTACAGTGGTGACCTCAGTCCCAGCGTGCTTAAATACGCTACTACGATGTCGACGAGTACACTGTTCCATGGGTCTGGCTGTATGTAGCGACCTCTTTCTGTACCTCATCAGAATAACATGGTATAAATCAGACTGTATTGATTAACTCAATATTTGTGTTGAAGAGAATATGTTGGGATGAAAAATTTGGGAAGAAATCTTTACCCTACATGTAAATCTAGTTGCTTGACGATTTTAAAGATGATATTCATGCTCCAATAAATATTGTTAGGGCATAGTATTTTTACATTTGAAGAGATAGAGGCTACAGACCCTAGTAATACAGCGTATCATCTGTTTGGAGTGAAGATAAACTCTGTGTTAAAAGTACACAAGGTAACGCTATGTTGCCTTGATTGCACCAAAATTGCTGACTGTGTTGCAAATACATGGAAAACAATACAAATATACAATATTTTCATCATGCTGGCTAGTAAATTGATCCACAAGTCCTGCATACAAACTGAACATGTGTCTGTACCACTGCCTACTGAGTATTATATCAAAACAAAGAAAGGGTACAGACTTGATGCTTGACAGATATATACTGACAAATTTATGTATATAAAGTTAAAACCCTCAGTTGGTAAACACTAGCCCTGAATCTCTCTCCATGGACTCTGTGCCCTTTTCTCTCTGAAAAAATACTACAAATACAAAGCAGAATGCAAAGGCTCAATTTCTTTATCGCATCTGACATTACTTTCGACTGTTCGGATATCAACTCTCCGAGCTCAAACCAGGACAACTTGGCCTCTCGGTGGCGATGACAGCACACAATGTATTCCTGAATTTTATCGGACAGCAATCTCTGGGTTCTTGATGCCTATCTCGTGTTTGATAGAGAAGGTATTCCCTCTCATTTGAAAGGTGGCGTGCAAGAGGGTGGTATGTCCAACATGCTGTAAAAGTAGGATGCGCATTCTAATGACAGCCCCTTAATAAATTGTGGATGAAACATCTACATGTTTATGGAACCACGGAGGGGGGGGGGGGGGGGGTGACATACTTTCAAGTAATATCAATTTCAATTGATTTTGTCACCCCTGACCAGCAGATTGTACCCTTCTCTCTCTCCTCTCCACTTTTCTAAAGCTGTTTGCATGTGTTATGAAATTTCTATGTATTATATGATTGTTACATGTATATACTCATTGTATGTTTTCCGATTGGTCAACTAGATAATAATAATAATAATATTAAAAGAATGGCAATGGAAAACTCTTTCCCCTTTGAGTTGATTGACAATTAATATTAAATTATCATCTCATTAGTATGGATGTTCACGACTCGTACATCAGAAAGTGTGAATGATTTGGAAAGAGAATGCTGGAAAAAGAAACCCGTAATATAAGTACCATACCAGCTTATTCACAGCGCCACGTTTACACGTCATCACCCGCAGTTTATAGTTCAATTAATCAAGAAATGCACCATTTGAAACTAAAAGCTACTGCCTCGAAATCACTTTTGCAACCTCATCTCGCTCAAGCTCAACAGGAAATCTACCATTCTATTTTCATGGGTGCCCTTGAAAGCCGATAACCTCGGGAGCTAGCGTTTCAGATCTACCCTACATGCTGATGAATCATGAAGTACTTATTTCATTTTGCACACTCTGTATTGTATGCATTACACTCAAACAATCGGATAATGATTTAAAGGTGCCATTTAACATCATAAAATGAAATAAAAATGGATCAAAGCATTGTTCAAGTGTCCATAAATCAAGCTTGAAATACCTGACAAAAACATATTGCAAAGAAAAGTTCTTTAACAAACATGAGCACATTGCATGGCAGATAATAAATTTGGTGTGGTTTTATTCACTACTTAATTCATTTTACATGTATGTTTAATCTTTTTTTTTGCCAGTTAGATATATGTTCTTAGATTAAAAGCGACCATAATTTTCCCAAGATACCTTTTTGGCAGAAATCCTTTGGCTTTGAAGGCTGAAATATATTTCTGCTTCTTTCATATCTGGCTCTAAAACTCTTTGGACACATTTCCTAACAAGAAAATATTATCTTTAATCTTGCCAACAAAACATCAGCCGAACCTAACGCCTCCCGGTAAAAAATCTAACCTCTACGGTTGTTTTTTAAGTAAAGGCAGGACAAATATGGAGATACCCTGTAAATTTTCTTTTATATCAATTCTGACTCCTAATGGGGTTAAAACCTCAATGTAGGTTTACGATCTTAGTAGAATCCTGCAACAGATACATGTATAGCAAAAAGCAATCATGATAGAAAGGAGACGGACGGATACATGCGGAGGAACCTCTCAATTTATATTTAAAGGGATTTAAAGCCTTTTAGATGTGAATTGATGATATGACCTGGAGCTCTTCAAGTATCACTCGCATCTCTCCATCTTGCTAAATCCTGCATAATCCATATGGTTGCCATGAAATGGTCAGAGAACAAGCAAGAGCCTATATATATTGTATATATTCTCTCTCCTCAACCTGTATTGTTCAGGTGGGGCTGAACAAGATACACACCAATCTGCATGTCATCAGCTGAGTGAACTAGTAGTAGTGTTTATTTTTTAATACCTGGGGGAAATAGTTATTTAGCCCTGTGAAGCTCAAAAAGAATCTGAAATGTTCTAAAAGAGCTCTGGAATATAAGATCTCTTGTAAAGATAAATAAATATAATAAATAAAATAAATATTCAAGACACTATAAAAACAAAAAAATGTATGAATTTTTGTTCTACAGTATACCAAAAGTGTATATTTTACAGTGCAAAGTTTTACAGTGAAACAAATAATTATAATTATTGATTATGTATAACTATCAACACCAAGTCAAGGCAAAGACCCCTGGGACTCTGTGTACATTAGATGTGGCAACAATACATCATTACGCTGCAGTTGCCTGGCTAATACATAATTAGTCTTGCAGATATCAATCAATCATTATTACCAATTAACATTATCAAAAATGTAAAACGTGAATCAATCAATATGTGAGGAAAATGTATTTCCTTCTTCCAGTTCCTGAGTAATTCTTTCTATTAAAGGAAATTTCCATTTTGAATAAAAATTTTGAGTACTTTCTCAAACTTCTTTGGACTGTAAGTCGATGTGAGATTATATTTCTGCCTATCTGGAATTACATTAACTCAAATGTTACGGGGTCAAAAATCCTTTCATTCGCTCCAATTTACTAAGAAATCTGATCTCTGGGAGTAAGCAATACCTACGACATCAATTGTGAACATTCTGACTTAAATAATGTCGAGCATTCGACACCAAGCTTCAAACAAATGATCCCAAGCAATTTGAACAAACTCTGAAAAATATGTGATATTTGAACATACGGTACCTCTCCCTTTCTCTCTCTCTCTCTTCCTCTCTCTCTCTCTCTTCCTCTCTCTCTCTCTCTCTCTCTCTTTTCCTTTCTCTCTTTTCCTCTCTCTCACTCTCAATCTATATATCTCCTCCATCATACATGCACCACTTTATGCAGGAGGAAAAAGAAAATGTCATGATGGAAAACTAGGTTACTGGATATGTGAGAATGCAAAGGCCTGTCAAGGGATGCTTTTGTCTTCTTTATCAAAAAAGGACAATGCTCCGTGAAATTCTACGCCGATATACAGTACCTCCAAGAAGTTATATAGTTCCCAGTGCAACATACAGATCACATTTATAAATGAATGAATAGATTAGGGACATGTAACATTGTCTGTTGGGAGCCAGAAGGGTGTTAGCTGACCTAGCTCTGTGTGAGATGAGGTGTTATAATGCCCTTTTAGCTTTCAGAGGACGGTGCATTGCAGATGATGGGTTGAATAATTGATTGTTTCTCTCAGAAATTGTATGGGAAATATCATATTTTCTTTTTGTATTCAAAGCCAACTTGCAGATACTGTGAAAATCACAACTATTCCAATAGACCAGTTCACGGTTAGCACATTACTGCAATGACCCCGAATAACCACAGATCTTCAAAACATGAAGAGGTCCCACTTTGTACATTTTGAAATAATCACTCCTACAGCGATGGAGGTGCTAGATAAATAGCCTTTGTTTCCCCTTTTCAAAGAATACTTCCACCTGTGTATCATGGAGTGCATAATTGAATAATGATTACATAACTTTCATGAGCACGTTTCCAGTATTTCGTTTCTTTGGTATTTCACAATTTGTTCTGCAATGACCTTTATCTGCTCATGCGCAGACTGCAACCGTGAACTGGCTTATACTCATGGCCTGTAGTCTGTTTGCATGAAGGGTATTAAACTCTGTGCTTAAGTATATAAGTTAAAGCCCTTATGGCTCCTAACATATTGCACAATACATGTACATTCACTATGAACATGACTGACAAAGAAAGCAGACAAAATATACAGTTCCTCAGGTAGACAAAGGAACATCCCTTCACTGCTATTATGTAAAAATGTGTAGAACAGGTGAATATGCATGTGGCACCTGTTCTACAAATTTTTACATAATAGCAGTGAAGGGATTATATATAGTATAGTAGCCATGATACCGAAAGCATCATCAAATGTTATTCATGTTGGCTTTCTATTTACATTTCATGTTTGTAGGACTATACAACTACAGCATGCTATGTCAATAACCTACGAAGCTAAGATCATGAAATTAATTGCTGATATATTTGATGCCTAGTTTCATGAGTTAACATTATCTTTCTTGAAAGGCCTTGTATTCCACAGTAAGAACAAAAAATAACTTCAAATATAAATGCATTCAACCTTGCACTCAAACACGCCCGATTGATTCTCTCCTAATCAACTCCACAATAGTTTCAATTAATGAACATCATTATAATATGCAGGCAGAACCAAGCTCTTTCATGTCAGTTAATGAACCATGGTACATTTGCAGAGTTGCAATACTGGAGAAATAAATGACACTTTTAAAGAGAAATTACAGATTTTGACATCATAAGCATGGGAAAATGCACCTTCGACTAAACAATCTTATCAAGGTTTTCATTTAAATCATGTTATTTTACACTATGAGTTCTAATCATCTCTATGAAAATGTCCACTTTTGAAGGACAAGTCTTCTTATTACAATAATAAAGAATCACTCCTTGATCAAACTCCAGCAAAAGACACACAAATGAATGGGTGGAACTATGCAAAATCTTTTTAGAAAGATCAATTGTAATGTGGAAACCACAAAAACCTTGAAATCTACATCCAAAGTAAACTTCTTAATGATTGAAGAGAGGTGTGGCAAATATTTCTAATATGAAAGCAGAGAGACTAATGATTACCACTTTAAAGCAAGCTATGGTATGGGGGTGGTAGTACTCTCACTGCCCATGCCTCTATGGATCCATTTGTTCATGACCTATAGGTATCTAGGTACCCTTTACTTTCATAGTCATTAACTGCCTATTGCAATCAATACTTTCCTTGCATCTATTTGAGCCTTACTTAGGCAATCAAGCATAAATTAAACTGCATAAGGGACATTGTGCTCATCTCATATTTCATATTTTTGTATACTCCTGAGCAGTATATATCAGAAATCTCCATAGAGGAGTGGCGTTTCTATATGGATAAGTAAAAGCCTTGGGGCTACAGGTGGGCTGGCACGGTGCCAGGTTCCTAGAAAGAAAAGGGCTACCCTGGGCATAGAGGGGTTAGACCCTCGCCCTTGGGAGGGGCGCACCAACAAATTCATTATCCCCTCACCATGGGGATGGATGTCACCTGACACGACCAAGTGGGGGATGTTTGCACATCACATGACCCAGAAACGTAGTTGGCCGACCAATCAGGACCCAATCCTGGTGGGGAGGATCACCAAGCCGTCGGGTTTGATCCGTTCAGGTTCAGAGGAAAGGACAAGAACGTGATTGACCCCTGCAATCTAATTTGGCTTGTTTACTAATGGGCACAGGATTCCATAATGGAAGTGCGAGCGTCCTCATAAATAATGCAATCAACTCGGCTTGAACTGACTGATTAGCTCAAGAGGAGAGGAGCCAACACAGAAATCAACCTGTTATCAAATGGAAAGAAAGCATGCACTAATATTTTAGCTGTTCAATACATGTACTATGCGTTTTCATATCACTATTCTAGAAGTAAAACCCAGAAAATCAATAATAATGTATGAAAAAACGTACGGTGTCACAGGAGAATAGAAATAAAAAATATTTTACAAATTTGAAGAAAACCAAAAAAAGTGGAGAAATATCAGAACATCGAATGTATTGAAAATGACATTGGTTCTTTAATCTTCCATAACACTAATGTGACAATTTTTTTCTCTAAATTATTCATTTTCATAAATGAAAACAAATAAAATGACTTTATATATCTGCTACTACAACTTCAACGCTTATATTCTGCCTTTGAATTTTGGAAAGGAGCAATGGGTATAAAGAATACATGTATCTTGAGTATCATATCCATATTTCTGCCTTACACAATATCCTTTTTTTTGTGCAGAAATATTCATTGTAAGAATATAGGAATACCCATGAGAAAGAGACAGGGGAGAAATCAATAATGATATAAAGAAAACAGTCAGACAGAGAGATTGAAAAGACATGCAGAAAGAAGAGACAGAGACAGACAGAGAAAAAGAAATGTAGAAAAAGAGATGCAGAGAGAGATTGAGATGCAAAGACTCAAGATATGGGGACAAGGGGAGCGAGATGCAGAGAGACAGAGAGAGAGAGAGAGAGAGAGGGAGAGACAGAGAGAGAGAGAGAGAGAGAGAGAGAGAGAGAGAGAGGAGAAAAAGAAATGTAGAACAAGAAATGCAGAAAAAGAGATGCAAAGAGAGATTACGATGCAAAGTTGAGATGCAAAGACTCAAGAGAAGGAGACGAGGGGAGCAAGATGCAGCAAGAGAGAGGAGAGAGAGAAAGGGGGAGATATAATTATATAGAGAGAGAGGGGAGAGAGAGAGGAGAGAGATAGAGATGGACAGAGAAGCAAGGATTAGAAATTCAATACTCGATCTGGCTCCTCCATCCATTCTGGAAATGACCTGGTCATACGAAAAATGGATTTCATCCGATGACAAAAGAGAGAAGAGAAGTGAATCTCCCAGGGCATGTCATTCTAGAACAAAAATGGAATGCCAGGGGACTGACTCCGCCTAATAGATGTAAGAAATCTGTTAGCAGAATCCGAGCGATGGACATGATCTCAACAGCTTTTATTCTAGTTCTAGCGAAAGTAAGACCCCTCTCGCTGAGAGAGATAGGAAAATCATTATTTTAAACCATTGCTGGGTTCTTGCAATGTATTTTTTTGTCATATTTTCTTTGTTGAGCAAAGGCTTTGTGTCTCATCTTCTAGTTCTATTAAATTATGAAGGAATACCACATGAATTATTTTTTCATAGATCTATCTTGGGCCAAACATTCTTTTTCCTATAGCAAAGACGTGGACTACATGTACAGTCTTATCATTTTCTTGCTTCTATGCAGCAATGTTGCATATATCTATCATTACATTTTGTTTTTGAAGACCTCAAAATATAATTGTTACATAATTATCGAACAAAATCCCAAAAAATTCTTAGATAGCTCCTTTCAAAATGCATAACATCACCAGTAATGTCTTTTTAAAGTAAAGCAGCCCAGGCTGAAGGGGAGGCTAGATGAATAGGCTGACATGCATCGCAGGGAATCACTGAATAATCTATTGATCTGGGTTGCAGCCTAGTTACAAACACATAGCATTCATCTAAATGTCAAAAGAATACAAAGTATATTGCACGAACCGGTAGATGAAGTACGATAAATCTTTCAGTTTAGACTTCATTATTAAACATGTTTATTTCAAATCTGTCAAGCTAGCTTAAATAAATACATGTAAGAAGTGGTGTGCATGATGATTATCTTATCAATGCGTTTTGTTCATCGTTGTACATCATATGGATTTATAATGAATAGAGTTTACCCCCCAGGAACAAAATGGGAAAAAAAACTACCGGTAATATAATAGAGTGTGCACTTGTAAACAGGATCAACATGACAGAACTGGTATTTAATAGGTCATGAACTTGTCTCATTGAGATTATGAAAGTATAAAGTGAACGTGCTTCACTTCAAGGCGGGGGCAGGGAGTGATACAGATACATGATATTAGTATTCTAGTAACAAAGATATGAACAATCTCCAAGGCCTATACTCTTGAAATACACCTGGCACCCCCACAACAAGAAAAGAGGTGATACATTTAACTTGTACAGGTAGCTTGGAACAACTTCAGGTGTGAAATTCAATGGTCAGCCTTAAAACACGACGACTGAAATTAATTGGGGGGAAAATCGTTATATCACACGTCAGCGGTGAATTAATTTCATTCAGAATGGGGGGAAATGGGAAAGAACATTCCAAAGAATGCAAATTACGGCTGTTATAATTTCCAATTCATCAAAAAAAGAAAACTGCCTGGAACTATCCCGTGATGTATGGACGCTAATGAAATAAAACTGAGGAAATTTTAGCCCCCGACTTGCAATCACTGCCCATAATTTTGCAGCCCTAAAGCCACAGGAAGCTAGAGTAATTCATCAACAAAATGAATATGAACGAAAATTGAGCAGTTTCATGGCCACAAATCAATCTATGTTTGCTTTCACTGGTTGACAGGAAAACAGAATAAGAATAAAAATAATTTGTCTAACTGCTTGGTATTGCCACTGGCTTGTTTTTGGGTGTGACCGCGTGAGTGTGTGCTTTAGTGTGTTGACATTTTCACACACAAACATTATTTTGTATGGAGTTTTCCTACATATTCTTTCGGTTCAGCAGCCTTTCCAAGCTCTCAACACCAACACCAACACCGAACACCGTACTTGAAATCACTCAGTGAACTAGTACACATTAAACGGATGAGAACCAAAAAACTAAGGAAGCAGGGAATAGATATACACTGTACATGTACATGTAGAACGTTAACATTTTACACTGCATGATGCCATAGAGTTTCTTTTTTAATCTTAAATCTAATGAATGTTCTTCATGTTGAATAAATGGTTTCCCATCTCTAATTCGTAAATGTACACCTAGTTCATAGTATTTGCAGATCTATGATTAAGCATTGATGTTTAAAATTGAGAGATGGACAAATTATACCCCACCCTCCCCACCCTGAGCTATACATGTTTGTACCTAACTCCCTTTTACTTAAATTTTCTTCTTGGGAATCCCCAAAAGAGGCCCAAGAGATTAAAAAATTAATTCAAAGGTTGTCGACAGGCTTGTTATGCCAGTGATAAGAGAAAACAGAACACTGTCGCTGCTTTCATAAACATTAGAACCCTGTCTAGATAGTACAGCGTCACAATGCCACTGCAATCTCATCCTTCCTATGTATGCCACTGTGCCATGTTTGCATCTCTCATGAATAAATAAACAGAATACAGTGTACAAGAATTCTTTTAAAGCAGGTCTTTGTAGTACCATAGACGTAATAGAAATGGACATTCAACGGCAAGAGTCGTAAAAGTAATGATAGCTACCATCTGTTCTTATGTCTTACTTTCCTCTATGTTTTAAGTCTGACCGCAACGCTGCGGGCATGTTTTGATAAGCTCCGATAAGGGTCCTTTGGTGCTATGAGATCCACCGGGATTTTGCCGTCCTCTATCGGCCGAGTCGCGATGCACTGCATCGACGCTTCGCTCAGTTTGGGCTTTTCCTTTCATGAATGAATCGTGACATGGGAGCCTTTTGCCCATGCGCAGTACAAAACTACTTCCGGTGCATCTTCGATATATATGTGCAGTTTGTGTCATTATCATCTACGTTAATCTGTAAAAAAGAGCTATCAAATCGGCGATTTTTTCGATTTTTTACGAATTTTTGTTTGTGTCCAGCATACTCATCGTATAAGCAAGGTAAGTGATCACAAGAACTTACAAAATACGGTTTTAAAAGTCCTTTTTTCTTCTTTTTCCGTACATTTCTCTGTGATACCAACAACATTTTGATGATCACAAATCCTTTGTTTGTCTATCAATAGCGTTCGCTGGTTGTTGCGTTTGCGTGCGTTTTTTTTACAGGCATTTAAAGAATTGTTTTTTTTTTAATGAGAGCGCGGGAAATCTGTGGTAATGCGTGATTTTGTTAGATCTTGACCACTAATTCTAGCGTGCTGCATGCTGCTGTTGTCTGCACAAACTTTCAGATGTAGTCCCATTCATAGACATCGGGTGCATTTTTTACAATATTTTTATTTAGACTCTAGATTATATTGTCTAGAGTTCTAGGTCTAGTTTGGTCTTGCAATTCTAACTAAGTAATCTAATGGTAGAACTCTAGACCCTAGATCTAGGCCTAATCTGAGATCGAGTGAGACTGCTTTTTTCCCCTGTAGGGCCCAACTACTAGTTTAGGCTAGGGCCAGGGGCCAGGGCCCAGGGGGTGTTTTATTTTTCAGACAGAAAATAATCTCTAACACTAACAGTTAGAACTAGACTCTAGTCGACTCTAGACTAGATGATCTCGTAGTCGTAGATATCATCCCAGGAGGATACTCAGATTTGGTTTGGACGGGAGATTTACCCATTTTTAAGGGTCATTTGGGGGGATTTTTTTCACGAAGTAAACTAAAGGCAAATTTGAAAAAACTGGAGCCATGTTTAGGGATTTTTTATGAAAAAGTGACCCATAGACTGTCAACCCCGTATGTCGTCATAATAATATGTGAGTACCCCCTCCCCCCCCCCTCATTTAGGAAAAGATTCAAACAGCGTGTTGGGTCACACCTTGTTCGCAATGTAAAGAGGTAGTAATTACAATTTTGACTTGCAATGTTTTTCAACTCCTCTGAGCATAATCTAACCATTTGAAATCATAATTTGAAGAAGTCTCCATGAAAAAAAGATGATTCTTTGTCCTAACCCGTTAATTCATCCATTTTTTATCGTCAATTCAACATGGTGAAGAGACAGATCTACGCATGCGCGGTAGCGGCGCAGCAAATATGAATATTCATGATATAGAGCGCCGTTCACTCAAAATTACTGAATATGCAGGAATCGAAGAGACAAAGCCCTCCTCAACCTTTTCAGCAATTTCGAGCTCTCTATCATGAATATTCATATTTGCGGCGCCGCTACCGCGCATGCATACTTTCTCTTCGCCATGTTGAATCGATGATACAACATGGATGAATCGTTAGGACGAAGAATCACCCTTTTTCCCATCAAGACTTCTTCAAAATTATAATTTCAAGTGGTTGGAATGATGCCAATGCAGAGGAGTAAAAAAAAACATTCAAAGTCAAACTTGAGATTACTACCTCTCTACATTGCGAAAAGAATGTGACCCAACCTGCTGTTTAAATCGTTTTCGTAAAAAGGCTCTGGAGCTCCTATGCCTTGGGCATCGGCGTCGGAGCTCCCTGGAGCTGGAGTTAATGTAATCCTAGCCAAAGCCAGGTGTTTCTGTGCTTTTTGGGTGTGAGGCAATTTATAAGCGTAGTGGAAATAATGCTTTCCACTCAGTCTTGTCCAAGACTGGTAGAGGGTGATTCTCGTCGTAAATATTCATAAATGAAGGATACACGCCAATACAATATTTGCTGAACACAATGAAATTTTAATTTTTTTATTTCATAACTTGATGGTTATTGCATCACGAATGGGCGTATCTTAAAGATAACACCTCGCCAAAATGATTCTCAGAATACCACTGTATGACAGATGTTAAAGAGTATTTCATCTCTCTCACTATCTCAGATAAAGTCTTAGATGTACTTATTGATTATCAAAGATTAAACAAATCTCAAACTACCATCCCTTGTGGCTGTGCCTAGACTTAGTAAGACCATGACATGTGCATTTAATATTACTTATTTTTAGTGACTTCAGCTAAACTATCATTTCTGAGTACAATTGAATAAACACCGGCTCCTGGGGATGCATGTAATGTTTATCTTGAAAAGTCCAACGTAAACATGACCTAATTTTTTTTGCAAATGTTCATATAATTATTGAAATATCATACTTAGTATTGCACAAATTTTATGTTTTGAATGACAACTTCATTGATATTAAATTTCCATATATTGAAATATTTATTTTTTCTCCTTCATTTTTTATCTTTCAGTTGCATGTAGTGTACTGCCAACATGGCAGCCCGGCACAAGGAGAACCTGAAAGGACATTGCCGCTTATGTGGTATGAAAACCGCTATGCAGGCAGATCGGCAACCCTACAAGAAAGAGACCTTCAGCAGAGTTATATTCCAGGCATTGAATATTGAAGTTGTCGGAGAAGACGATGAAGTGTTTCCACCCTTCATATGCAAGGTCTGTGACCGCAAGCTTGCTAGGTTTAAGACGAAGAAAGGACAAAAACTAGCAGCTACTGTTAACATTTCCTTGCCTTCATTTAAGGACCATTGTGAAGATTGTTCAATTTGTGTTGATAATGAAAGAGTAAACATGGATGCTCTTCTGGGATCTTGTGTGGAGGCTGCCTCATTAGTTGGCTTGACTATGGTCAAGCAGGGAGATAGGACATTGTTTGTGAACATGTGTACAACAAATGAGAACATTTGCACAGTTCCCAAATGTGTTACCGTGTATAATGACGCTACATGGCATGTTTCAATTGTAGGGAAACATTTGAAGCCAGACAACTCCTTGCTACTTGACATTCCTGAAGTCCTGGAAAATGATTCTGCAAAGAAACTTATGACGGCAGTAGGCACCTGCACCATATGTGTTGGAAATCCGGATTTCGTCGAGTTTTTTGCGGAAAAGGGCAGTGCACCATCGAGAGCTTTTGTGCTTGACAGAGCCTATGCTGTCAAGGTGGGAAATGAGCATCTACCTGCGACGGTACGTTCCGTGAACTGCAAGTTAATTGCAGACATGAAGAATGAAAAATGCAATGTGTGTTCGTTTACGAGAGTAGATCTTGTATCTTGGAAGGATAAGGATGCAAAGGATACAGATAAAACCGCTCCAAGCTCAAAAACAAAACTATCTTATCTTACACCAGATCAGCTGAAACTCCGATCAAGGAAACTTCGACATGAAAAGAAAAAAAGTGACAAAAAACTGGACAGTCTACAGAAAAGAATGAAGCAGATGTTTGAGAAGGAGAGCTTCAAAGATTCAACGAAAGAAGGTGTGATGGAAAACCTAATCAAAAGTTCAACTGCAGAGCTAGAAGAAGTCCTGCCTCCAAACTCTGCAGTTAGATATCTTTGGGAGGAACAAAAGAAGGCTTTGAAAGTAAAGGACAAGCGGCAGATTAGATGGAGCCCCAAGATTTTAAGGTGGTGCATAGCAATCCACCATAAATCACCAGCAACCTACAAGCTCTTGAAGGAAAGTGGGCTCTTAATTCTACCAGCTTCCAGTACTCTGCACAGCTACACCCACTTTGCCGAGGCAAAAAGTGGCATCCACACAGAAATCATAGAAGAAATGGTCAAGGAGATGGACCTCAGTGAGGATTTTAGACGTAATGTCTGTGTTCTCTTCGATGAGATGAAGTTGAAGTCAGGCCTGATATTCTCATCAACTGGGAAATTAATGGGATTTGTTGATGTTGGAGACATCAACAGGGAATTGAGGGTTTGTGAGGAGGATGTGGATGGAGCAGTGGAACCACCTCTTGCTTCACATGCCTTCATGCTTATGGCAAGAGGAATTTTTTCATCTACTCAGCAGGCAATAGCACTTTTCCCATCCAGTATGCTTCGGAGTAGTGACATATATGACTGTTTAATGGAGAGCATCATCGCTCTGGAAGCTGCTGGATTGAGAGTAAGAGGGCTTGTCTCTGATGGAGCATCCGTCAATAGAAAGTTTTACAAGATGTGCTCTCCATCATCAGATGTCTCCCACTGGACTATTCATCCCTTGGACTCCAAAAGGAGAATCTTCTTCTTTTGTGATGTTCCCCATCTCCTGAAGACCACGCGGAACAACTTGGAGAATTCCGGCTCTGCTCGTAAGAGTCGAAATCTAAAAGTAAGGAGATAAATTATATGTTCTAAAAAAACATGAGTAATCAGAATGTTAATTATCTAATGTAAATATCATGGTTTGTTATAATTATAACAAGCAACACACTTCTGAAGTAATCGTGCATACATGTAGAATAAAAAAAACAATAATTTTAAGAGATCCAAGTGATGTGTATGCTGAATCAATATCGCTGAATCAATATCATGTATGCAATCAAGATATTATTTTGTTTTTGAATCAAATTATACTTTTACTTGTATTTTAAATTCCATTTTTTCAGTTTCGGGGTAAGGAACTACGATGGACCCATCTCCTTAGCCTCTTTGAGTGGGACACAAAGTCAGACCTCCGCATGCTCCCAAAGCTCTCCCATGATCACCTGTATCTCAACCCATCCCTTAGGATGAGAGTAAAGCTAGCCACCCAAGTGAGTATAAAACTAATTTGTATTTTACATGCAAATTAGTAAGCAGAAAAATAATTTACTTTTTACATCACCAAAGCAGTTCATCATGATTGATATCTAGTCTGAAAAAGAGGATAATTAACTCAAGTTTTTAAAGTTATACATGTCTGCTTTGTGCTAGTAACAGAATTATGTTATTTCAGGATAGATATAACTTTAAAAAAAGATATATATTCATTGATCTATAGATGATTCTATGAAGTAATAGTAGAATTGAAAGTTTGCACAATAAAGCACACTTTCCATATGGGACCTTTTTAGCACATTACAAGCAATCGGCTAGTAAATCTTTTCAAACAAATTTGTTTGCCAGAGTAAATTTATTTTTAGCCGCATTGACTTAGCTTAAATTTAGATTTGTTCTGTGATAAATACATTTGTTGGTACTAATTTCCTGTATGTACATTTTTCTTTCTTATTACTTCAAAGGTTTTGAGTCAGTCTGTCGCCAATGCATTCAAGGCCATGAAAGAAGAGAAAAAGGACACCTCTATGGATGGTACCTGCGAATTCATAGAGCTGATGAACAAGTTCTTTGACTGCCTCAACGTTTCCGGTTTCGGACAAGGAAGGAGGAAAAGAAATGCTAACTTACTGCCTTATGAGAGCATCTCAGACACTAGATTTGATGTGAGTAACTGAGTAAACATTTTTTTTTTTTTTTTTTATTCAGAGGAAGTTTAATAGATCTCAAATTACACTAGCTTTCTCATTATCCCATGAAGGAGAGAATTTTCATTTTTCAAGTTATTCTCATTCTCTTTCTCGTACAGTGGCTACAGAACGTCTTCCTCAAATACTTTGAAGACTGGCAAAGAGAGATCAGTGAGACACCAAATCTAAGACCTATGGAGAAGGAGCGACGGTGCATCAGCAGAGAAACACGTGAAGGCTTCAGGATAACAGGTAAGCTATACATGTGTATATTGAAGACTAGCAGCAGATACAGAAGTACTAAAGCATTCAATCTTGCACTCATTTGAGTAAACCGCAAGAATGAACAGAAAGTCAAAATCGGACAATACAAGCTGAAGCTAAAAAACGGAGGAAAACAAAAATAAGAGGCTGTGATTGGTTGCTGGAAAAGCTGGAAAGAAGACATTATGCTAGCCGTTTAAACAGGCTGTAGCAATGCTAGCTAGAATAACTATTTCTGTCCTGCATTGTTGGTACTTCACTATGTGGTTTGAATTAGAAGAGTCGGCATTGTCTGTCATTATACATTCTGCTATTTTACGATTTGGTAGTACATGTGTATATAATTATATATATTTATCTGTCCATGTAGTATGTTCTAGTAATATCAATTTTTGTCCAGCCATTATTGTAAATTTCCATTGATTTTTCAAATTTAATTTAATCATATGTACATGTACGTGGTATTAGATCCCATACCCCCCCCCCTTTCCTGCAAGAAAGAAAAGTGAAATTTCTTAGTTATTCAATCCAAGGCAAGACAGTGTTTCCTATAAGAATATTGCTGTGTTTTGTATCACTTATGTTTGACATCAACCTTATTTATCAGATTTGATAGCAATTGTACATCTGTATACTGGAACAGACAGCAGTGAATAAGCAAAGAAGGGCTTTGATTTCATTAACCATTAGCTATCTTTCTTAATATACACCTGCAGTTTCATCTTTTATCGAGTTGACAAAGGACTTGCTGCAAGAGGATGGAGTTCAATATGTGCTTTCAGAGAAATTCACCCAGGATCCGATAGAGGAATATTTTTCCAAGCAGAGGAGAGCTGGGGGATCTAATGACAATCCGTCAGTCCAGCAAGTTGCTAACAACATGCTGTCCATTCAGGTTGCTGGGTCAGCCATCAGGGCATCAAAGGCTGGAAATGTTGAACAAACGGGATCATCTAATGCATCAGACTGCCCACTGCCAAAGAAGAGGAAACAGAAACTGAAAGACTAATTTTAACATTGTATGCGATAGCTAATGTGTTACCTGCTTTCATGATTTTACGAATAATCATATTTCTGCTTCATTGTCTTTCGTAGGAGTCTGTAGGTATAATCACAAACTTTAAATTATGCCTATCATTATGGCTTCTAGTGGGAAATTAAATTTTGGAAATGGAGACAGGAATTGCAACTATGAAAATCAAATGCAGATCTTGTAAATCTTGAAAGCAATACGTTCCAGCTTGAAAATTGTAAGCTTACTTCTGGTTATGGTCTGAGGAAGAATAAGAATGCACATGTATATGCAATCTGTAACCTCTTGTCATGGATAATCTGATCTGTAGTAAGTCTATGTTCAAATAGAGTGTAATAATCGACTTGTGCTGCTTTTCGTGCATATTATAATTTCAATATTTATATCAAGGAAAACATGTATAAAGAGGATTTAAAAAGTTGAATGTTATTTCAAAGATTACATAATGATTAGTCATTCAAGATTTGGTAGTGAAACCAGTTTGAGAGAACCATTTCAAAAGCCTGCCTTAAGACTTTACCACACCTGGGCCCTGTCTTATAAAGAGTTGCGATTGATTCAAATGCCACTCTAAATGATCATATTCACCAGAAAATCTCATACTAGCAAAAGTGAGACCAGTTGACCAAAACTGAAATCTCTTGATTTCTTGTCATATCACATGTATGTAGCTTATCTTATGATCTGTGGAATCATTCTTTGTAGTAAGTAATATCCATATGAAATTTTGTTAATCCTGTGACAACTTTCTTATGTTTCAGAACTTAAGATGAGCTTTGAAATTAAATACAATTTCAACAAGGTGTGTACATACAAATAAGAATTTAAAGGAAAATAGCTTGCTGTTTTGAAAATATGATTTATATATTTTTTATTTCAATAATACATGTACAGTACAAGTATAAATAACAGCAACATCGGTAACATATTTATAGTCATGATAAGAAATACACTCTGGTAATTCTAAGTTCTAGTAGTAATTGTCTGATTTGTCTTTATAAGTTATCATTTCACACATAATATTTAGATGTTTGAAATGAGTATGATAGAATTTAAACATGCAATAAAAAATATTATTAATAATATGCATGTACTAACTTTTGAATATGGAAAATGTTAATGACAGAAGGAACTCCCTGTGTCAGTAGACTTTGTTTTCTTAATGGCTAAATTCATGTCAAACTGATTTCTTGAAATATTTATAAATATTATACATTCATACTCACTAGGTGTACATTTACTAGAAGCTCTCATGACGTATACTGCTATGACAAACTCTCATGATAACAAGGTCCCATTGCAGTACTTGTTTTTTTTTAACCCTGACATAACACCTTAAACATTTAAAATAAAAGTTATGAAGTTCCACTTGAGGAATGCATAAAACTTGATTTGACACAAAGATTGGGCTAATGAAGTGTTGGAATTAAGCATGAGAATATTAATCTGTGTCAACCATTTAAATATTTATAACATTAAAAAACATGGCATGTCTGAAGCACAACTATATATTTAAGTACAATTAACTTTGCATTACTCACTGTCAGTCTGTAAACAGTATCATTTAATAAAGAAATAAAATTTCCCTGCTAAATGACAATAATGTGTACACATATTCATGTTTTATATTGTACTTCTCACTTCTATGGCTACATGTACCAGTACATGATTTAGCTTTTAATGAACTTACTAGTAGAAAAAAACCAGGTATAGTGATTTAGTAAAACATAAATCCCATAACAGTTCGAAGCTGGAGACAACATATGTACTCTCTTAAAATGATACAACAGATAAGAGAGAAGAGCATTATTACCATGGCATGGAAAAGAGATAAATTTCATGTAATTTAACATTTCACTGAAAGCACTGGATTAAACTATAAAAATGGTATAAAATAATGCACAATTACTGAAATACATGTAAAAAGAATAATACCAAAAAGTATGAGATTAAAGACTCCGAACAAGCACGGCACTTCTGGAAAGCTAGGAGGAATGGCAGCAAGATTCTTTTTTGTATTTCTATTTCTGCAATTCTTTCCGCAAACTTCTTTCGCCTTTCTTTGAAGCCTGTTTTTGCTGCTTTTTTAGGATATTAAAAGCTTTCACAAATGCATTAATACGAAGTTTTATCCATTTACTAACAACAGCATTGTAGAGGGCTTTTGTTGATACTTCACTGTTGATGGTAATATCATTCCATGTCTTTGAAACATTGGGACATGCTGCAATTTTGGTTTTCATCATTTGGTTGAGGTTGATGGTATTCATCTTTGTTAATTCTTTTTTTTGTAGTAAACTCTTGGATACCCTTTCCAGTGTAAGAAAAAACCTAAACGCATCGTCATGCACTTTGAATAGCCCCCCACGGTTTTGTAAATTGATCCATGTGACTGTGTATGTCAAAAATGAGGGTGCAACAAGGTTGTTGTCACCATTCAACTGCCATTCTTTCAAGATTTCCGTATAATGCCGTGCTTGTTCTGATTTTGATCTCTTGAACCTCTTCAATAGTGAGAAAGGAATAAAACCAGCTATATAGCGCAAAACTTGCATGTCATGGTCACTATGAGTGTTGGGAACTTTTTTTTCTTCTTCAAATTTCGTAGATTGGTGCATTATGAGTTCACAAAGAATGGCTCTGAGTACATATTGAAAAAGAAGGCTTGAAACAATATCCTGTGTGATTATATTAAGTGATGTTAAAAACAATGTCCACTTTTCTTTATTCCCTACATCGGTCCTTATTCTATGAAACTCCATCCAAATCAGATCTTGGGCTTTGCTGCTAATTAATCCCTCACCAGCAGTAACGGATTCCGCAACTTTGCCAACCAACTCCTTTGCAAAGTTTTCAAAGTTTTCAAATTCGTTCTCGCTAGTTCTTACTATTATCTGGTGGGCAATTTCCTTGACTTTGTGTCCATACCCACAGTTCATTCCGAACTTGGCATCTTGTTGTGCTTTGTCCAAGGCGGCTTTTAGTGTGTCTACAGCAATTTTTGAAGTGCTCTCCTTGTCCAGCTCCGTGTTGAAAACGGGTTTCTTCGCTGTAAATAAAAGTTTTAAATATTTTCAGATAATGGAAAATTTTGTAAAGCTTTGTAAATTTCTTTTTTTAATTTTCTTTTTTTCAATCTTACATTTTAATATATGAATGCTAAATAGGGTTTACGATGATATAAACAAACAAAATTACAATAATTCTCCAGCCAGTGTAAAGCTCAACAAGCAAATCAAAATGATCTCTTTAGTTAGTATTCCATATTTGGCAAAGTGAAACGAGTGCTTTACATTGGCACAATTCCCCCCCCCCCCCCCCCACCTTAAAAAAAAAAAAATGTTGAATAATAACTACATGCTACACTGATTAAAGCAGTAATGTTAAAATCTTATCTACAACTAATTGACTAGACCAATATAATTTGAGAAACTTACCTTTTAATTTCGACTTCTTTGCTTTCTCTTGTGGTCCAGAACTTCCCGTCGTGGATGGCTCAGAGGTAGGAGTTTGTACTGAAAGAAGGAGGTACATGTGGATTTTTATTTTAAATGGGACACACTACTCCTAAGTTTATGGCTTGCCACAAACAAACTTTGCTGTCAAACTATTAAACATAAACAAATCCCAGAACTCCAGGGGGGGGGGGGGTAGTATAATATTGGATATTTAATAAACTATAGCCATAGTTTTTACTTATTTGACTATGAAAAATTAAACAGATTTAGATAGATCAATTATGAGAAGGGAGGTGGCAGTACGAGGTTATTTGAGAATCTAGGAATCAGGATAAATAACGGCCTCCATCCGACGCGACGTCCATAAATGCGGAATTGACAAACATTGCAAAATATTGAACATATGGGACTTACCTTCCGTAACTTCCGTCGTCTGTATCGATGTGGATTGCTCATCCCAGTCATACAATTCTTCAATATTTATATCATCTAATGACAATCCAGCCATGTTTACTTTATAAACAACACATGAGTACGAAAAATAAGTATCGTGAAACAATACACACAGCGAAATAAAGAACAATTGTGAGTTAATACAGCGCTGAAAACAATGACCATGTCAAATAACAGGCCCAAGACAAAAACTTGTTCGCTACATTTGCAATGCGGAGAGCGCTCATACGATTTAACAGGCTACTCGAAGATTGGAAGAACCAGCGAACAGCGAACAACTTTGCGCCTGCAAAGATTGCTGTTGCGATTATGTAAGATTGGGCAAGTGATCGCATCCAGCTGTCGGGTTGCGGTGGGACCACCGCTGGGTTTTTGCATCGGCGCGAAATTTAAACCTTGCCGGTGGAACTCATAGGATCAAAGAAACTGCTTCGTCGATAGTCCATTCTATTACGTCTATGGTAGTACCTTACCCAAGATGAATTAGACTGTAAATCTTGGTGTGTTTTTTTCTTTTTTCAAAGGGTGGCTGATTAAATCCAGTTGGACTTTTTTTTGGGGGGGGGGTGGGGGGGAGGGGGGGTTTCCTCCATCAACCCCTGTCCCCACCAATCCTATAAGGCAGACAGAGCACTACACATTTCTACCCTTGAAGAACTATATGACCCTAGCCATAGCCTTACCATGGTTACATCAATTCAAGCATTGTCAACTGTCGATGAAACGTGAGCAGTACAGTGGGTATGAACTTGATCTCCTTATTCTCTCTCTCTCTTTGCCTCCCTCCCTCCCTCCCTCCTCAATCCCCTGTCCTTATGATCAGTTGTTAGCAACCATGAGTACGCTGCGTGATTTAGTTTGTTATTGATGAGCAAATGTCAGGTCCTTCAGTCTCTACTTGAGCCTATTGCTTCTTTACAAAACATCGCCATGTTCCATCTTTCATCTCACTACATCTTTACAAAACCTCAACTCGAGACAAACAGGTATTATCTTTCCAGTGAGACTTTACCATCTTTTCCTCATGTTAATACTGCGACATGAAGTGCATTACAAGCTCCATGGTATTCTAGCTAGTAGCTACTGAAACACTATTACACATTTGATTTTATTGTTGCCATGTTTAATGAGCAGATATTTACTAAAGGGATTCGTTCACTATAAACCTGTTGATTTCTCAATACTCTCATTCCTCTTGCTTAAAAGACATTGGTGTCATTTATTACAAGAATGGTGTATTAAGAATCTTGATAATGATGCATACGTGTAGAATCATTTGCAGTGTTTTATACAACAACATTACCATGGTAATAGGAAGAGGGGTTTTGATCATCATAAAAATGAAAAAGATGGAAAATGTATGACTTTTTTTTCTTCTTTTCTATGTGCATTTCAAGACACAAAACACTAATAATTTCACTTGAAACAATCCCAAACTTTTTCAATACACTTGAAAAAAATGAAGTAGACATTTTCCACCATCCAACCACTTCTCAACTAGAATTGTACCTACGATTTCATATGTTCAAGTAGCTTCATTATTAAAGCCCCAGTAACGAATGACATCAAAGCCAGTATGGACATCAGACTACCTAATTTATCACTCTGCCGCTTATCGATCAATCGGTTGCCAAACAAAAGTAAAGAGCAAACCTGTTTTTTCTTTTAGCTTGAGCTATTAAATCTTTTCTGCTGATATAACAAGCCCCTTGATGGGAGACCAGGGTACAAGGATGTCTGGTTTTCAGAGTGAAAAACATGATCAGCAGTTGGACTACTTACAAAAGGTGTGTCGGTTTGATCTTTCCTGACACAAAGGGGTTTGTTTTTTGCTGCTAAATTTAGCCTACCTGGTATTCACACCTGATTCATAGTTTTATGGATCAGAGTGTACATGTTGTCTTTTTTTCTTTTATTTCTTTCTTTCTTTAATCTATCTCCCATGATCAAATAGACAACATCGATCAAATCTAGACAACATCAAGCAATTTGCACATAATTAAAAAAAGTCTTGCATGGTAACTATCAAGTCTTATTTACAGAAACCAATTGTATAATGTTCTTGTGATCAATGTATTTCATGACGGCACATATAAGTGGACTTTAAGAAATTGAATGTAAAATCCATGACAAGGTCCAAGAAATCCTCTTTATCTTGCATCAAACAGATGTGATTACCAGCAAACTATTAATTCTGAAATTAATGTGAAATTGCATTATTGCTCTAGTTCAAACACTTCTTCTCTCCTTTTTTTTTAAAATTCTTTTTCAAATTTCCTGTGTACATCATAATTAAACTAACCATGTACATGCACTGTGGAAAATCAAACGCAGTGATGCTGATCTCCAAATGCACATCATAGCAAATCAAAATGTAGCTTGAGAATGAATTTTATACTAAAATATTCATGCAATGTTTTTTCATGAGAATTACAACGGCAGGAATTATCCTCTGCCTGACGATCAGAACAAAAATGGGGTCTTTTCTTAAACCCCTTCTTCCGAGAATTCATCATGTACATGTAGGACAGTGCTCCAGGTTTTAATCTCCATTCTCCAAACATCCAAGAGGCAGTGAAAACACTCTTGATGCATTTCACCACAAAAAAAGCCTGATTTTGTCCGCCAAAAAATTAAAAGAAGATGAGAAAGGCAGTTCTCCTATAGATCCCCCGACCTGATCATGAATACATTGAGTTCTTCCGAAACGCAATTAAGGAAGTTAGTCGCTGCTGGCGACATCAATTTTACTCTTATCTGGCACATCCGGACGGGGTATAAATTCCATGAGAAAGTATAAGGGGTAAGTGCAGACCCTGTCATCTTACGTGACATCGACTCGGGCCTCTAGCCACTGGTGTGTTTGTATGAGGATCAGATCACACAACTTGATAGCAATAGGCTACAAAGTTTGCACAGAAGAAAAGGACAGTCACATAATTGATACGTCCTATGTATCTGGTGCATGCATGCAAAACAAGGGACGATGACGTGAAAAATTGAAATATTTCATCGGGGAAAAATAAATTGAAAGAGCTTCAATATGCGGCAGTGTGGAAACAAAGTCAAGATGTAGAGCAGGCCCACTTAATTCCAACTACCAAGTACTGAGACCCCCCCCCCCCCCCCCCCCATAGAATTTGTTTCATGGGTCCGTTTTCACATTTCTTTGGCAGAATTGGGTAAAGACTTTTTCAAACCGGAGACTTTATATCGTCCCTATTTTCACGAAGTGACGGTAGTGAATGAAAATCGCATACAATTTGCGTGAAGATTTTCCTCACTACCGTTACTTCGTGAAAATAGGAACGATATAACTTAATGAAAGTTTTTTATTAAAAGAAATAGGTGATTCCATACATCTTTCTCCTGAAGGAAAATTGGCATCATTTTATTAAACATGTTTGTGAAAATTAAAAATGTGCCATGCTCATGGATTTTTCATGGCATCATATTACCGGTAGTAAGCTTATATACTGGACACACATACTGGTGCCATCCTATAAATTGATTGATACATGCTCTGTCCTAATTAAAATAAACGTCAAAGCTTGTTTGAAACATTCATTGGGTCCATCTTGGAGGTGGTGCAATCGCTGAACCGTGGACGTTCATCGCGAGTGTCACAGGCACATGAATAATAAATAAATGTCATCTGGTGTTTATGAGATATCAGGTTTCATACATGTAAAACTATCTCCTGACACATCTGTAGTGTAATAATAGGTACATATACTATGAATGCATCTCCAGGAAAGTGGGTCATACACCATAACTTCATCTGGGGGGTGTTTCACAAAGACTAAGATCGACTTTAAGTTGGACTAACTATGGCAGGCCACTCATGCCACTGGTTGCTCTCACTATTGGTCTCTCAATTATGATCTTTAGATAATATTTTTTCCTTCAATAATGAATTATCAAAAAATGTAAATTCTGTAGATTTGTGGCCATTATTTGTACGTCCCTTGAGAGACCAATGCCAGTAAATGGTGAGAGAAAAGTGTGGCCTTAATGGCCTGCCATAGTTAAGTCCAACTTAAAGTCGATCTTAGTCTTTGTGAAACACCCCCAGGTTCATCTAAACTTTTAAACTGGAAATGAGATTAAAGAAGGAAAGCTCATATTGTCCATCGGTCATTCGATGCTGACCGGGGAACACGAGACTGAAGTAAATTAAGCAAAACAACATTAGCTCAGCTGAGCAGAATGTACACATACAGCACGGTCATTTCAGCTTTCAAGGGCTGTCAGAACAGACCCTTACTTGTTCCTTCTCTGTAAAGGCCAATTCATTCACAGCCTGATATCCAAATGCAAATCCCTCTTCCCACCAAACAACAACTATAATCCTGTCCCATTTTCTTCAAGGAATACCTTTGCTTTTAGCTTCCTCTTTAACTCCATGCCTCTAGCGAGCTTTTTGGAAATGTGTATCTTCATGTATCGTATGCATGCTTGCCTTCATGAGAGTCAAGTAATACGTACTTAGTCCATTTCTTTGTTCTGTAACCCACTTTAAACAAAGTGGTACGGCTCAACAGCACAATGAACTTTCAGAAGGATGAAAGGAAACATGGCAAGAATCAGCAATGCAGAAATTGCAAAGCTGATTTCATTATGATACGGTCCAATTCAAAAATCAATTCAGCAGCCTATTTCAGTCAAAACCGTGGAGTAACCAATCTTTTTTGAGCCTCCAGTTGAATTTTTTGGAATTATGCAAAATACAGGTTCATTTGCCGCTTCATTCACGATGATGTAAATTTCAATGAAAATGTCCATGAATTTTGTTGCCTTCAAAACGATTCAAATTGGACATTTACATTTTGATGAAGTATCTAATAGATCCTCTGCTTTAATAAGTGCAGTCTGTATCTATAGACAACCAATCAGACAAATTTGGAAACCTACCTCTCTCATCTTGAACAGATCTAACTTTGGTCTCGGTTCCTCCTCTCTCCGCCTCTTCTTGCCGCACTTTTTCCTACTCGAGACACAAGGCTGTGACCTGCATCTTGGCATTACTACTGCTTTCTTAAAAGTTCCTCTCGCGAATCCTCCACTGCTGGTCAAGTCCACCTCCGGAGCAGAGTCCACACTGCTGGTGAGGGACGCGACCGACCCTGAGCTGACCGACAGACCCTCCTTCTCGGCGTCCTCCAAGGATCGTAGCCTGTGCCAGAGCCGCGGCGATGTAAGCGGTTTGAAAGAAGTCTGTTCTAGCCACACCGGTGGATTGGCGGTGTTCTCCCAGGAGGTCGCCGACGCGGGTCGCGGTATCGGCGACTCCGGGGGCGTGGAATACTGATTCATGGGGTCTGCGCTGTCCCCTGCCAGGTTCAGCGTCGTGCTTGGGATGGCCGAGAAGTCTAAGCTACTCACATTTAGCATGGGCGAGTGGCCTTGGTAAGCGTCTAGCTTGGCGCGGCAGTGACGGATCGGGCGCCAGATCTTTGATGCGTTGGGCTTCCATCTCGACCTGCCTTCCGTGACCTCCCCGGCCGACAACGATCTACAGTGCCGCTTTTTGGGCGGGGCCGGGGGTGTGGTCGAGATGCTCTCGTTCACGGCATTGTGAAATTGTTCCACTGTAGTAACTGGAATGCTACATGTTGAGGATGATGACGGTGAGGATATTGTGCTGGATACTGTTGTTGTAGTTGTTACTGTTGTTGATGCTGAATGAACAAAAAGACTGGAGAAAAATGATGACTGCTTGGATGTGGACAGGCCTTGCAATAGCGTTCCTCCAACATGATCTGTACAAAAAAAAAAAAAAAAAACGGGGAAAATATAAATTTTACATATCATCAATTCGCAAGTGGCAACATAAACATATGCTTGCACCTCTGAAGACAATAATCCACAACATTATGATGCATGACAGTATCATATTGAATCACATAATTTGAATAAAAATGTGTTGCATGCAAGATTAGATACATGATTAAAATCATATGATTAGATACAAATGCTAACCATTTCCATTTGATATCAAACGTAAATTTAGCACAACCATCGCTCATTCTAGAAATTTTGCAAATTTTCCTTATTCCGGAACCCTAATCATAATATATTATCTTGCTTCATTACACTTTCAGTTATAGACTATCTGCTTGATCAATCAAGCAAATATTTGTGGGAACTATTTTAGGTTTTCATGCAAAATAATTAACCTCTAGAGAAATGTAGGCTATCCCCTTGATGCAGAGTATACACAAAAATAGAGAGAGGAGAGATGAATGTCAATATACTCTATGACATGAAACGTGGATAGCACACAAAAAGTACACCTCATTATGCTGAGCGCAAATGTGCATCTATCCAGCCTGCAGAAGCCTGCATTCTCGCTTAATACATTTTACTGATGTGGTTTGATGGAGATTGCAATCTGTGCCAATTTGAAGAGTGGCGGTAAAAAGAAATGGCAAGACATTAATAGCAGAGAAAGGTAGGTTGTGAAGATGTCTCTAAAGAGGAGGAAGAGTACAAGGCTGACTGGAGAAAAGATACTGAAAAAAGAAAGGGAGGCGTACTCTTATGATATTTAAAAACGCTAGATAACTACAGGGTACAAGTATTGGTAAACCGTTTAGCTGTACATGTATGCACAATCGTATAATGTGCTGTATTCTACTTTGGGTGGTAGGGAAGAATCATAAAAGAAAACAAAAGCATAGCAGATTAAGCCCCCCCCCCCCCCCCCCAAAAAAAAAAAAAAAAAAAAAAAAAATGGTTAATCAATACCGTAAATAACCGCCCTCGTGTATTAACCGCACCCCTCTTTGTCGCCCTTAAAAAAAAAATATATATATATATATTTTTTTTTTTTTTTTTTGCCGAGATTTTTTTTTTTTGTGTAAGATCATTACGGTACTGTAAATTAAAAAACAGTAGGGACCTAGGATAGAACCTTGTGGTACACCATGTAATAGAAGAAAAATTGGAGGAATTATTATTATAAACTACATATTGAGATCTATCAGAAAGATTACTTTCAAACCAAGATGACAGACAAATTTGAGTGTTGTTCTAGTTTCCGGGTGGTGAGTCAACACACCGATTACCGAGCTGGGAGACATTGCCAGGCATAGCGCCAGGTGGAGGGGCATAAATTGAAACTTTAATTTTTTTTTTTTGGTGTACCGTGTATAAACCGCACCCCCGACTTTGAAATTTTTTCGGCGGCAAAAAAGTGCGGTTTATACACCATTATATACGGTACATCAATAGTGGAATTAGGATTTATATACGAACATGCTTGCACGCTCCACAGATAGTGATAAAGATAAATCATTTTCATATGCTAGAAAAATATAATCTACTATTCTACTCTTTCAAGATCTTTCTGTTTTTTTTTATTGATTAAACCTTTTTATTCTCATCTGTTATCTAGAACTGATTGGTTTCATTTTAAATTTTGTTTTATTTACATAAATCCAAATAAATGGGCTATTGGCCTTGGTTCTTTGTAGGATATCTTTCAATCATTTCACCATTGTGGAGGTCTGTATTGATTTTGTTTGCATAAAAAATTCTATTATTCTACATGTATGTCAATTATGAAGTGTTATCTTGAAAAGGCAGGCAACCAAATTTTGTCGTTCTTGGCTCAAATGGAACTACACTGTACTGTACCCTACAAAAATGAAATTTATATAAATTCATATAAATTCATATTATAATCAAACAGATAAAACCAGTCCATGGGCAGCAAAATTTTTCCGGGGAAGAAGGAAAAAGAGCGAATAAATTCACTTGGGACTGACATCCTGTTCGCTTTACTCCAATTACAGGCAAATCTTGCTTTCGGCTGTGTAGATGCGCACCAGGCCAGGCAGGCATTGAACATGACGGAGACCTTTTCTATAATTATGGAACTGACATGGCTGTTAAGTGCTCGATCATGATGATAAGACAGATTGGCTTGCTTTACTGCACATGGTCCGGTGGGAGAGGGCTTTAGATCGGAGTGTGGATCTGACCCAAATTAAACTTGCCTGCCGCATAATTTGGGATAAAATCTACATAAAAAGGCTCCTGTGCAGTCTAGTTTTACCAAGAACATGTGAACAGATGACAGGAAAATATCGGGGAGGGGCAGATTGTAAGTTTTAAAAATTCAAATAAAGACTTGTTATTTGTTGGTATATAAAATTAACCCATTGACAGCCAAATTCTCTCATCACCATAGGCTTAAATTAGCACCTGATTCTCATATAGACAAATGGTTACATTGTAACATTGGTTGTGGCAGAAATGGGAAAATGACAATTACAGTTCAATTATGATATTCCAATTTAAAAGCAGTCCATCAATATCATCAATATTGAAGCTAAGGTAGAATTCACTATCTCCTCTATTCACTTTCACAACACGACAGAATATTCTGGCAACTTCTTTTACACAATTATTAGACTATTGATAGTAATAGAACGAATGAAGTAGAAAATTATATTCCACTATGAACAAAATTAATCAATATTTGACAAGTTCGCTGTTTCAATTTGATTGTCAATATGGTGCAATACAGAACATTTCATAAACATGCATGTACTTTCAGTACTTAATATACAAAGCTATCAACTTCAGCCCATCAATCATGTTCCTGCTCATTAGGGGTTGTTCATATGCAATTCTAGATCACTTTACAATAATTGGTTCCCGCTGCACTTCGACTTGTAAATCAATTTCGTTACGCATATATAACACCTAATTAACTACATGTGCAATATTTATTTTCATGTCCACCGAGCAATATTGAGCGATACATAATACTCGTTTTATAGTAAGTACATGTAAATCAATTCAGTAATACACATATAACACCTAATTAACTACTGTACATGTGCAATATTTATTTTCATGCCCACCGAGCAATATTGAGCGATACATGATACTCGTTTTATAGTAAGTGTACACTTTGACATTAGAAACAAATGCATAGCCTATGGTTGGTTCCCAGGTCTCTTAACGAACTAGCCAATCTGATTATATCCACATTGGTTAAGTCGTTAACCTCGATACCCTGTCCAAAAGTACTATGGCTCAATAAACATGGCAGATAATTGACCGGAGTAATTAGGTCCTCTAAGTTGCAGTTTATCCCATCCGTGACGAGGCATCACAAGAGCCGCCAAAGAGGCCTTGTCGGTGCCTCTGCTTGCTTGCTTGCTGCTGCTGCATGCGCTGGAGCAAGATTTGCATCAACGTTTTACCCCCCTCAACAATCGATGATAAACGAGGAGCAATGCCATCAAATGGCATTTATGTACTTTCAATGATGTCACTGGACTTATAGAGGTGCGAAGGGGGGGGGGTCCCAAAAGTGTGCAAGCTGCAGAAAAACGGCACATGTACAGGCATACAAATGAAAGTGCAGATGCCTGGCTTCTATCATCCATTTTACGGTATGTCTTTTACTACCCTTTTTCAATAGGAAAATCCTAATTTTCAGCCCCCCCCCCCCCCCCCCTTCCCTTAAAAAAAACTACTCAAAGTTCTGATTCCTTGCTACATTTCAATATAGTCAGATTACCAATAATCTTCCCCAATTGCCATTATTTTCTATAGTACGGTACAAAATTGGTTTCGATTAAACATTCTTTTCCTGAATAGCTGGAAGCAAATTTGCAGGGAGGATTACAAATTTATCGTTTTTAAATAAACATAGGCTATAACACATGTCTTGACAAATAACAAGAAATACAAAGCAGAGTCCTTAAAGCCCAAGTCCACTCCAAAAATAACTTACTTTCAATAGAACCAGAGAAATCAGACAAACCAATAAAAAAAAGTTTGAGCAAAATCGGATAACTAATAAGAAAGTTATGAATTTTAAATGACATGAAAAACTTTGAAAATCACTACACAAATTGGCAACTTACTCATGAGTCTATGACGTATGGTCCTCACTATCCACTTATTATTTTCTTTATATTGATAATATAAATTTCCTATTTTCACCCTAAAAATGTTATTTCTTCACACCAGTATCCAAGTTAGATTTTTAGTAATATGTTTTTGTGTGGATGCACAAATAAAAAGTAATTTTTGTCTAGTTAAATCATGAAAAATTGAATTTTGATAAACTATTTATATAAAAATCAATAATTATGAATATACAATATTCAGAAAATAGTATCAATTTTTCAAAATTCATAGAAGTTTTTGGGAAATGTCATGCACGCAATATGATACAAATCATATAACCTGGGCAAAGGCATGGGGAAATCTAGTTTTGGGGGATAAAAAGGGAAATTAATGGGATTAAACTATATAAAGCAATTGATAAGTTGTGAGGACATGACGTCACAAACTGATAACCATCTTGGCAATTTGTGTTGTGAATCTCATTGTTTCATAGTTTTACATACTTTTTCAAAAATTCATAACTTTCTTATTAGTTATTCGATTTTGCTCAAACTTTTTTTGATTGGTTTGTCTGATTTTTCTGCTTTTATTGAAAGTAAATTATTTTTCGAGTGGACTTGTCCTTTAAATACTTTCTTTCAGAGCTGTAAGCAAGGAAAATCACTCTCGTGCTTAATCACTATCCATCCAAAACGTGACCATTAAAGATGACCTCGCTCCTCCACATCTCCTAGCGATTAGAGATAAACGGACATTCAGATTTCAAAAGCAGCACATCTTGTGCGTTCCGGACATCAGGAAAAGGCTATTCCCTAAACAACCAATCAATATTCTGCCCCTCTATCTATCTGCTTTTCTAAAGCAGCTCATTTACAGAGGCTTTACACAAAGCCCCTCTTTCCTGCATTCTCACGATGCCTTTTACTTCTTCACAAAATAACACGTCTGAATAGTAATTTGCCTATTAACGTCATAGCTATCCATCTAAACCAGCGGAGAGCCTCGGAGAGCAGGCAATGACATATCACATGAATAGAAGCATTATGAGATTAGAAATTAATTGGGCTAAAAGGAGAGAATTGAAATCAAAAGGCTAGTCATGCAAGCATTCACTCAATAGAGATAGCCCTATTTTCTTGTATATAAACACTATTTACTGTGCATTTCACTGACGTACATGTAGACTGTGCATGTTGTATTCATTATGTAGTATTATAATGCATGTACACCTGTATTATCATTTGTGGAATACATCGTACATGAACATTAGACAATCTAAGGATTACAATACAAGTGCGTGTTTGGGTGCATTTATTGCCAAATGTAATAAAGACAGCATACCCTAATGGCAGGAGCATATCAATAGTAGGCCTAAAAACTACTAACAATTACAGCATATGGACAAATCTGGATGCTTACTGCCTAAAATTACACACATCTTCACTGTATGTGACCAAAATAAATTGATGCAGAGGGGGGAGGGGGGGGGGGGCAATGGTTGTAAAATTATAAAAATGATTGACACTTCTTTTCTTGTATATTTTAAATATCTAACATTCACAAATATTTAAACTTACTATATTCATGTAAAGAATGAATTTATCAAATCAATCTGTAAATTCATTTTCTGGAAATATCTTTCACAGCTTTACCTATAGATCCAGAAGAAAAGACCCTTAAAAACCTTGAACCACATCACAAGGGTAGGTTAACTATCCAAGAGCTTTAGGCCTGTCTACATCAGCTAGAAATTGCCGAATATCCTGCTATTTGAACTATCCCGATCGCAAATTATCCAGTTAATTTGCTCTTCATCAGCCAGAAATTGCAATTAGCAGGATATTTGGTCGAAATAATTATTCCAAGATATCTTGGGCTAGTTTACAAAATATCCCGCTATTTGTCCAATGCGCTTCACCAGCCCGAAGACTTGCACTACATGTATGTGCAAACGCTGAGCAAAATATCTTGAGCTAATTTTTTGAGGTCGAGTTTCAAGTTTGAGTCTTGAGCTGATGATGAAGATGCGATTTGTAACTTCAGAATTATTTCCCAAATCAGAAATAGCGGGCTATTTGGCAATCGCGAGCTGATGAGGACAGGCCTTTTGAGTCAGGTTTTCATCTCCTTCAAGACGTGTGTACATTATGGATTAGATGGTTCTTGTGGTCAGAGGAATGCAATATCCCACATAATACTTGTCAATCAGTTTGTGGTCGTGTAATGTACATGTATCCTCAGCGTGATATACTAATGAATGGGAAATCAACACATAGGCTGGCATATGTACATTGTAATGCACAAGTTTCCATAGCAATGTTCTTATATGATACCTACATTGTAACCTACTACATGTATCTCTCTCTTCAACTCTTTGCCGATGAACCTCTTTCCCTTTACCTAGATAATTTGAATGAGGATTGAAGTACGTGGGTACACATTGTGCATAAGCTTTACAATAAAGAACAGGATTGCATACGTACATTGTAATGCACAAGTTTCCATAGCAATGTATGCATACCTAACCCACTTTCTCTCTCTTCTACTATTTGCGGATGAACCTCTTTCTCTTTTCCTGGAAAATCGAGTGAGCATGAAGTACGTATAAATAAAGTACTTGTCGGGTAAACATCATATATCCTAACAATTAGAGGCCAGTGTTTTGTCATATTTGTGAATTGACTTTATCATAATGTAGGTCTTCATAAAACATCATTTATTATATTATTTTGTTAAATAACAAATCTCCTGTTCAGTGTAAATTCATCAACAAATAAGTGTATGGAGGGCAATTAGCCAAGTGAAAATGATTTCTGGTTTCTGGTACACCCTGTACCACAGTGTTGAATATCCACCCTTTTCTTCTTACTGCAATGTATATGCTTTTTTTTCTTCTTAAGAGTAAATAGTTTTAAAAAGGAGGCAGCGGCCAAAAAGGAGGCGGCCAAAAAGGAGGCAGGCAGGGACGAGAAACACTATTTTTCACTTTTCATTTCCAAGGTAAAAATTCTATTAAAATATATGACCTGGAGGGCACCGGCAGAACCGAAATGGAAACTTGTCAGCAAGTGGAGATGACCAACATTGTACAAACAGAAATAAGGTGCCCATTAGAACAAGGATTTCCAGCTCATTTGCAGAGGGTACAGGAGGGAGTGAATTAGACAAGTTAGTTCCAGCTGGGGTTGGTTGCGTGGGCAGGCACCAGCAATAGGTATGTCTTCATCAGCTTGAGATTGCCAAATAGCCCGCTTTTTCTGATTTGGGAAATAAGCCCAAAGTTACGAATCGCTTCTTCTTCATCAGCTCGAAACTCGACCTCAAGAAATTAGCTCGAGATATTTTGCTCAGCCTTCGCACATAGTGGGCGGGCTGGTGAGGATGCACCGGACAAATATCGGGATATTTTGCAAACTAGCGCAATATATCTTGGGATGATTATCTCGATCAAATATCCTGCTAACTGCAACTGCGGGCTGATGAAGAAGCAAATTAGCTGGATAATTTGCGATCAGGATAGTTAAAATAGCAGGTTATTTGGCAATCTTGAGCTGATGAAAGCAGGCCTATTGAATGCATCTCATATGAGCATTCTTTATTATAGTCCTTGCCCTTTCTGCTTGATGGCAATCAAGGGTGAATTGTACTGATGATATACTGACCATGGACTTTGCCTGTAATGGGTCATCATTTCAAGGGGATCACCACGGATCATAACTACAAATATGCGCTGCTCTACAATCGTTAGAGGGGAAGAGCATGGTCGTCGCTGCTTCATAGCAACCCCTAATCAATCGCAGCGCAAGATGATTTGGACTTTGGTTGTAATTTATCTTTCTTTGGAGATCATCAGAGGACAAAGAAATCATATTTGTGCTACCCTTTGAACATATGAAAAACAAAGTATTGCTAAAAAGATATAATGAAGTATTGTCACAAAGCAAACAAGATCTAGGCTACACGTTTCCAATAACAGTCCTTGTCAAATTATGTTTACAAATAAATGTGCAAATACATTTTATGAAACATTGTGAATACATATTTTTACTAGAATAATATAATAAATGACTAGGATCAATTTTTATCAATGTGTGATTATATCTGATTTCGCTTGGATTAATGTCTAGATTCTATTTTTTTATTCAATTTTGAAGTGTATGAAACACAGTAACAGACTGTGAAACACTTAGAATGCAACTAGAAATGGAAAAAGAGATAAAAGACAATGCTATCTTTTTTCCATGGGGATTCATTTTACAAAGGAATAAAGAGATTTCCTATATCACAATTCTAATACGTGTGTACTTCTTACTTTTATAGTCCTCCTTTGGGGTTTTCCAGAGCTTGGTTGGTCACTGCTCCCTTGTATTTTTTTGTTTTGCCGCACTCTTTTATTTCCACTCTTTCGGACTCATTACTTTTTTAAATCATCCCTGGAGCCAAATAATGAGCAATCAGTGATGTCCATCCAAGCAGGTTGGATTGATCAAAGCCAAAATGCCGTTCCTCGCATTAGACTTTCAACCGAAAGAAATAAATTCCCATTACAGGCATTATAAACAAAAAGAAGAGAAAAGCATTCTGTGTTGCCCTTTCTTTCTCAATTACCTTGACATTTAAATCTCCTCATGTTTGATATTTCAACATCCATCTACCCTTGAATGAATAGCATTACCACGACAACGACAACATCCATGCATGAGGAGCAGGCAGTCATAACGAAACCCTAAAGGTGATAAAATTTCAAATTAACCTCAACGGTCATTACAGGATATTGCTCTTTCCTCTCTTTTTTTGTCTTCTTCCTTTCCATTTTCTCTGGGGTAAATATTGCATCCTTGAAAAGTGGACAGTTCAATAATACTAGCCAAAGTTAGCTTTTTAAGGTGTGCCTCACAACTACATTATGTGTATATCAACTTCTCCATATTGAATACAAGAATTTCATCACACTTGTAAGGTTGAAAATTGTGACTGTAAGAATGAATACTAGTCTTCTTCACTCATACTGCTACAACCACTACCACTACCACTACCACAACTACTACTACTACTCCTATTAACTACGTTTTGCCAACCTTGAGTGTGTTTTTTTAATAACTTTATGATAATCATACAATTTCAATTTGTTGCTTTCTATAATGGAAATGTGTGCGATGATAGCATTCATTTACTGTATCAAAACAGAAAATATGATCTAAATAATAACAAAAACGTGAATGATATCTTTACCAAACACTATGTGACAGCTAGTTCAGATGTGAGAATTAGAAATTCTAAAATGATCTGGTCATATCAAGGCAGGCATAAACCCACTGATATATATTCCTTCATTAATAATAATGATATTCAAGGCAGCAGGTTTTGTTGCGTGATAGGAGTGCATGTTCAATCATGATTCCTTGCCGCCGAGCCAGAGACACTGACAGAGTGGCATCGTCCGCCATGAGTGAATCAGCTCACGTGTTCCCTCTGCAGCCGCAAATTGAATCGCAAAGCAAAGACTCGCCTCCAGCTAGCACAGCCAAGCATTGAATTTTCTGGCATCTGTAATGTAATTTTCCAACCAGAAATTCTGTCTGTTAGAGAGAGCGCAGGAAAGCCAGGAAGGGTGGGGAACGGTGTAGAAATTGCATTTTTTGTTTTTTTCATGAAAGCCCTTTTCTAATGGTTCCCTGGAAGAAATTGATTCCATAAATGTTTTAACAGGGCTATTTCAGGCTTCACGGGAGCTGTTATCTAATTGGATTTGATAAATTTATGAAACTATGCCTTAGAGCCTCCAATTATCTATATTCCAAAAACACTTTGCAGGAAATTACATCATTATCAAATTTCAGACCCAAACCTTCTCTATAAACTCCCTTTTGAAAATAGACTCAGTTTAAAATTAATTCATGACAGACTCAATAATCTAGTCTTTTATTATTGTTTTTTCTTCTCCTTCATCTTTTTGTATTTTTCCTCAGCATTTTTAAAAGCTGAGTTCTTGCGTCATTTTTATAAAATATATGGTGCGAGTGTGATATTAGAGGAGAGTCTGAAAACGACAAAATTTGCATTGCAGACCGAGTTGGGAACGTAACCCAGTTTTGTGAGGCGTTTAACATTTATTTCCATTTTTGCCCTTTATCTTTGTCCTAGTATCTGTCACTGTCATAACCCATGTCGAATTAGCTAAAAGCTCCATCAATTTTAAATCAGCTTTAATTCAAATATCGTATTCCTTCATAAAATATCATTAAATCATATTTTGATTTATCGGACAGATATTGCTGCATCAATTCTCTTTCATGTGAATAAGTCTTCTTTTTGAGCGACAAGCTTGAACGATATCTCATATCTCTTTGCTCATACAAATTCGTTGAAATGAAAATGAATTTGTGCATGACTTCTCGTCATTTATCATTGCTAAATGCAAAGAGTAAGATTTGTGACAAACTGCATGATGAATAGATGCATGTACTATTCACTTCACTTGTGCCTCGCACATTCTATGCTCCTATTTCATTTTGACCTTTAAAGGTAGGCGTTACTACTGCAGCTAGAAGGGATTAGACCACACAGCGAGCCATCGAGGTCACTGTGACAGGTGGCTATCTCATTAACTCAGCTCTCATTTAACATAAGAAAAAGAGGATCATGGGGGACCAACAGGCACCGATTTAAGAAGTTTTCTATATAGAGGGAGCAAGTAGCTACAAGTAGGACAGTGTGCCTTTAAAGCATTGTATAAATGCAGTATATAAAAACTGATTTATTTTGAAGAACATATTTTTTGCAAAATTCTTTGAATTCTGGACTTAATCAAAAAGAAAAGAGAAGAATGTCAATGAATCATGAAGCATTTTGATACAAGTAAACCAGGTTACAAGTTTTGGGGTCAGCCGTTCACCCCCCCCCCCCCTCCCCCTTTTCATTCCTTCTCTCTCTCTATTTATTTATCCTTTCTTCTTTCTCTTCCTGTTGCTCTCTCTAGAATAAATTTATAGGGAATTAACCTCTAAATCCAAAGGAAATGGGCGTCAGGAGAGTGTAATTGATGAAAGTAAAGGACAAGGCGGTTCAAAGGAAATCTAGCCCCAACTCTTGACAGGAAATCACTTACAATCTACCCAAACATGCTTCGCACTTGTCTGGCATTTAACCCTTCCATACTTCACCTGCCTTGGATCGAGTAAAAATGAAAGTATTCATCTGGAAATTGCTGCCAGAAAACAAGCATCTACATACATACATGTGTAGCTTGTTTTATGAAAAAATCACACTTATGAGCGGTGGTAGATGTAGCACGGACAATGAAAGCATAGCGCTACAAACTAGATATCTAGTTCCCCCCCTTGGGTTGGTATGACAAATATAGCCTTCTCGTGTCCGGCAGCAGGGCTAGTGATGCGCCCTAGTTTAGAAGCGAAACACTGTGCACCTGCAGGAGTCGTATTTCCTCTCACAAAAGCCATCCAGGAAAAATCTTTCAAAACAAATTGCCTCTGCAGGCAAGAGGGTTCCTCATTTGCCGTGAAGTTTCGGACAGCGGCAGGCGGCAGCGGGGTTAGGTAAATAGTTATCTTGTCAGCCCACCAAGCTGGATGTACACTTTTCTTGTTTGTTTTACAACTGACTAAAATGACCTGTAAACTCGACTTGTTTCCAGCCTACCAACTCCCACTCCCCCCCCCCCCACCCCCCCCCCCCCCAAAAAAAAAAAAAAATGTTTAAAGGCCCTGTATAAGCTTAGCAAAATGCGTTACCTGCCAGTGGTTTTATATCGTCATAATAGCTCATTTCACTGCACACAAACCCCAATAATACTACGTAAAAACATCTCCATCAAAAAGATATTTGTTTGTAGAATACAGGTGAATAACAAAGAAGAAAGCTTTGAATTCTAACTTACCATGGCATTTTGAGAAACAGAAAGCAAAGTTGTATCAGAAAACAAAAATACAAGTACATCTAACCTTACCATATCCAGTGCATTTACATGTCATATGTATGCAATTCTCTTCTGTATGCTATTACCCATTTCAAAAATATATATTGGGTTTTCCTTAATTGGCATTAGTTCATTAATTGTTCACATAACTGCTTACCTGGTATTAAGGCAACTTGTAGTGTCTGTTGTAATGCCCTGGTCTTACTTCTGGTCTGGTACTGAAAAGGGATCTAAACATGAAAAAAAGAATTGGGAATAGAAAGAGAGATAGAGATAGAGATGGAGAGAAGTGATGGTATGAAGGCAGAGAGAAAAAGGTCGGGGAGAGGGGGGCAAAACAAAAATTGAATTTAAAATGAGGATATTGTAAAATTAAATTTATGAAAACACTTTGAAATGATTTTTCTTACAGAATTTACTGTGTGAGGAAATAATCTAATACTGTAATTCTGTAAAATGTGAATAAAAAATAAACTCATAAAACGTTTTAGTGTTTTTTATGAACCTTACATGTAATTTAGGTACTGTAATCATATTTTTTCTATCAAGTTCCTGCAAGTTGAAATTCTTCAAGAAAGTTCATGCTGATTGCGGAATGCAAACCGATATATACATTGGAAAACACAGCAGGAATTCTATTTCATCTGCAAACAGCTTCCCTGACCCAGAAAAAATAAACACTTTCCTCATCCATCCCTGTAGGATGAAAGAAGACAGAGGGTCCGGTGGTGACAGGACCATAACCCTCCTCTCTTGTTTATCTTCAACGCGGCAGAACACAGTTCTTGCTCCATGTCCAAGATTCGCAGAACATTCACACAAGAGAAATTGTACCGGTATACAAGATTTTTTTTAAAGAAGAATGGTAATAAAAGAATTGTATCTAGTGAAAGAATCACAGAGGCATACACAGAGGACAGAAATATTGTATTAAAGACAGTTGTACAATATTGAAGAGGTTTTTATGTCATATATTTACTAGTGTCAGTTTTAAGGTCATGGGGCACTGCTCAATGGAAATTTTTATGGTGGATACATTGGTGTGCTTTCGCAATAAGCCCTGCCCATTTATTCACTTTTTGTATGATAGAAGTTCACTTAGACGATGGACTCGGACTCCTACCGGTATTTGACTTTTTTTTCAAATCTACACTTTTATTTTGTTGGTCAACAGTTTCATAACACCGTAGGCCTGTATCCAAACCATAGAGCAAAACAAGACAATTATATTCTATACAGATTTTTAATAAATAAATGATAATTGCTTGCTGGTCTGAATGGGGGTTTGGACGAATGGAACAGGATGCCTATTGGTGACAACAATAATTATGACATTTCTAGCCAGGCATATCTCATCACATCTGATGGTTGTATACCGAATCCAATATCAAGCAAAAAAGAGGAGGAGGAGAAGGAGTAAGAGGGAGATCGGAGGAGATTGAAGACAAAATGGGGTTGCTGATCCTCCCATAATAATGGAGGTTGATGGAATTCCTCAATAGTTGTGTGCATACTATGGACTACATGTATAACTCATGTACTGGTGATGTTCCTTTTTATATAAAACAAATATATACAACGTAAAAATATATTAACGCCCCCCCCCCCCCCCCTATAAGAAACTATTTTTAAAAAAACCTACTAAAAAAAAAAATATTGAAATTTAATCTTTAATGGTATAAACAAAAGTCCAGGAAGATTTTATAAAAAATTAAATATAAATCTAAAATCATAATAATTGTAGACTTTTTTTTTCATGCACAATGGGAAGTGTGATTTATTATATGTAAAGAAGTGAAGTTTGTGCTTCTGGGTAATATACAATGTCAGTGGGATAAAAATTGCTATAAAACATTTGTATTCATATCAAGAATGATACAGTTCTGTACATCTTTTTGTTCTGTAATACGAGTATCATCCTTCAAACTCTTAGTTATTTATTGCCTCATTTTGAAGAGGGGAGCTTTGATTTGTGTTGGCATAATGAACAGTAAGTCAAAAATAGGTAGAAACAAACAACTCGCTTGGCTATTTGCCAGAGGGAGAAATGAGGGGCGGATATCTTCTTTATTTGATTTACCAGAAGTAAAAGGTTTCATTTTCATGTCAATGTGATACCTCCCGTGATTACACAGTACATTGCACCTGTAAATATGTGGAGGCATACAGCTTGTATACAGAGAATGTGAGCTACCCCCCCCCCCCTCTCTCTCTCTTTCTCTCTCTTCTCTCTCTTTCTCTCTCTCTCTCTCTCCTCTCTCTCTCTCTCTCTATCTGTCTTTCTCTCTTCTCTCTCTCTCTTTCTCTCTCTCTCTCTCTCTCTCTCTCTCCTCTCTCCTCTCTCCTCTCTCCTCTCTTTCCTCTTTCTCCCCTCTTTCTAGTTTAATATAACAAAGTGCATTTAAATACAAGACAAGTACATGTACATGTATAGTTTATATTGTATACACATCAGGATTTCATTTTTATGTTTTTAAAGAAAAGGTTGAGTTCTGGGAAGAGGTGAAAAATAATTTGTGAGCATTACTCATTCTTATCATGCAAGTGTGGAAGAACATCAGTTAAGACATGTTCCCTGAAAAGCATGGCTCTTCAAATGCCTTCATATTCTAAATATGCATGTAACATCGTAAAAATCGGGGGGGGGGGGGGGCCGGCTTTTTACGCCACGTGTAGTCCCATACATCTTACTGTGCAAGTGTTTGTAACTTTACCAAGACTTGGCCAAATTTCTTATCATTTTGATGATTCCAGAACCTTGCAATACACACAAATTTATTATGCTAGATGATCAACCTTTTCTGGTCGGTTCCACACAGTTTCTTTCACAATGCAATCGCATTTCCAGAACTCAACTTCATCTTTAATTATTATTTTACTTATCGGAACAACATGTCCATAGGAACATATCATAAGGAAAGCAACTGCACCCATCCCCTCTCTGAAACCATTATATTGACCCCCCCCCCCCCCCCCCCCTTTGGGCCTAGCCTACATCCCAATGTACATGTACACCCAATATTCCTGCCAATGACACATCAAAATTATTTTAATAATTTGTAGATTTAACCATACACATACATAAAATACATGTAGACCTGCAGGCTGTATACATGTATATATGATAAAATCTTCTAGTTTTTCATCATACATCTAACAGCACAAGAGATCATTTTATCAGGTCGAACCACACCTACATGTACGTAAATGAAATCTACTAGTATTATCAAGAATAAAGCATTACTCTGGTTGCTATAACAATGGTTGAGATTAAGATACTAGTGGGAGATGTAACCCTTCTCCCCTTGCAGCAATCAATACTGATTTCTGGACTCTCGCCAGCGATGGCATTGATGCGAATTGCTGGCCAGATACACACACAAACACAGTGCACAGACCATGGGCACTACATGTACATGTTGCTACTACACACTAATAATATCATATATGTATATTGTAGCATACTGATGTACACACAAAAATGGAAGGAAGGAAGGAAGAATTAATATTGGATACAGGCCATTTTCGACAAAATAATGAATTTAAAAAATCAACAAAAACTGGTACACATTACTAGGAAAATGAAATGGTATCTACACTGTAGGCAAAAAACGAATTTGAAAGGAATTTTACTTTCCCTTTTTGGTGTAGTAAGACAAGACGTGTCAGCCTCCTAAACAGAGCTACAAAGACAAAAATTAACAAGCGGACCTACTGAGTTACATGTACATGTATACTAGTAGTGCTCAATGAAATACTCTTTCATTTCATAATTGAAGCAAGAACATTTTTGAAATTTCTGTACAAGCCAAATTCCCAATATCACAAATGCAAAAAATTATTCTCCCTCAAAGACTGACAACATGTCAATACTTTTAATTTCTTTTTACTTCAGTTTCCCCATGCTACAGTGTGCATTTGTAGGCGTATATTTCTTGAATTTAGACGTACATGTACCTTCAATTCAAGTATTTACAACTGTTCGACTGATGCAAGCTAGGAGCAAGGCCGAGCACTGATGAGAAACTAGATTTTGGTTTATATGCATAATGTACACACACATTGCACAGCCTCAAGAACGTAGAGGTAGACCTGCAGTACATGTTCATGTTCGTGTAGGCCCACTTACATGTACATTCATGATAATGTACACAATGCAAATAAGCTCAAGCAAGGAGCTACATGTACATGAACACGTAATGTACATTTGTCATTTACAATGTATGTAGACAATGCATGTAATCTCAGGGAGCTACAGTGTACTTGTAGGTTTTTTTTTAAATATAGTTTTTATTTTAATAGCAGGAGAGTTCAAGAGATATATTGAGGAAAGGGACAAAGGAGCTGGAGGGAGGAACTACTGCCCTGGTACCAACCATGATTTATCACACTCCATCTGGATGAGAAATAATTTGAATAGTAACATCAGGAAATTGAATTACTCACGCCAACCTGGGCATCCTCTCAAGAAGGGTTTGGAGAGAAGCCCCCTGTTCAGACGAGCACAATTCATGTAGTTTTTCCAGCAGTGTCTTTAGAATAATTTTTTTTTTTCATAGTGTAAATGTCGTATAAAAAACCATTGTATATGAAATGTTGCATAACAAAATGGTGTATTTAACCTAACAAATGTTTGGGCATCATTTGAAATTTAAAAAAACCTATAAAGGAGCAGGGTCCACTCCTTAATGCGAATGTTGTGTCATATAAAAACTAAGTACTGTGATAGACTGGTTTACTATTAAACATATATTTTTATGCATACTTTTTAAAACAAAGGTACATGTAGTTCTTGATAACTTGAAAGCTTTCCCTAGGCTTGCCCTACATAGCAACATGTAATGTATGCAGACTGGATTCCAAGTATTGTAGTTCATTCATGAATACTATCAGGTTAAAAGAATAACTCGTCGCTAGGTCGTAAGGAAAGAAACATTAGGCAGAGCTTATCGTGGGGGGGGGGGGACTGATGATTGGCAAGCTGTCATCAAAACCGACACTAAACATATGTCACCTGACCTCTTCAAAACTAGTTTCTTTATACAACATTTCTTTATACGAGTTTCGTATTGGTTTCCTCTCGTCTGAAGAGGGGGAGAGAAGTGCCCTATTTCACTTCAGTTTGCCAATTTAGATTAATGGGTTTGAAAGAATGCCATAGTCGCTGGGCATGATGATGGCACCTTGTGTCAAAATAACAGCCATGAAATGATATTTCTTGATATGTATCCAGGGGCCTCTCAAATATGCTTCGCTGCCTCCAGTAATACCCAGAACTGCAGCCCCCCCCCCCCTCCCTTCACCATCCTTTGCTTTCCATACTAACATACATACATTCTCCACCACCAGGGACCCCCTCCCCCCCCCCCCCCCTCCTCCTCCATTGATCAACACAGATTAATGCTCCTTTTAATATTTACTTCAAAATATTATTTTTGCAATACTTTGTTTGATAAACATTTAAAAATCAAAGTATGTGGTATAAAAAGTACAGGTACAAAGTGTGTGATATTATCTTATAAACAAGTGTTCATCAGGAATTTGTTCATACCTGTAGCCATTGTGTAAACATTTCTGCACAATTCATTGTTCAAATACAAGTTTTAATGTTGTCCATCAATGGAAAGCAAACAGTTACAAAGGTGACAAATAAATATAATCCTGTTTTTGTTGACTATCTCTCTTATCACATGCCTTATCTGAATGTAAACAGTTGATAAAGAAGTGTCAAGACAGGGTGCACTGTTTAGAAAAAACACTGTACCACTGAAAAGGTCACAGATAATGCAGCAAGCATGAACCTAGTACAATGCACATTTGTGAGGGCATAAGTTGCAACTTTCCTAATCTGAACAGTTACTGTTTTTTTTTATATGGTTTTGGCCTCGATGGTAAAGTATTTAGAGGATGTGTTCACATTTTTTAAACCAGGAACATACACACACGGATGATTTTTGCAAATTGCAATACTTTCAACTTTTGGGATGCTCCTTTCTAGTGACAAACTATATGTACTGTATATCATTCACATGTTACAAATTACTGCAATACACTATTCAGAATGATATTCTTAGGTCAGAGAATCCTCGGAAGAGCTTTTGAAAAAGAATGGCCTATTGGTATAAGTGTACAATTATAATTGTGTTTGCTTTAATCTTTTCATGCAAATCATGTTCTCGGGTTAAATCACAAAGTGGTCCCAAGGTTCAAAGTTACTTGTGATCAGTTTTAGTATACAGTATAAATGTAGGCTTAATGGATAAACTGGTCCTCAGACAAATGTAGGCCTAAATTTAAGGACTACATTTATGTACATAACAGCTTCTTATAAAATATGTTCTTCCTGTAACTACATGTACTGTATGTACATAAAGAGTTTCGGTTTGTACCATAAATTTTCCCATTATTTTTCCTCTGTCAAACCCTGCAAAGAACATGCCAAAATGAAAGACCGAGTAATGTGTGCCTCATTTTATAGGCTCATTGCTCTCTTTCCTTCTTCTCCAAGAAGGCTACAATGTAAATACCACTCCCTATGAATCTGCACAATCACCTTCGAGTGAAAACATAGGTGCCTACAGAAAAAAAGTCAATCACAGCTGTGCATTCAGTGACACTGTTCAATTGAAGATGTGCAATCCATTGCTCTTCTTCCTTTTGAGGGGGCTATTTGTATAACATCTTTATTTAATAGCCTCTCCCCAAAAGTACACACAATTGCACACTGTAACTATTTTTAGTTTATCTATGCTGTATCTTTTCTACAGCTTGCAGACAAAGCCTTTCACTTCAACACAGACACGAAATAAATAACTCCATAAAAACTACCTTAAAAACACAAATATTTCTTTAACTGTTCAGTCAGTTTTTGTACGACTTGTCCATCATAATGTCAAGGTGTATAAACACAGCGACACCTCTAAAATGAGATTCTTTCAATATGATAAGAGACTCATTGTAACAACCAAAATACTTTGGTAGACAGAAAAGGAAGCACTTGAAGCCTGAGTAACACTATCCAAGGCAATGCTTTCACAGACCCTAGTCTCCCTTTGTCAGCACAGGAGAATGGCTCTAAAAATCCTCCCTTGTTCAATTACTTATTTCACAGCTGTCTTTTCAAGATCAGCTCCCTGTTACAATTGCCTTGCACCGATGCAAATAAAGCTGTGCTTATAAAGGTAAAGGGCATACAAACAAGGCGTTTTCCTAGCCCAGGCCCAGTGATTCAGCACAGTGCAACTGAAAAATGGCCCTATTGCCTCACTGGCTAGCTCCTATCTCATGAATATTTTACATTTATTTTCACAATATAGAGTTACACCAGAAATAATATAGGCTACAATTATTTTAGCAGGTCACTTTATCTACAAGTATTTTTTAAAATGTATATATATTCAAGGGGATGCTGTATGAGAAGCGATACTAATATGCCACTGACAATTTATCTCACTTAACATTGCCCCCCCCCCTCCAAAAAATAATAATAACAATAATAAATAAATAAATATAATAAAATAATGGTAATAATAATTCAGACCTGAACAAACTGAACAAAGCCAACTCACCTTTGGCAAAATAGCAGGAAAGTTGACATCTTCCAGCGACTGATTCTGCAACTTTTCTGTGATGAGTTTGAGCATAATTCCTGTTTGTCTCTCACACCGGCCAGGCTGAAGATGAACATAGAGAGTAGCTTAGCGGCATGCAGAGCTGCGCAGATCTTTGTATTTAATCAGACATCCTCAGCTGTATACTAACCACACAGCTAGTGGAGGTAGGAAGGGGGAGGGGTCTTTGGAAAAAGTTGCCAAAAATACTTCACTTGATGGTATCAATTTGGTTTGCTTTTAATCTTTCTCTATAACTTCTTTGCCAAATATTGAAAAAAATTGTAATTGGAGCCTGGTCTTTTGAAAGAAGTCGAGAGGAGGGAATGTGTAAAAGGCAAGGGGGCAATTTATTTGTGCTGGAGTTTCTGGCTCTGCATGATCGACCCTGTCAGCAGCCACAAGGCTAGGCTGAAAGGAATGATGACCTGGGAACACAATCTCTGTAGTAAAGAAAAGACAGGGAGAGAGAAAGTGAGAGAACAAGACGATTAGTCATTTTGGTAAAAATAGCGATCTCTATTTTGAAAAACGTACTTTGAACAATACAACCCAATCCAGGTCTACAAGCTCATAGAAAGACCATCTTGTGAAGAGTAAATTAAGATCTGGCATGTTTCCAGGTTGGGCTCCCCTGTATAGGATTAAAGATTAAGTCAAATTCTGGGAAGGGTTAAAAATAATTTTTGACCTTTGTCAATTGTCATACTTGGTACATGTATGTCAGTTTGGATAAATATCATTCCAGAAATGTGCCTGGAAAATTGATTGCTCTTCAAAAGCACTGCATATTTGAAATATGACAAATAGGTCAAAAGTTTGGACCAAGCTTTGACGCCACATGTGTGCTGTCCCATACACTGTTTCTGTGTGCTGTGCATGTGATTTTCTTTAAAAATTAAAGAATTCATTTTCATTTTAATAATCCTACAATATCACAGTAATGACAGTATTCATCTATTGAATAGGCTACCACATAATGAACCTTTCCCAATTGCTCCAAGACAGTCTCTTTCAGAATATAGGCTTAATCATATGACCACTACTCGACTCTATCTTTAAAGCCCTATCCTATATTACTCACATGGCTAATCCTGTCAAAGAATTATCAAGTCACACTGTATGAAGAGTATAGTCTAAATACAGCATGCTGTCATATTCTTTAAAGCAGGTGGTTGCACAATAATAAGATCATAAATACAAAGGTTATATTCCTAAGAAAAAAATGTATTTGGCAAATGTGTAGCACATCAAGCTTTGTGCAAGGCCAAATAACAAAAATAATGTGTTTCTAGTCCGGACTTTTAAAAAAAAGGAGGAGGCAGGGCATTACAGGTTGTACCAATTTATACCATTTTGCAATTTTTTGTAATTTTTTTTCCAAGATGGCTGCCATGCTAAATATAGCTGGCCAAGCCTATTTATTCACAGAGGGTGTGCTATGTGAGTATACTGATGCAATGTATGACAAAACAAATGATTTGTATCACCTAAGGAACTTTTATTTAAAAAATGTATATCACAGGCTTTTTTTTGGGGGGGGGAAGGGCTTTTTGGGGCTTTTTTAAAACCTTTTATTGTGTGGCTTTTTTTTGTTGGCTTTGTTCTTCTGAATAGTAAATAGTTTTTAAAAAGGAGGCGCCAGCCAAAAAGGAGGCGGGCGGGGCGAAAAACACTTCACTTTTGTTATTTGGCCTAATAAAATAATAATAACTACACTGTATTTATGTAAATGTGTATGTGTTCTGTCTGTACAAACAAACATGTTTCATTACATTGTTGGTCTGTACAAAAAAAAATGTTTTAGTGTATTTGAATTAAACTGCAGAACTGTGCATGTTTGCTGCTGTCTTAAAAACTTCACTTGGAGAAAGTTCTTGCAAAATAGATCCTAATTTTGCAGACTTCTTTTTTCTTTCATGTTCCCTCTCTCTTTAATCTTCATCTTTCATTTCTGCTGAGCTAGCTTCTCTCTTTCTCCTTTACCTCATTTCCTTTCCAGCACTCATACTGTATTCATTACAAGAAGTGACCCACTTCGGCATGGTGGTTTCAGCATGCCTTGCTCGCTAATGCCCAGCTTTTATATTTATCCCATTCAAGCATGAACACAAAGCAACAGCTAACTGCTGGAGCAAACTGACCATACTCAAGAAGAAGGGGAAAAAAAAAACATAGTTCCTCCCCCATCATGCTGCAGAATGCATTTAAGTTGTGTCAAATGCTGGAGTCTTTGTTCCACATAGCTATACTCTCTCCGTGGCTGCAGTGATGTATTGATCTCAAATGCATTACCTAGTAACCTTCTAGAGACTAGACTGAATGCACTTGCAATAGACAGGACTATATTCCTATTACACACTACAAATGAAGATTAGAATGCATGCAAGTAATAGCCATAGAATGGATTGGATGAATTTAAGCAATCTAACAGGCTGTATGTTTGAAATATCAAGATAACCCCCTCCTCTCCCCCCCCCCCCTCCCAATAAAAAGGGGAAAATAGTAATTATGATAATCAGGCTTAATAATCATCATAATTTTACTAACAATTCTAATAATTATGATGATGATAATGATGACAATAATAATAATAATAAAAAATAATAAAAATATAATAATAATGATGATAATGATTTAAATGTTTTTGCCTTAATATTTTTTCAACCATATTGGGATAGATGTTGCACGAATCTACAACACCAAATATTGATAGCAGCTTAAAATTATATAGCTCTACCAGATATACAACTAGGCCTTCTTGTATGTCTACAACATTGCATGTACATGTATACATGAGTTCAGGGAACCTTTACACGTAGGCCAGTGTGTGCAGTACCAATGTATGTTCAACTGTTTTTAAATTAATAAATGCCATTGTTTGACTGCTGTTAAAACCCTTGGCTTCGATTGTAAATTTATTTCACACATCTGCTCTTCTTTCATTTTCAAGTGATAGTTTGCTCTGGGGCTCATGGCTATTGTGTTCAAGGTTTATTGATTTTAGCTCTGAAACTGGATAGTCATCCAAAGACAATTTTCCAAATTAAATGTATGCAACCTCAGCCATGTTCTCGTTTAACCCTGCAAATTTAGCAATACTGTCAAAGCAGAGAAGCAAAAGGAGCTGAAAAATAAAAATATGGCAACCCACCGCATGGATCAGTTTCATTCCCCACAGCAGGTAAACCAATACTCCCTCCTATCCCTCTCTGTTCTCCTCTCACTCTCTCTCTCTTTCTCTCTCCCTCTCTCCCTCAAGCCTTTCCTTTCTTCTTCTGTCTCACTCCTATTACTCTCCTTCATTTGAATTTCCTCACTCTTTCCATGTTCTCTCTTTTATTTCACTTCTCCCTTAATTAATCTATCCAATCTCTCACCCCCCCCCCCCCTTCTTTCCTCCTCTCCCTCTCTCTCTCACTCTCTCTTTCTCTCTCATTTAAATTCTCTCCATCCATCTTCCAGATTTCCTTTCTCTCTCTCTCTCACTCTCGCTGATTTGCTCCCCTATTCCCAATCCCATAGGCCCATGCATACAAATAGCTGACATCCAATAGCACAGTCACAGGGGCACTTTGGCAATGGTCATGCCAGTGCACTCCCAGCATGTCAGCTAGGCCATTATCAAGCATTTCAGCCTGGAGCACGGCTGCTGGCAGGCAGGTTGGTTGGTCGGTCGGTTGGTTTGCTCATAATGCACACAGTACGCATCCTGCATCGCCACACACATGCGGGTGTGACAAACCAACTTGCCTCCAGCAATCAGAGTGCAAAAAAAATCCCGCAATTAAGTAGATGCCCTCATTTGCATTCCATACTGTGGCTGAATACATGTTCTGTGAACGGGTACAATGCAAGCACACTTGGGCATGCTGTTCAAAATGCTACAGATCACATTTCACAATAAATTTGATGACGGTTCCATGAATGTGTAGTCTATTTGTATATTTTTCATCTTTCATGGTGGCATAGCTTTTACCATAATTGGAAATTAATGCGTTTTTTTTCCCCCCAACATCTTTTAAGGGTACCTTAGTAATAGATTTTCTTCCCCCAAAATCAGATATTACATTTCAAGATGATACAGGGTGTAGTTGTGAGTGGAATTGCTTTTTTTTTAACAATCTATATGTCTCTAAATACATTTCAGGATTCCAACTGTAGACTACACGTAGCATCATAATTAAATACAGGATAGGCTATGTCACTTGCCTTTTCTTCTACACAGCATAAGAGTTCAACGTCGGCCTACATGTACAGTGTACATGTATATATTATACAAAATTACTTTCCATGTGTTGTGAAGGTATATTCCTAAAGCATTGTATGAGTGATTAAAAGGATATTTAAATGCTAGAATGCTCCTCTTTGGGTTCTATTGTATCTACATGCCCATGGCACAGATTAGGATACAATCAACTGCTGTACAGTGTGCAGTCAGTGTAAAGTCCATACACTAAATGAGCAAGACATACTGTACATGTACATGTACATGTATGTACAGTCATAGAGTTACATACATGTATGTATGTACAACACATGTACAGTACACACTTTACAAGCACATGTGGTCGTGTGGTTCAGGACATGGTACTCAACCTGCCTGTAATTTGTACATGAAATGAAAGGTCTACATGGCTATAGGTTTGCACATTTGTAAGCCTATATATTCACTGCACGCAACTACAAATGTACCCATCTACATTTGTATTTTGTAGGCCTTAACATGATCTGTGTTGAATATATACCACACTATGTACATTGTACTAGCGAATAATGCAGTTAATTGCAGATTTAAAATAAAAATGTAGGATTCAAGAAGCTAATAAAATACAGCTGCTACTGATTTCTGTCCTGCATTTAGGAATATTGTACATGACGACATGAATGTGGTCGTCATGGGAAAAACCCAGTTCTGAACAGATTGGAATGTGCAGATGTTGCAATGCTATAAAGGCTCTATCCTTACAACCTGTGTCGTGTGCACACGTACTACAATGGACGCCTAAAATGTGCATGAATCTTACAATACACATGTAATGTATGTACATACTGTGTAGGCAAGCCTTAAATGATTTTCACCAAAGAGCCTTGTTTTTTCCAGCAGAAATGTGCAAAATGATGTCTACTTAAAGGGATGTAATTTATAGAAAACTAAATTTTACACTTGTAATATATAATTTGCAATGAGTGAACTGTTACAGTTGCTCAGACCCCATCTGTGAGGGCTAGAATATACATGTGTGATGTAAGGTAATATATGCATGCCATGTATCTAGACCTACACATATTTTTTCTTTTTTAATAAAAACTATTAAAAAACAAAGACAGATACACAAATACACTGTAATTTTACTTTCTTGTACCATTGAATGCACTTTACATGAGTCACTGTGTGCTTAAAAAACAGCATTAGCAGAGAAATCCTGAAGAATTCCCCTGCCTATACTATTTTAAGCCTTATATACATGTGCAGGTACTATACAGCCAACATGCCCTGAATACAGTAGCATGGAGATTTTGCACACAACTTGTGAAGTGACATTAAAACATTGACCTACATCCACAGCTTCATTTGCATATTCATTAACAAATACCAAGGGTCATGCCTAGGACATTGACCTTACAAAGAAAAATCAAAATTTCAATTTGGGGGTCAAAATTAAACCAAACTTTAGACCCAAATTAATTTCTTTTTGCTTTACATGATAGGTTTACTAATCAACAGGATTATAACCCCCCCCCCCCAAAAAAAAAAGAAGTAAATAAATAAAAAAAATTAAAGGTTGGCCATGGGCATGGCCATGGGGCATGGGCATGGATACAACCGAAATCCAACAGAGCCCCATGAGCACCAACCCCTAACAAAAAAACCTAGCTAATCAGGAATTAGTATGCCCAATTCCAGGTTCTTCAGAATGAAAGCTAAAATCTAAGTCGTTTTGAATAAAAAACTTTAAATTATTCAGACTCTCAAGACTTCATGTCACTGTCAGACAAGCTCATTTCATTCTCAATCTCAATTCAATTCAAGAATCAATCACACTAATCAACGTTTTTACATGTAGACCTAGGTAGGAAGCGAAATTATTTCCTGCTTCTCTGTCACGGTCTATATCATTTATTACAACTTTAAATCATCTTGCAAAAAGCCAAAGCAGAGCTACATAGGCTTAGCTGTCGACCCGACCGACCATACCAACAACACAGCCGATCAATATCGACAATCACAATGTCATAAAACTGCTGGCGCTGGTAACGAACGTCAACCCGGCTCGCTTTTTGCTTGGGTTTCATTGCCAAATTTCTCTAAAGCTACAACAAAACATTCCATGAAAATTCATCACCTGAGAGTTGAATAACATACCTATTCACACATCCTTGATTAATTAAACAATTCAACTCACCAACGCTCGGAACACAATTTGTTCCTCACGGTTACATTTTCCAGAGCAACCGTACCAGTGTTCATCACCCAGGGTAAATATTTATAGCGTATTCAGAATTGTACGTTGAGCTGGAGCGGCTTGCACTGCAGTTGCACGGTAAACGTAGCAATGCATAGGCCATGCAGGTTGGCGATCTAACAGCTGCTTATCGATCAGCGCTGTGCGTACGTAGTATGGCAAACTGGTTTATGCAGCAGCAACCATGTTACGTTTAGTAGGGTGGATAAGGTCAAATAGTATAATTCATAGTCTTGTCGCATAAAATTTATGACTTATTCTTCTCCAAAGACATTTTTAGTAATTTCGGGCAATGGTCTGTGGCGTAGATATACGGTGCCCCCACTGAATTCTGACGCCCCCAGTTGCCTGCAAAAAAAAAATTGGGGAGGGAATGAACAAAAACTAGTGCCCCCTAACAAAGTTAGAGAGGCCCTCCCCGCTTGAATAATCCTAGCTACGCCACTGGCCCTGGAACTTTAGATAAGATTGAATTTTGGTATTGACTTGCTTAAAACAAAAATGTTTGTTGATACAGTTGAGAAACATTTCATATTTGTCCAAAACAGGGGGCGACCCCCAGATATATATGACATGGCAGGCATGGGGTACTGCCCCCCCCCCCCCGCCCCACAAATTAATTTGATTATTGGAACCTCTCATTCACGCAACCATCATCTCATGTTTGGGCAGCAAGGTGGTACAAACAATGGGCCTACTCATACACTTTATGATCAAATTCAAATTTAATCATCAACAGGATTTATTTCATCAATCAATACACCAAGGAAAAAAACATCAACTTGTTTGCTCCACCATTTAATTTTTTTGGAATAAAGATTAGAGTCCCCCCCCCCCCCACCCCCATGTTGTTTTATAAAAATTCCCCCTCCACCCCCCCCCCCCCTCCCCCCCCCACCTCCCCCCCCCCCCCACCCTGTCACTGTTTTGATGGTGGACTAAGCGCTTTATCATCTAGTTTAGCTAAGAAATAAAATTGTAATTGTTTTTGGCAATATCCCTCGTTGTGTCAACATATCGGCTGCATAAACTATTCATGAGACTATGTCGCCCTCCAACATCCTATGGAAAGATATCGGGAATTTCTCATACATTACAGGTGCACACACACGACAGCACAAAATTTGTGTTACCTTCTAGTAGTCACATTCAACCCTGGGCAATTCCAATTCTATACTGATTTGCCTATCTTTTATCCCAAAGTTAATGATATAAAAAAAAACATGTGTGTAGACAAACAATAACACAAAAACATATTGATAATGTTGGAATAATAATCTTTTATATATTGCATACAACACCTGAAACGTTATAAAGTTCCACAAGATGAAATGCATTTTCAAAACCCCCCTTCTGTAATGGACGCACCGCTCCGAATCTAATCAATAAAACGTCAGAAAGGTTAAACCAATCACAACGGAGAATTTGGCCGAAAGAATTTCATTCATAACGATGCGGTCGCGGCTGTGTGTAATACAATGAACTAAAGAGGCATTTCGGTTCAAAATGTATACAAATTTGTCATTTCGTTTATTTTGAAGAAAAATTTACGTTTTCCTTATTTTTATGATTTTACATATATATATATATATATATATATATATACATGCTCACTTGGAGAAACAATTCCAAAGTCATTTTAACTGTTCGCGCACTATTTTCTCAGACAATGGGTCAATCTTGTAATTCACATTGTTGCCCATAAAGTTAGAATAATATGTTCTTACCTCTTTTTATGAAACTATTGTGATGATTTATTCTAGATAGACAGAGTTTATATCGTCTCAGTCTCTCAGAACTTTATTGATTAAGCTCGTATATGACTCTTTTTGACTGATCAATAAAGTTCTGAGAAGATAAAAACCGGGATATAAACGTCATCTATTAAGAATAAATCATATTGTCACAATCATTTCATGAAAAAGAGGGAAAGAAAATATTCCATTTTTTAAGGGAGTAAATACTCCCATGGATTGTATTCAGAAAGTTGCTTGAATTTCAATTTCATTGTACGTTTCAAAATGTATTTATCACTAGTTATTATTTTGTATGTAGTCGTTTATCTTTAAAAAAAAAAATGTACATGATTGTATATGATAATAATTGAAAAAACGTTACTTACCACCGAAGTCTCTAAGCGCTATAACAAACAAAATAGACTGATAAACAAAAAAGTGCAAATAAACCTACAAATTACAATACATATGGAATACACATCAAAGTGAAAGCAATTTTGAATAAAAATGAATGTGCCTTAAGGGGCCAACATGAAGGCCTTCCTTCCAGGAGCCATTCGTATGTTTTGGTTTTAATAGGGTTATATTAAGTATCCACTGCCGATAAAACAAGGGAGATAGTTCATGATACTTGCCTTTTTTTCAATCTAAGGGTGCCCCCCCCCCCCCCCCCCCCGCTTGACATATTTCTCATTGAATGATTGACAGTATTTTTGTCAACTCATGTTCCTCATATTGTATTTTTTTCATTAATTTGTCCTGTTTTGTATCTTTAAACATTACTTTGTATTATTATCATATCCATATTTTGTGATTATTTGTTTACCCCCCCCCCCCTGTTATTTACTTAACTTAACATTACCATTGTGTCATCACTCATCAATATACCCGTAGTCTGTATTTATTTGGTACCACGTTGTGTGGAAAATAAAGTATTGAATTGAATTGAGCTCATATTCAAAATATCGGCTTCGTTAAAAAAAAAATCAGTATTTTCTGATCCACCCTCGAGAGGGGCCGCTTACATTATGTTTCCTCAAGAAAGGTGTATCGTCAGTAGAAGCAGATGTCAGCTGTGAAGTAATGAACAATTCATTTAATAAAGATTTAAAGGATTGAAAGGATGGATGTGCCATCACATAATTAAAATGTATGTCATAATAATAATAATAATAATAATAATAATGGTTAGCGCACATACTTATCCACTACTCAAAGTGCTCAAGGGTTCTGCTATATAGGCTACCAATTTTGATGCTCACAGCATTGTATTAATTCCTTCATACTGATATCCATTTACCAACTGGGTGGAGAGGGAGAAATGTAGATTAATGTCTTGCCAAAGGACATAAGGACCGCGGCGGGACTCGAACCACGAACCCTGTGATCCACAGGCCGACGACTTACTCAACATCCCCATTAACTTGTATTCATTGACTGTTTGTAATGGATAAACTTATTGTCTAGAAGTATCCTCGTAGCTGGTTAAACTGTTCATAATTATGACGAGCAAAGAAAGCAAAAAGAAGAGGGAAAAGAAAGAAAGATAGAAGGATAAATAAATAGGATGGGGGCTTTTTTCAGAAAGCCTCTGGTGCCTGAAGCGTTGTCATGCTTGGTAAAATGATAAAATAGGTGTTCATGAATGTTTCGATTTCATTTTAATTCTGTTAGTTAGTTTTGCCCGGTATTTTTCTTCTTCTTCGTAGATACTTTATTAATTACGTAAAAATCGCATGCAAACAAGTAAATCCAGAAAGGGTACGAAGGGCACGCCCCTCTCTTTTCGGGGAGGGGGGGGGGGGGGGGAGTGCAACATTTCATATAAATTAAAATGATATTTATGGGCGCTTAATATATTTTTAAATCTTACGATCATTATCTACAGCTGAACAATGCTGCTACAATATGAATTAGAGAGAAATGGTATAAAATATGAGCATATCGGAGGAAGAAGAGCCAGTTTTACCATAACAAGGTCGCAAGAGCTGTATTTGATTCACTTGAAAGGGCACCTTTATCACAAGAAATGTTCTATATTTTTGATAAAAGTGACTTATTATAAGAATCACACGCTAGCTATCGTGTAATTTGTTGCAGTACGTTTTCAACCTCGTAACTCTTACTCCCTTTCACATCTCTATTATTTTCCTTTCTTCTTCTATTCTTCTTTTTGTTCTTAAATATTAATATTCTATATTGTTAAATAAGGCGTATCCAAAACAAGCATATTATGCTTTTTAGGAAGTACACCGTCTTCCCTATTTTTAAACTGTTGCTATGTTAAATTATTATTATGCCATTATGACTGTATGGATAAATTTATTACTTTTGTCGATCCGGAAAAAGAAATGGAAGAAAATAAATGTTACTTAGATTTGAATTGAAAAAAACGAAATGAATGACCGGGACCAGGAGCCTCTCTCCGCCGGTCCCGTCACCGCTAACCTCTGTTGTTGGAGCCTATACACTTATACCCATTTTTATGAAAGAGTTGCTAGACCGTCATATTTAGTGTAAAGAGATATGGAGGCAGGGCCATTTTTAGCGGGTGATCATCGAACAAAATCTCCACAAATGGGGCGTTTTTTTTTTTCAACTTGAATGTTTATCACTATAACCATCCTTTTTAGTTAAAAAGTTAGTTTTCGACGAGGTTTCGGGAGGGAAGACCTCCTGCAGTGGGCACAGTAATCTTGAAATGCTTTTTCTCTTCCAGTCAGCTAGGGGGAACACCCTAACGAATTAATACGTATTCATTGTGTTCTTTTAATTTGTTATAATTACGTTGTCACTTTATGTATCTTGCACGTATGACTTGACAAAAATTGCCGAATAAAAAAATAATAATAATAATAATCATAATTTGAGTTTCGTTTATTTTCAAAATAATAAACTGCTGGGAGACAGCAAATTTGTTCTCTATTTCCCGAATTCCGAAATTCTAGGCAAATAAGCTTTAAATCTTTGGCAGTTGCGGCACGCAAAGTTTAATAAAATGAGAGAAAAGGAAAAGTATTGTGTATAATTAACTAAAAAATAAATGTTGTTCATTTATAACAAAGTACTATTTTCATTCTCTTGTATCATTCTTTTTGTCTTTGTTTGCTTTATTTTGCTATTGGTTTGGTTTCACCGACACTTTTCACGATTTAAACATACCTCACTTAACAACGAAAGTGTAAAGCGGCATATAATACCACCGAACAAAACTGGGCCTGTATAATGTGACATTGGCCCTCTATAGTTGATTTTGTGCACAACTCATAGCCGCCTCACGACCATCCATTCCAAAACACCCCCAAATAATCATATTTTGTTATTTAATGGATATCATTTCTCAAACATATCTCTCGGCAATTTCTTTTCTCATAAATTATGAAACTCATGTACACTGTACATGCAAACCTGATGGCGAGGACAAAATGGTTGAGAGAATAGAAATCGCAAGAATATCGCCCATCTTGCTTCGAGTTGTAAGACTATAAATATTTTATTTTAGCTCAAGCTCAAACAATACCAATTCAATGTGCATCCAGGGATTGATTTATCTTGGCAAGGGCAAGATATATCTCCATCGTAGAGAAAAGAACTAGAAAAGGCTTATTGCGCAATGAGTCATTGAAATAACAAGGAAACAAGCGTGCGATGGCAAACAACATCTGTCAGTTCACTGTCATGATAAATAGCAGACAATAACAACATGATATTGAATCATAATCTAGTATTTTCTCTTCATTATGTTTATTATCTGGCACGCTATTTTAAGGCCTTATTTAAAGCAAAAATAGAGACATGTGTTCTCACTTCTAAGAGGCCTATTTCTCATTTCCTGTTCAACATGTAACGGACTGACAGATGATTAATATTATGCCTGGATTATTCTAAAAAGAAAGAACACTCAACAAAATGATATCATTTTTATTGTTTATAATCGCCATGCTTAAGATATTGATCCTTTTTCTTCAGATACACTTGACAGAACAGACCGGTGTCTGATTTTTAACATTATATACTTTCAAAACAATGATAATCTTAAAGAAAAACAAATGAAAACGTGCGAGGGTGGTAATTATTTCCAGGACATTGTCAATGACCGATCTTGAGTTTCAGTGTATCATTAAACAATTCAAATGACAAAGTGGCAGATTGATATGATTCGTGGATCAGGTTTGGAGGAAGAGGGTGCATATAACATAAGAACGACATCATCAACCACCACCACCACCAACAACAACAACAACAACAACATCACCGACAACGACAACAATAAAGGTTTATAATTATCATGGCAGCATGAGCTAAATCCAGGATTTTTTTTTCAGAATCTGAGACAAAGTTACCGGATCCCTTTAAAGATATGGGTAAAAAGCTCATTAGGATTTTGTTGGGGTGTTCTTTGTGTGCCGCTCACCCCCTGGACCCGACGTGACGCGAATCAACCCAACCTATTATAGGCAGAAAAAGGTAAACGACGGAAAAAACATAGATCAAGTAAAAGTTAATTACAAGTAAATAAAATAAAATATACATTTGAAAAAAAAAAAATCGAAACCAGCTTTTCTGCTTCCTGCCAAACGGACTCTATGAAATAATTATTATATAAAACAAATTTTGCATGAAAGTCTGGCAAATAACATATTTTATAAAAAGAAGAAATATGAATTATTACTTTCCAAAAATAGAAAGAGGTTATACACACACTTTTTAAGGGTCTTGGTGGACAGAGGTCCCAGATTATTTTGTAAGAGGCAAAATGATATTGTCAAAGGGCGCCTTTGGAAGCCCCAAGCAGGGAGTGGGGGGATGTTGAAAACTATATGAAAAATAAGCCAGGAGCTGCATCTCTACCCCTTCTCTCTCTCTCTCCCCCCTTTCTGCTCCCCACATACTCTCTCTCTCTCTCTCTCTCTCTCTCTCTCTCACCCTCTCTCCAATCGCTCTCTCCCCCAAGTAATTTGTGGCTCAATGACCAATTAAAGAAGTAAATTTTAAAACATAAAAAGTGCCCCTTACAAAAGTCATGAAAATATGAAAATATTGAGATGAACAAGTAAAAGCAACTAATGGAAAGAAAAGGACGAAAGACCCAAAAAGAAAGAAAAAAGAAAAGAAACCATGAAGATGGAATCTAAGATATAGCGATTGGGTGAGATAAATTGGTAGAAAGTTATGTGACAAATACACAATTAAACAACACCAAGATTACCAAACTGTGTTACTTTTATCAGCAAATATTGTATCACTTTATTACAACAGTGAGTATAACTTTCCGATATACATATAACTTGTATGGGGGCAACTAGTATGTTTGAGAGCGGTTGAACAGATACAGATGACTTGAAGTGAGGATAAGCTAGATTTTGAAAGACAGACGCAAAACTATAACAGTTGCTCACGAAAAGTTGGAGTGTAAGATAAACAACAACACGATCAAGGTGAAACACTTGAAACAAACATTTCAGTGATAATAAACTGATTGGTACCAAAAACCAAATAGCATTTAACATGGAAACAATTTCTTTTATATCTGCCCAAGCAAAAGATCAATGTAACTAGAGTAACCCGATGACATTTTGGAAATTGTAATACATACAAGGAACGTAATCTTAAAAGATGGTAATTGATTCACGGAAGAACATTTAAATTAAAATATTATTCATTTTTGGTGAGGACATTTACTACAAATCAGCTATAGAGTTTGTCAAATTAATTACTTCTCAAAGTTCGTCTGCACTAGTTTGGCCAGGGGGATTAGACCTTCCTGCAAGGTCACTGACAGGTGGTTAGGTCATCAAATCAGCTCTCAATTAACATTAAAAAAGGGGATCATGGGGGACCAGCAGGCACCTATTAGGCATTGTTTGCCATATAGAGGGCCTTATATTATGATCTCCAACATGCTATAATCAGGCACCAAATCATTTTATTTGCCACAAATTTGATCTCCTCCTAACGATTTCGCATACTCATATATGTCATGTCAGTTTGAAAAGAATTATACATGTACATGCGATAAATGAAAGCAATACCTCAAAACCAGATAGAGCAACAAAAGGCCAAATGTTTTTCTTTTTTTTGTACATTCTATGGCATAAATTATGGCATGACAAATTAATTGATGCAAATCATAGGTGATGGTTGTCAATAATTTTCATCTAAAATGTCATTTTCTTGACAAGATAATGCCTTAGCCTATCAGGAAAATTTACAAATTCCAATAAACTTACAAGTTACAACAAAAGTTAGCAAATGACATATTTCCAAATGTGAATGATGACTTGATATATCATATGCACTTTTCAGAAAGAACCCATTTCATTTTTTGAACATTCACAATCGACCGTAATTATTGTATAGGTCTACACAGTGAAATTATAATCCCAATATTTTGCTACAAGGCATGGGCATGAATAATGGAAAACAGGAAAAATTAATTCACTTGCTTTCTTACTGCATGAAAATGTCACTATTGAATAAAATACTATGTAGATTAGATTGGATTGGTAAACTAATTTGTTCGTCGTATTGGCAGTTAAAATACGATAATCTTGAATTAATGAGCAAAGACAAACATTGTTATAACGTTTTAAAGAAAATATAAGTAACTCTTGCTCTAATTAGACTTCCAAATGGATATAATCGAGGTAATACCCACCCGAGGTAAACTGAATATTTAATTTAGTTGGTTTGCTGGTACGTCTCTCCATATGGCTGACCAAGATGGATCTATCTCGTTAGAGAGCTGAAGTCCGCATAACTAACATATCAAATATCCTTCTCAGAGTCATTTATCAATTAGGTATACCGGCTGAAATTCTACTTCTCTGATTAATGCAAAGCAGAACGGGAGAGGGCAACTGCGCCGGCCGGAATACATCAACCCTTTTATTTTCTGACTCGCCTACAAATCTTAAATACTTTATTTCAATGGAATCTGAAAAAGGAATTATATCATACACAAGTTACATCATGACAAACTTTATAAACATGTATGGTACTGTATTTGTATACCAGCGCTATATAAATCTTAAATATTATTATTATTTATTATCAGAACTACATTATTGAATATAGTAGATAGAGCATGTCCATATCGAAGGGGTCAATGACACAAAGACGTAACTCCATTTTGAGAAAAAGTGGTGTATGTGTCACTGAGCACTTGGGCTTTAAGGATTCAAGTCTATGTTTCACTAGCCATTAACTTCAATGGGGTGTTGGTGGAGTTAAGTCTTTGTGTTTCTGAACATTTTGATATCAAATACTCATTTTGGCAAAATATGGAATTATGTCTTTGTGTCACTGAACCCTCGATATCATATCTTTTAAATGGCTTTAAGGAGGTGGTGGGGGGGGGGGGGCTGAATATGTTTGTGTTCAACACGTTTTAACAACAAACCTTTCCAAAATCATAAAATATGGACGAATGGCAAATATTAAAGGATGTGACCTTCTATATGCACAAGAACTCTGTTGATAGTTCTGCTTTTACAACTAATTTCAGTCATATTACTGGATATTACAAAAGGGTCATTCAATAGTTTGTTCTCTTTATAAAGACATTTTTAGCACATCAACCAAAAACATGTTTATAACTCTAAGCTCTTCAATGTATATGTTTCATTAAACAAAATTGTATAAGCTGCAAAGAGAAAATATTACCATGTCCCTGTAAGAAAAACAAATGAAATGCAATTTAAATATACTGTTTGCTGAAGTGAGAGTGAGTATTCTACATCATTTCATAAAACATATTTTTTTATAAAAAAGATTGATCAGAAGCTGTATTCATTAAAATCATTATTGCTTACTGAAGATGAATTTCAAAATTATTAACAATAAAACCAATATACATTGTCTCTTTACCATGAAATGAATATTTCACTATACTAAAAATAAAGAGAATTCATAAAAATCTATAAAATATCAAATCCAATATCCCATTACAGAAATGAGTCCTATATTTTGTGCAAAGCAGCAAAATGCAAGAACATGAAATAAATAATATTATCTTAAATAATATATAACTCTGAACAGTTTTAAAATATGAATAAAACCATTATCTAGACAGCCAACATATTGTATTCCTCAAATGAAGATTAAAAAAATTGGAAAAAACAATAAAAATAAAAGGTGCAATTTACACATATACAGGCAGTCATGGTTAATACATTTTTGAAAAGATATTGCACAAATAAATGAAATGATCTGGTAGTAAAACACATAAATGCTTTTCATGAGAGGTGTATTCTTCTAATATTACTATATAATCTGTTCAGAGCCAGAAGGGTATTAACACTGCATATTTAATTGTATGAGCTAATGCCCCTCTAGCACCAAACAAACAATATCTACACATACAAAAAATAAAAAAAAATAAAAAAATACAAAATCTGCCTCGTCAAGTTCAATAAAGAACATCATAATTACAATTGATTGTCATCATTTGGAAAAATAATACATTTGGATTACAATACAATTTTTCCATTATAAACAGATCAACTTCTTTGATACCATCACCAATATATTTCAGTACTGTAAAATAATGCCAATATACACCATGTAGTACCGAATGAACAATATGTGATTCTTCTATATATAATATTTCATATATTTTATAACAATTTCATAGATAGGCAAGCCCAAAGTACCGGTATTTTGTCAATTGCCGTCCAATATGTTACAGAGAATGGGGAGAATTTTTTTGTTACTGTTTTCCTTGTTATTTGGTCTGATCAAAGCTTTAATAGGTCTACCCACCTCACAGAATTATTGGAAAAACTGAAAACTTTGATGTGTTAGTAACATATTCGACAAAATACTTCTGACTTGCCTAGACACAACTGCATTATTCACACTCCTTGTAAATTTGACTTTTTTTTTTGTAACACAAAACTGATTGAGTTAGGGCCTTTGTTGAATACTTTTTGATGACAGCTTTAATATGTCACATTCTCAAGAAACATAAATTGGGACAAATCATTTTTCCACAGACTTAAAAAATTACAAAACTTGGTAAGAATATGAATAATTTAATGGTATATTTAGGACTATTTTTGCAATAACAAACCTTGTAATTATGCATGCTTTAGCACTCTCTATCCAAATACTCTATGCGTTATATAAACTTTTAGTATTCCATACAATGTTTTATTTATTCTCAAGGATTGTTTATGACGAGGCCTGAAAACAATGAACCTCTAAACTGCCATTTTGCAATAACAAAACATATGAATAAAGAACAAAATGTAGTTATATTAGGCATGCCTTAGCACTCTCTAGAAAATGAGGGTATTCAGACGTTCCCGCACAGGGTGAAACTCTTCACTAAAGAATATCATTGGAAATATGCTAAATATACTTAGTAAGATAAAGTACTGGAGTTAATGGAATGCAGAATTAATAATTTCAGTTAAACACTAAATAAATCCTATTGCACAAAAAACAGTGATAATGCTGACACAAATTGTAGGAATTAAGAGGGGCATTTTTTAGAACTGTAACAGGAATACAAATGCTAGAAAATCATGCTCGGTGGTATATACACTTCTAATTCAATGCTTTCAATACATAGTCTATCTAAAGCATGGTGCACATCGCACATGGTTAAATTTGCTCATGAAATGGACAATATTAGACTGAACAAAAACGTTTGTTCTTTTATTAAATATAGTTATATTTATTGACATATTTATTTTCATGCATTGTGGTTGTATTGAGATTAGCGTTTGTGTTTAACTTGAAAAAAAATTAATTTAAAAGACAAACCAAGTCGAATAGCAATAGAACAACCTACCAAACAATAAAGGGATTCTATTCATTAACAAAACACTGCATAAAGGCAAAATATGATTGTATACTATAGTCCATACAAAAGTTAACTTGTATATAACTTTGAGTTATTCTAGATATTAGATACCGACATGGAACACAAAACAGAAAAATGGTGGTTGGCCTTTTTTACATATTAATACATGTTCTGTAATTATAATGGAATCATATCACCGGACTGTGGATCACAAGGTCCGCGGTTCGAGTCCCGTCGCGGCACTAATGTCCTTTGGCAAGACATTGATCTACATTTGCCACACTCAACCCAGGTGATGTAAATGGGTACCTGGCAGGAATTAATTCCTTGAAATGCTAGAGTGCCGTATGGCAGCCGTGCTAAAGGCAGGGTAATAATCAGGAGCACCAAGAGGGACAAATCTGACTGACATGAGCGCTATACAAGAACCCAATATTATTATTATTATTATATCTTCATGAATACAAAATATTACGAGTCTAAACCAACTTGATGAATAATTCAAATAATGTCCATGAATGAGTGCAGGCTTAATGGAAGCATGAATTAATACAGACTCAAACACATTGAGGAGTATTGTCTACAACCACTAGACTGGCTTGTTTGTCTCTTTTGAGCAGAGGTGACGATTGTTGGGTGGATTCCTTTCCTTCGGGTTGTCTTTTCTCCTTGTTCTTCAGCGAGAGCTTATCACCGATGGTAGCATTGGTAGAAGGACCACCCTCCTGCTCCATCCAAGAGGACATGAGCTTGTCTCCTTCCCCCTGTGAAACTGCCTCAACATCCTCAGGTTCTAATGCTGCATCAGGATCAGCCGAACCCTCAAGGTCTTCCTCATCTTCCCGGTTATTGTCATCACACACTGCACCGTCCAGCTTGCCATCTTTTCCATCCGCTTGTCCTCGCTCAATTTCAAAGACGTTCTTCAGCAGCTCCCTCTCAGCTGCAGCGCTTACATTACCATGGGCATCTCCTCCACCTGAAGTGTCCCTGTCGTTGATCTCGCCAGAAATCTCTGACCCATCGTCATCTTCCCCAGGCGTTCCTTCCATTCCTTGAGGAAGCTGCATATTGTCACTGAAGGTTGTCTCTCCTTCCACACGCTGGCCGTCTTCATGGTTGTCGTCCAAGGAGATGAGGCTGTCCTGCGTGTCTGTCCTAGGTGTTCCTTCCATTCCTGGAGGAAGCTGCACGTTGTCTCTGAAGGTTTCCTCTCCTTCCACACGCTGACTGGCATGGTTGTCTTCCAAGGAGATGAGACTGTCCTGCGTGTCTGTCCTGACCAACTTCTTCTGGTGGCAGCGGTGGGATACAGAGTCCTGTGAAATGGATCTGACCTTCACCAATGTCTCCTCCTGACCTTCTAATGCAATCAAACTCCCACCATCTCTGACCTTCCCAGTGATCTCACTCGGACTCTTGGACGGTGAGCTTTGCGACCTTGACCGTGGCTCCGCTGCCTCGGCCTTCCCATCCTGCTCCTCAAGGCAGATCAAGCTGTCTTCCGTGTCCTTTCTCGTCAGCTCTTTACGACTGACGTCATGAGAGGGCGTGCTGTGTGGGGTTGATTGGGCAGAGGAGCCTTGACTGGAAGCACCATCAAGACTTCTTGGGCTGTTGTCATCGCTACTGCTTGACACTTGGTGTGGAAGAAGTGTCTTCAGACCGGAGGCCATATTCTGCTTCTCTTTGGCCAGATACACTGCATTTCGAGCTGTTAAAATAAATCGAAGATATTGAATACACATAATCCATTATATGATCAACACAATTTATTTTCTTGCAAGCTGTCACTTCACTTTTTAATTATTTGTTTTGCATAACAAAATTGAGTAAATTCCAAGAATTCAGAGTTGTGTCAGTTATAAGTTAAATTTATTGCAGAAATGCAGATGACAGCACTGTCATTAATCTGAACCAATCACAAAGTTGGTGAATGCTTCATGCATGCAAAAGTTTTTGGCTTTACAGGAGTCTTTATATTAAGCTTTGTTGTACTGACAGAGCTGCTCAAATGTTTAGTATACCCAGATGTTAAGTGCCTGGACAGTTCATTTAAATCAGTGATTTTAAGAAATTTACATGCAGTATTTTATAAATTCGTTAAGCCTTATGATAGACAATATTAAAGAAGACAAATATTTACAATAAATAGTGCTATTTAATGCTTACTTTTCATTCAATACTAAGGCAAAAGTGATGGCTTATTTATTGTAAAGTGTCCGGAAACACATCCCCCCCCCCCCCATCATACAACATATTTTGTTTTTCAGAGAATATGAAATAAACCTCGATGTTTCTTCTTTTACATTTATACAACTCTCAAAACAGCTACATTTTCAGCTAATGTGACAGAGTCTGCAGCAGGGAACATGCTGCCCTTTTAAATCAACATGTTTGTTTTACTGTAATGCCTCATATGCCTCATCACAAGGTCTGCGGTTTAAGTTCCACCGCGGCACTTATGTCCTTTGGCAAGACATTGATCTACATTTGCTACTCTCTACCCAGGTATTAAATGGGTACCCAGTAGGATGTGAAAGCTAATGTGCTTAGATTAGCAAGTGTGTGCTTGGAAAAATGACGCCTGGCTGGAATGCTCCCCAGGGAGTGGAGAATGTGCATACATTGTGTGTGGGCAAGCCTGAATCCGATGACCGGGTAATAATATATATATCTGTGAAGCGCTCTGAGAGGGCCTTCGGTCTTGAAAAGCGCTCTATAAGAACTAGCTATTATTATTATTATTATATTACATGTACCATCCCTATTAAATAGCTACTAGAATACAGCCCATTTAATCTACCTGTACTGTTTTTTCTACAGCTCCAGATAACTGAAGGACATATAGCTGCTATTATAATTTAGTATCAGTCATTTGTTATTTATGATGTAACATTATCTTCCAGACAGCATTAGGGGAAAAACCCTCATCAACAATATAAACTTATGAGAGTTTTCAAGGTATCATCTATTAAATGAATGCAGGTACATGTACAGTGAAACCTGTCTATAAAGACCACCCAAGGGAGACAAGAAAAGTGGTCTTTGTAGACAGGTTCCGTTAGTACATGTTTCAATGAGAAACTATTTCCAAGGGAAACAAAAATGTGGTCTTTGTAGACAGGTGGTCTTTCTATACAAGTGGTTGTTAAAGCAGGTTTGACTGTACATGAATATTCTACTTATATATATATATACAAACTATTCATTTATGTGAAAATGATAATTTTGTGCTGATCTTTCCTGGAGCACTGATAGAATATATAACATACCGGTACCTTTATTTGAAAATTAATGAAAATGGCCTTGCGAATGGAATCTATTTTTATCTACCTTTGTTTATTTGTCTATATCCATTAAAACTAAAGTCATAATTCCCTATAATATTAAAAAACTATTTGTATTAGAAGACTTTGAACTATTGATGTTAAACAGTACTTTAGTTTAATACATGTATCTTCTGATTCTGACGTTTGTTTACGAGGAACATTGGTTTCTGTTGAACTTTCAGACATATTAGACAACTTAGCCACAGTACAATTATTAATTTCTGCAACGTATGAAAATAAGGTTGTTCAACTTTGAAGTAGCCATAGGTCAATATGTATTTACATGCATGGCTTATCAGCCTCATAATCATCTCAATTTGCAGCACTTATCAGTTGTTAATTGGAGTTTGAAGAGTAGAAATGTATTCATACACATGCCCTTTGTTCAGATATAAGGCACTCTGTAATAACATTAGCTATGTTCATACAGGACGACCGACCGATGTAGTTTTTAAACTTTAAGTTTGCAAAACTTTAAAACCACGACCCATCAAAATAAAAATAAATCATGTTTAGCGTCCCCACCGCCTCCTTTTTTTTCAATGAAAAAACATGACAAAACACGAACAAAATTATAATAAAATGAAATAAAATCGTCATTTTGAAAAAGAAAAAAAGGAAAAGGCCTCCTCCATCCTTTTTCTCAAAAAGGCAGTAAACATGTTTTTTTTTAAATTGATTTGGCCTTAACAATGGTAAGGGTTCATATGGGACGGAAACAAGTTTTCAATATTTTGAACTACATACCAAGTATTGGCAGTCCTGGTAAAAACGTAAATTTAATCGCATCTGCAAGGCAGATAACTTTTAATAAAGACACCAATTTCCCTTAGTTTTTTGCGATAACCATAAGATTGCCCATGGTTTAAAACTTCAATTTACTCAGCGCATCTGCATGGTCCTTAACTAGAAGATGGCCTTGAAGGTTTAAACCACAATAAACCACAATAAAAATTAAAGCCCCTCTAAAGTGTTGGGAGCCCTATATTCGCCAAAAATTTAATGTGAAAGAGGATGTCATTTAAGACACATTTCTGCAAGGATTTTCAAAACAAATGTTTTTAAAGGTAAAGACCAGTATTGGAAACGCCCCAATTTCAAAAAATGAAATGGAAGCTCTTATTACCAATCATGTGAAAGAGTATGTTTTGACTAATACATGATGATAACAATTTTGCCGGGAAACCGCCTACTAATTGATATATTTGGTAAATTAGTTTATCTATTGGTGTGTGAGAGATAAACGCATGTATCGCGCATGTGTCGCAGTAGTCCCATATACTTCTTTCTGTGTACAGTGCTTGTATAAAATTTATGAAGACTGGGCCAAATTTCTTTTAATTTTGATGATTCCAGAACCTTGCAGTACACACCAATACTTATATGCTATATGCTAGATGATAAACCTTTTCTGATTAATTCCACAACGTTTCTTTCACAATGCAATCGCATGACCATAACTGGTCTTTATCTTTAAAGACGAATATTGATGAAAGAATACAAAATTTAGGTTTTCTGGGTACAACAAAAATACAGAATTTTGTATTCCTTTATCAACACCCTATCATCCAACACATTTTTTTTGAAAATCCTTGCAGAAATGTGTCTAAAATGACATCATCTTTCACATTACGATGCAATTTAAGTAAAATTTTGCCATCAAATTGTTGGGGTTCCCAGCACTTTCAAGGGGCTTTAAAGTTTACAGACTCTCATGTGAACCTGACTAATGTTGAGACAAGTTTTACAAATATAAACAAATCATGATCTCAAGTACACTCTGACTCACATCAAATTTACTACATGCACACATTAAGCAATGATGAATTATAGTGTTAATTGAACATGGCAGTATTGGTTAGGGAAGTGGAATGTTATTACTCTATAAGAAACATTAGAGAGCCGCCCTTTCATCATGTAGTATGAACAGATGAAAGGTGCATTTTGTGCTTACTGAAACTCTTTCATATAATAAAAATGATGATGATGATGATCATAATAATGATATTGGTAATGATGACAAAGATGATGGTGGTGATGCATTGTGGTAATGATGATGATGATGATGATGATGATGATGATGATGATGATGATGACGGTGGTGGTGATGAGGATAAAGATGATGTATGATAATGATTAAGAAGATAATGCAGATAATAATGATGATAATGATGATGATGAAGGTAGTGATGATGAAAATGATGATGGTGATGGAAATGATGAAAATGGAGCTTACATGATGACGACGATGATGATTATGATGAAGATGATCGTCATCATCGACATGAGAATGATGAATCTATCACTATCATTCCACTCATTAATTCATTAGACCATTAATCAAATCTTTAAGTCCCCTATAGTCAGCATACATCTTTAAAGCCACACTGTACTACTTGCTCCCTCTATATAGAAAACAATGCCAAATCAGTGACCATTGGTCCCCCATGATCCTCTTTTTCTTACGTTAATTGAGAGCTGAGCTGATGAGAAAGCCACCTGTCAGTGACCTCCCTAGGTGGTCTAATCCCTCCTAGTCAAACTAGTACAGATGGCCTTTAAATGAACAAGCAACTCACCTCCAGATCCTGCTCCTACCGGTAGCGTCCAGAGACCGGCTACCTCCAGGGTCTTCAGTTTCTTCTCCAGCTCAGCAACCCTCTTACCAAGGATCCTGCAAATATCAAAACAAAATTTGGAATGTTTATTATCAGTGCTGCTAATGCCATGCTTCACAAACAAGTTAAAGGTATAGACCAGTTTTGGAAACGCCCCCCCCCCCCCCCTCTCAAAAAATGAAATGGAAGCTCTTATTACCAATCATGTGAAAGATTATGTTTTGACTAATACGTGATGTTACAAATTTTGCCAGGAAACCGCCTACTAATTGATATATTTGGTAAATTATCATATCAATCCGGCCTGGATAGATATCGCGAATGCACTTCAAGATTGAACATTTGGGCATATATTTCTGCTGTTTTGGGAATTTAGGTTGCAGTATTGCCATCTAAATCTCTGAAGGCAATTTTTAAACAATATTAAATGGATATTTTGCACCCAAAACCCTTGGACCGCAATTTTACCACTACCGGTCTATATCTTTAAATACAAGGATAAAATACCAGAATTCACATTACCATACAAGTACCATTCTATAATCAACCTCTTCATAATGTCTACAGGTAATAGGTGAGGAATATTCTCTGTCAATTGACATAGTGGTATAACCGATAACAGCTTTCCGGTGGGAATTACGCCAGACTGGCACGCAAGGTCTAAATTCTAATCAAGTGTCTCAAAAACATAAACAATACAGACCAGGTGTTCAGCAAATACCGGTATTTATTTACACAAGATGTTCATTTCACCATACCTTTGAAAGAGAAACCTACGGATAGTATACAATACGTGAGGAATGTATTCTTTCTATTGACTGAGTGATGTCCTTCAATGAATATAGGCCTGTTTTCATCAGCTCGAGTTTACCAAATAACCCGCTATTTTAACTATCCCGATCGCAAATTATCCAGCTTATTTGTGTCTTTATCAGCCCGCAGTTGCAATTAGCGGGATATTTGGTCGAAAAAAATATCCCAAGAAATCTTGATCTTGTTTCCAAAATATCCTGCTATTTCGGAAATAGCAGGCTAATTTGCACCCGTTCGAGCTACATGTAGTTTGTAATGAGCGTATCGGTATGGTGAAGACGCAATTTCAAGCTTCGGGATAATATCCCGAGTCTGAAAATAGCGGATTATTTGACAAAATCGAGCTGATGAAAACAGGCCTTATGAGACAAATAGACGCCAGATGTGGGATAAAGTTTCAAGGTTCGATTCATAGAAACATGCCCCAACACACGTATACATGTTTGCTTAAATTAAAGCTAATCTTGAGCTCTGGTATGGGAATCGTATGTTGAGAGAACATGGTTATAATTAATTCTGGAGTGTTTAACCTGCAGTAGAGTGATTGTTTAACATTTGAACCAGTAAAATAAAAACAACCTCACAAAAACTTGCTGGAAATCATCTTCAATAAAAACTACAACTCTCATTTGCACATATTGACATTTCATAAGCACATGGTGTTGGGCCTACTTACCTTGATTTTACCTCAACTTTAGCTTTAAATATGATAGCATAACTATTTCAATTTTCAGAGCACATGTTATGCATTTGTAATCTGTATGCATATCCATTGTGTAGCACATATCAGTACCATCATATCGTGACTACTATGACTCTGCTGTGGAGAAAGGGTATGTTCATAGAGTACAGCATGCTGTTGAGTGGTAACGCAAATGTGATTTAATTCTGTTCAAAATTTCACCTTCAAAATATTTTTTTTCATCCAGAGATTAATATCCTATGCCATTCATGCTATCATATTTTTGGACTCAAGTTCATTCACGAACCCTTCTTCTGTTTGCAAATGACTGACAATCACTTCAAAACAAATACCAAACAAGTCGAGCCCGACTCGGTTGATTGTGCTTTTTCTTATCTAAAACCTGTGTGATATCAATAGGCCTGTTTTCACCAGCTCGAGTTTGCCAAATACTCGAGATATTATCCTGAAGCTCGAATTGCGTCATCACCAGACCAATCACAAACTAGCTCGGACGGGCGCAAATTAGCCCGCTGTTTCCCAAGTAGCGGGATATTTTGGAAACAAGACCAAGATTTCTCGTGATATTTTCTCAAACAAATATCCCGGTAATTGCAACTGTGGGCTGATGGAAACGCAAATCAACTGGCTAATTTGCGATCGGGATAGTTAAAATAGCGGGTTATTTGGCAAACTCGAGCTGATGAAGACAAGCCTCATGGGTTGTTAGTGGGAATATACATCTTGACCTTCACATTATAGATTAGCAACTAGGGATAAAAATAGCATAATGCTTTTTAAAAATCAACATCATCCCCTCTCCCGCCTCCCCCTTTTGCACCTGTTTATACCCTTGCCCTGGTAATTTCTTCTCTGTGTGGAGAAGTATAACCTCTACAGCCTAAAGCAATATCCTTTTCGATCTCATTTGTTTAAGCCTGCAGTAACGGTCCAAACTTTATAATCACAGATTTTACTTACCTGTTGGTATTCTTTTGATGAGACAAAGCCATGTTCTTATCATGGACGGTTTCCAAGAGAGAAGTAGCTAGAGCATTTATGCAGGTTTTCAAGGCAGAGGTAGCAAGAGCCTGGAGATCACCTACAGAAAACGGTGATGCTATGTTTCGACCCCTCCCCTCCCTGTTTCCCACCATCCCATTATCCACCCTGCAGATGACGTCAAAGGTATATTTTGTCCCCTCCCCTCTCTCCTCCCCCACCACCCCATCATCCAAATATTATCACAGATAGACTTACTTGTTGGTATTCTTTTGATGAGACAAAGCCATGTTCTTATCATGAACGGTTTCCAGGAGACGTGGCTAGAGCCTGGAGATCACCTACAGATGACGGTGAAGGTATATTTTGACCCCTCCCCTCTCTCCTCCCCCACCACCCCATCATCCAAATATTATCAGAGATTTACTTACTTGTTGGTGTTCTTTTGATGAGACAAAGCCAAGTTCTTATCATGAATGGTATCCAAGGCAGAAGTAGCGAGAGCCTGGAGATCACCTACAAATAACTGTGATGCTATATTTTGACCCCTCCCCTCTCCCTTCCCCACCATCCCATTATCCAATCTGCAGATGACGGTGAAGGTACATTTTGACCCCTCCCCTCTCTCCTCCCCCCACCAACCCTATCATCCAAATATTATCACAGATCTGCTTACTTGTTGGTATTCTTTTGATGAGACAAAGCCATGTTCTTATCATGAACGGTTTCCAGGAGAGACGTGGCTAGAGCCTGGAGATCACCCACTGATGACGGTGACGCTGAGATGCCACCGGACTTTCCTTGAGCAAGAAGATTCTCCACTGAAATAAAAAGAGTGCGAAAGGAAATTGTTTTAAAGAGTAAAAGGAAATAACAGTTCATCTGTTTGGAGCCAGATGGGGGGTAAGTCATATTCTTCAACACGGATTTAATGCCCTTCTGGCTCCAAACAGAAAACATCTAATTTAAGGTTTTGCTACATTTGTCATGATTTATTTCGAGCACATTTTCAACACAGAGATGCTGTTCACACCAAGGAAATTACAATTCGTCTGGTTAGGCCATTAAAAAAAATATACATGTTTAGCGTCCCCGCCCGCTTCCTTTTTGGGGGCCGCCTCCTATTTTTTTTTTTTTTTTTTTTTTTTTGAAAGAAAAAAAACATGAAAAACACTGCTAAAATGGCTCTATTTCTGATTTAAAAAAAAAAAAAAAATTGTCGGCGGCCATCTTGAAAAAAAATAGCCCCGACTGTCAGGGAAAATGTACCGAGCGGCCATTTTGAGCGGCCATTTTGAAATAAAACATAAAAAATAAAAAGGGCCTCCTCCTTCCTATTTTTCGAGAAAAAAAAGGACGCTAAACATGTTTTTTTTATTATTTGGTCTTAGAACCAGAAGGGAGTTAAGTTGTATACTTCAAAACAGAGTCAATGCCCTTCTAGCTCTGAACAGATGTTATATAATAAGTATTTGCTACAATGGTCATCCTTTATTTTGAGCAAGTATCCATTGCAGAGATGCTGTTCAGTTAAGTACAGTTAATCCTATTAAAGTATACCGATGCAGCCGAAACAGAAACAGAAACAGAAACACAGTGGTGCCCTGATATTCGGTCCAGCGATGATTGCTCTAGCCTTTATTTTGTCAAAGATAATGGATAAAGGATTAAGGTGGAAACTGGGTATCATGGTGGTTTAGAGTCAGGGTTAGGGTAGGTAAGGTCCCATGTTTGGTCCAGGGTTGAAGTTAGGAATTCAGTTAGTGTAGGAAACTGACAGTGGAGCAAATGTTGTATAACCCCACATTTTACATTGTTTCTACCTTGCCAATTATATCTACATATTTTGAAATCGTACATATTTTCCGTACATTATACTTGATTTGAAATCCTTTATTTTTTTTTTTTTTCTTGTGTGCAATCTATTCTTCAATAATATATGCCTGTATAAAAAAAAATTAAACTGCTTTTTATGTAAAATATGGAATAAACAAACTTCAAACTTCAAAAGTACTACTATTACCCTAGGATCAGCCAGGCTGCCCTAAGGTTTAAAAGTACCGGTATTTAAAGCTTTAAAGCCTGACTGCACTACATATAACTACTTGCACCCTTTATAGCAAATAGAGCCTAATCGCTGACCATTAGTCCCCCATGAACCCCTTTTTCTTATGTTAATTGAGAGCCGATTTGATGAGATAACCACCTGTCAGTGACCATGCAGGGAGGTCTAATCCCTCCTGGCCAAACTGGTGCAGAGGGGCTTTAAACAAATCTATTCCTGCCAGATAGCCATTTATTACCTCTGGGGTGAGAGAGGCAAATGTACCTGAACATTATTAATTTCTTTCCAAACCACAAACGCTGTAAGTGCCACATACAGTTTCGGCTTGAACTAGACCACTATACCTCTAATAAACCCCTGATACTGGGGCCCGATCCCCTACATGGTTTAGAGTAACAATATATTACACAATATTCAGGAACACCAATTAATGTCATATGTACATAAATATGCATATATTAAACAGAATGGAAGAAATCAACCCACCTCTGTCACAGGGATTAATGTGCATTGCTGAATTAAAAAAGAAAAAGAAAATAATTGCAAAATCACTCTTTTTTTAAAGGTATCCGGTAACTTTGTCTCAGATTCTGAAACAGAATTCTGGATTTAGCTCGTGCTGCAATGATAATTATAAACCTTTAGGTCAGTCAGGAACTCAATGACTTTTACAAGCTGATCGCCTGTCTGATTATCAAGATATTTATTATTGAAAATCAAAACCAAATTTTGTGTTTGCCAAACAGTTTTCATAACACTACAGTCTATTGGGGAAAACGAGTATGGTAAAACCGGTCACTCAATTATTTTTTACTCTTTTGAGACATTTCTTGATCATTTTGAAGCACTATTTTTTTAGGGCATCAATATCACAGACACTGACAACACGTAGGGCCGTGTATCTCAGATTTAACATTGTTAAACGACCCCTTTAATGACAGCTATTGCAAGAAGTACCATGGTCAGGGATGCCAACCTTTCAGAGCACAAATCCGTAATCATAAGGCTAAAAATCCGTAATTTGGAGACAAAATCCGTAATTTTCTGCGCGACGCAAATTTTTCTGCACGCTGGCAAGCGCAGCTCCCGCAGGCAAGCGCGATAGCACAACAAGTTAAATAAAAGTAATATACCTGTTCATTAGTTGGTGTTACACGATGCATTTCCATTTCTTACTGTATTCTTCTTTAAAAGTCTGTAACTTCTTGCCACGCTTCTTAGTTGTGGAAGACATGATGATTGATATCTAAATCCAACCAACATGAGTTCAGATTGTCGACGAAAATCGACGAACGCTGTGACAGCCTGTGAGAAATCCGACAGTGTACACGGCGCTAGCGTAGCGAGGCCTGGCGCTGGGCGGGCGGTAGTGGCGCGGCCAAGAGAGGTATTTCACCCGGCCCCCGCTCGCGAAGCACATGTTGTATGCACATGTATGCACTGAAAGGGGTGTGCTAGATAACAAATTGTCCAATCGGAAGCCCTGTGGGATTTCTATGCATGGATTCAAGGATGGCTGCGCTGCAATAGTCAAAAGTACGTGCTAAACCTTAAACGTGCTAAACCTTAAAGTGCTAATTTTGAAAATCGGCAAAATCTGCAAAATCCGGAATTTATGGTATGAAAATCGTACCGCCCGTAATCGGCCGATTTCCCGTAGAAATTACAGGAAATCCGTACTAGTTGGCATCTCTGCATGGTGCACTATCGTCTTGTTATGATATGAACATACCATCTTTTGTAGATAGAACAGAGCCTGTCCCACTGCCTGGTCTGCCTATTCCTTTTCCTCTCCTTCTCTCTAGCGCAGTCTGTATAGAATAAAATACATCCTACATCATTAACAAATGCATGATCGCATGTTCAGGTATACAATACTACATGTATCAATAATTAGGGAATGTGTTAAGAGAAAGATGAAGAAGAAGAAGCGGAAGAAGAGGAGGAAGAAGAAGAAGGAGAAGAACAAGAAAATTAACAAGAAAGAAAAAGAAGAAGAGGAAGAAAAAGAAAAAGAAGGAGAAGGAGAAGAAGAATAAGGAGAGGAAGAAGAAGAAGAAAAAGAAAATCAACAAAAACAACAACACTAAGAAGTGGAAAAGAATAAAAAGGAGGAAGAAATGTTGTATAACGAAATTGGGTCTGGGCATTGTTTCGAACTAGAACTGTATAATTAAGCGGGGCTTAACATGACCACGCGCGAAAGGAGACCCCACCTGACACACTGCGCACCTATATGACGTTTTGCTGTAGAATTTCATGATTATTTGTTCTTGCGTGAGTTGACGCCCTGTTTACTATACGATGATTCTTTATACAAGTTAAAACGTTTCTTTATAGAGTTTCAGGGTAGGTTTTGTTGTGTGTGGACATGCTGTTAGATTCATTTTTGGATGATGTGCTCTTTTCACTGTCATGTGATTAACTCCTCCTACCTTGTATTTGTTGATTGTTTGTTGCAGCGTGGCTTTCTCTTCAAGACTCTGATTCATCCGCTCCTTCAAATATCTATCAAAAGTAATATTTAACAAGACAAAACCTTTTAAAAAATCAGAACAAACTACTGTACACAAAAACAAGGCACAAATAGTGCAGAACAGGGTGGATTTCAATAGCAAATGAGTGAACAAGAAACTCATGAAACATAAATATTAGCAAATAGTTTAAAAAAAGTTCATTTTGTTGGCAAGAAACTTTGAGAATTGGCAAAAAATTAATGTTGTGTCAGTTGAGATTACATCATTTTGTGACAGCATTTTTGCACATCTAAACCAGTACCAACTTGTACAGCATCTTGCCTGTTAAACAGATAACAAATTACATGCATCACATTTAAGAAAATGGCTGAAATTTAATTCATCATTGGATACTTTCTAGCTCAATACATAGATGAAAAAAAGAGAATTTAATAGAGCCATAAGGGCATATGGAATGGTGTCCTTATTAAACAGACAAAGAAATAAATGACAAATTGTATGAAGAACCTGAATTCTTTACATAACAGTACAATATAACTAGATGGAACTTCGACTGCGCGCAGTCGAAAATGATGCCTCCGTCATAGAGCAAGTTTACAAACCAAAACAGAAGAAATTTTTCAAATTCAAGTTTCATTATAATCCATTAACAGGTTCTCAGAATATCGTGATTACAAAAATCTACTCAGTTCATTGGCTCTGCAAGATGTCCTGAGTTAAATAGTAATCCATCTGTCAGTTCTAATGATAATGCGATCACAAGCTATTTTTGCATACATAATGAGCCCTGTGACCTTTGACCTTTGACCTCGTGACCCCAAAATCTAATCAGTTCATCGGCTCTGCAAGATACATACATGACCAAAATTGGCAGGAATCCATCAATCGGTTCTTGAGATAACGCGATCACGAGCTGTTTTTGCATACATAATGAGCCCTGTGACCTTTGACCTTTGACCTTGTGACCCCAAAATCTAATCAGTTCATCGGCTCTGCAAGATACATACATGACCAAAGTTTGGCAGGAATCCATCAATCGGTTCTTGAGATAACGCGATCACGAGCTGTTTTTGCATACATAATGAGCCCTGTGACCTTTGACCTTGTGACCCCAAAATCTAATCAGTTCATCGGCTCTGCAAGATACATACATGACCAAAGTTTGGCAGGAATCCATCAATCGGTTCTTGAGATAACGCGATCACGAGCTGTTTTTGCATACATAATGAGCCCTGTGACCTTTGACCTTTGACCTCGTGACCCCAAAATCTAATCAGTTCATCGGCTCTGCAAGATACATACATGACCAAAGTTTGGCAGGAATCCATCAATCGGTTCTTCAGATAACGCGATCACGAGAACGGGACGTACGGACGTACGGACGGGACGTACGGACGTACGGACGTACGGACGGACGGACGGACAACCCGAAAACATAATGCCTCCGGCTACTTCGTAACGGAGGCATAAAAATGTTTTCTTTCAGATATACTAAATAGCTCCTCTTCAATGCTTGTAAAATGAGGAACTATGTAGCGTTTCATGCGAGAATGTTATCAGTATCTGTGCCTTTCAATGCTTTTTTGTTATTGATACTGACATGTACATGTACAGTACATGTACATTAAAGGGATCCGGTAACTTTGTCTCAGATTCTGAAACAAAATTCTGGATTTAGCTCATGATGCAATGATAATTATAAACCTTTAGGTCAGTCAGGAACCCCATGACTTTTACATGCCGATCGCCTGTCTGATTATCAAGATATTTATGATTGGAATTACAAATTTTGAAAACCGTTCGCCTGACGGTTTTCATAACACTACAGTCTATTGGGGAAAACGAGTATGGTAAAACCGGTCACTTAAAGATTTTTACTTTTTTGAGGCACTTCTTGATCATTTTGAAGCGCAATTTTTTTAGGGCTTCAATAGTACACCATATCACAGACACTGATAACACGTAGGGCCGTGTATCGCAGATTTAACATTGTTAAACGATCCCTTTAAACACTGACATATCCAATAAACCTAAACATATGGGCCTACCGGTACATGTGCTGACATTTCTAAAACAACCTTGATTACTCAGCATAAGCCATCATTATACTGGTAGTAATCAATATTTACTCCCATAAACAGTCCATGAACTGTCAAAAATGAGACTAATGAAGTGTTCGAAAGTAAAATTATACCATGATGGACAATTGACCACGAAAACAAGAACAAAAATAAATTAGGTAGCATACAAATATACAATGACACTTGAGGATCTAGCTAAAACTTTTTGCATCAAAGAAACATCAAATAGTACTATTGATGTTCCTGAGTGCAAATACTTTTAGCTTGTTCCAAGAATGAGTCATTGTATATTTGTTTTATATCCCTTCCACCTGTATCATTCATTGGACTCTGCTGTAATGACATGTACCGTAATCACATTCACATCACATTAAAAAAAGAAATAAAAGAAAATTGCACGGCTCAAATGAAACATTGAAGGATGTAAATATGTTTAGCTGGCGCTATACAGGTACTGTCGTAGTGTAGTGGAGTTACTGCGGCTCAGTGTGAATTGCACGGCGCGAGCACTTTGACACTGGAGGCATTTGAAATCCTGTATGCTCGCTGCCTTTTGCCAGTTTGGGGGGAGGGGGCCAGGAAATTGTTTTCTAAGCAATACGCACCTTTTGTTATGTTTTCTTAATGACAGAAACATGTGAAGATGCCAAACTTGCTCTTATTAAGTGATTACATGTAAACTTAACTGTCATTTTACAGTCTATAGTCCTACATGTAGGTACTTGATCCTGTACACCTACATAGACAACAGCCAGAGGCTGAGAGGCATGTGCCCCCCCCCCCCCCCTCCACAAACTACCGGCTAATAAGAATAGACAAATATGCTCTAGAGAAAGATACAGAAGAAAGGAAGATTGGAAAGGTAACATTGAAAGAAAAAAAAGACACCCTTCTCCGCTTGATGGTCCTTTTCTCTCAAATTTCTTTCACAGAGTTAAAATGCCACATTTCATTAAAGGGATCGTTTAACAATGTTAAATCTGAGATACACAGTCCTACATGTTACCAGTGTCTGTGATATGGTGTAATATTGAAGCCCTTAAAAAAAAAATCGCGCTTCAAAACGATCAAGAAGCGCCTCAAAAAAGTAAAAATCTTTGAGTGACCGGTTTTACCATACTCGTTTTCTCCAATAGACTGTAGTGTCATGAAAACCGTTCGGTGAACGGTTTTCAAATTTTTTAATTCCAATCATTAATATCTTGATAATCAGACAGGCGATCGGCTTGTAAAAGTCATGGAGTTCCTGACTGACCTAAAGGTTTATAATTATCATTGCAGCATGAGCTAAATCAAGGATTATTTCTAAAGGATCTAAGACAAAGTTACCGGATCCCTTAAGGGAAGCTCTAGGCCAGTGAAGTTGCCTGAGCGGATCCTAATTCTTAAAATTCTTTATAATTATGCTGACAGTAATTTATATGTTTTGATACAAGACATATAGAGCTAGATCTACAGCTTTTTTAATGATCAAAGCATGTCTTACCTACAACAGATCATATTTCATTTGATATATTATAGGTAAAGATCAGTTTTGGAAACGCCCCCCTCTCAAAAAATGAAACGAAAGCTCTTATTACCAATCATGTGAAACAATATGTTTTGACTAATACGTGATCAAACAAATTTTGCCAAGAAACCGCCTACTAATTGATATATTTGGTAAATTATTATATCTATTTGGACCTGATAGATATAACGCATGTGGCGCGCACGTGTCGCGTTGTCCCATATACATCTTTCTGTGCAGTGCTTACCAAGACTGGGCCAAATTTCTTATCATTTTGATGATTACAGAACCTTGCAGTACACAATAATACTTATATGCTAGATAATCAACCTTTTCTGATCGATTCCACAATGTTTTTTTCACAATGCAATCGCATGACCATAACTGGTCTTTATCTTTAAACCATTACTGCTCTGTCATCAAGGGCATAGACAACATTAAAGTTATAGCACATAATAAAATAACATTTCTTGTTATGAATGATCGTATTACAGCTACCCGGTAAGTGAGGTCAGATGAACTATCACGTTTCAAGGTGAAATCTATTATAATTATGTTCAATTCTTATATAGCGCATATTACATAATTGTCTCTTTAATAATAGAAACAAGTTTGAGGGGGTCCCTAGATTTTGATGCACTTCTGTGTTAATCATACCAAAGAGTTTAAGTAGATCCCTAGATTTGGGTGCTTCTATGCCCTAGGCAAACATTTGATCTTAAGTAGGTCCCTAGATAATAGATACAGGTATGATTGAATTGCACAAACAAACTGGTTTGAGTAGGTCCCTGAATATGGGTCATTAAATTACATCCAAAACACATTTATAAACTAGCTTGAGCAGGTCCCTACATCTAGTTGCATGAGTTCTATCTCATACACACAATATAGAACAAAGTTTGACCAGGTCCCTTTATTTGATACTCCACAACAACTTTTTGTGTGCCAGCTGTGTTATCAAAATGCATGAATTCTTTCCTTATTTAGCCAGCGCATGCTGGTACATGTGTCAGCTTACAAGATCAACAAAGTCTCAAATTCATGGACAAACGCCTCCCCACAAGGTAAAAAAACAGTATCATTACTATCATTATATTGCATTTACCTCAGGACATGTACATGTATGCTATTCTAGGTCGGTATATTGCTGTCTTCTTATTGGAGATTAGACCAAAATGAAGTTAGACTAAATGGCTATTAGCCAATGATAAGTAGACAAAATGATTGTGAGAAAATGTGGATATTAGACGGGCCGGGTGTAGACCATGTGGGAATAGACTAAATGGGTAGTAGACAAACTGGTTGTATATTAAATGGCAATTCACCTTCTAGGTCATAACTCCTTGTGAGATAAAGTGTACACGTAGCGTGTTTGCCCATGTCCTAAAGCAATAACTGACAAAAACATTTGCACGGTCAGGAAGTCAGTAGAGGGGGTTCTTTCACTATCCTATGTCAAATATAACTACATTTTTTTGCAGTGACCAGTGTGATACTGAATGATATAATTGACCACATACTAGACTAGATGGATCTTTGACTGCGCGCAGTCGAAACTGATAAGGACCTTTTACCTTTGACAAAGCAAGATATGTCTGGAGTTTGATGCTCATCTGTCAATCAGTTCTAATGATAATGTGGTCACAAGCTATTTTTGCATACAAAATGAGCCCTGTGACCTTTGACCTCGTGACCCCAAAATCTACTCGGATCATTGGCTTTGAAAGATACTACATGACCCAAGTTTGGCGAGAATCCATCAATCGGTTCTTGAGATAACGCAATCCTGAGAACGGGACATACGGACAGACAACCCGAAAACGTAATGCCTCCGCCTACTTCATTGCTGAGGCATACAAATAAGTCGCCTAGTCACAAGTCACTTTTATGTTAATTTACAGAGTATATATTCTTGCAAAATCTTGTTACAGACGTAACATTTGGGGCTCATATTTCGAAAATACTATAGTTTAATCACATAAAACTGCTAACATACAAAACAATTTTTTTAAATGATTGGTGATTCTCTTTAAAGGCATTTTTTAACAATGATCCAGTTTTACAAATCTGAGATGCATGGCCCTACATGTTATCAGTGTCTGTGACATATATTGAAGCCCTAAAAAAAATTGCACTTCAAAATGATCAAGAAGTGCCTCAAAAAAGTAAATATCTTTGAGTGACCGGTTTATCATACTTGTTTTCCCCAATAGACTGCAGTGTTATGAAAACCGTTAGGAAAACGCAAAATTTGATTTTAGATTTCCAATCATAAATATCTTGATAATCAGACGGGCGATCGGCTTGTAAAAGTCATGGGGTTCCTGACTGACCTAAAGGTCTATAATTATGATAGCAGCATGAGCTAAATCTAGGATTTGTTCAAGAATCTGAGGCGAAGATACCCGATCCCTTTAAAGGTTGTGGGAAGGAAAGAATTGAGTTCCAACTTCCGAGTAAATGTAACTTACTTGTTTTCCATGACGAGGGCGTCGACATCGATGATCCTTCTGTCATCTCCTCCCAAGACGTAGTTGAGTTCCTGATTGAGCCTCTCAGTCTTGGTTCGGTAGTAGTCTCTCTCAGTCACAAACTCTTGCTGATCATCGATCTTAGCCACCATGTCTCTCTCTAAGCTTTCAATCTATGGTGGGAAGAAATGAAAAATAGATCTGTTAATTTCTTGAGGCTGTCAGAAATACACAAACAGAACTTGTACAAAAACTGCAATAGTAGAAAAAGAATTGATATGATAATGTAAATCCCCAAATTTTGTTCATAGGGCCAGGTTTTTTATCGGAAATAAACTTTTATGAATAAAACATATTGTTATGATTAACTTATTTTGCAGTAAGTAACAATGAAATATCTGAAGCGCAACAAGTTGTTTTTTTTTTTTTTTTTGGGGGGGGGGGGGGTTTTGAGGGGGGAGGGGTTAAAAAAAGGTTGTTTTAGGACAACTACAAAGAATGAAATGAAAGACTACTGATACTACTCTATCAGATAGAAATTGCTGACAAACCTGTATCAATAGTATTTGCTAACAAACCTGCTCTCTGGATTTCTCTAACTGTCTGATCAACTCCTCCCTCTCATGAGCCGGGAAATGCCTGGTTCCGATGCCTTCATCACCTATCCTCTGTCTAGCTATGCTCTCTCTCAGAAGCTACAAACAAAATAAAAATAAAAAAGATGATAAGTGAATTCTCTTATTTCATTTCTCACTCACTGTTTTTACAGGTATAGACCAGTTTTGGAAACACCCCCTTCTCAAAAAATGAAATGGAAGCTCTTACTACCAACCATGTGAGAGAATATGTTTTTACTAATACGTGACGATACAAATTTTGCCGGGAAACCGCCTACTAATTGATAAACGCATATTTGGTAAATTATCATATCTGTCCGGCCTGGATAGATATCGCGAAAGCACTTAAACATTGAACATTTGGGCATATATTTCTGCTTTTTTGGGGCCAATTTATGTTGAAGTATTGCCATCTAAACCTCTGAAGGCAATATTTAAACAATATTGAATGTATATTTTGCACCCAAAACCCTTGAACCGCAATTTTACCACTACCGGTCTATATCTTTAAGTACAAAGTGCAGATGAATATACATTACAAAGCAAATTCAATTTCACTCAGTATCATAAAAAATGTTTCAAATTCTGAAAAAATGTTCTTGGGCATGTAATTTTTATATTCTTTACGTGAGCGCAAAACTCTGTCGAGCTCCTGACGACGGATAGTTCGAAATGTCCAGCCACTCATCCTCTCCAAGCGCTATAGTTCTCCTTAGAACTATAAGCTAAGAAAGATAACCAACAGTCTTTTTCAAGACTACACAAACAGTCCTTTTCAGGACTACACACCCTCAAGAAAGATTACAGAGAGTCCTTTTCAGGACTCCTCAATCCTCTCTCTCTCTCTCTCACATGGTGCACCCGCAAGCCTACTGTATATCTGTCAAGCTCAACGTGTAAGAGCCTTGTAAACAAATTTGCACAAGAATTATAACACAATGTAAGCTTTACATAATTTATGTATGATGTTACAGTGTACCTTGATATCTCCCTCTGCTTCAGATAACTTTTGGTGTAGATCTACCAGCTCGAGCTCAGCTTTCCGATTCTTCGCTCTAGATTCACATAGAATCTGCACAAGGGTCTGTATGAAAAAAGTAAAATATTTAACCAAGTGTACAGACAGAAATCAAATAAGAAATAATTTGTCAAAACAAAACAAAAGACATTATACTACACTTGTATCTTCTTGACATTCAAAATGTAAATTTGAATGAATAAAGAACATTTTTTTTAAATATATTCATGGCTGATAAAAAGATAATACCTTGTGTGTACTGATGCCACAGCAAAGCAATGAAACCTTTTCACTACGTTATGTTTTTCATTTGGTCCTATATCTGAATTGTATTCATATAACAAATCTACAAAGTTCCTTTGTTAATTTATGTGATTAGTGTGTTTTCCTTATTTTGTAATTTCGAATTTTCATTATTGTATTGAATTCATTCTTTATGTATCATTGCTAGTTTGCTACCTGTTTTGAGTGTAAAATCACAGAAATAATATTCACCTGGTTATAATTTAAAAAAAAGAATTTCATAGTTTCATCCTTATTCTATATTTAATCACCAATACTGCAGCGTCATGTACTTCATTCAACATTATCTTAAACAAAGTACCGGTAACAGTGTATACTGTATGGTATGAAACACAACCTATTTATGGCTATACACACGCATTTGTAGGTTAGTACACCAAGGGTTCAGTGACACAAAGACGTAACTCCATTTTGAGAAAAAGTGGTTTATATGTAACTGAGCACTGGGGCCTTAAGGAGTTAAGTCTACCGGTATGTTTCACTAGCCATTGACTTCAATGGGGTGTTGGGTGGAGATAAGTCTTTGTGTTTCCTGAAAAGCCCATTTTTCTGAACATTTTGATATCAAATACTCATTTTGGCAAAATATGGAGTTACGTCTTTGTGTCACTGACCCCTTGATACATGTCTTTCACATGACAACACACCTGTATTCAATGAGTCATAAGTACCTATAGCACAGGCTATTGACATTAGGGACACACAGCTGTGAGCAAGCAATATCAAATGTCAAGCCTAGTAAAAACAAATAAAGCACTTACAGAGTAAATGTAATATATTCTATGTACATGTACACTGTACAGGGTACATGTATATGAAGGTTATGTTGAGTAATACTGATATACAGGTACATGTTTTGCTATGCTGCATTGTAAATTAATAGATATGATATACTGGTATATGTTTACAAACAGAATATTGATTTATTACTTTGCATTGGAAATTGATTAATATGATTTATATGTTTATAAACAGATTATTGATGGATATCAATGAAGTTTAACTCTTATTATGCCACAGGGCTAATCCCCATTGTGCCAAGCCCCAAATCCCCTTGTGCCAGGTTGTTTTGGAGATAATCTGACTAATGCGATTGTTCTATGAAGAGCGAGTGCAAAATACACAGCACAGTCCAATGAGCATGAACAATAACTGCTATTACTAATGCTGCATTGCACGCACATGGCACTCAAGCGATGGCTCTCTCGCATATACAAAGCACTATAACGAGTGTGCATGCAGCCTTATGCCGGCAGGCTATGAGTTAATAAATACAATACAATACATGTAAAAGCGAGTGTACATGTAGTTCTATTTATATATATATATAATTCATTGTTTACCTCATTTTTTCATGTATATCCTACGGTACTTATGTTGTACTTTTGTGTGCTTCATACTTTTATGTGATTTTTCTTCTTTTGCACTAGTGTGCCGCGAGTATTTCAAGTAGATCTTTTTGTGTATGTAAGAACTCATCTATCGGCACATACCGTCCCATGTGTCAAATTATCTGAATTCTCCTATCTACATAATGATATACATACGCTGTAGCTGCATGTTGATTTTTTTTCATTGTAACATTGTATCTCAACACAGATCGAGGGGAGCTCTTGACCAGAATACTGAGATCCTGTTTTTTAAACATTTTTACAAATCTTAAATTGGAAAAATGTATTCTTAAAAATGTGAGAAGCCAATTATTCTTAACCCCTTCCCTGCTGTGGTAAACCAATACCACACTACATTTTTCAGTGTTGAACAATATTTTTGAGCTGAGAAGATCTACACTTTTCTTCCCTATTTAGAAACAGTTCCCTCAATCTGGAAGTTTTCAATGTAAAGTATTTTATGTCCAATGCATCAATGAAACAAAGCATTTCTAATAAAAAAAAGTAATCAATCTATTACCGGTAAGTGTATTCATAACCCAAAGCAAGGAGAACCTGAATGGGTCGAACATTCCTGTATTTAAAACATCCTATATGTATGTAAGATGTTTTCCACAGGTCACTGAGAGAGAAAATACACTTCATTCAATTTCATTTATCAACACTCACATGATTCCTCCTCTCTGCTAACGGGTCACCATCATGTAGAGATAATCCAAGAGCCTAAAGGAATTAGCAAAAGGGCAACATTATAAAAAAAAATTTATTATTAATCATTAGATGACTGACAATAGAAAGAACTCAAAGAAGCATCAACTTTGTAAGCTTTTTTTAAAAACAAAAATCATAACAGATATGCTATCATTTTAAAGAGGATGAATCAATCTTTCACACAAAGAATAACAAATGATCAATGCACATCAACATTTTATAATAACTGATAGGAAAGTTAGGTTTCCCCTTTCACAGGAACACACTGTGTAGACCCATTTAAATTTTGACATATAGATTTACATGAAAATATACAAAATAACCATTTTTAAATAAAAATATAAAATGACAAATTACCAAACAAACAAGTGATTAGAATACTTCAACCGATTTAACAAACTCTTGTGTTCAATATCTGAAATATCTTAAATACAAACTTTTTTAAATTTCAAAATGAATAATTTCTATTATATCTGATAAATTTCCTCACCCTTTCTCTCTCCTCATATTTCTTTCTCTGTTCATGGAACTTTTCTCTGAGTTGTTCAGCCATGAGTTTGTACGCATCTTTCTCTTGTCTTACGTTATCAAGTTCCTTCGCAAGAACCAGCAGAGCATCTGATTTGGCTTGGTGCTTTCTCTTGCAAATGTTGAACTAAATGCGGACATAGGAAAGGCAGAAGCAGGGATTTGTAGATCATTGAGGGAAAAAAATTAAGTGAGTACACATAGACTAACAGCTATACAATAACCTGTAGGAGTACAACATCAAATGTTGGGTTGATTCGTTTGTAAGTATATTTGCATCAACTTGGTTTTGAACCGAGGACCTTCATGGTACGAGACAAGTGCCCTTCCACTGAGCAATTACATCTAAAGGATGAGAAGTAGGATAGGACCTATTATAAGATGATGACGTGGATTCTAATCAAATGTGACCAGGCATTTATTTTGCCTAACACGTAAATTTGATAATGACCGGTCATTAGTAAAATGGTGTTATAAAACATCATTTTATATTAAAAACAAATAAAACGTAATCTTATAAAAAAAATAATACACATCATTTTGTTCGGGCATTAGTAAAATTACCTACACTTGGTGCCTTCAAAACAGTCCAAACACCCTTTGCTACCGCCTCAAGCGTGTTAGACTGTTTCAAAGTTACCTTGTGTGGGTAATTCTTACTAATGCCCTCACTGCTGTGTATTATTTGTATACCAGGACATGTCTGGGGAAGCCCCCTTTTCTTTGATGACAAGCAACCCATTAAATTATTAAACTTGACATTTAAAATTTAAAATTTTGCCTTGGGTGATTTTGTTCTGGTAGCACATAATGACTCTGGTTATGCGCTGCCTTGTTGCTGAGGTACGAAAACTGCTTTAAAACAATTATTATTGTATGCTGAAGTCAATGGCTGAAGTACAGTAGTAGAGGGCAGCAAATATTAATTTTTCATATGTGGCCATATTGGTTAGGGACTATGAGGTTTTATTATAACCTTGTACATTAGTTAGATGAGTCGATTTGTAAGCTGAACAGAATTTAAAATGTCTTTTAGACTATTATTGCGTTGTCAATTTGATACTTACTTTATGATAATAGCAATTAGGATATTATACGAAGACGCATGCAAGAAGTTTGCCAGAATTTAGCGAACCCCCTGGGGCCAGGGTGAATTTGGACAATTTAGGTTTTGTTTACCTGCTTCTTCACGCAGGGGTGTCGGAACAAAGTGTCTGAGGATGAGCATCGTCCGCATATCCTCGTTAACGCGGACAAATGCTTCCTAAAACCTTTTTTCCTTCAGGGCTCTGCAAGTTTTAGGTTCTGGATCCGCCCGCTGGCATTGCAAAAAAACATAATAAACAACGTCTACTTTTATGGGTTGTCCGTCTTCCTGAGGTTTTATTGCTCATAATGTGAAGGTCTCTGTACAAAGTCAATGTGAAACGCATCAAGAAAATCATCACTGAATCCGTTTTTCGCATCGTCAACGCGCCGAAAATGCGGACGATCCTAATTTTGGCGGATGCTAATTAAGGCTAAGTGAAATAAATATCATATATTACATTATCACTTAACCCAAGGCTAGGTGCTTACCAAAAAGCTGAATAAGTATGAAGTTTACTGATTTTGGAAGACTTCCAAATTATGAATTTTCCTGATTTTTTAACATCGGCCAACATGCAACAGTAAAAGTAGCCTAGATTTCTAGACCTAAAAGCTAATTTAAATAAACTAATAGAGTAAAGTACCCGGTTTTCGGCCACTTAAGACAAAATCCTATTTATTGGACTCTTTACTTCCTATTTATTATCATTTCTTGTTCAAATCATGAAGCAAATATTATTATTATTTAAACAAACAAAAAATCCCCCCAAAAAATCACGAATTGCCATGACAATATTCATTTCAATTTTCACTGTTTTGGAGCCGGTTATCGGCCGAGCGTTTCAGTTTACGGCCGCATGTACAAAGTCAATAGGAAGCGCTCGCGCGCGCCGTGCGTTTCTGCGCTGATGTATAGCACAAGCGGGCGGAGCAGGTATCCCACGCCGGAGCTCCCGGGTGCTCGCCTGACCGAATACAGGCACAGCAGTGATCGGAAGTTGGAATCTGAATTAGACGGACATATCGTGTGTGCGTCGCGGTGTGCGGCTGCATTGATTTAATACATGCGATGAGATACTTTTGAGCTTGCGACCAGCACAAAATCGGGCTCTATATCTGAAAAATACTTGAAATAAAGCTCATTTTATGGTACCCATATTTCTTACATACACGCGTAAGAAACTCGATTTTTCAGATTTGGGTAGCGGGACCGCCGATTACATCGCTAAAATGTGATATTTTAGGATATATTTTTCATTGCAAATGTGGTTCTTCAGTGACACTGGCATGGTATGGTATGTGTGGGATATGTGTTATGCTATTATGCGATGTATTTTAAAGTGATTTTACCATGTATCCAACCAATTGGCCGAAAACCGGAGCTGACCGATTACCGGGTACTTTACTCTATTGAATACATGACTCTAAATTTAGATATTTAATATCACATACTTCTAAAACACAACCCAAGTGAGTCACAACAACTTAAAGTTTGATAAATTAGGACTTTGGGGGAAATTGGTTGATTGACTCGTAGTCGTACTCGTGTCAATCCTGCGGTTGTTGAACACAACAAATTCCATGATGTATGGGACTGAAATGAACTCGCACAGCTGTTTTCAGTTGTCAACAACATTAATAATAATAGTTAAGAGAATTTTTAACAATAAGTCCTTGAACTTACCTCTCCACATAACTGTTGCCACTCTTCACGACTTCTTGTAAATGGTTCTTGACCATTTTTACGCCGTCTTCCACTTTGTGATTCTCGAAATCCTGCCATTTTTGTGATTTTTCGCTGCACTCAATCAGTGAACATAGCGAGCTACTTTCTAGTTCAGTCCCAATCGACTGATGGTGCCCTTGAGAAAGCTAAGACAAATTGCAATAACATCAATTTTCCACTGGTGCCCGAGGAATATTTAGAAGTACATATTTGCCTTGATTTTTTATTAGAAGCTAGAAAATATCATGTGGCTTGTAGAGATTTGGAACTTTGCATTTTAGATTTTTTAAGCATAAATCTGAGCTTGCTAGCAACCCTCTTTTCTCAAACGCCGGGGGGGGGGGGGGGGGGGGGGGGAGCCTACTCAGATTTGGTTTGGACGAAACCCCTACCCATTTTTAAGAGTCATTTACGGGATTTTTTTTTAGGAAAGCCCATTATTTTTGCAATTTTTTGGGTGTTTTGCATGCTAAAATATTACAGAAATTTTGAAAAAAGGACCCATGTTTAGGGATATTTTGTTAAAAATGGGACCCAATTTTAGGATTTTTTGTGAAAAGGTAACCCATTAGAGCAGCACACTCTGTATGTCTTAATATGCGGGGGGGGGGGAGGGGGGGGGGCAACGTTCAAACATCATTTATTCAATTTTGCGGCATTTCACTGTATATGGATGGAGGAAGGGATGACCCCAAAATAGAACAATATTTTTCTAGCGTGAAATAGTAAAAATGAGGATAAATATTAGCTTAAATTGAGTTCTCCTTCCATTTTCTACTTATTTACTTATTTGTTGGTCTCAGAAAGGTAATCTCATCGACTATATACACAACTCTTATTGTTGACACTTTTCAGCGTGAAGAGGGATAGGAACTTAAAATTTAGTCTTTTTTTCCTCCATCTCCCTTTCCTTTTCTTTTTCTCTTTCCTATTTTTTTTCCATGTTGGATAGGCATTTCTTTCTTTTCTTTCTTTATTTCTCTCTATATTTATTCGTTTATAAATATTTTTTCTCTTTCCCTTTTCCTTCTTTGTTTTTTTTCTTTTCAAAGATACCGCTGCGCCACCGAATACGAACTTTGTCCAAATTAGAGATGGATAATTTCAGCTTGTGCGTCACGCTTGACTTCCCTCGATCCTTTGTCGTGTAGACAGGGATAAAAATCAGTAAAATATCTTATTTCGACCGCATTATTATTAAATCAAAATACTATGGCGATGCAGCCACATAATATGGATCCTAGGCTACCCTTGAAAATTCAAGAAAATGTGACGGATTTAGGATCTCTTACTCGACAAGTGTTGAGAAGCTCCAAGTCCAATGAAGTGAGTACCATGATCAGTCATGTATAGATATACGAATAGCTGTGAGGAAGGTGTATATGTTAGATGCAAATGCGCATCCAGTTGGTGTCGCAGCTGTGATGATGTCGCCGGGCATTCCCCCGATTTCATCAGTTCAGGGAGGGCGCCCTTTTGTATCTACGAGTGCGTGACGTCATACGCATAAGGTCTATATGTTACACTGTTTACACAGTCTTACTTGGGGCTTTATAGCCTCCTAATTTAGAAAGCAATAATCCATTGCCAAGAGCAAGTATACTATAGTATAAATTTGTCTTTATTAAATTTAAAACTAATTTGATGAATGGAATCTAAATTAATTTGCAATCGTTTGTCATTGATTTATGTAATTTAGATTTGTTCTTGCTGGCCATGTTTGTTTTTCTTCCTTTTTTGAAAATGAACAAAAATGATGTATCATCTTTTCTTTCTACCTTTTTTCTTCAAACTCCTAGATGTTGCTTCATGCAGCAAAGAATTTTGCTTCCCAAGAAGGAACTGTGGAGAGCTCATTGCAGGTTTGTGACAATCAATCGGGAGTGCATTTTTCATTGTTTATTTTCATTATTGGTGATTAAAGGTAAAGACCAGTTTTGGAAACGCCCCCTTTTCAAAAAATGAAAAGGAAGCTCTTATTACCAATCATGTGAAAGGATATGTTTTGACTAATACGTGATGATACCAAGTTTGCAGAGAAACCGCCTACTAATTGATATATTTGGTAAATTATTACAGTATATCTATTTGGACCTGATAGATATCACGCGTGCGGCGCGCACGTGCACGCACCGTGTCGCTTAGTCCCATATCTTTCTGTGTACAGTGCTTGTAACTTTACCAAGACTGGGCAAAATTTCTTATCATTTTGATGATTCCAGAACCTTGCAGTACACACCAATACTTATTAAGCGCTATATAAAAATTAAATTATTATTATTATTATTATTATATGCTAGATGATCAACTGTTTCTGATCGATTCCACAACGTTTCTTTCACAATGCAATTGCATGACCATAACTGGTCTTTATCTTTAAAAGAAATATCTGGCAAATTTATTTCCCGGTAAAGGTTTATATTGAGAACAATATTAAAATAAAATTATGATTTATATTTAAAGTTGCATGATATTCATTATTTAATGATAGCGAAAATTATCAATATAATTGCATCCATGGTTGTTAAAACAGATCCATGGGTGCCTTCCAAAAGCAAGGAATCTGTACATGACTTGTAATATTACATATTTTATAGAACAATTTTATGTTCTTACATTACCTGCATATTTTATTTATCTTTACAGACACTCAAGAAAATGGACATATTAGCATCTCATCTCAGGTTTCAGTGAGTATTGACTCTAATACAGAGTTAGAAAAAGGAGAGAATTTGTTTTTTATTACAGAATGTAGATTGCTATTTTGTTTTATTTCTTTAAATTTCAGGAAAGTACCATGACTCCTGGTTCGATTGCACATTTTACTTTGAAAGTTTAACATAGTGAACATTTGTGGGCAAATTTCTCATTTTTGTGGTGAAAGAGATAAATGTAGACAAATTACTTTTTTTAAATAATTATGGAGAGATTGCTGGTGAACATGGAAATATCTACATGTATGTAGGAGAGAAAATTTAGTCATTCTATTTTCTGTTCAGAAAAAAACAAAGTGTTTTCAATGTCTGGAATATGTAATACTGACTATGCTGTTCTTTTTTTTTCCAGGGCAGAGGCAATTGAAAGAAAGTAAGTGAAAAAGTCTTGATGTCATTTACTTAGGAATTGGAAAATGTTTTATCATAGTTGTTTGGTGTTAAAGAGAGATTCATATGCAACATCTACATAAATACATATGAGAGAAATTTAAATCTCCTGTTGCATTTTGTTTTGTTCTATGCACAATGCTATACAGTGCGTCCCAGAAAAAACGAAACCGAGAAGTATCGATGTTTTATTTTCATAATTTTAACAAACGAATTCGTCTTCACTGGGTGCCTGCCGTAGCAAAAAGCAGATTTGACAAAAGACTTAACTCCGTTTCGTTGACAATCAGCCATGCATGAAGACTCTCGTCTACGGCTGATTGTCAACGAAACGGAGTTAAGTCTTTTGTTAATTTCGTTTATTGATACGGCAGGCAGCCAGTGAAAACGAATTCGTTTAATAAAATTATGGAAATGAAAGCACTACTTTAAACAAACAGAACTCTGTCATTCCTCGCTCATTTTTCCTGATTGAGGTATCATATGAAAGGGCAGAAACTCAACTTTCTAGAATTGTGCATTTTCCTTCGAAATTCAGATACCGCCCGCCAAATGTCTTTTTGGTTTCCTTCCTTCAAATTGCTTTTAATCACTCATGCGTGAAATATGCATCATCTGAGTAGCATCAACTGAAAGAGGAGACTCTAAGCTTTCCAAATATGTATCATTCATTAATTATAGTTGTGATTAAGTTATGATAGAACATCGATACTTCTTGGTTTCGTTTTTTCTGGGACGCACTGTACAGTTTATTTTGTTTCATTTGCTGTGTATGAATATTAAAGCATTTCTATATTCGCATCAAATTGTAATGAAGAAAAAAAAGTGACATAATTTTAGGCATTATTACCATTTGCTAACTAGGAATCACTGGGGGCTGGGGCATGTGGCCCAAAATATAACCTTTTAACAAATTATCGGCCATTGATATTCAATCTTGTGATAGTCTTTACTTTCAAGTGTAATAACCATCGTCATTTATTTTACTCGAACCCTTTTTCTTTCTGAATTGATTCACATTTTCAGTGTTGAAGTAATGGACACCCTTCAAGATCAACTGAGCACGCTCCAGAGATGACAGCCAACCAATCAGGAAGCATTAGTCCCGGCCATCGCGGACACACCTCCTCCGTTGTAAAAATGACACGATAGTGGAGACAGTAAAATAAGAAATCTCTGAATATTCATGAGACAATTGCCGTGGAGGCTTTTGCATGCACTTACTTGCGATCACCAACATTTAAGTTAGACAGGATGCAGAACTTTTTGTTACGGTGTCTTTGCATATACCAGCATTCAGTGTTAATTCACCCAAGAGGAGAAATTCAAAGTTCAAGTTTTTACATTTTGAATTATGTGGCAAAACAAAATGATTTTGCAACTTGTGATCAGATTCAAACCGTGAAGACTTTCACATTGCAGGCCAGTGTGTTTATGCAAAGAGTCCAAAGCTTGTGAGCAGTTTCAAACTGAAAAAAATGAATGGATTTTTACAACATTGGATCATAAACCAGTCAGTGTTTTGTTTGGAGTAATCAAGGCAGTGCACCGAACACAAAGAGGTAGCGCTGTTAAGAAATGGAGGCTCGCATGTTATCCAGTTTCTGTTTGATGGGCCATTCATGGGTACCTGGCAGGAATTAATTCCTTGAAATGCTAGAGCCCTGTAAACGCAGCTAGGCTATTAAAAGCCGGGGTAATAATTATTATTAACTGTATCAGACATCTGAGCAGGTCAATTTTTAAATGTTATTGCCCTCAAGGTTTGATGGATAAACCAACAATTACAATAAATTAGTCCGCTCAGAAAAGTCAATGGGATTTTGTGTGTAATTTGGCGGGCAATATAGGTTATACAGTAAACCAATGCGCAAATATTTTAGCCCGCTCAGAAGAGTCAATGGGATTTGTGTGTAATTTGGCGGGCAATATAGGTTATACAGTAAACCAATGCACAAATATTTTAGCCCGCTCAGAAGAGTCAATGGGATTTGTGTGTAATTTGGCGGGTGATATATGTTATACAGTAAACCAATAGACAAATATTTTAGCCCGCTCAGAAAAGTCAATGGCAAAATGCATGTTAAACTAGTGAGCAATAATGTAGATCCAGTTGTAATTTACATCGCGCATCAGCTACTGTAATTTACATCGCGCATCGCATATAAGAAAATGCGCACTTTGCGCCAACTCCATTGTGACGTAACAATGACACCTTAGGCAAACTGTTTGCAGTGTATCGAAAATCTGTCAAACACTGGATGAACAGTGCTGGTTTGACAATGTTTTTGCAACTTCTAATGTTAGGAAACCCTGTGTAGCCTACATAATTTAAGAGTATAAGATAGTAAGAGTTTCTTGTTTGCTCTAGATGTCTGATGTGGTTAATAATAGTAATATTGACTGCCTAATTCAGGGCAATACGACTTGTCATATATCACCCTCACCTTCGGTTCGGGCGATATATGTCGTATTGCCCAGAAGGCAGTCAATATTACTTAAATATGTGCCCCTCAGAATAGAATTGTCTAGATAGACGGCGCTATATAAATGCCCGTTATTATTATTCTGTTATTAATCACCAGATTTTATGTGTTGCAGATTTTTTTTTAAAATCTGTTCCTTCTTCACAGATGTCATATGCACATGATTGAGAGTACTTGGATGTGGATTATTAAATGAAACCCAGGTTAGATCTGATGAGTATCTTAAATATCAGTATTACCTAATTAAATCAGCTGAAAATCACTATATCTCCGGGTAAGACCTGTCAGCCCAATCTAAATTGGTTCCTAGTTTCTTGTCCTTTCTGTTGCTTACATGAATGAAAAGTTCAACACATTAGACCTGTGTTCATTGTAAAAAGCCTGTGTATGTCCATAAAAAATGAATCATGAGGTGTTTCATTCCAACAAGTTGTAGAATCCACTTTTAACAAGAAGATCACATTTTATAACATTTAAATTATATGCATACTATTTTCTGGATAGGTTATTTTTGGCAACGTAAACCAAAAAAAAATCTATTTGAGCATACCATTCCCCTCCTATAAAGACAAATAACACCACACTGCAAATTCAATTAAGTGATCAAAATACATTTATTTCCAAGTCTCCATACCATAGATAAAGGTTTTATACAAAACAAACATTCCTTCATTTATTTTATATATTTTGTGTAATGTTACATGTACTGCTTTCATAAAAAACCTTGTGAAATCAACCTCTGTCTACATGAAAATAAACTGAGTGACAATGTTATTTGTTTATTACATTTCCAGGGTGCATAAGTGCTTTGTTTTGCTTTTTCTTTAAGATACAAAATGGCAGGAAAAAACGTAGCCAAACCACATCTATTTGAACTCTTTATCATCTTTGATTGAATAAAAGAACAAGCCAGAGTGAGCTTCAATTGAACAACTTCAACACAAAGAATATGAAATACAAACTCCAAAAAACGTGGCTTGCTATTGTTGATATCCACAGTTAAGTATTCAAAATGTGTCTGGTTACCCAAGATGATAAACTGTTATCTAGCATTTGTCATGTCAACATCAAGTGCACATTTAAATGTAAGCTTATTCAACGTTCTTAATTCCCTCATTTCTTTGTTACAACAACGAAATATGGATTTTTGCTAACCATTCCTGAAATAATGACTGATTTTATCCATAGTACATGAAGTATTATTCATTTAAAATATATTTTAGTTGTATATATGCATAAAAAATGACTGCTGGCATGTGTTACATTCAAGCAGAGTATACTTGAGACTTGTACAAATATTTGTTTATAAAAAAAAAGGATGAACTTGATGAAAGTGAACATACATATGAATGCTAATTTCAGATTTACGTTATATAAAAGTGCAATATATGTCAATGTTTACTACAGTAGTGAAACAGATAAACATTTATTTGTCAATTGTTAGTCTTTATCAAAAGGTTGCTACAATAAAACAGTGGAATAAATGTAGTCTTGGAAGTTCTTTTTCATTCTTTAACTACTGGGGTACAATGTATGCACTGAAGATTTTGGCATTCTGCAACTTACAAAACTTTAATATTGTATACCTCCTTTCACATACAATTCATGTATTATTATTCTTCATAGATGTCTAATACTTTGGGAGTTTAGCAAAATGAACTCACAAACACAAAAGGCACAATTATTGGTAATATCATCAACTTAAAAAATGTAATATGATTTATTTGAAAGAAAGCTTGATCAATAGTAATTACTAGCTCCTTAATACCATGGTGATTAGGTTTTAACCATCTGTATTATTGTTAAAATTATGATTTTAACAATAATGCATTTAGCGTTCCAGATGCGTCTTTACAGATAAACTCCAGTTCTGGTAAAAAAAAGAAAATTAATTCTCACAGAATCAAACGAAACTTACACTGAATGTTCAAGATTACAAATAAAAGACATGTGCCAAACAATTTTGGAAGAAAATGTATACTGGCTGAGTAATGAGCATAGAAAGACAAGGAAATCAAGGTAGTACCAACCCCGACACCATGTGTGTTGTCCCATATATAGCTTTCTGTGTCGGTGCTTGTTACTTTACCAAGACTCGGCCGAATTTATTATGATTTTGATGACTCCAGAACCTTGCAGTGCACACCAATACTTACATGCTACATGATCAACTGTTTCTGATCCATTCCACACCTTTTCTTTTACAATGCAATCGCATTACCAGTACTGGAGTTTATCTTTAAGTGCCACAAGATTTCACTATGCCACCGTAATTAAATTTACCAGGAGTTCAAAACATGTATTGTGTATAGCCTTCAATTGCTTCAATGGAAGAAAAAAATATTCAAAGAGAAGACAAATAAATTGTTTTTCAAATGTTCAACTCTTGAAACTTTACACTTCCCTTCCCTTGGTTCAATGCATGAATTTAAATCAAAGGTTAGAATTAACTTAGTATGCACACTAGGATAATTAAGGCAAGTATTACGAGGCATATTGAACAAAAGAGAGAAGAACAAACCCATTAAATTTGACACATCTATCTTTGCTCAAATCAAAAGGACAGATTGTTGTACAGTGTACTGCTTTCATATACTACACATATTAACTTGTAATGTAAAAAAAATCAAGAAAAAAAGAAAAAGAATGAGAAATACAAAATAAACATAAGAACACACAAAATTAGAAAAACACCAAACACTAATTAACTACATTGAAACCAAAGATATAACCAACAATTTTGAACCAAATATCATTTCAAAACAATATTAAATCTGAAGTGCTATTAGACTTTGACAATTAAATATGGTTTAATCTGATACATTGCTTTATGTAGATTTGATTTCTTATATTTTGTTGACAAATGGGACAATTTTGCACTGGTAAAAAAAATCAAATGAGAATTTCACAGTACTAAATTTTTATTTTTTGTGCAACAAATCAAATTTCTTCATCTTAAAAGAACAGAAAAGATTAACAACTTCATTAGCCGAAAATCAAGAAGAAGTTTGTTTGCAATTTGAAACAGAACTTCTGTTATTACCTGATTGAGCCTCTGTAAATACATTAATCAATGGGAGCATGTCACTTATCAATGTGTTGCAATAGTGTAACAAATGTAGATAAGTATGTGTAATTCCAAAAACCACACAGGTAGAATTGCCCAAGAGTACTGAGTAACTGTTTATTAAAAATATATCGGGTAATAAGCTTCACAGAAACATCAGCAAATCCATACTATGTTTTTTACTGTTTTCATATCATAGATTCATATGAACCATCATTAGCAAGGGTGAATTTTACACATAAAACTAAGCAAAACGTGAGCATGACCTAAACAACAAATAAACGTACAGTTCCTATAATTTGGTAATCAGTTTTAACATTTTCTCCTGCCGTCTTTACATAAACCTGGCCAGTTTCCATACAACACCAAATACAAGCTACACAATTAATGTCATAGCAAATTTAAATGATAGCTGTAGTGCTGTACATTGTCAATCATAAAAACAGTACATGTATGTGTTGCCCAAATACAAAACGGGTTTTAAATTCACATTCAATGATGCCTTTTCTGACATCTCAAGAAACGTCCCCTCTTAAAATTGATAGATTCTTAGTCTGAATAGTCAACATATGTTCTCTCTAGCTAGCATCACTTTACAAGGAATATAAGATGGAAAACTGAGGATTGATGTGGAAAGATAATACTGATCAAACATTTGTTATTTCAACTTCACAATGCATACAAGGGAGTGGTAATCACATCTTGGGTCCAGTGACTCGACACAAGCCAGTAATAAAGAGCAATGTTAATTCTCAATAAAGGGTACACCAGTCTGCAAGCAAAGTACACTGAAGAATATTGGGCAATTTCATGCTTGGTTTTGGTGCTTTCACTGCTTTGGTATGCAAATCACCCACAAGATTTAATCATTTGCACAAAGTGATGTGACTGAATATAGTCTTTTTTATACTAAACACACAAAAAAGGGTGGCATATTTGAAAATTTAATCCATTAGTATGTTTTGCCAAGTTTATAATGACACAAGGAATAGGACTAAAGTATTGCTACTGGTATGTTGGTAAAATAAATGGTTAACACAGGGGTCAAATGTCAAAGAGTTTCTATGACTGAACCAATATGGATACCATTTACTAAATATTCCTTTCTTCAAACATCTCTTAAACCCTAAACTGAAATCTTGACATTATATCATTTATATGATTTATGCTCCGACAACAAATGCTCCTTTGTCAATGTCAACACTAATCAAATTTCTAATCCTGCACCTAACACTCTACTCAACCTGAAGCCCTAAATTAGCAAAATTTTAACTAGATTCTCAACCTAACCCTTAATCTTTGTCTTAATTATAATTAACATTCAAACCCTAACCCTTTATCTATGTCTAAATTACAATTGAAAACTCAAACAGTAAGTTGTAACCCAAAATATGATGACAGAGTAAATGAACTATGAACATGCAAAGAGTTTTTTTTATGCCAACACCTGCCCAAGCAGCTAAAAAAAAATGACTTTAATATTTATACATCCTAAACCGAATCTATATTTTAGCCTTTCACTTAAAATTAACTAGGACCTAAAGCGAGACTGTTTGCAATTCATAGAAGCTAGTATAAAACTATGTTCCCAAATTTCGCCTTCTAAAACCGTGCTCCAAATCTGTTGAACAAGTTCGTTAGGATAGGATGGTTTAAACCATGCAATGAGTTTACGACACATCAAAAGGTATTTCCTATGATAGTGTTGTTACGTTGTCTGTTCGGACCCAGAAGGGCATTAGCTTTGTAAAGGAATAAGATTTAAAGGGGGTGTAGCATGACAAGACTACGTATCTTTCCCGTAGCATGACTAGACTACGTGTCTTTCCCATGGCCTGACTCGGGGCCAATTGGTATACAGCTACGGACGACGCGACATGAGTGCAACATACGCAAAACCGAAACGTGAGAAAAACTTTGATCTGTTTCACGAACACTAGTGCGCGTTGAGTCCATTCGTTTACGTGCAGTTGTCCAAAAGAAGTCGTAGATGGCGTTAACCAGTTTTTCCCATGCTACACCCCCTTTAAACAGACAACATATGGTTCTGACACATCTGAGAAATGCATCCGAACCAGAGACATTCGAAACAAGTATTTCATGAAACATTTGCTTTTCCTTCTAATGAACTCTCAAATTCCATGATTGATATTTCAACCTATTCCTAGTATGAAATGCCTTCATCCAGAGAATAAAGTGTTTCTACAGAAGACAAAATATAAGAGACTATCTACTTTTGTTTTGGGTCGAGGAAATCCTCCAATTTCCCCCTGATTTTGGGTGATTTTTCTCAAATTCCCAGACTCTTCCCGGACTAGAAAAAAAAGATAATAACTTTCCAGGTTTCCCCCGATTTTAAGGATAGCTGGGAGCCGTGTAAATACCTTCTAGATGTGTCATGAAACTAATTGCTAATCATATTCCAACATTGGAATGCCAAAACACACACAATCGCCAACCCTTCTAAATTCATTCATAAAAAATGGAAAATAAATCTTGTTTTCTATCTAATAAAAGCGCTTCCTCTGGTGTTCCTGCCTCTTCTGGAATACTACGACGCCGACGATGATACAGACGGCGATGCCCAGGATGATACAGAAGAGGATGAGGAACATTCTCTTCCAGCTTAGCGTTGAGTTCTTGAAGGCTCCTTGAGGATCATCAATGTGATCTGTATGAAGCAGAAAAAGAACAATGGATGGAATCTTTTCCCCTGAAGAAAGATGGAATTTGTGTTTTCTTCTTTAATTTGGCAAACGCTTATGTCTTTCACATGCTGCTATACAATGACCCAAAAATTCCCCTAAAGAGCTACTGAAATCACATACATGGACATTAAAACAGAAATTACATTAGAAAATTCAGTTTACCAGTAGGCCTATATATATTTCATTGGGGAATAAGAATGAAAAGAATAAAAATAAATAAAAAACGTTATAATTGTTGACAAAACTCCAGGATAATTTTGAAGGAGGCATTTTACTAACTAACATCCAGCATAGTCAATCATCCATTAGATATGCTGTTTGGACATGAGAAAAATTACAAGAGACTATACTTAATTTATGGGCCAATGAAATTCCCGGATTTTTCCATAGAATTCAGTGATTTTCTTGTTTCCCGGACTTTTCCCTGACTGGAAAAAGAGGAATAGAAGATGAAACCTACCTCTTGGTGGCGCAAAGTACTGCGCTGATGGTAACAGTTTGCTGTAATCCGTTTCTTTGTCTAAATCAATACCTTCTAACTCGTAAACTTTTACAGAATGGATGTCGTGATTATCTGCAAAGAAGATGAGAAGAGATGAAAGTTATCCTTAAGCAGGGCATTTCTCAGTATCTATACATGTCTGATGTTTCTATCTACCCAGGTGTATATCGGGTCTTTGTGGCTGTTGGTTGAATTCCTTTAATATTCCTTTTACTCAACTGCCGTCTGCTGCACCCGCACCTGCAATTCTCGCTACCCTAAATAGGTACGAAAATCTCGAAATTCGCGAGACGAGGTAATTTTCACTCTCTCGGGTCGTCACTACAACTTCCGGTATAGAGTCCCATCCCAAGTCACGGCCTTCATCCACCCCCATTTTTCAGGGTTCTTACGCTTGGAATCATGAGCCCAGCACTGTGCAGCCTCACAAAAGAAAACCATCGTCACTGATGTCAAAAGACGCAAAAAACAACGAATGAAATGTTCAAATAAACGTTGAAATATTTGCGAAAAAAAAACAAGACCGAGCAGACGACATATTCGGTGCATACACGTTGTGTGGCGACGGCGTTTTACGTTTGCGCTATCGCGCCTAGTAATATAGCGCCTGCACAGGAAGCTGTAATGTCGAAAAGCTATCCCATAATGCAATGCGCGTTTTCAGGATTTTCCCCGGATCTCGGCAGAATCGCTATTTGGGGTAGCGAGAATTGCACTGCACCCACTTGATCACTAGGTTTTAGCAGGAGAGCTTTGTTGCTAAATATTTTGTTATATTTTTTTTCACGAGACCGCCACCATTTCCAGCCTTACAGCTCACAATGGTGGTCTCCTGCGTTCTGAAATTTATCTCTTTAGTTCAATGAAAAATATATACAAATATCCGTTATACTTGTTTGTATGCTTTGTATTATGGTTATTGTATAATATTCTTTGACACAATTTGCTATATATGTAATACCTATGTAAAAATGTATAACCTTGTATTTGTTATTTGAACACAGAAATAAATCAATCAAACAAACAAACAATTAAACAAACAAGTATACATTGAGTTCCTGTGAAAGGCAATTGAATAGAATAAGGGGGGGGGGTGTACTGTGTGTACAAAATGGTAACAGAAGCTAGTACAAGGTGAATCATTTCCTCTGCTATCATTCAGTGATTTTGTAAGCCCATTTATTATGAGAAATATTTATTATCAATAATAACTTATGGCTTGATTAATACAAATTTAAATGTTGTTAGTATCTTCGTCATCCTTCATATTCTAAACATCACTGCACCAACACCACTATCCATTGAAACCATTATCAACACCACAGTTACTACTAACCACCATCACTACAATAATTCCCATCATCACTACCATCACTACTACCACCACCACCACCAGCAACACCACCACCACCACCACAAGCAACACCACCACCACTACCACTACTACTATAACCACCCCCTATCATCAATACCACCCAAACCACCACTAATCACAACGAGAAATATTAACTCTTTCCTGATTTTGGTCTACCAATAAATCAAACAAAAGGGGACTCCCATACTACGGTAGTCATACAGTGAACATACAGTGTACACGTTTCATAATACTCTCAACAATGTGGCAGTCCATGGCAAATAAAGAGTTAAAAACCCAAGAAATTATGTGCTTACCTGCCAATTGTCCTGTAGCAGCTGAGGCTCCAAAGTAATATCCAGTTGGTATGATTATATTTGTCTGATCTATACAATGCTGCCATTTTCCCTCGCCTGTTATATCCATCATTACCTGCATAAAGGAAATAATTCATGTGCTTGTTTGAGCATTGTTTGTTCACATTGTGAGGTAATTCATGAATGAAGACTTTTAAAGTCACATGGTAATCAGTGTCCTAAGCTTAGGCCTGTTTTCATCAGCTCGAGTTTGCCAAATAACCTGCTATTTTAACTTTCCCGATCGCAAATCATCTAGCTAATTTGCTTCTTCATCAGCCCGCAGTTGCAATTTAGGATATTTGGTGGAGAAAATATCCCGAGAAATCTTGGTCTTGTTTCCAAAATATCCTGCTAATTTGTGCCCATCCAAGCTAGTTTGTAATGAGCGTGTCGGTCTGGTGAAGACCGCAATTTCAAGCTTTGAGATAATATCCAGAGTCTGAAAATAGAGGGTTATTTGGCTAACTCTAGCTGATGAAGACAGGCCTATTGTGAATTGTATCATGATTTGCTGACACCAGATTGGGTTGAATTACCAATTAATGTGTGCACAAGTCTGTTGGGCAGCGAACCTGTTGTCCTACCAGAAAATACTCCAGCTTGCCTTCATATCTCTAGGGTGAGGGAAGTTTAATTACAATGAGAATTCCTTATGACGGTAGGTTACAAGAACTGTCCACTCCTGGTGATCGACGACACCTGTTTTGGGGTAAATACCCCATGGGAACCCACTCCTTAGAACCTTTAATTTAAGAGAAGGCCGAGTTCTGGTTAAGGTGAAAAATAATTGTTGAGCCTTCTCATTTTTTCATGACAGTTTAGATGAATATCTGAAGAAACTTCTCCTGAAATATAACGTAAAGTAGCTGAAAAGTTTCGACCAAACTTTCATGCCTTACGTATGTGTAGTCCAAAATACCAATTTCTGTGTGCAATACATGTAAACTTCCAGCAAGATTGGGTCAATTCCTTATGGTTTTGATGATTACAAAACCCACGCACAAACATAATCAATCTTTCCCGATTGCTCCCAGACAGCTTCTTCCATAATGTAACTGCATGACTAGTACTCAACTTTATATTTAACATGACTCTTCAACTCTCTCTCTCTCTTTTCCCATCATTGTCTTCATAAAGAAAATTATGTACTTTTCTTTAGAAATCTAGCCATCTGATTGGTCGAATATGGAGTCGTGATTTTAGCCATTCCCGTAAAGAAACGAACAATGCCAGTACTCGGTTAATAGCTCATGAGTGAGATTCCCGCAAGATTCTGGGTACCGGGAAAATAGTAAGATTTTGCCGCGATCCCCATTGGTTTACGTGTTAAAACGTAGTTTGTGCAAGCGCGGATACCATACAGTGCTTTTTGTCTGCAATTCCAAAATGATTGTAACCTTCAGTCATTTCAGTGATGTTTTAACCAATCTTTACTCAAGAAAAGGATAAGGTAAGAATTCTTGGTAGATTTTTGTGTCAATTCGGTATATAAAAGACATATCAACTTTTTAAATATTTGAGGCCTGGCTGTTGGCTCTCGGGGAGGTTGCATCCTCCCATGACCCGAGGCACCTGGGTGGGCTGCGCACCGAGGGGTCATGGGAGGATGTAACGTCCCCATGAGCCTATAAAACAACCAGGCCTCTCACAGCAGTCGATATATCTGTATAACTTACTGTTAGTCTGCTCATGAAGTATCTGATAGCAACATGTGTGTTATGGTCTTTGTTCCTGAAGGGGGCATGGCATCCAGCCAGCTCAGTGTGTGTTCCGTCTCGGTCATGGTCGTAGTGTTGGGTGCCGTTGTTGATCTGCGCTGAGATGTAGGGATGTGCATGCTGCAGAACCAAACAGAAAATAATAATAAATAAATAAATGAAATAATAAAATAAATGAAATAAAGAAATAAAGATGAAATCAATAAATAAAGATAAAATAAATAAATTTAATTGAATAAATAAAATGAATAAAATGAATAAAATGAATAAAATGAATAAAATGAATAAAATGAATAAAATGAATAAAATGAATGAAATGAATAAAATGAATAAAATGAATAAAATGAATAAAATGAATGAAATGAATAAAATTAATAAAATTAATAAATAAATAAAATGAATGAAATAAAATGAAATACAAAAAATAAATAAAATAAATAAAATAGAATACTGATACATAAAGAATGATATCATGAATGTGAAAGTATACATATATTAACACAAAAATCAATATCATTTTAGATTCACATTAGGTGAAGAAGAATTCAAATTCCAAGTTTCTTGCCCAGATTTATTGGAAGATTAAGCTTGTTCCATAGTGAGAATGTTTCATCCATTACTTTACAAAATTCAAAATTGAACTAGACTACATGTTATTCTCTGGTACAATCTGAGCCATAATTTAATGCATTTTCAAACAAATATTTTGATTAATATTTCCATTTTTTGTGTGTGGTTCAGATTGAATTTTAACCTGTGAATTTCAAACTTGTAATTTCAACATACAAACCTGTCGTTTTACATGTAAAAACCTTTTTGAGGACCACCCTATTATAAATACGAATTATGTACAGAGAAATGTCTATGAAAGACAGCATGACGTTGAGACTCACGTTGTGTGGACCATTGTGATTGCTGTATGTATCAAAGAAGAGACCAAGTCCAGTGAAATAATCAATGTTTCCAAACACAGGTCCTGTTCAAATGTGGAGAGAGAGGGGAGGAAGAAAGAATGAAATTATCTGCTTTTCAGTCTTGCTGGATGAGATTTTCATTTCCATATTAAATTCGGATACATTCCTGTTTAAAATAATTCTGTTTGCAATGTTATCTGGTTGTTAATTTTATGGCAAAATACAATTTTGTAGTCAGTAGGGGTGACTGAGCTCTGAGCATCTCAGAAAAAGTCTTAAAAATGGGGGAAGGGGGGGGGGGGGAATATGGCCTCATGGAAATATCTTTTTAATAGAAAACCCAAAATAAAATGTCCATTAAAGACTATGTAATATTTTTTACATGGACACCTTTTAACTTTTAATTAATCTGTCTGAAAACTAAAACGGTCAACATACATGTGATGTATTATACTGCTTTGGAATCACTAAAGTACAATAGTAAGACGGAACTACCAGGCGCCAGGGACACACAGGAGTCCAAAATCCATTTTCATTCATATAGGCTGTTAACAGTTCTATCCCAGCTCCCTTACAAAACAAAGTGAGTGCGTAGACCTGGAAAAGGGGAAGCGCAATGTAGACATTTAGGATAAATGTTGTTTACCATCTTTCATGCGTTCTTTGGTGTACCAGATAGCAAAGCCATCTCCAAACAAGGTCTTCCCCGATCCATGCACACTGAAGTGAAGGTGCAGCTCCCAGTGTGGCGACTTATTTGACTGTAAATGAAAGAAAAGAAGTAAAAATGGTAAATTCTTCAGAGGTTTTGGATTTTTCATAAAAAATTAACTACCGGTACTTGAATATTATAATGGCTCTAAATTACACCCGGGTCCATAACAGGATCTTGCATTGGCAATACAAAATCTACACAAATGGAAAATACATGGAAAACAACAGTGTAAATAAGTTCTTGTACCTTTAAATTTCAGATGATATCTCCATATAACGGTTAATATCACTTGGTGTACCATAAATTTATTGGATTGATAAGATATGAAAACAGTGTAAGTCTAGGGGGAGGGAGACACAGACTATTACAATGTAATATGTGATATATTTTCAGTTAACTTGTCTTGTGGGAGTTTTTCATTTGTTTGTTTTTCTTTTGTTTTTATGTTTTGCTTGTTTGTTAACCCATTTTGGTTCTTTTTATTTATTTATTTTCCCCACATAACAAATCATAATCACAGATAAATAACCTGTACCTAGAGTGATATCGTGACAATGTAATTCACTATTCATTTCTTCCTCTAAGTACATGCATCATGACACAATCTCGTGGATTACAGAGGGATAATGCCCATTACAACCTCCATGTACATATCAAAGGAAAAATCATTGGACATGACATGTTCACTACTTACAATACTTGATTTATAACTGCCACTTGCTACAAATTCAACATTTCATTTCCTTCTATTTGAGAAAGTACATGTAGGAAGGAAACTTAAAATGTACATATTCCTTCAAAGTCTTTATGTGTTTGGGGATATCTCTATTTACTGAACTTGGTATATATCTGTGAGTAATAATAGCTTATGACAAAAGTGACAATATGACATAAAGTAAACTTACATGTCCAAATGATTTTAAAGTTTCCAGGTTTAATTTGATACAGAGGCAATAGCATGATCATAACATTCTTTTTATAACAGGTGAATAAAGGGACAGATCCTTATCAGAGGTTGTACAACAGCAACTGCTATTAAAGCTTCCTGTTTGGTTTCATAAACCCTCACTTGATTGATTTACTTTCTATTGTGAACAGACATCATACGTACATGTAATAATCTTCAGATAATGGAATATATGCCGAGAGAAAGAGAACAAATAAATTATAATCATTCCAAGACCCATGGTAAGACTAAGAATATGTATCATGAATACCGGTAAGTCGGTAACAATATTTATAATGCTGTCGTTACCAGCAAATGGAAACAGAACTACATAAAATATGGTGTCACTCCCAACATGACAATCGTCCAAAGGGTGTCTTTTAAAGCTATAGCGCATTGTCAACATTTTTCTTAAAAGGGGTGTTTTTTTCAAGCACTGATCGCACAAAAACCCAAAAAGGGTACCTTTTCAGGTTCACAGGTTTTGATGTTTTCTTTAAAAAAGGGTCATTCCAGAAAAGGTGAGATATGCCATTAGGGTCCATTTCAGAGGTTGATCGACAATGGTCGAGTGGTCGGTAGCACTTGTGTGTGAGAGTGACCCCCACAGGAGTTCTACCATGTGATATGGAAAAGCCAATTGACTCGTTTTAAGCCCTTCCAAAACCCACAGAGCTGTTAAATACTTACCACTTGGTTCCACACAGCTCCTTTCATGCTTTGATGGTCTGGCGTCAGTCTGATGTAGTCATTGGTTACCATGGTATTTCCTGTGATGTCCCACATCGGTAGACTAGCACCGGCCCCTGTGCAGGATTAAAAAAACAAAAATAGACCCTAATAATAAATACAAATAAAGTTTTTAAAAACTTTACAGGATGCTTCATGTAAGTTATTGTAACTAGAATTATCATTCTTAGACTTACTCAGAAAGTCAGATATAATTCTTCTTGAAATTGAGCCTTGAAACTTAACAGGCAAGTGTCAAGAGCACTTTACAGCACTTTACAGCACTAATCTAATGAAAAATCAAGCTGAAATTAAACTTGAATAAAACATGCAAAATAAAAATGATAAAAGTTTGCATTCATCGCAAAAAAGAGTGGTAAATAACGACTTGTCAAAAGGCAATGAAAGGTACCATCATATGGTTGATAATGCAACCATTGAACAAAAATTAGATTTAAACTAGCATTAAGTAGCTAGCATGATCATCAACGACAACGTCATCATTAATCAACATGATCATTTTCATGCAATTTTGCAACCACAACATTCTTGACATTTGTAATCTGTGGAGTTTTCTCTAGAAAGTACTCTTCAAAATCAGAAGTTCCTAACATAAAGGACTAATTTAAACATATGACATTTGCCTCAATAGTGAAGGCCGACACATGTCTAGCTTTTTAAAGTCCTCATTGGCCATCCACTACACGAGCTAGCCGCGCCCGCAGGCCACTCCTACTGAATAGCGTACACATGACAAACCTCCAGTGGAGAGATGGCGGCCAAGAAATAACGCCACGCTGGCAAACAATTCGATCTGTCATGCCCCTAAAATACACCCCAAAATACGCAAAAATACAACAAAAATAACACATATTTACCTGTGTATGGACGCATTAGAGAATGTTCTCGCTTGAGGAATTCATTTGGATTTACCTCATCTCCAAGAGCTTGGAGAAACGTCAAAAATTGCACGACACAGACGAGTAAAATACGTGTGAAAGCCATTGCAGCAGCCAGATTATTCTTTAGTGTGTAGTGTCCCAAGCGTTGATATTGGTGTTAGTTCATTTTTTCGTATTACCGTGTATGTGCACGTCAGTTGTTTCAAGGTTGCGGCTCCCGGTCCCCTGAAAATTGCATAGACAAATCAAAGGCGGATTCAGGGGGGCACAGGGGGCACATGCCCCCGGTAAACATAAGGGGGAAAGGGGGAAAGGAGAAAAGGGGGAAAAGGAGGGGAAAAGAAAAGAGACTGAATAGACAGAAAATTAGGGAAAAGAGAAAGAAGAAGAAAGTGGGAGGAGAGAAAGGGGAGAGGAGAAAAAGGAGAAAGAAGGAAGGGAAGAGAGAGGAGAGAAAAGGCGGAAAAGGAAGAAGAGGGGATCTGACGGAGGAGAGAAAAGGGGGAAAAGGAGAATAATGAGAAGGGAACAGAAAGAAAGGGGGATGATATTATAAGGTGAAAGGGGCGGGGTGGCACGCAATTTTGCAGTGTGCACTAGGGTCCTTCTTGCCAAGCGTGAACCCCCCCCCCTCCTCCTCCCCAAACAAAAAGCACAAGGAGAACCAAATAAAGAGATGGAAAAAGGGGGAAAGAGAAACAAATTGTGATTTAAAGGAGAAATGAAAAAAATGAAAGAGAATTAAACAACGATAGAAAAGAGGTGCGAGAGCATGAGGAATTGCATTTCTTTTAAAAGAATAATGGGATAACGACCATGCAGGGGCGTCACTTGTCAGGATATGTTGTCCGTCAAATTACGCTGCTGTCGCGAAAATGAAAAAAAAGGGGGGGTATGAGAGGAAAAGGGAAAGAAAAGAAAAGGAAGACAGGAAAGAAAAGGAAAGAAAGAAAAGAAAGAAAAGGAAAAAAGAAGAGAAAAAGGAAACAAAAGAAACGGGGGATAAAAGAGAGGAGAGAGAGGGGTAAGAGCCTGAGAGAAGAGAGGTGGGGGTAAGAGAGAGAGGGGGATGTTGGGTGGAGTCACCACGTCGAGGGGGCAAGCAAGATACGAATAGATGATTATGTTGCTATGTCGGGTCCGCGGTGTCGGTATTCATGCTCGATCCTCGTGTACATCAATTCAGAAGTTTGAAGTCGGTGAGATGTATTATGTCGGCCGGCCGGCAATTTTTTCCCTCCGAACTATTACTTTTTATCGGACAAAGAAACATTTTGAAAATTTAGACAATGATTAAGAGTCGGTACAACGAATCGTCTTCTTTCTCTATTAATTTAATGAAACGTCAAAGCTTCCACGCTTCGCTTCAGGCAAGGACCAATAGTAATAATTTAATGAAACGTCAAAGCTTCGCGCGGGAGGGGGGAAACTGAATTCAGACAAAATAATATTAAGGGTTAAAATCAGTACAACGAATCGTCTTCTTTCTCTAATAATTTAATAAAACGTCAAAGCTTAAGAGGGAAACTGAATTCAGACGAGGATTAAGAGTGAAAAACAGTACAAGGAATCGTCTTTATAATAATTTAATGAAACGTCAAAGTTTCCGCGCTTTGCGCGGAAGGGGGGGGGGGGGAGGGGGAGGGGACTGAATTCAGCCCAAGTCCACTCCAAAAATAACTTACTTTCAATAGAACCAGAAAAATCAGACAAACCAATCAAAACAACTTTAAGCAAAGTTGGGAAACTAATAAGAAAGTTATGATTTTTTAATGACATGAAAAACTGTGACGTATGGTCCTCACTATCCACTAATTATTTTCTTTATATTGATAATATAAATTCCATATTTTCACCCTAAGAATCTTATTTCTTTACACCAGCATCCAAGTGGGGGGGGGGGGGGTGCGATTATCAAATTTTCAGGGGCAAAACAAAAATTAGTGCTCCCTACCCCTCCCCCTTCCTGAGCGAAATATCGGCCGGCGGCTCCTTACCACCCCCCCCCCCCCCCCCCCAGCTTATTCACCGGCTGGCCGTTTCGCCGCTAAATATTTTCTCACGAATTGGGCCCCCTCTTTGGCCCCCTCCCCTGCCGCCAGCTGGATCCGCCCCTGCCCCCACAACCCTTTTCGAGCGACGCCCCCGATTCTCTGTCTGTCAGTATGACTCGTATTAATTAATTTCAACATTTTCTCTTTCTCTCACTTTCTTTCTCAGTGCTCGTCATTCCTTTTCATTACCCGTTTTCATGCATTTTCATATCAATATTGAACGTGACATGATCGCATACACGAAAAAAGAAATACGCATCATAATAAATAATAGCAGAATATACAGACTTTATTTTCGTTTAAAGACAAATTCACGATATGAAATATATTTTGAGGGACAAGAGTAATAATGATACTACGATAACTAATACATAGTCTATTGAAATAGGTTCTTACTTCTTAAGTTCTTTTTTAAAAGGGGTATGTATACCTTGATTACTTCCTGATACATTGACAATAGCACAGACTGAGTACTTTGAATGTTTTTCGATACGATTATAATACTTTTGAAGAATAGGCCACTGAAATAATGAATTAATATATTAAATAATTAATTAAATTACCTACCATTGACACAATTATGAATGAAAAATACATGAATATCCATAAAAGTGAGCTTAGACCTTGGAAATAGTGCAAAATTCATTTTGAAAATGCAATGCTAACGGCTGTGTAGTATGCATGTACATCTCTGTTAAAAGGAACACACAATCGTGCTCATTCATATTGGACAATTGTTATGAGTTTGAAAACTTTGAATGCACGAACGTCTAAAGATACATTTATTTAAAGGAGAAAGCAATACTTGTATTCTGAATAAATGCAATTTATAATTTATGGCAGAGAAGTTGACACTGGTTTCTTTTCTGATTATCTGTCTGCCTGCTTGTAACATTACGATGTATAATTTAAAGGGCAAGTCCACTCCAAAAATAACTTACTTTCATAGAAGCAGAAAAATCAGACAAACCAATCAAAACAAGTTTGAGCAAAATTGAATAACTAATAAGAAAGTTATGGATTTTTAATAACATAAAAAACTATGAAAATCACAAAACAAATTGACAACTCACTCGTGAGTCTGTGACGTCATTGCCTCACTATCCACTAATTGTTTTTTTTATATTGATAATATAAATTTCTAATTTCCCCCCTTGAAGTCTTATTTCCTCACATCAGCATCCAGGTTATATTGACAGTAATATGTTTTTGTGTTGATGCACTAATATCGAGTAATTTTTTTTATAGTTAAATCATGAAAAATGTAATTTTTGATAAATTATCTATATGAAAATCTATTATAATATACAATATTCCGAAAATAGTATCAATTTTGTGAAATGTCATGCACGCAATACGATACAAATCATATAACCTGGGCAAAGGCGTGGGAAATCAAGTTTTGGGGATACAAAGGGAAATCAATGGGATAAAAATATATAAAGCGATTGATAAATTATAGGGTGGCAATGACGTCGAAAACTGATGACCAAATTAACAATTTGTATAATTTAAGTTCCATAGTTTTTCATTATATCTTCCTTATTAGTTATCCGATTTTACTCAATTTCCTTGCTATGTTTCTCTTGTTTATTTACATTTATTAAAAGCAAACTATTTTTGGAGTAGACTTAGTCTTTAAAAAATAAACCAGCATCCTAAAGACACAAACTTTGTTAGACGTGAGATAAAGATAACGTTTTTACGACACATCTTTCTCACTGAAAATGGGAAGACATTTTCTTTAGTTAATGGTAAAAGTTGTTGGCATTGCGTTAAAAAGTCTTTCTACATATTTAAAGTCTTGCCGACAATGGCTACAGCCCACGAGAACGACATCCCACTATAGACAGACATTTTCAGTCTCGTATGACTTCTTCCTTCTTTTTATAGTATTTTAATACTTGTTTTAACAGTGTAGAGGCCTAGAGGGTTCAATTAACCATGACTCACGAGACCGATAGCTTAAGTGACCGTCAACCTTCTATCTCCCCTTATGCATTTCTTTGTTTTTTCGGTCTACAAGGCTACAGCCCACGAGAACGACATTCCACTGGACCGATATAATCAGTCTCTTGGCCCTTGGGCTTTCTTCCTTCTTTTTAGAGGGTTTACTTAATCACGACCCACGAGACCGATAGCTTAAGTGACAGTCAGCCTTTTAACTTCCCTCGTGTATTTATTTGTTTTGTCAGTCTCGTCGGCTGTCAGTCTAGTGAACATAATTATTGTCAATCTACAAGTATCAATCTACTGGGTTTACCCCGCCGACATAATTATGTAAGATATAAGATATAATTAATACAATAAATAGTGTCATGAACTTGACTTTCGGGAAGAAAATCAAAGGACTCAGACGGCAGCGTAGATGTAGACGGATACGATGATGTGTGCTTGTGATTGTTGATGTGGAGCTGTCAATCGTGGAATAAAAATGAGACAATTGCGATGTCGGATGTTCCTCATGTTCGTCATCTCTCGCAGTCACATTCCTCAAGGTCGGTAAGTGAGCTGTCCATTCGAGTGTGCTGCAGAAAGATAATAACGATACATGTGATACCAATTTAGAATTTAGATCCGCCAAACGGTCCCGCGACATTTTCTTTTTTTATTTTGGGCTAATTTACTTCTTCATTAAATTATTACAGGCATATAATAATAGGGTTATGGATTTATGGTATAGTGGTTGCAAATGGGTTTTAGAATAGGTTTTTATAAATAAAGGTGAGGAAGAGTATTTTGTCTAGAGTTGAAGTAAAAATCGATTTCGTAGGAAACTGATTGCGGAGCAGCTGTTGCCCGAGTTTGTGACGTAGATAGTGAAGGTAGAATTCTCTCTCTCTCGCGCGCATTCTTATTGAAAAGGAAATTGTTTTGCAAATGGAAGGGAGGAGGGTAGTGAGGAGGGGAGGGCCCGGAGGGAAGAGAGGAGGGAAGAGAGGAGGGAAGAGAGGAGGGAAGAGAGGAGGGAAGAGAGGAGGGAAGAGAGGAGGGAAGAGAGGAGGGAAGAGAGGAGGGAAGAGAGGAGGGAAGGGAGAGGGGGAAGAAGTGTAGGGGAATGTAAATGCGGGGAAATGTGGGGGGGGGGGTGGAATATTATGAAAGGGAGGACGATGGGGTTGAGGGGGCCGTGGAGGGCAGGTTGATATTCAGATTGTTCCATAATTTGAACACACACATTTTTATTCCAGGAGAATCATAATATTATACTGGATTATGAATTCACCGAATTTAGTATTTTGATGCATTTATAACAAGGTTCATTACTCAAGACATTATTAACCAAAAGGTAATACATTATCACGAGCACCCAAATAATGAACATTCAGAATAATAAAATTGAGGTATGATCGCTTTGCAGCCAGTTATGATTACTCTGTCTCTCGGATAGGACTTACCCTTCTTTCAAGGAAGTTGGCTCTTCTCTCCATTGATTTGACCTTTTCCGTCCAGACTGCGTTTTCATCGCACGTGACGCATTCTCCAGCTATGGAGAAAGACAAAAAAATACGTGTGGATTATTATCAAATAAAATATTGGAATATTCAAAATAAATTAGAATTCAATGCTATATCGATAAACAGCGTGTTTCTAGTCATTGTTTGAGGGGCGGGGGGGGGGGGCAATAATGGTCTATCAAAATATGCCCGTTAGGACGATGGAGACCCACTACATCATGGAGTGGCGGGTGTGAGTTACTCCCGCCCCAAACCTTTCTCTCTCTCTCTCTCTCTCTTTCCAATTATCTCCCTGTTTTATTTGTTCTTGACGGGATGGGGCATTTGCCAACTTCCCCTAACTTCTCCTATGATATAGCATTATGTCTAGGAATGTTCCATACCATAATTCAAGACGGTCTTGAGTATGAGCATGAGTATATGAAATCGGAGAGACGAAAGGGGGCGGGGCATGGCAGGGTTCGGGATTTTACATTCTCCGATACTTAAACTTGATTCTATCATGGCATGAATTAAGCAACAACAACAACTTAATCTTACTTACCTCGCTGTTGAACTACCTTCTCCCCTTCGATCGTGGTACAACATGCAATGAACAGAGTAATGATGACAGACAGTTTGAAGCATTGACACATTATTACATTCAACGCCATGATCAGGAGAGAGACGTTGAGAGTTTATCGATAAAGTATTGTTCAAAGCAATATAATTAAGAAACAAACTATAAAGTTCAACCAATGCGTAATTCACCTCAAGGCTCAAGAGCACAAACAGCAGCAATGTCTAGACAACCAAAAGAATGTTTAATGGTCGATTAGTGTTTGCGGAGCTAGTAATGTGCAACCACAGGGAAGTTCAACCACATTCTTCTGCGTCATTCAACGATACAAAATTTATTAAAAACGCCCGATATTTCCGACAGGAAGCTTGAAAATGAAAAACTAGTTCTCGAACGAGAAATTCCCACCGGTTTTTCACAGAACAGCGATCTGTTTCCAAGTTTGAAAGAACATGTACACGCCACAGGTCGTTGACAACTTGGCAGCCCGATGAACTCGAAATCCCCTATGATGATGTATGTCGCCGATCACAAAAATGATGATGATCCAAATATGAAAAAAGGAATAAGGTTAGTAAATTATGATCGTGTTACCGACGATTGACTATGAGGTGATCAATCAGACCTAATGATATGTCTTTCGCGAACCCGGTGTTGAATATTGTGCTGTACGTATTTTTAGAAGTCTGCTGCAAAGGAGGAGGAGGCTTCCACAACAAGTTACCTGTGCACTGTGGCCCTTACGCCTTTACGGGTGGATTATGGTGGATGCGGGGGAAATCCTTTGCGTTGGTTTGAACCTAGCTGTACGAGTGCAAAGGGTTGATTCACCTTGAACTGGATAATGATTTACAGCTGGCACAAAGCACTATATTCACCGTGGCGGAATTCCCGGTATATTGTGTTTACTATTATGCGTGACGTCATTACCGATAATCCCACTATACGTTGACTACTATTCCCATTGTATATTGTCTGTTGTGATTATTTTGGATTGTCTGATATAGTCGTATCTCTAATACGCATTCAGTTCAAGAAACAATTAAAGGGGTCATGCATTAAGAAGAATATTACGCAACATTATGGGCGTTGATCCTGATGTCAGTAGGCGGGGTGGGTGAGTTCTGAGAGGGGTCGATAAAGTATTTTTAAAAATTAATTCAGTCTACTTTCGGTGAATAATGGAAAAAGGAAAAGTTGCACTCAAGTTGTACTTTCACATATATTACGTTTGATAATTCAAGTAAGTTGATATGTTAGGTTAGCTGTAAATAAGATGTAAAACTTATCTGCCATAGTGAGTAATGATGATCGAAGAAAAGTGTACTTGTGATTTGTAAGAATTTATGTAAATACCTTGTCCAATATGTCCATGATCGTTTATTTTCTCATGTCTGTAATGAACATTGATTTCACTGAAATGAAAGATTTTTTTGGTTTTAATTACAAATAAAGTAGTTTACACTGCATGTTATATCAGACTGTCAGTCCACAATGCTACTTATGGGTTGTGGGTGATTTCTGCAATTTTAGCTTATGGGACTAAACTGGACTGATATTTAAGGCATTCATGTATATACATTAGACTGTGTAGCCTATCTGTATGACTACCCCCGGACAATTACAAATTAGGATAATTACTTTCATTAAAAAAATAATTAGCATTTAGGACAATAATTACGTGAATGAAAACGAATAACCAACCATATTCTGAGGAAGGAATTAATAATTGTTGGCAGGGTAGTTGCCCTTTGTGGTAAAATTGTCCAAGGGGTCATTGTCTCGGGGAATTTTCAAAGGGAGTATATACGTGTAGTTTTATCTAGTTGTATATAATACTGTTGTTCTAGGATCATTAAAACAGAATTATCCGGCGTTCATAATCTTAATATCTTTAAAATCTTTAATCTTCATATTGCGTGAATTAATTTCGGATTTGGGGCATTTTAGTTGGATAGTCCATACACAAACATAATTGTATGTGTTTTTAATCCTGATTCAACAGATTTGTGAAATCAACCATCACAATGTTACTGAGTACCTTGAAGATATTAGCATTGTTTACGTGGCCTGCTACCCCTCCCTCCACTCTATCTATCCCCCCTCTCTCTCTCTCCATCTCTCTCTCTCTCTCTACCCCTCTCTCTCTCTCTCTCTCCTCTTTTCCTCCTCATCTCTTACTACCACATCTTTATCGCTCTTCTGTCTAAATGTCCGTCTCTCCTAAACAGCATATTCATAATCTCTCGCTATGTCTTTTCTGTACCATCTCTATCACGTGCAAATTCTTACTGCATTCCTCTCTGTCTCTTCCAATTTATCTGTTGTTCAAACTCATTTCGTCTCAAGTTCTACCACAGCATCATGATCCATCATACGCTGCTTCACATTGTTTTCCATCATACATAAACATAACGAAACAATCCATACATGTCTTTACTTTAAACCCTAGCGTGAAAGAGAGCGTGCCACAGTGTGAACACACTGAGCTGTAAATTAGTTTGGAAAAGAGAAAATGTAGTGAGTCCACACTTTTTCGTAATGTGTGTAACCTGGAGTGCAATGCGCCACAGTATGTTTTACACTGAATTTGTTTATAGTGCCGCAGCTGTGTTTACTCTGTAATATAACACAATGTTCACAGTGTTACTGTCACACACTGTGTACCATTGTGTTTTTCACTGGCTAGAACAGAGTGCATCACAGTGATTTTTACTGGAACACATTGTGTCACAGTGTGTTTACACTGGAACACATATTGTGACATAGTGTGCCACAGTGATTTCTTCCACTGCATGTGTTTTTATACTTGAAAACAGTGTACCACAATGTTTTGATACTAGGGCAAAGTGTACCACAGTGTTTTTATACTAGAACAAAGTGTACCACTGAAACATCGTGTGCCACAGTGCTTTTACACTGAAACATCGTGTGTCACAGTGCTTTTACACCGAAACATCGTGTGCCACAGTGCTTTTACACCGAAACATCGTGTGCCACAGTGCTTTTACACTTAAACATCGTGTGCCACAGTGCTTTTACACTTAAACATCGTGTGCCATGTGCAGTGCTTTTACACTGAAACATCGTGTGCCACATTGTGTTAACACTGGAAAATAGTATTTTCTCCATGCCACATGCAGGATTCCAAATTAAAACGTAGGACGTGATGCAAACAGACAGTAATCATCTTCGCAACAATAGTTTTTTTCACACTGCTATATGATCCAAATTCCCCGTGGTCTCACTAAGGGTCACAGTGTGTTCTTCCCGACAGCGATAAGATAAATGGTGTCTAAGATGGTGGTAAATCAGAGACGGTTAAAATCGTTTAGTATTATTCTGTTTTGTTTATGGATTACAATAATTAATCGCGTTTTCTGTTATTAAGTGCATTATTTTCCAAATGAAGAAAGGTCCTGTATGGTGTAAAAACGTTGCTCTGGACTACTCAGAACATTCCTGAATCAGCTCACAAGAGAATTAGAGATAACACATAGGAGGCCTACTTCTTCTCTAAACTACACCTGACTTCTTTTTTTTTTTTTTTGGGGGGGGGGGGGGGGGTGGGGGTCGAAATATCCTGAAAAATCACATCATTACTGCCTTTTCAAAGCTTACAAAAAGATCTTTACGCAGGATTTATGCACAATTCACATATTAATTTATTCTGTTTTAATGATTTTTTTTCGATAGATGTGTTTATCGCGGAGGAGCCTTCTAATCTTTTTCCAAACATTATTCTCCTCGGAACTCCCGATTCATAAAACTTCATATATTATCTTGATTTCTACTTTTTACCTTACTATTTAAACTACTCAAGAGAAGAAAAAAAAAGAAGAAAAAAAGGATTTTTCTGAGAATATAATCTTTTTGACAAGTAAGCAAGACTAAGGTCTGGACACAATGAACGTTTAGGCACGTCAATTCCACTTCAATACTTGTTTACACTTTATTATCTTTTCGTAACAATTTTCCCAAAATATTTCCTTCTCACATGTTAATTCGTTCACATGTGAAATGACAAAACAAATTGTGCAAAAAGCAATAAACATAACGAGAGAGAGAGAGGGAGAAAGCAAATCGAAATTCTAAAACTCACACATAATGATTCTTAAAATCTTATTATGATCAACTAAAATCTACTAAACGCTTTGAAATTCACATTGCATTACCGGCCTGAGCGCGATGCTTTAAAAGACGTCCCGAACTAGATAATTTTGATGATAGCGCCCTTTAATTTGAGTTTTAATTTTGATGTTCTACGTTTAAAACAGCAATGATGACAATATCATCTGACTTGAAAAAAGCAAATCAGGTTCATCGACAAGCGGCTATCACAATCATTATCAGCTCGGTCGTCATTTTGAAGGAGTTTGGGTAAAAGATAAGTATCTTATTACCGATTGCACAATCTAAAAGAGAAAGGGATAGAGATAAAGAGGAACTTCGAGAAGAAGTTGAGAGTGGAGAGAAATTCAATAGCACAAAACGTACTCTAAACGCCATATTGTATCGTGAAAAAAGCAGGCCAAATGCAGTCTATTTGAATCTGTCAAAAGGTTCGATCATAATCTCTTGATTCGCAACTCAATAAACATTGTTTGATGTAAACAAAAGATTTTTAAAAAGACTAAAGAATGATGATGATGTAAACGATACATTTAAAATCACTCGACTCTGCGCGATTGAATTCAGAGTAAACAAAAATTACAGGAAGGGACAATACATACTGCAAAATAATAAAGGAAAAAAAGTCAATTAAAACATTATTATTATCATACCTAAGAGAAGGTCTTACATTCTTGAGGTAACAAATCAGCGCGAGCTTTAGAGTCACAGAGGCACAGTCCGGTCGTCCGAGATGGATAACGATATAGTTTCCATATCGACGACGACCGGACATCAACGACGACCACCACCATCACAAGGAATAGAGGAGGGATTTAAGAATGGCACAGGACACAGAATCATTGTTGTTTGATTTGTACATTTCACAACAATTAGACAATAAATTGAACAAGATTTTACGATGTGTATACATTGGTATGAAAAACTTCCTCCAACGTATTCATTTATCATTGTGTCTACCTGAAAATTCATACCTAGAATTCTGATACATCGAAGTTGATATCGAATGTTAAGAACAGACGAAATATTTCTGTCACGTCGTGATACATTTTGAGCTACAATTCAATGCTTTCATATCTTGAGTTGTATCTGACGTTTTTATCTTTATTTTTTAGCATAAAATGTACAGTAACTTTCAATAACATCTATACATTATTAGTACTCAATATCACATTTACAAATATACTTCCATCTAGAGATAATAAGAATAAAATGAATAAAGAATGATAATAAAAAAAATAAAAAACAGAATATTCTTCACCTCACGCGCGCACCTGAACTATCCAAGACACTCGAGAATACACACGTGACATTAATTAAACACGGTGACGTCACACCAGCCTGCAGTCACGTGACACCCAGGCCACCGTTTCATAATAATGACAACAACATCGAAAAATCGAGGTTCTTTTTTTTATACGATGATCAAACAAATTCCCATCACTGTAAAGGTATTTAGCAACATTCAGTAAAAAGAATAAATAAAAGGATATAGACACAATAACCCTATTCCCAATTATGATGAAGCACAAGTAATAAAGGTATTATGAATATTTGACTTTAAAGCAATAAATAGTCTTCTGTTTAAGTTACCATCCACTGTCCCTATAAACCAGGTACTAGCATATCTTTAGCGATGTAGTACTCCGATGGAATAAATTACTGCAAAATGATGGAAGATGAAATCCGATATTTAATATTCATATTCACAGCTGTTACATGATGAAAAGCATAGTGCATGGTCTAAATGGTTATGCTTAAGAATAATGAGCCATAGCTGAATTAATGGCAGGACTTCTGCAACATGAATACATGGGGAAAATTTCTCCCCAATACTCTGAGAAAATATTTTGATACAACTCAAATTTAATCGGCGCAGAAGGCGAAATAAGACGAGGATTCAAAACTTCCAAAGATGTTTGAAATCAAGTCTGGGTGCGAAATCCGCCATGTGACATTGTCTAAGGACCGATTCTTTTTAGTTAATTTTTTTTTAAATCTATGCAGAAAGGGTACCATCTTTTACGACAGCTGCAATGTTTTGTCTTTTTGGTTGACAAGAAAGAAAACAAACGACCAAAGTTGAGTTGTATCGGAGAACCAGGAAAGGACAGCGAGAGAAAGATGTAGGCAGAGAGTAGGAGAGACAGACTGAGAGACGATGAGGGCAAATGCTCCCCCAAATGGCGGATTATTTGAACATTTCTGGAAGTTACGCGTCCAACAGCTCGTCCTTGACGAGTTCTTCGTCCTTGGACCCGTGTTTGATTAGGCGGACGAAACCGTTGTAGTCGAGGTTGCCATCGTCGTCGATGGGCGCACCCTTGTAGCACTGTTCGACCTCCTCCACGGTGAAATGGTCACCCATGGTCATCAGGATATCTTTGAGACTGGACGTCGATGGCCGGGTCGATCAGGAGGATGGTCAAGGAGAGTTCAGACGAGAGCAAAGCAATGTGAAGAGCGTTGCGAAGTAAGAAAGAGAGATACGTGAAGATGAGAGATAAGGACAGAGAGAGCAAGAGAGAGAGAGAAAAAGAGATGAAGGGAAGAGAGGGGGGAAACGATGGATGGGAGGGTGAAAGACAAAAGAGCAAAATGTGATTACTATTGGTATAAAAGGGAGAAAAGGGGTAAAACAAAAGGAAAATCCCATAATTATGTGAACTAGAGTCCACATAGTTCATTTCATTTCATATATTTGAAATATCAACAGATACAGAAAAGCATATAGTTAGGACTGATCCTGCTGAAATATTATGTAGATATTCGGGCAACTCGCCGCTCGAATATGAGGCGACAGTTGCCCGAATATGGTGAATTCAAAATTCTCGAGGGGGCTGCCCCATCCTTCGGTCTGGTACGCGTATCTTAAAATGTTATAGGTACATAGGCTATTTACTTTTTAGTTTAATTCAATTTATGTTGAAATAACCATTATTTATGCTAAATATATTATTCATTGCGGATGTAGTATCGAAAATAATATCGCTAGTGATATTCGTTTGTCTTGCAATGTATGGTCAACAAGGGATCTAAAAGATCACGACGTTTCGTGCGCCGCTGCAACACTTACTCGTCAGGTGATAAAATATATTGTAAAATATATTATGTTTCAAAAGATTATCACTGTTGCTTTAAATTCGTTAAGACTTTCATTTCGAAACTTGAAACTTACTAGTCTTCGTGTATCTTTCCGGTAAGTTCTTCATCGAATAATTTGAACGCGTTTGCTATAGTCTCCTCCGGATCCGTACCTGGTGGTCGAATGGTGAAAATTAAACATAATTTTAACTATATTTTTTCAAATAAGGTACTGTTATAGGTAAAATATAAACATGGTGACAATAATCAATTATATTAGTTTACTAAGGGTAGCTTCATCAGTACTTCGCTTCTTGAGGGCATTGCAACGTATCTATTTAATCATCAATGCAACTTTAACTTAAAGAGAAAGTTGAGTTGTGGGAAAAGGTGAAAAATAATTTGTGAGTGTTATCATTGGTATTATGCAAGTGTGGAAGAACATCAGAAAAAAACATGTTCCCTGAAAAGCATGGCTCTTTAAATGCCTTAATATTCTAACTATGGCATGTAACAGCATAACAATCGGAACGGATTTTTATGCCAAATGTTCGTGTAGTCCCATATACATAGTTCTGTGTACACAGCTTGTAACTTTACCAAGACTGGGCCGGATTTCTTATAAATTTGATGATTCCATAACTTCGCAGTACACACTAATACGTATATGTTATATAGATGGTCAAACTTTTCTGATCAATTCCACACCGTTTCTTTCATAATGCAATCGCATGACCAGAACTCAACTTTATCTTTAAGAGGGACCAATGTGCGTAAACTCCTTGTCCGAGGATATAAGCACGGAACAAGGATCGAACTTGGCACGATGCTTCCGTTGCATACCCGTTCAAAGATCATTTTGGATTACTTTCATCTCGTATCTTCCTGGAATAATACTGAACACCATTTCCATTACCTTAGGATTGTCATCTAAATAACTTAACATTGGAAATTAATATATGAGATGTTCTATGGAGTAGATAAGATGGGCAATAGAAGAGAGAGTGTGAGGAGGACACGCCCATAATAGTCGAACGAAAGGAAGGAGGAGAAGAGAATATACATGTATTAGGAAGATGATATTTACCATTTAATCTTTCACCGAATAATATGAGGAACTTAGTCTAGTTGATTGGGCAATTGGAGTTGGGGCACATTATGTTTTATATTCGACGCATACATAAGATACTTTTTTCTTCTTGGGGCACGTGCCCCCTCCCGGACCCTCCGGATACGCCACTGAGTAGAAAAAGGAGACTTACCGTTTAACCTTTCACCAAATAACGTAAGGAACATAGTGAAGTTGATTGGACCGGGTGCATCACCCATCATCTCGTCCATCTCAGTATCGGTGGGGTTCTTACCTGTCAAAATACAATATCATAATCATTATTATTATTTAGTTCTTGATTCAATTTCATAACTATGAATAAATGATAGTAATTAAATCGATTTATATACCACAGCTATAATACTTAACTTACTGAATTTTACTGCGCTGTGATGAAAAAAAGCTCCTAACGGTGCTACTTTACAGACAAACAATTACAAAAAACATTCAAAAGCTCCTGAAAACAAATGCGTCTTCAACAAAGCTTTAAAGACAGCAGCATAATATTATGAGGCTTTTCTTATGATAAAAAGGTGTCAATAATTAGCCCTATGGCTCCTGTTCTGTAGGTCTAACTTTAACCCGAGACTAAAGTTCACCTTGGAATAAACTGACAAGTTATATAGACCAGCACTATTACGGCAGGTAAACGGGGATTGTGTGTGTAGCATGTTATACATAATGAAACTTGGCAATATTATATATCATTTTCTCAATTTTTCTATCATGATGAAGCTTCCAAATATAATCAGCAGAGACATTTGCGTCAAACTCCTCTTCAAGCCTTTTAATGTATTTAGATTTAAATTTAGTTCATAAATCACGCAAAAACTGCGCCTAAAGCACTTTTACGCCAAGTCTGCAGAGGGCTGTTATATATAGTTGTCGAATAAAATTTGCCATCGAAAAAAGTGGAAAACAAAAATCAAGCACCAAGGAGGAGAAACAGAAGACTTTAAAAATTCGGACAATGGTAATAAAGAGTTATTTTCTAAGACAATAATGGATTTGCCGCAATGCCATTTTTGTAAATGTTAGTATACATGACATGTATTGTCTTAGAAAATATTAGTATTTAATTGCCTTACCCATGGAAGCCAACATGTCGTGAAGATCTTCCTTATCAATGAAACCATCACGGTTCTGATCGATCAGTGTGAAAGCCTGGAAGAAAAATATACAAACAAAATATTTACAGAGTGAACAGGGGCGTCAATAATTTTATATTGAAAATAAATCATTGCAACTCATAGGCCTATTCATTTCCTGATATCATGTATACATACTTTTTAAACTCAATCTTTCATTAGACTGTGGAAATTGTTCATACCTCTAAATTCGATTTCCTGCTTATTAAAATATTCTAGCACAATACAACAAAATGTAATTGATAACAAACAAAACAATCTTTTAATTTCGTTATGACATGGGCTCATGTTTAATTGAGACTATAATTGGGATATTTCATAAGATAAACAGACAATTTATTTCGTCCCGATTTTTTGTAAATACCGCATTTCTAGTCAACCGTAGCCCAACATGCAATGAATTTACGAAAAGGAAACAAATGGGGCTGGTGGTAAACTGAATTTAACTTCTTCCAATTTATTCGGTCTTCTACTTTTTGCTCATTTTTTAACCGTTAGTGTTTTTAAATTTAGACGAAATGTGCGTTATTAACGCTACATTCAACTTTGGAGAAAGCTCGGAAACTGCACTATTTTGTGCCAAATTTTACGTATAGTCTGCCAAAGTTTTTATAGATCAAATTATGATCACAACTACATCTACACAATACATCATGCAAGATTTGAAGTTGGGAACGAAATTGCCCCTTCTCAGTTGAATCACTCTGAGTGAGAATTTTCAAGTAGGATTTCTTCGAACGAGTGTATAGAATAGATACAATTTGTAAATGACGATGATGAATATCAAAAATAAATTTACCTCCTTGAATTCCTGGATCTGAGATTGGTCGAACATGGCGAAGACGTTAGAAGTCGCACGCTGTGCGCGCTTCTTCGTCTTTGATCCGGTCTTCTTCTTGCTGGCCTGAAGAAAGAAAGAGAAACGAATTCGAGATTGAAATCGTGATCGAAGGTCGACGAAAATGTAGGTTTTAAAAGGAGAATTGTTTTGTAATATTTACATTTTTAATTTTGAAAACGTCGAATCGAATGAAACAGAATGATTGGATGGAGAAAAAAAAGCTATAATGCAAGACGTGCATAACTAGGCAAGAGTTTGTTAGATTGGTCATTGTTGAAGGAAAGACTTTAGACATTTACAATAATTACCTGCATTGATGTTAAATATCTTGAAAGGGATGGGGAGAAAAGAAATGGGTGAGGGTAATACTTTGATCTTTTATGTTGTGAGCGATGTAAAATTCGATTGATAAAAGAAACAAATGTAGGCCTATATACGAGAATTATTTAGAAAGATGTTCTTTTGGACACTGTTATGAAGACGTCCGTTTTCTAATTTGTTCACGGTATACCTACCGAATGCTATATTTAACCAAGAAATGCATCATGCCCATATAATCATGTGCTGTCGTTTTCTGCCAAACCCTAGTAAACTCACATCGGTAGTACAGCGGTGGGTTCACTAGTTAAATGTTTTGTTCAGAATGCTGCATGCAATGAATGATTTTATTGTTCTATAGTCTATTAGTCAGTCTTTTGTTTTTAGTTCTTATTACATGACAAACATCAACAGTAAGTTTGGGATAATTATTGTTAAATAAATTTAGTTTTCTAGTTCGCTATAATACAAAACCTGGCGCATTGCGGGTTAATATTGAAAAAGTACAGTTTACGCAGCAATTGTCAAAGTCTTTCTTCGTTTGTTTGAGCTATGACTAATGAAGCACTAATCTTCTGTCACGTCATTATTTTATTTGATGGAGTTTTTTGTTAAAGTCGGGTCGGTTTTTATGTTGTTTTCAAGTGTTTTTTGTCTCTACCAATTAAAACACAAATGAAACTTTCACGATGACAGGCTTTGAAACTATAAAAAGAACCCTTTGCAATAAAAGTGATCTTGGCGTACAATTGTCACATGTTTATATGTATCCCTATTCCCTAAACATGTTATTGGCCCTATGGTTGTACCCATGTAAGGATCCTGTAAGGTTTAGGTCTTTTCCTTTTAGTTGTATGACTCATCGACTAGCGATTCATTTCTAATGTAAAGCTAAGTACTCTACTCTGCATGCGATTGTTTCGATCTTGAAATAGCTGGTCTCAGACATAAATGAATATAAATCGTTTTCTTTGGAACAAATTAGCAGACTAACCTCGCCTCAAATACCGAAAAAGAGCTACATCATTTATAAAAAATAGAAATATTTTAAGATTGGCTATAGAAGAAATGACGTCATTCTTCACATGAAATGTCATTGAACATAATTGCCATGGAAACGAATATGACCAAAGATATCAACAATGTGACCAGTTGCATGATAAATATACGATCTGTATAATACGTTTTTCACTTAATAAGACTTCATCATCTACTCAATAGAATTTGAATTTGCAAAATACCAAGGAAAAACGCAAGGACCAAAGAAATATTATACAGGTGTTATTTGATAACTCGGAGCTCAGATCAAAAGAACTTGAATTGCGCAGTAATTAATCATAACTTGTTTTCAAAAATATTTGCTTTGCTTTTCTTTGTTTTGTTTTCTGAACGCAATTTAGGAACTTGGAAAGTACAAAGATGACATGAAATTGATCGACGAAAAGGAACACAGTTCGGCGTTTGTACATCATGGTTATTTATTTAGTGTTCAAAACAATCTGTGAAATGTTTTTCCAAAATAGCATCCCAATTAACATTTTGAAACACTATTCTATCTCTGTGAAAATTCATTATATTTAGAAATCGACATTGTTTTGTAAATCCCAACAAATAAAGGTCAGTCTGTTGATAATATTGATACACGGGGTGCGTGTGATAGTTATGGACACGCCCCGATGAGCATTGTTGTACATCAATATTTGACGAACGTCTTTAATTTGGAGGACACAAAAGAGGGACAGGAAAACGAAACATGACGTGTTAGCGATTCTATTGTTTGTTTTAAAGACCAAAAAGCACAATAACCAAACATTTTTACCGCTAGGGGATTACAATTTGTATACGTGTAAATTATTAGTCAGTCAGAAACGATGTTACTGTTGACAAAACCTGAATTAATCTTGTTAAAAGAAAATGGTCAAGCTCTTGATTATGTTGAGATTTCCTCCCATTTGATAATGGAATTTCAGTCGTAATATTAATTATTTACTCACTTCACTCCCCCCTCCCCCCTAAAACACATACAGGACAAAAAATAGATTTAAATTTCAAATGTTTTTTTTTTTATTTTTGTTTTTTTTCTCTCCCGCATGCAAGGAGTAAAAGGTTAAAAGAAAACGAACAAATAATGAATACTTTATGCTATTTTTTGTTTATTCCATCGGAAGTCTGGAAGCAAAATTCATTTTGATTACTTTATATTTCATACTGTATGTATAAGAGCTAGCATACAGTCGTCGCCCAGCAGTGCGCAGGAATATATGACTATACCGTTTGGGATGTGCGTATATTATCTTTTTTTTTGTGTGTGTGTGGTATATAATAGAATCGATGAAAGGTAACACTCTTTTAATTAAATATTTAAAATGAAACGAAATATATAAGAACATATTAATTCAATAATTCTTATCAATTGTTACCTATATAACTATATTATGGCCGGTTAGAAATAACATATAGGGCTATATTGAGTTGCGAACAGAAAAGTTGAGGAATGTGTAAGCTTAATTGAATAATCATTTGATTTGCTTTGATAATGTACATATTCCCTACGAAATCTAATTATTTTTCATGAATAATATGTTTATGGAGTTGAGTTGGAATATAGAGTTGCGATATTAGTTCAAAATGTTAAAGGGCAAACGCATCCGCGCGGGGGACTTCTAGCTAAAGCACTGCGGTGTGTATGCCTGGCTACTGACATACCAGGCATTCCATTCCGGTATGTGACTGAATAAGGAAATATGGAATGTGATAACTACCAACGCATGCACGCCGTAGCCTTGGCTCCAGGTCAATTAAATATTTTAATAAAACGAGGTTTATATCCTGGGGTGAAAAGAAGAAATGCTCCGTCTGAGAAGGAATGTCACATTTTGTCAAATAAGGCACCTTAATAAAATTCGACGCAACAAAATGGACCATGGACATAGTTTTTGAATCAGTTTGCGGGGAAAAAAATATTGCAAAGAATAACATCTACATAGCAAAGGAATATTTTAAGAAGAAGGAGTAAACTTGAAGCAGAATAAAACTTATTTTCTCATTTTTATTTTCTTTATAACTTCAAACATCAATTTAGAAAAGTATGTAATTAAATTAGTAGAAAGCTAAAATGTAAAGAACAATTTGTGTTCCCTTTTGGAGCAGAAATTCATTAACTGTATATGATTATTGATAATGGCGCTCGCAAAATCAAAATCAAAATCAAAATCAAAATTGAAAAGTGAAATTCAAAGAAAACATAAGTGGGACCAAAAGTCAAATCTGGAAGCATCTTGAATGAACTGATAATGGAAAGGGCAATCGACTGACTGGGCACTGGCCTGGACCTGGGTGTATGCAGGAGGCCGGCTGCATTCCTGCAATACCTATCTCCTCGCTGCTTCATGACATCATACAGACCCATGCGCATTGAACTGAGGCTACATGACGTCATAATTATAGGGTTAATTTCATGCCAGGATACACTTCACCATGAGCATCTTCAAGTTACATTTCAAAATGGCGGTGAACTTTTGCTGCAAAGGTGATCATTTCATGTAACAGAGATGGCGGACATAGTATGAAATATGCTTAATCTGTCAAATCAGTTTATTTGACATTCTAAATCTTTTTAAGGCATCGCCTGACGTGTTTGAATGTATGAGATAGCGAAAGTCATAGACCAATAGGCCTACCAAACATTACTTTGCATAACTCCAAAATCTTTTAAAACATGACCTGAAGTTTTATTTCTTTCAAAATGAAATCAATTAAGTTAAACGTAAATGCCTTGATTTTGACGATTTATATTGAAGGTAATTCAATAGTTTCTTTCGCTCTCCTTTTTTCAGTTCGCCATACCAGTGGTACTGGTATCACAATGTCTCTAAGCATTACACTTAAAGGTATGAGTTGTTAATGATAGACTTGTTAAAACTTTGAAGACTAGGAATGAATTAGATTATAACAAAGATATTTAATCTTTGTAAACAAAGACAGTTGAAATTTAGCTTTTCGGATATTGCCTTCTCAATTCCAATCTGTTTGAATAAAAAAGGAAAAAAAGGTCCCAGCTGGAATAACTTTTATACCACCACAGCATTCAAAATAAATCGAATAAGTACAACATTAAATTACAACGAATCAAAGAAAACGCAAACGAATCAAATCGATGAAACAGCAAAATAGTTAAAGATGAGCAGTTAATGATGAAATAGAAGAATATAAAAACTTACCATTTTGTTTTCTTTCTTATTTCCTAGCGGGACTCAATCGAAAAAAGGACGCCTTACTGGGTGGAGAGCCGTGATAGAGTGAGCGATACATGCGTCCGCTCGAGTGTGATTGGAAACCTTATCACTCAGACTCTTCCAAATAGTTTGCGGGGGTAGTTTGAGTATCGTGAAATATTTGTAAATAAAAAAGGAATTTCTGATAAAACATTAGCAATTGGAAAATCCACTATAAGAAAACAGTTATTAGATGTTTGTGGCTAATTGAAAGCTGGGATATTTGAATAGAAATGTTTGCATACTGATGAAAAAGTTTGTTCTAAAGTTCCTCAAGAAAAATGGTCGAGTCGAAAGGAGCATTGTCATCTGTTCGACCTTATAAGGGAAATCGAGCCAGGATCGTGTAGAGAGAGTCTCGCGAACTGCGGGATGCCTCCCTCATCAGGGGTCTAACTGGTCACCATCATTATGTGTACGGTCCGTTCTACCGTGCGTGAATGGAAAAGATAAAGAAGATGATAATGAGGAGGATAATTGATGTAACTGGATAACTCATTGCCGCGGATTCATAATGGGTGATAGGCAAGCAGGCTTGACGCGTGTTGACTTTGGCTTGTTGTTTGAAGGAAACCGCGCTGCACTAACATTGCTCAGGAATGCCACGCACTGATAATGTCAATTCTTTTGACATGACTTTATTTCACCCTCCCTTTCTCGTGCATGTATTACAATCTGAAAGGAAATTTGATAACGCATTAACGAAAAAGTAGGAATAGAACTATACTGTTGAGGCCCTACTGAGGGGCATAAGCTAGGCACTTACCCCCGCCCCCCCCCCCCTGGTAAAGGTATCCCTTGATTCAGAACATGCACAGAGGCTTATAAGCTTCTTTGTACGCCAAAAGACAATTTTTCTCGCTCGATTGTTTCGCTTCCTCACATAATAATGATTATAATGAAGATGATGATAATAGTAATAATAAAAAATAATTATTAATATTAAAACTAATATCAATAATAAGAATGATAATGAAAATGACCTTCTATGCTCTGCTAAGAAGACATAGGATGGGACAGTATAATTTATATTCACAAGTGCTCTAGTATGTAAAGTTTCAACCTTCATACCCTAGAAAAGGATATCCTTGTTCATACCCTAAATCTAGCATAACATGATGCGGGCTATAGGGTGTTCTCTTTGTTATTTATGTAAAATGTTATTCTTTGTCATTTTTTTCTTCATTTCCTCGCTGAAAAATATGATTTTAGAGAAATGTAATGCATCATCATCTCTGTATCATATTCCCGAAGAGGCACGTGAAAGTATATAATTGTTTGCAATTTCTGTTTATTGTATCAGTTTGACATTTGCGCACAATTATTTTTGTTACACTATAAATTTTAGTTTCGTTATCCTTTGTTTAAAAAATTGAGAATGGTCCTAGATGTTTGGATAATAATCATTAAATCTGAATTTGAATTTGAAAAATTCCAGCTCAGGTCAAGACCAAGGCGATGAATGCCCCTAAAATATTACAAGAGAGACAGGGTCTGTGAGCGATTTCTTTTTCTTCACTTGGTGTGCTGAAGGTAGAAAGTTATGCTCCACCAATGACGGATCCAAGATTCTTTGGTACAAGTCCGATATTCTCCGACAGGCCCCCACCCCTACCCTATTCCAAAAAAAAAAGGTTATCACAGTCATTAGGGTGCTTTGTTGATAATTATTCTGACAAACAACACCCAAAAACAAATGACAACATGCAAACAAACTCCCGTACTTGGCATTGGGCGTGCTGAGGATTTTCCACAATGCAGCCTAAAAATCGAGAGAGAGAGAGAGAGAGAGAGAGAGAGAGAGAGAAAGAAAGCGAGTGAATGAAAACGAAAAACGGAAGCTTCGATTCATTTCTTAAGCTATTTCTTAACTAAGTTGTCAAACAAGATTTAGGCTCAAACTGGTACTTTTTAATAATAATTCATGCATTTAACTATCAAGCCGATGTAAAAAGCAACATCTGCAGGGATTCACGAAACCCTGAAAGGCAACATGTGCATGTTCTCTGGATATAATCACACAGGGGCGTCGTTGAAGGGAGGGTGTGGGGGCAACAAAATTACATTCAAATTTTTGCTGGCAAATTTTGAAGTATAGGCTTGTCGGAAAATCGCAAAAAAAACTACTGACTTATTCTGGAACAATTTTTCAGATCTTTGGCAAAATTCTTGAGCACACCAAAAGGTTATGCCCGCAAATTTTACCCTTTTCATTTCTAGCTTGATGCATGAAAGGGGGGGGGGGGGGGGGGGGGGGGGTTGGCAGTTTTTGTAACTTTTGTAAATTGGTCTGATATCCACCCCCTTCCCCAACCATTAATCTGGCAACTCCCTTGCACCCCTCCTAAAACGAACACAAGTGGGGGGGGGGGGGGGGAGGGATTGCCTCGATAACAACTCTCATTATCACAACCCAATTATTTGTTGTGAGAATATATAAGCAGAATATGTACAGTACTTCTGTTCAATATCAATCAGTGAGAGATTACAACCCCCATCCCCCCTCCCCCCCCCCCCCCCCCCCCTAAGCATCCCGAATGATGATTGGTCTAAAGTCCCAGTGAGTAGCGGTCGCTTGGGACAAACCTGAGAATGCGAATATATGACTTGTAATGATGAAAACAGAATTGAAAACACAATACAGGTGTAACCGGTGACGGATATCATTGTTGTAACAATGTTGCTTGTTGGGGAATGTTGGTCTTAGGGATGGACAAAGAATATAAAATGATAATAATCCACGAAATGAAACATAGGTCTACGCAATAAATATGATATTCTCTACACGAGAGCTCGCTCAAGTGGAGGAAACGCGACATGTGTGATACACGATTCGTAAAACCTTCCTAACTATTGATGAATATTAAAGTTCCCTGACCCCACCCATTTTCACATTCCCCTCTTTACTTTCCATTCTCGTTCCCGCTCTGTATCCCTTTCTCTCGCTTCCATACCCTTCTCTCTAGATTTATCTCACAATCGGCTATATACATAGGAAACGCGACATGTGTGATACACGATTCGTAAAACCTTCCTATTGATAAATATTAAAGTTCCCTGACCCCACCCATTTTCACATTCCCCTCTTTACTTTCCATTCTTGTTCCCGCTCTGCATCCCTTTCTCTCGCTTCCATACCCTTCTCTCTAGATTTATCTCACAATCGGCTATATACATCGCTCCTTCTCTCTCTCTCTCTCTCTCTCTTGCTCCTTCCCTCTCCGTCTCTCTGTACTGTGTACCTCTCCACCCCTACCTTTCTCTCTCTAATCGTTCCTTCCCTCCACCCCTCCTCCTCTCTCTCTCTCTCTCTCCCTGTATCTCTTCACCCTTACCCTTCTCTCATTTGCTCCTTCCCCCCTCTTTCTTTCTCTCTCTCTCTCTCTTGCTTTCTCCCTCTTGCTTTCTCATCTTTGAAAAGTAGGCCTACACCAAACATGCAGAACACGGTAAAAAGCAAAATATTTCAGAAATAGGCACAATTTATATTCATTTGTTAACGAATACATAAAGCTTGTTCGCATGACCGATAGCTCACCTACACGCATCGATATGTGGCTCGTATATCAAGATATATAAAAACATCAACTAATTACTATCTTTTACAACATATCATTGAGATATAAGGATACCATCACATGAGGTATAACCATGACTTGAATGCATTTATATAAGTATAAAAATAATACGTACAATACTATTGAGGTTCTCACAGGGGGTACAGCTTACAGTATTTTAAGCATTAAAACAAAGAATTATATAAAGTCACATAACCATAAATGAAGGTATATTGAACTGAATAATATATTTTATCCATTAACAGTGGATTATTACAATGTCAAGTTCATACATGGATACAAAAATGTAATATATTTCTAATAATATATCAACATCGAATTGACTATTTTCCTTAATCCCCAGTGATATCACCCTTGACAAATGAATTCAAAAAGTGTAAGAACAAAACTGAAAAAAATAGAAAATGAATGCATGTAATCACACTAGATGGCAGCTGCAAAATTAAAGGATTTTTTCTATCAATTGAATGATGGCATACAATGTAAATAGTCTCTCTCTCTCTCTCTCTGTGTGTGACTCTCCCTAACTCTCTCTCTCTCTCTCACTCTCTCTGACCCTCCTTAACTATATATATATATATATATATCTTTGACTCCCTCTCTGACTGATTGACTCTCTCTCTCTCTCTCTCTTATCCTTCTACTCAACAATTTTTCCAACACATTACATTTGCTATACCCGATAGCACAATTTACATTGATAAGATTATTCTTAAAATCACATATCATCCCTCTTTCAACAACAAAAATAATTTTCAATTTAAAGTGTCTCAGGTTTTTAGAAACTATCATTTTCAGGAAAAATTTCGTAATAGAAACATACCAAACACGTTTTTATCAAATGCTTGCTTAAAGTGTAATCACCCCATGTCACATTACCCTCGCCAATACAAAAATATAAAATCTGCTACACTCTATCGTGCAACATTTAACAATGTAGCAAATTCTTTCACCTGAGTTCCTTAGTCCAATCGATACCTCACATTTTTTAAACGATGCCCAATTGACCGTTTCTAAAAATTGCTTGTCATTTTATCTCTAAATTTGGCACTTTTTTGCAATACAGATCCACATGATGCTATATGTAACAATACTGATACTGAAAAGGATGATGTACTATAAAGGTTTGACTACTCAAATTATATCATTCTCATCAGGTTATTCCAGGGACCATCTGGTTTCTGTTCGCCATTGGTTAAAGAGAAGGTTGAGTTCTGGGAAGAGGTGAAAAATAATTTGTGAGCATTACTCATTCTTATTATGCAAGTGTGGAAGAACATCAGATAAGACATGTTCCCTGAAAAGCATGGCTCTTCAAATGCCTTCATATTCTAAATATGCATGTAACATCGTAAAAATCGGGGGGCCGGCTTTTTACGCCACGTGTTCGTGTAGTCCCATATACATCTTTCTGTGCAAGTGTTTGTAACTTTACCAAGACTTGGCCACATTTCTTATCATTTTGATGATTCCAGAACCTTGCAATACACACAAATTCTTATATGCTAGATGATCAACCTTTTCTGGTCGGTTCCACACCGTTTCTTTCACAATGCAATGGCATGACCAGAACTCAACTTCATCTTTAAGTACAATAAATCGGGTAGCAGTACGGTATCTTAAAAGCTACGGTTATCTCCAAATGGCTTCCATGACCAAACTCTTCTAGCTGATAAAGAATAGAAATCAGTTAAGAATTCAATTTCAACACCATCACATCAGTATCTTCAAAGTTTGGGCAACTATCTGCTGCTTGTAATTGTTCAATTTTGTTTAAAAAATGAATATCATACAAATGTATATCAAAGTATAGTAAAGTAAATTTTCATTTTGACAGTTAAAAAAAAAACAGTAAACAATGCCTGTACCAGCTTCCTGGCAAATTAGACCAGGGACCTGTTTCACAAAGCCTTTTTTCAATGACAAATGACAAAAATCAGTGACAAATCTGCTGATAACCAATCAGAAGCAAGGATTTCACTAGCTTATAACAAAAACTGTAATTTGTCACTGATGACAAGTTTTGTGAAATGGGGCCCAGTTCAACACCAACATAACAATGAACTTCATGGTAATTAGTTGAATAACAGTTACTGGTATATCACAGCTTTTGTAAGCATCACCTCATGTGCCTTACAATATCGATATCACATGCACCAAAGGTTGATATGAAATTTAATAAAAATCAATATATTCTTAAGCTCATTGTAATGATTAAACACTTCATATGGATACCTTTAACAAATCAAAATATTAGATGGATGAACAAGTACCAAACGTATACATGTAAAGTCACATAATTAATACCGACTTCAGGATGCTACGGAGAAGAAAACTAGATGGAACTTCGACTGCGCGCAGTCGAAAATGATGCCTCCGTCATAGAGCAAGTTTACAAACCAAAAAGCAATTTCTCATATACATATATAACCCTTTGATCTTTGACCTCATGACCCTAAAATGTACTCAGTTCATTGGCTCTGCAAGATGTCCTGAGTTAAATAGTAATCCATCTGTCAGTTCTAATGAGAATGCGTTTACAAGCTATTTTTGCATACATAATGAGCCCATGACATTTGACCTTTGACCTCATGACCCAAGAATCTACTCAGTTCATTGGCTCTGCAAAATACATACATGATCTAAGTTTGGCAGGAATCCATCAATCTGTTCTAATAATAATGCGATCACAAGCTATTTTTTGCATACATAATGAGCCGCATGACCTTTGACCTTGACCAAGACCCCAAAATCTAATCAGTTCATCGGCTCTGCAAGTAACATACATGACCTAAGTTTGGCAGGAATCCATCAATCGGTTCTTGAGATAACGCGATCACGAGCTGTTTTTGCATACATAATGAGCCCTGTGACCTTTGACCTTTGACCTCGTGACCCCAAAATCTAATCAGTTCATCGGCTCTGCAAGATACATACATGACCAAAGTTTGGCAGGAATCCATCAATCGGCTCTTGAGATAACGCGATCACGAGCTGTTTTTGCATACATAATGAGCCCTGTGACCTTTGACCTTTGACCTCGTGACCCCAAAATCTAATCAGTTCATTGGCTCTGCAAGATACATACATGACCAAACTTTGGCAGGAATCCATCAATCGGTTCTTGAGATAACGCGATCACGAGCTGTTTTTGCATACGTAATGAGCCCTGTGACCTTTGACCTTTGACCTCGTGACCCCAAAATCAAATCAGTTCATCGGCTCCGCAAGATACATACATGACCAAAGTTTGGCAGGAATCCATCAATCGGTTCTTCAGATAACGCGATCACGAGAACGGGACGTACGGACGTACGTACGGACGTACGTACGGACGGACGGACGGACGGACGGACAACCTGAAAACATAATGCCTCCGGCTAACATAATGCCTCCGGCTACTTCGTAACGGAGGCATAAAAATATGACCGGCCAAGACAAGCAACTTTTGCGGCCGATAAACCTGCTAGCATCCATGAATGCCCACAGGTTGCTACTGCTGCTAGTTAATATGATATTTGGTGAAAAAAAGAATCAAAATATTCTTATTAAACCAATAACCCTATTGCAATGAGAACATTTATAGTTTTATCAAAATAATTTCAACAAGTTTTGCGTCTGAATTATAATTTTTAAAAACTGCATTATTTAATCATAGAGTATGAGATGTTGGGCTTGGGGACTTTTTATATCAGGTTTTCCATTTTTTGTTTATATGTCATGAAAAAAAATGATCAAGAGTCTTCATTTTTTAAAATATCAATTCAAATAAAGTATGACTACTGCTTCTTAGCAAAACCCAGAATGCAGCAAGAAGTTTCATTCTTACATAACAATTGTTTGGAGTTAATTAACAATGATACAAAAATATTTCAATCTTGCTACATCTTAGCAAAACCCAGAACGCAGTGAGAAGTTTCATTCTTACATAACAATTGTTAGGAGTTAATTAACAATGATACAAAAATCAATCAATCAATCATTCTACATGTCTCGCAAATCAGACTTGCACTTCAACAGCTTTGTATCTTTGGTACAGACGTTCACATTCATATCAACTTTACAGATAAAGAAGAAGGACTACACCCTGTACTGAGGTCGCTCATGTAAGACTGAATCCGAAAGACTATTAAAACTCTAACCTCCGCTCCATCCACCACAAGACATCCAACAAAATATTGATGTCCGAATACTGATGTAATTTCATTTAAAGAGATTCTCTGATATTTAATTTTGGTTCCTGTTATAATTATGATTAATCAAAAACAGAGATTAAAAATAGATTCAATGTACTATCCAATTTTAGGAGGGGAAGAATCCTTCATTTTTTTTATTTTTTTTTATTTTTATTTTTATAATTTTTTTTGGGGGGGTCAACCTCTGGGATTTGTAATGCTTGGGAAATGGAGAACAAATAGAAAATTACTGATCCCAGTTTAGGTTGATATATATATGGTATTTTGTTCTTAATCACCAATAATTCATGATTTGGATTCCTCAATGTCACTTCTGATCCACAACACACATTCTTACAGGTATATACAATTCCCATTTAGACAGAAATTACTTGATAAGTTGATATCCAGCATAATAAACCATAATGGACTGTTCATTTGCTACATTGTGGTTTATATGAAAATAATATAGGCTGAAATATTCTAAACTACCTTATATTTGCACATTCCCTTCATGAAGAACAAAGAAAAGAAAGGAAGAAAAAGACAACAAGAAATGCAGAGCCATCGTACATGTAAATCGAACGCTACATATAAGGATAATACAAAATATATTTATCTAGATAAACTAGTAGTACAGCTGAATACATGGGGAGTCATTCCCATCATTGTTTTTTCTCTTCTCAAAAAGAGACAAATTTGTAATGTGTATGAACATACTTTCACTTTCTGCATCCCGTTTTCTTATTAATCAAATAATTGAACAGAGTATGTGAGCTGCTTTGAATGATTACCGTAAAGCAATCTGCATACTATAACAAGGTGAGGGCACCATTTATAACACAAAAGATTAGCAAATAACCATGGGAACATTTTGATTGATTTTCTGTTCAATCGATTGTAGAAAGTGATCATTTTGCAAAATAGTAATCAATTGCCATCTCCCTCTTTCAAAAGATCAACATTTCAAATCCTTGTTTCCTCAAAACAAACAGTGATTTTCCAAGCATTTGTGATTGCAATAGACACGACAGTTAGTGGATCTACTCGATCCTCCAAGAGTAACTTACAGGAATGTTCTATGCAATATTCTGGATACTGTTGTGACAGTAGAAAATATATGTTAGGTGCGTGTCAGAGAACAGCTGGTTCTATTGAACCTGGTTTTGTAATGAAAATCCTGATAAAATCGACTTGATGGTAATTCCAAATACAAACTTTCTTGCGTAAAATGCTACCTACATGTAAGTGCGTAGGTGGTATTTTCTTCAAACTATTGATGTGATTTTTTATGACTATGTTTAAAGTCGAGATAGCTTCTACTACTTTGAAGAAGAATGAACACACAATTACTTTCACCGTTTGCTTATGCAGCTCGAGCAGACCGCTTTTACAAAATACTCCTAATAATTTCATACCATACTCTCTACTATAACTAGAACTTTGTGAGAGAGCAAAATTGTATGCAAAAAAAAATTTTAGCACCAAAACGAGCCATCTTGAGATACATCAGTTATGATGCCGACGTTTAAAGGGAGGAATAGATGGCATAAAAAAATAGGAACGGGGGGACTTTGTTTCTGAAAAGACACCAACTTCTTTGAACATCAAAGGCCACACTACACCTATTGAGTATAATATGATTCAAGGCCTTTTTGTAGAGTTGCATTGTGACTTTTCATTGTTTTACACCTTCTGACAACAAGTTACAGTGTTAATGAGTTATGTACAATTAGTGAGATGATGGTAGGTTGTATACTACCCCATACCAGCAATTTAAATAACCATTGTAAATGTTCTCATTATTTTAAGATGCTTTGATCTCATTCTTCCTATGTGCAATGTCACATGACATCACATAGCTGTCGATCCGAATGATAAAACTTGCTGTTTTCACCTCCCAGGCATCGATCCTTTCCCAGAGTCGAATCAAACAAGACGAATGTGCGCAGGAGAACTGTCGAGATCAATGGTGGTGGTTGTGACTGCTTTATGTATAGCCGTGCGACAGGCACCAAGCACATCGACGTCTAGTACATTGCCATTACGATTTGAATTCACACACTAAACCCATTGGTGTCTTTGATCGTAATTTCAGGTGTCCTTCAGCAATGCTTTATCCTCCTCACAAACCACTTCCTCCACTGGCTGCAGGGGGAAGGCCATCATGATCTTCTGCCTCTTTGGCCAGTGCATGTCAGGGTACGGCAGGAACATCACGGCCGACCTCTCCCGCGGCACGATGATCTCAATGTTCTCGTAGACGCCGAAGTCCCGCAACCGGAAGATCAGCCCGAGCGCCGTGAAGACGAGGATCTCCGGGACCTCGAAGGTCACCTCCTTGACCCAGGCGAACTCGGTGAGGAACGTCGCCATGGTGGTGACAATGGCAAAGACCATGGTGTAGACGGCGCAGACCAGCCGCAGCCGCAGGTAGATGTCCCGCTTCTTGAGGAGTTGCTCCTTGAAGCCCATGCCGTCTCGGAATGTGATCTCCTTCTGTGTCATGATGGCTTGTGTGATTGTAATCTGCCGGTTGATGAGCTCAATGTTGTAGGAGCACCATTTGAGGGCACGGTAAATCACAAAGACAATGCTGCAGACTGCAAATGCCTGATGATTGAAGAAAAAATATGAAGTTGTGGTTTTATTACAGGATGATGATGATGATGATGATGATAATGGTATCTTACTGATGTAATCTATGTAGCTTCAATACTTGTTTCTATACTCTAGTGACCAGTCATCCAAATTATAGTAACATTCTCATCCTTATGTAATCACCAGACATACTGTAATCCTCGATGTAGTTTTACAACATTTCCTAAATAATATGTCATAGTGACCACCTACACAAAGGCTGTTTGTGTGCAACGGTCACTTTCACTGACCCCCCCCCCCCCCCTCCCCCCTTCCCGGAAAAAATAAAATACCTGTTATGAAATCTGTCTACATTAGCCAAATAGCCATCTCCCTTAGATGGTGTTTGGTCAAATTTTATTTGTATATTTTTACTCACCATAAAATAGCTATGAACCCAGACTACGCAGATCACTGAACCCAGGAAGGCAAGAAATAATACTGAAATATAAACATAAGAAGGATATGAGAAGGATATGAATCATCTTGTACTCATAAGAAATCATAACAAATCTTGTCAGTCACATTAGGCCTGTCTTCATCATCTCGAGATTGCCAAATAGACGGTATTTCTGATGTGGGAAATAATCCCGAAGTTACAAATCGTGTCTTCATCAGCTCGAGATTCGACCTCGAAACTTGAAACTCGACCTTGAGAAATTAGCTTGAGATATTTTGCTCAGCGTTCGTGCATAGTGCGAGTCTTCGGTCTGGTGAAGACGCACCGGACAAATAGCTGGATATTTTGCCAAATAGTGGGATATTTTGCAAACTATTCCAAGATATCTTGGGATGACAATCCCGACCAAATATCCCGCTAATTGCAACTTCGGGCTGATGAAGACGCAAATTAGCTGGATAATTTGCGATCGGGTTAGTTCAAATAGCGGGATATTTGGCAATCTCGAGTTGATGAAGACAGGCCTATTGGGCCAGTATGGAAGTGATATCTAGGTGTACTTGGCAAAGAAAGTGTTATATAAGCAAGCTGTTTGAAGGCAATCCAAACAGCTGTTAAACAAGTGTCTTGAAATTCCATGTCTCTTTCGACTGATAAAAACCTACAAAGAATGTTGCTTGCTTGTTGTAAGCAAAACCACAAATTCACATGTAATATTACCTCAACAAAATGGCAACCTCAAACTTGTTTTGTTTCCTCTGCTTGTGTATTTGTCCAACGTGTTCTTGGTTAGTTTCCTGCATGGGCTTCCTTTGTTTATGTCTTGAAATACAAGTATCCAGGAACCAAAACCTACTTGTTGGCTGCTTGCCATAAGTATGTCATCTGATAGTATTACCCCAGTTTTCTTTACTAACACTTTTGGCATATGTTTCAATTTAGAGCTGTTTTCATCAAATAGTATAACACACTTTGTTGCTTAGCAAGCAATTTAAAGTGCCCTAAATCAGAGCTGATGTTCATGTAAATCACGGGGGGGGGGGGGGGGGGGGTGTTTCACAAAGATCCTAAGTTGAACTTATCTCTAAGTTGGACTTAAAGGTATTACAAAGTTTTGGTTTTGGGTCAAGAATTTGGTTCAAATTAACATATTGGAAGCATATGCGTTCCTACAATATACATTGATCGTTGTCGAGGTTGAAATCGAGTCTAAAGTTATGAAATTATAAATAATAAACTCTTTATGTTGTATAGCTCCCTCTCAAGGTCAAAATGTTAATTTAGCTATAAAACAATGTTTCTTGACCAAAATCGACCGATTAGCTATTCCCGTTTGGAAATTATATATCTCAACTACATATTCTGAGATTTTCATGGTCGCAGCTACCATTTTACGGCCATAGGCGCTATTTGAAATTTATCAAAATTTACCGGGAGCACCGGTAAATTTTTATATTCAATTTTTCTCGAAAACAGAAGTGTTTTAGGGGCTAATTTTGTTAGTGCTTATAATACATCCACAGGGGCATCCAAATATATTAAAATTGTAAAGATTCACTATCCACTCAATTTCCAAAATTTCCCAAAACTTTGTATTACCTTTAACAATTATGGAAAGCCATTAGCATCATTGAAAATATTTTGTAAAATTTAGTTTAAAAGGCAAGAAATGTTGATTCAAATCATTCATATTTTCTATCATCAAGGATATTTTATGTTCTTGATGTAGAATTTATGAAAAGTCTAAAATACTTAAATTGTTGCTTTTGAATATATTTTATTTTAAGGCTACAAATGGCTCTCCATATTGATTTAGTCCAACTTAGATTTAGGTTAGACTTTGGATCTTTGTGAAACATTCCCCTGGTTCTAATTGACATTTTCCAATCATTAATGCGACAGCCTCTTTTACATTACTAGGGCCTAATGAACTTCAGCTACAGGACAAAAAGTGGCAGGCAATAGGTCACACATGCCATGAGTAAGACAAATGGGACCTAGTGGCTCCACCTCTGATGTGACATTTCATTTTCCTGAAGCACCCAGTATGACACTATTAGCATTAAAGGCATCGTTTAACAATGTTTAATCTGAGATGCATGGCCCTACGTGTTATCAGTGTCTGTGATATGGTGTAATATTGAAGCCCTAAAAAAATTACGCTTAAAAATGATCATGAAGTGCCTCAAAAAAAGTAAAAATCTTTGAGTGACCAGGTTTACCATGCTCATTTTCCACAATAGACTGTAGTGTTTTGGTTTCCAATCATAAATATATTGATAATCAGACGGGCGATCAGCTTGTAAAATTCATGGGATTCCTGACTGACCTAAAGGTATATAATTATGATAGCAGCATGAGCTGAATACAGGATTTTGTTTCAGAATCTGAGACAAAGATACCAATCCCTTTTAGTCGGTACAGATGGAAATCTTTTCTACGTCTTTTATATCATAACCTGTGCATAGCATGAACACTGGAAAATATCCTCATTCAGGTGCTTCAAGGATGATCGAATGCCAAACCTTCCGGTCACTCCCGATTAAAGTTGCTCATGCGCGGGTATATAGAGGGCAGCACACTGAGCCAACGGTATTACACTCCCGTGTGTACTTCTGTCCTTTCATGTGTATGTCTGTACGGGAGCGTAATACCCGTTGTCACAGTGTTATGTAGTAATCGCCAAGTTGCCTACTTCACGAACCACTATATATCCATGAATGAACATCTTTAAAGGGATTGGGTAACTAATTTGTCTCAGATTCTGAAACAAAATCCTGGATTTAGCTCATGCTGCAATGATACTTATAAACCTTTAGGTCAGTCAGGAACCCCATGACTTTTAAAAGCCGATTGCCTGTCCGATTATCAAGATATTTATGATTAAAAATCGAAATCAAATTTTGCGTTTTTCCTAACGGTTGTCATAATACTACAGTCTATTGGTGAGAACGAGTACCGGTATTGTAAAACCGGTCACTCAAGGATTTTTACTTTTTTTGAGGCACTTCTTGGTCATTTTGAAGCGCAACTTTTTTAGGGCTTCAATATTACACCATATCACAGACACTGATAACACGTAGTGCCGTGCATCTCAGATTTAACATTGTTAAACGCTGCCTTTAATACGAGACCACTGCTCTACTACTGAGCCATACATTGCACCACTTTTCTTACCTGGTAGAAGGGCATGACGGATGTTCCTGATCTTTGGCCGTACCACACACCAGCCTTCCGAAGCCAGCATCATGGCCATGAAGAGCATCGCCTGTTCTGCACTCCTCAACACATAGGAGGTGATCTCTAGCCATCGGCACTCCAGACCTTCAAATATACAGGAAAAATAATAATTACAATAATAATGATATTGGATATTTATATGGCGCACATATCCACCATGCAAGGTATTTAAGGTGCTCCAATATTACCCGGCTCTGATAGGCAGCCGATTTTGGCACTCACAGCATTCAAGGAATTGCTTCCAACTGGTAACCATTTGACACCTGGGTGGAGAGTGGCAAATTTAGATTAATGTCTTACCAAAGGACATTAGTGGAGAGCCTGTGATCCACAGTCCGACGACTTATCCACTAGACCACAACACCTCTACAAAGCATATTAAATATTTGAAGTTATAGTGTACACTTTATATTCCAAAGATGTGATGATGTAAATGTTTGGATCGATCATTTCAAAGATAGAGACTTCCTCTGCTATTAAAAAGGGGGTGTTTCACAAAGACTAAGATTAACTTTAAGTTGGACTTAACTATGGCAGGCTGTTCATGTCACTGTTTGCTCTCACCATTATGATCTTGAGATATTATATTTTCCTTCAATAATGAATTATCCAAAAAAAATGTAAATTCTGTAGATTTTTCACCATGATTTGTACGTGCTTTGAGAGACCAATGCCAGTTAATGGTGAGAGCAAACAGTGGCATGAATGGCTTGCCATAGTTGAGTCCAACTTAAAGTCGACTTTAGTCTTTGTAAAACACCCCCCATGTTTGTTAATCTAGAAATATGATAAGCTTATCTAAATGATGTTCAGACCAAAGATTTTATCTACCAGAAATATTTCAACAACAGCCTTAACAATTATGAGCAGCAACCTACATTTAATCACAGTGAAACTGACCTTTAAATACAATTGTTTATAATAGGGGAATGAAATAATTTATAACGAGGCACTTAGAAAGATTCATGCATTTAATTTGATTACATTACAAAAATGACCTATTGGAAAAATGTAGTCAAACATGTTATTTGATCCGTTGCAGACCAATAACAATGAATCTCTGAAGCTATTTTTAAAGCTTGCATGAAAAACTGTAATGATAGAAGAAACAAATTCCTCTCCCCTTTCATCAATATTGTCCTGGCATGCGAACATTATCAGGTACTTGTACAACGTATGTATAGCTCAAAAGGTCAAATCTAAAACCAGGTAATAGATTTTCATACAATAGTTACTATTTCACCTCTTCCAAACTACCAGGCTTGCTTGAATACAGTCCAGGAAGGACAATTGTAACTTTGAGGTTAATTTTGTTTGAAGGAAGAACCTGTGAAGCCATTGTTATCATTTGCGTCCATTATCTCGGGGTTCCTTAAAAACAGGTATTATTGGCATATCCTTGACTTATAGATGGACCAGGTGGCACTGTTTAATACAATACAATGTAGCACCCATACAATAAGTAGGCCGGGCTACACTCAAAGGTCATTCTATTGTTTACAGTGAATAAATTACTTCCAGGTCACAAATGAAGCTCTTTAAAAAAAATACAATAGAAAATGTGAGATTTTACTGTGAACAATGCAATATTTACCCTTTTCTTAAAGCCTATCTGCACTACTTTAGTCAGTAGGGATTAGACCTCCCTGCATGGTCACTGACAGGTGGTTATCTCATCAAATCAGTTCTCAATCAACATACGCAAAAGGGGACCAACGGGTACTACTTAGGCATTGTTGGCTGTATAGAGGGCACAAGTAGCAACAAGTAGTGCAGTCCCGCTTTTACCCTCCAATCTCTTTTTGTAATTTAAAGAGCTCAATAGCTAACCAATTTCATACAAAAGTTATCTAAGACAAATTTTCATTTTCATTTTGAGGTGGTGTATCCAGCAAATTAAAATTATTTAAAAAAAAAAATCAAAAATGCAAACGTTTTCTGGGATTTCATATGCTGATAGCCAAAAGAAAGTGAAATCTATATTTTGATGTTTTTCTGGTTCTCAGCAGATGTTTTTCTGGTTCTCAGCAGACGCTTTTCAAACAGTTTTATAATTGAAATACATACCTGTCGCATTGATGAATTCCCATCTAATGATCAGGATTACAATGATGACAAACTTGAGAGCTGGTGCCACAAACAACAACTTGTGCAGTTTATTGGAGTACTGAAAGAAATAAAGTGAACAAACTTTTTGTAAAGCAGGTGTACTTACAAGGCATAAATTCTGTAAAGAAAAATTATTTTTGTGAAGTTTATTTAATTTTGGTAGTTTAACATGAGCTAAATGTACACACATGTATCATATGAATAAACATTGTATATGAAAAAGCATTCTTTTGTATATAGAGAAGTGTGCAAAAGCGTACAATTCCAAAATCGTATTCTACATTTACGCCAAAAAAACACTTGACTTTATATCTTTATCACTTCTTCAAATGACACCCAAACACTTATTTCACTATATGACCTTTTTCAATAATTTGTCAATAACAAATATAGCCATACACATAGATTTCCTAATAAAGAACTTCTTATAGTTGTCCATAATATCTGGAGGGGAGAAGGGGTTGGCAAAGACAGAGTCATACCAAATTTAGTAATGCGACTTTGAACAGTGATTTACATTGAAACATGCAGTAGAAGGACCTGTACATAAACTGCCTACAGAGACCACATTTCTTGTCTCCCCTGCATGGTCTTTATATACAGGTTTCACTGTACTCACCCAGTAATACTTGATCCAGTTAATGATCCATATAAAGAGTAGTGTTCCCCAGACAACAATCAGGATTTTATGAATAAGCAGAAGTGGCTCTTCACCCTGGCTTAGATGACTATGTCCATTGTTGTTCATCAGGGTTAGATTGGCCTATGGATAAATCGGAACATTAGTTATTTATTGTGATATAAACAAATCGAGGGTTCAGTGACACAAAAACGTAACTCCACATTTTGCCAAAATGAGTATTTGATATCAAAATGTTCAGAAAGATGTGGGCTTTCCAGGAAACACAAAGACTTAACTCCACCCAACACCCCATAAAAGTCAATGGCTAGTGAAACAGCCTTAACCCCTTAAAGCCCAAGTGCTCAGTGACACATAAACCATTTTTTCTCAAAATGGCAAAAAGGGAGTTACGTCTTTGTGTCACCGACCCCTCGGAATGTAAGCTTTGAAATAGAAACACAGGAAGCAGGGATCGTAAGCAATCTCATAATATTTCCTATGAGCTGGAGACAGTCAGTATTATATGTGATATTTGGAAGTTTAAATAAATAAAGAGGAAGAGGCAAAGGAGGAGAAGAAGAGGAAAAGGAAAACGAGAAGTGAGAAAAGAAGAAGAAAAAGAAGAAGAAAAGATTAACTCACAAAACTGTGAATATATCTTGATATATTTTACTATTTTGCGTAAGTCAAGGAAGTCTACAGCATTCTGTTTTGAGTTTACCCAACTCAGTTTTAAAGATCAAGCATAATAATTGAAACAGGTAAGAAAACAAAATTGTGGTTTGTTTTCCAAACATAGCATTGGAAAAAATAAAGAGGTACTGTGCATGGTCCTTTATTTATCTTAACTCTGCATGAACCTTCTAAGGATGTGAAATTGTGAAAGAAAAAATATGTTAGGGCGCCATGACTTCTAATAGCGGGTGTCCTATCTCATTTTTAAAATCTGTGTCAGAAATAGAACGAGGTCAAGTTTAATCAAAGCCCAAGAGTTCACCATTTGACCCACAATACTAACATTTGCTAAATAAATGGTTTCAATTAGAGCACAATTTCATGATATATGTGTCCCTCCTTCTGCTTAAAAAAGAAGGGGAAAAAAGAAGCTGATGAAGAAATTTATAGTACAGTCTGTACAGCCTTTAACTTCTTGAGCATGATTTACTATATATCCATGCTTGCCAGCCACAGCACTGATGGGGTGGAGTATTATCTTGCATATTAACCAAGTCTGAGATATCATAACGTCAAGAAAAGTGTGTTGTTGACCTCACCCAGAAAACAACTTGATATACATATCAAGGTCATATTCCTCTTTTCCAAATGAAGACCTACCTTCTACATGTGCTTGTGCATATTTGTTTGAATACTTTTCTTTGATATATGACAAAATTTTAATTCTTTCGCCTGAATCTACCTCAATGGCCAGTTCATGACAGATTGTGACTTATACGTGAATCAATATTGACTTCTAGTCTGTCAAATCGCCAAGTATAGATTTGCTAAAAGGGAGTATAACATACAAGATAAGATTCCAAGTTTCAAAGTCCGTCTTGTGTAAATAAATTCCATATCAATCAATTTACCCAGCATGGTTCCTGCTGCTGTTGGGCGTGAGTCCCGTTGAACGCCCCTTGCCACGGACACTGGAGTAGCATGAACTTGTAGTACTCTGGCTCTGGGAAGAGCGAGTTCAGCAGCCAGGAGTGACAGGGGTTCCCAGACGCCGCGCCCTGGTTGCGGTCGGAGCACAGGACGTGTAGACTCTTGCAGAACCGGGCGGGCTTCTGGGAGTACTGTCCGTTGTACTGGAGAGACTCGCAGACGGAGTTCAGACGACTTGTTCTGGGCTCCAGCACCTGTTATATATAGAGAGAGAGAAATTAGGCATCATTTAAAGCCTGTCTGTACTAGTTTGGCCAGGGGGATTAGACCTCCCTGCAAGGTCACTGACAGGTGGTTATCTCATCAACTCAGCGTTTAATTAACATAAGAAAAAGAGGATCGTGGGGGACCAAGGGGCACCATGAAGGCATTGTTTTCTATATAGAGGGAGCAAGTAGCTACAAGTAGTACAGTGGGGCTTTAATAGCTAGGGATGTTCTCTCTAAGATGATCCGACATTTCCTCTGGTGACGATTGCTCCAGGTTTTATTTCATCACAGATATAGGGTTAGGGTTAGGATTAGGATTGCATTGGGTCTTAGGTTAGGTTCAGAGTCGTTAGTAGCACTAGATGTAGGTATAGGCCTATGGTGTTTGGTCCAGGGTCAAAGTTACAAATTCAGTTAGGGCAGATGTAGGAAATTACATGTACCACAGAGCAATGGTCACACCGTCACAGCTTTATAGGAGCATGTGTTGGATCGACAATATCTCTCTATAGATAGTCCCAAACCCAATGGTCCTTGGTTTTATCAGGAACCCGCCAAAACTAGTTCAGAACCACATCTTAGAAGAGGTTAAACCTGCTCACAATAACGTGTAGTACATAAAGGAGACAAACAACAACATTAAACAGAGTTAGTTCTCTATATAGTCCCATAACCCTTGGTTAACTGATTTCAGGTTGAATAGCGTATTCTCTGCATGGACAATGGGAGGTACAAATAAAGGACGTTTTATTATCCCCTTTAGTCCTACATCAAAGGGCAAGACATATTGTTAGACCAAAGCGATCACATGTTGGAAAAAATAAAATAGGCCTAGCATTGAATATAAAGGCCTTCGATAACAACAAATTTTTACATGGACCTTCTCTAACAGCTAGGACAAAGATTAGTTTTCACTGAATATACTAAACTGATGTTGAAATGTTTTTCTCCTTACATTCACATGTACTGTACATGTACAAAACACATGCAACATATTATTTATTACAATAAACTATACTTTAAAAGAATTTCCTCGATAGGAATAAATAAAAGTGTCAACTAATAACAGCTAATATGTTCCTGCATATGGTGACTCTTTGCCAACACTACATTCTGATCAATACAGTTCTTGCATAACTGCAAGGTTAATTAAAAATAAAAACAAAACTATGCCAAACTGTAAAACATATTATGTGACTTCTGGGCCATGTAACACAAAGCTATCCCATTGATTGTATAATTTTTTTTGCAATTTATTGCATTGATCACTATGTGCTATCCATCGCAAAAATAAAATGTGAAAAACTTTTGCTTAGCTGAAATGTTTTATAGGCCCAAATTATCACACTAACATAATTGCAAATATCATTTCGGTATTACATACATGTAGTTCTTGTGCAACATATATGTACATACTCTTAAATTTTTAATCCGGAGCCCCTTCCTAAAAGTTAAAGTGTAGAGTCCTGTTTACTACATACCGGTAGGCTTTCATATACTTACTATGTTCATGTAAGTAGTTGTACAAATATAGATCAAATGTAAGAAGTCGTACAAATGTATAGATTAAATCATGAAACTGCACAAGCGTGATGTAGTACCGTATTTGCCGGCGTAAAGGCCGCACCGCCGTATAGGCCGCACCCCCGATTTTGACATTTAAAAAAAAAAAAAAAAAAAAAAAAGAAAATCGTTTTTTTTTTTTTTTTGGTTGTTGTTGTTGTTTTGTTGTCGAAAACCCACGCGGGGAAGGACCTTCATTTAACATCAAGGTGCAGTTAAAGGCGCTGATTTGTGCTTGTAAACTTGTCACAAAATAATAGTAACAATGTCGTTTTTAGAAGAATGTGTAAGATCATTAATGTGAATTAAAAACAAAAGAGTAGTACTAGGTCCTAGGATAGTACCTTGTGGAACACCATTTGTTATATAAAAAAAATTGAGGAATTATTATTATAAACTACATATTGAGATCTATTAGAAAGATTACTTTCAAACCAAGATGACAGACAAATTTTAGTGTTGTTGTAGTTTCCGAGTGGTGAGTCAACACTGATTACTGAGCTGGGAGACATTGCCAGGCATAGCGCCATAAATCATAACTAAAAAAAAAAAAAAAAAAAAAAAAAAAAAAAAAAAACTTTGTTTTTACTCTTTCGCCGCATAGGCCGCACCCCGACTTTTTGATATTTTTTCTTCCAAAAATACTGCGGCCTATACGCCGGCAAATACGGTATGCATATTAAGAATTCTACTACTTGAAGTATTCAATTAAGTTAATTAAATCTATTTATAGGCAGATTAAAATATATACTTACATCTCTTAGTTCTTGTGTTGTGCATGTAAGAAGCCAAAGATCAGGTCTTGGACCGATGACCTGAAAGAAGAAGAGAAAGATACCGTAAGGAGAATATGAGGATGATATAATGCGTACGGGTATAGTACACAGTCATGCTACATTTTGAAGATACACTGTAGAGTAAATTATATTTATATATGAATTAATGAAAAGAGAAAGGGGAGAAATCATTTTCATTGGGTTATGCAGCGCTCATTATACCTACATGACTGGTACCGGTACACAAAAGCCCTGTGTTCCAAGTCTGGATCCCCAATTAAAATTTGATAAAGGGACCCAAGCAAATACAGACCCTAAAGTCTCAATCAATGTTTGGCTTTTTAAAAGAATTTTTTGTTTAAACCGTGTTTTAGAGAGAAAACAAAATTAAAGCATTGATAACTGAAAAATATCAGCCCGAAGAGGGAGAAAAAAAAAGAAAAAAAAAAGAAAAAAAAAAGAAAAAAAAAAAAACTCAGACCGACCGACCCATGTTTTGGCACCAAAAGGGCAATACAACATCCTTTTTTTTATAGGCCTTACTGTTATTGTGCAGATGGGTTATCAAGAGACATGCATATCTCTGGGTTATCATACATCATACATGTACATCAAGATAACATTCTAGATTGACATGACAACAAGATGAATGTGGGGAAGTGAGTTGATGTAACCACAAAACAGAAAACAAAACAATTGACAATTAACAATAAGAAGAAAGGGGACAAATTTAGTTGGTCATAGCAAGGTTGTACAGTATGTCTGTTTCTCTTGAATGAAAATCTTAAAATTACAAGTTCCCCAACAACACATACAGTACAGTTGTTATATGCCTTGAATTGATCTCCCATGAAGGAAAGAAGCTTTATTATACCATCTTAAAAAGGAAAGATGCTATATAAATACAAGAACAGAGACATTACACATACACTGTACATACATGTACATATAGTCATACTTGAACAATAGTAGGCCTAGTTCTTATTCAAACTGCCTGTATCAATTGTTCATTTGATTCATACATAGTTGATATAAATGGTCTTAATATAAATTTTGACCATTAGAATGAATTTCAGTGCACTGCGTGAATCACAAACTACAGGCATCCATCCCCATTAAAGTAGGGTATTGTTAAGTACAATATAGCTTTGTATGTATTTCAATGAAAACTGAACTGGCACAATTGGATTAACTTGTTTACAGCAAACAACTGCAATGCCTATGTACATGTAGACATGTAATACAGGTTCTAGCATGCTTTATTTTCCTTTCTGTGCAAAAAAAATGGGGGGGGGGGGGGAGAAAAAGAAGACCAAAGAGGAGCAGAAGAAAAAGGGAAGATAAAGAATAAGAAGAGGAAGAAGAAGAGCTAGAGAACTATATTTTAACATGCACAATGGGGCATGCAGCAAACTATCATACCAATGTATTTTATACCAATTGCACAATCAAATAAACATTTCAATTTAAACAAATTCCGTAATGGGAAAACCTTGAAGCAATTAATTCCGCCGTATGACTACATTGTAAGAATGTACAGATTCTACACTGTATGCATTCACTTCATATCCTGTGATCATTTTATTTCATTGCTAATAATTTCATAAGTTGAAAACTTGTGTAATTTTATAAATCATGTACATGTATGTATTGTCAAATAATGATAGATTTAAAAAAAATGATTCCTCTGTATGTACATGTATGTATAGTCAAGGAGTTGATAAGAAAGAGCTACTCGGTTGAACTGAGGAAAAGATATGAATACCGGTAGTATATCAAGAGTATTTCTGGGTGTACATGCATGTAACCATGCACACACCGGTACTTAGAATAATTACCGTAATCAAGAAATCTAATTGGCTTAGAGGCTTGTACATTACAATGACTAATTCCAACTTCATGGCAACTTGCACATTAATTCATACATGTACATGATGTAGTTTGAAAGATTTACCTTCAACCTAATGTGTATTCGTAAATAGTTTCTACTTGAATCAACCTATATTTTGGGTCTGGAACTGTGGATATCATATCATATTTCATATAAATCTCCTGTCTTTATCTCTGTTTTAAGGTGTCATCACTTCTATGGTTAAGAAAACCACTATATTAGGATTTTTCATTATACGTGAGTAGATTATGTTGCAATATGATACAGTTAAATTGTGTTGCAATATGTGAGTAAATGGAGATCACGGTACATGTGTACAGTACATGACATACTATATGGCACTATAAAAATCCAAAAGAAGGTGGGGATCGGTTTTAACTACATGTATACAACCTGCATGTCAACTTCAAATAACATTAAAGCATAACATTCTAGATTGATGTACATGTACCTCTTGCAAAGAATATATGTAGTACATTACTACTTCAACTCATAGATCAATGTGATCATCTCTGACTCATCAAAATAATCTAGATTATTAGATCAAACAGCTCTTTATAATACAAAGTTCAATGACATTCTTTGTCACTGAACTTTCCAAGAGTTCTATAATCTAAAATCTTATTGTCATTGAACTTTTCAAGAGTTCTAAAATCTAGAAATGTATAAACAAGCAATATTACATCTTTTACAAACCTAGATTTTTGCAATTTGCTGTTCGATTACTCATAAACACCCACATATCCTTGGCACTGTCAGAGTGTATTAGGGACAAAACTGAATGCGCACTCACTATTACATTACTAGGGACCAGGGTGTGGGAAGTCCCTCCAAAACTCCCTGCTCTTTACACAGGCTCGAAAGCTATTGGTACATGAACATGAACATGTAAATGTATGTGAACCTTTCTATTCATTCATTTCGTATCTTTAACATTAATAAAACATGTAAAATATAAATAAACTATACAAATGCCATTGAATGATACTTCTAAACAAATGTATAACAAAGTTTCAATGACAACATAATACAATATACTTGTTAACCCGGTAGGATGCGAAAGCCAATGTGGTTAGATAAGCAAGTGTGCGCTTGTAAAAATGACGCCTGGCTGGAATGCTACCCAGGGAGTGGAGAATGTGCATACATTGTGTGCGGGTAAGCCTGAATCCAATGATCGGGGTAATAATATACTTATCTGTAAAGCGCTTTGAGAGGGCCTCCGGTCCTGAAAAGCGCTTTATAAGAACAAGCTATTATTAATGGTTGAGATACCCCCCCCCCAAAGCCTATAGGCTTTTAAGCCAATTACCTGGTAGAAGTATCTCGCTACCCACAGGAGCAATAGACTATTGAATCTCCAAAGTTTTAAAAATAAAGCACTAACAATATGGTCACGTGATGTTTGCTCCAATAACATTTGCTTTGGGTTTAATATTTTCTTGAAGATTGGTGATTTTGTAAATTTCTACATCCTTTACATTTTTATACAATTTAAATGTACAATTAAAAAAACATTTGTTCCCCTTTAAAACCTTAAACCCCACTCTTAAAGAGTAGAAGGCCCCAAATTCGCCACAAATTTGATGGCAATCTGAAAGAGGATGTCATTTAAGACACACTTCTGCAAAGATTTCCCCCAAAAAATATTGATAAAGAATATGCCTTTTGGGTTTTCTGTTGTATGCAGAAAACCTACATTTTGTAATCTTTCATCAATATTCGACTTCAAACACATTTGTTTTGAATAGGGCTCCCAACATTTTAGAGGGGCTTCAATCAAATTAATAAGCCAATATAATGCATGACTGCTTTGAAAGTATCCTTTCATAAATCTGAGCCTCTTTATTTCTTGATTTAATAAAAAGTGAAAACAAACAACACAAAGACTATATTCAGATTGTCAGATTACATCAGCATGATTTTAAAACAAACTCACTTTGTCCTTGGATGCCAAAGACATCCAGTGAACCTCTCAAAAGGGAAATGTTTACACGTCCAATTCTTTTGAAAGAAAAGTCAAAAAGCTTATTTATAAGGACTCCTCACTTTGAATTCGGCTCTTGATGTTTGAGAAAGATAAAAGTATCAAAAAGTGTGATAAGATCTCAAAAAACAGGAAGCCAGAGTAAAGACATTTCCTCTAATTTGATGCCTTGTACACTTTCTGAGGAAGATGAACCGAGGAACCCTGGTTCAGAGTGGATAACATGAACAAACTGATAAGAAGTATTGAAACTACAACCGAAAGAAGGAAGTATGAACTATGAAGGGAATGTATCAATATGTACACAAAATTATGATTTCAAGAATTCCAAGTACAGTACCGGGGTACTTGGAAAATTTCATTTATTTATATATTTATTCATGCATGTTCACAATTTCACAATTCATTGGAGTTACATCCCGTGAAAAGGATAACATTACAATGTATTTCTGGGGTCGTATTTCTACATGCAAAGATAATTTGGTCATATTTTGATATACTATAGACAGTACAGTATGAACAGATTTCAGTTTTATGGGGATGTTTCCTTTTTTTCATTGAAAATAATTACCAAAGACAAAAGAAAGAAATCTTCAAATTATAAGAAATATTTCTCTTCAATTCTACATCATACACATATTTCTACGCAGTCAAATTACCAAATGAGGTACAAGTACACAAAGGATTCAGAATCTATTTTTAAAAAAAATTCTCTTCTTATTTCACATGAACCTCAAGAAGGGATGGGTATACATTTTGTAGGTGGGATCTTGACCTTATAAATACAACTCTGACCAAAGTACAGAAGACACCTGCACATATTCACAACAATAATAACTGGAGGGTGGAAACTTAAACATTTTGAATATGTGCTAATGCTGCATGTTGAATTAATGCAACCTACAGGGTGTACATGAACAACATGTAGGCCAAGAATTGTGGGTCATAAACATGTTCTAGTTACCGTAATTCATTTTTTTCAAACAATTATTTCTCAAAATAATTTTTCGTACAAAATGCCTTACCTGTACATCCTGAATTTAAAAAACAGACAATTACAACCTTCTCTCTTGCCTTCAAATTATTCAAATGAAAAATATTCATCAAATAGCTCTAACCATCATGAATATCGGTCCTTTACAATATTGTCCAACATATGTAAGTCTTAGAATATTTATGATATATTGTTGAAAATTTCTTCAAATTTCTGTTTTAAATAAACCGTCCTGATCGATACTAAAACTGACAGGACACACAACATCTGGGTGACCATGTACTCTAAACTAGTAAACTGACCAGAGTCGCAGGCACTAAGCCCAAATCTTCATATTTACATCTACAGATAATTTTAAGGATATTTTTTTTTTAGAGTTTCACCTCTTGAAAAGGTTTAAGTTTCCAACATTCATACCAACACATCATGTGTTTGGACAGGTTGTTTTTCTGAACAGTTGATTTCGAACAATAGATCTACTAAGAATTTGAAGAAGTTTACAGGCAATGTTTCATAAATCTTTTGAGCTACGAGTTCGAAATGACTTGCACAGTTTTTTCCGTTATAATCATTTTGCCTTCGGCGTAGACTAGAAGGAACGAGACCCGGCTGCAAGATTTTCTTCATGGATGTCGATCTTGACCCATAATTTCCTGAAAAGGGACCATTAAACGGATTCAAGTAGTCAAGTTGGTAAGTGGAACCGAAGTAGTTAAGCATTTAGCTAATTTAGGACTTTAAATGCATCGGATACGCATTCGGTAAAATATCAAAATTAGGGATTAAGTTTGGCCAAGTTTTGTGTAACGTTTCTTTACACAAACGCGCGTCCACTACAGCGTATAGGGCTGTTCTGTCTCTAAAGAGAGAGCCGACCTTGCCCAAATCAGAGGCTAACGAACGAAAGAGACAGAAAAATTCGGTCTATAGACTATGATGCACTCCATACCCTCCAACTAAGGATTTTATAACTTAATTACAGCAGCCTACTACTTCGAATGCGATAAACTCGCTGATCTCCGAAAAGCGGAGGGACAACAACAGAGAGATGGGCAAATATTTATGATGCTATTTGGTACAAATTATTTGTTAAACAATACAACAGCAAACGTGACAGCCTTACTTTTGATAATTTTCCAGACACACAACCTCTTGTCATACCTCTTCATTGAATTATTTCACATATTTGTATCTTGACATGATCAACATGATCAACAAACTCTCATTAGACTACTCAAGCGCAAGCCTTGGCCTTAATTTATCATCTTACCCACCACATTACAAATACCAGACTCTTATAAGCTTAAATAAAAATTGGACTAACCAAATACATACTAACATCTCGATCTCTAACTGCTAATCTGCTATCAACACAATACCATATTGAACCTACCTCTTGCAATGGGCAAGTTGCATGAAACTCCAGTGTTCCAGTGTTTGCGAAGCCAAAACCGTCGGTCCGAAGACGAAGTGCCTCGACACTGGCTTCCTCGGAGCCGTAAACGAGTGTGACATTTTGGTAGAAAATTCTAGCTTCTGATCGCAAGATATTCACCGACAAGACGGTGAAAATTACACTGCAAAACATCAGTAGATTTTCCATGATTATTGGTGTCTCAGTATCATTCTTCGAAGTCAGATTCTCAGTGAAGCTTCGTTGTCTGAACGTCAAATGTAGATCAGCTGTTAGTGTTACATCTTCAGATGATCAAAGCGATATTCGACCTTTCCGCTAATGATATGCGCTTTCTATGCAAATAAGCCTTTAAAGCTGGACGGTTCCATAACATAATAGGGGTGATTAAAAAATATGAAGAACAAATGAAAAAATGTAGTCATATCTATGGTAATTCATTTGATATCATAAATTTAATAACATGAAATAATATTATCTGTATTACATTTTGATAAACAATTTGAAGTTAAGGTTCAATGAATAAATCATGGAATAAATCTCACCCCTTTGATTGAATAGATGTTACTAACAGACTGGACATGAACACAAACAATGTTATCGTTTCTGTTTCGACCCTTGGACTCAATCCCAGGCCAGGGACACACTCTGAACCTTTATTTTGGGAATTTATTATTTGACAATTATACAATTACATAACATAATTTAATCTTCGTTTTTAGACTATATCGGCTCGAATAAAACTACCCTTGTTTTTACAGCCCGCAGAATTTAACAATCAGTATAAAATTAAAACTTAAATCGCATTTTTACTAGCTGTAGAAATTATCTTATTAGGCCTAGTAGAGGTCTACTGTATAACAAATATTTTAAAAAGCTATAAAAGTCGCACTTGTACATAAATCAAAGTATAATAGCACATCGATAAAGATGGACACCAACTAATGTCTTTTTTAAAATGTTAATCGATGAAAAGTGATTGTTGAAAATTCTACAGAATAAATTTCTTGATTAAAAATATCTGACCCTCACCCCCCCCCCCAAAAAAGTCTCCGTTTATTGGTCCAATCATTGGAGAAGCCTTGTCCAGCCTAGCAATGTGCAGCTAGTCTGTTTCTCTGATCTGCATGATAATGCTTTTACAATTATAATTTAAATATATATATATATCGTATCATTCTAACGATTTTAGCAAGTTATAGGCCTATATGGTTAAGGAAAACAAAGAGCAACGTTCAAATTAGATTTGAGAGATAATACAATCTTTTAGCTATAACTGCATAATTTCCTTTTAAAAATACAGTTATCAACGGTCCCTGTATTAAAGGCTAGGGCAGCCCTGACACATTGTTTACTAATGGAGTGGAGTTTGCGCACAAGTTGTTTGTTACAATTATTATTCTCAAAATTGAGCCCCTGTTTAATTTACTTGTCAAAATTAGACAGGATATGTACAGTAATTGCAAAACTGAATATTTTCTTATAATAATAGCACAAAATTATCTTTGAATAGTGAAAATGAATACAAACCTGCGTGAATATGATAAGATTATGAGCTTTTTATTGAATTAGGTGTAAATATCACCGTTAAAAGGACTGAAGAACTACGCTAGTGTTATAATACACCTGCACACGCAAACCTCGCGTGTCCTATTGTTGTGGTGTGTGCATGCATTTGATGAATGGCGGGGAATCGGAACTAGGGGAAACTAAAGTTCCATGTTGCAATACCCTCCGATCTTCTTTTCAGTAAACAGATATATCTTCTTCCGTATATAGGCATATAGCCACAATGCCTGCATATGTTTTTTCATACAAAAAGAAATGAAATACATGCAGGAAGAAGCCGAAACGGAAAGAGAGAAGGACGAGAGGTTAAGCCAGTTCACGTTTGCAGTCTGAGCATGAGCAGATAAAGGTCATTGCAGAACAAATTGTGAAATACACGGAGACGAAATACTAGATACGTGCTCATGAAAGTTATGTAATCATTATTCGTTTATGCACTCCATGATACACAGGTGGAAGTATTCTTTGAAAAGGGGAAACAAAGGCTATTTATGTAGCACCTCCATCGATGTAGGAGTGATGATTTCAAAATGTACAAAGTGGGACCTCTTCATGTTTTTAAGATCTGTGGATATTCGGGGTCATTGCAGTAATGTGCTAACCGTGAACTGGTCTATTATATTAACGAGAGGAATTAATTAGAAGGAGCATACGAATATTTGTTAAGAAAGAAAAGGTGTTTGAGCTAGGAGAAAGATGATATGGAACAGGAAAGATCATTATTATGATAGCGAAGCATAATAGGCTTAGCGAACATGATGATAGGTTTGAATATAGAGATACTGTTTCTTCTTACTCGTTAATATCGCAGTTGCATAATTATTCGGGGGCGGGGGGGGGGGGGACACGTCCCCCCTCGACTTTTGTCCCCCCCGGAAAATTTGAAAAAGTGCAAAAAAAAATGTACAGCAGGTACTGACTAAAGACTGCTATTAGGCTTTGGAGGGCCCAAGAGTGCGGCGTTTAGACAAATACAAATGCAAAAATCTTCTGGCTCGGGAGCTATGCTCCCTCGCATAAATATCCTTCAAAATGTACAAGTAAATATTGTAGAAAAGTGAAGTGTGAAAAAAAAAGTTTGTTTTCATACTATAGTTTTGCTAAGGAATATTCTTTTGTAATACAACAAAACTTCAAAACCTGTGAGGGGGTAGTCACTTTCGTCAACTTCACCCCTCTCGTTCACTATATGCTCACTCACTCGGGCTTGGGGCAGTCCCCCCTCCCCCCCTCCCCCTCCTCCCCACCCGATAAAATTCAAACGTGGTTTATTTCTAATTCGATACCAGTGACTGCCCCCTGTACCCCCACCAAGGGCCTTAAGGCTCAGCTGACCAAAATGCCTACAACACCTGAGCTTCCGGGGGCTCCGGCCCCTGGACCCCACCAGGGCCCTAAGCGGGCCACTGGATGCTCATCTGACCATATTCAAAAGCCTAAAACCATGAGCTTTCGGGGGTTTCGCCCCTTAGACCCCACCAAGGGCCCTCAGGCGGCCCCTGGATGCTCATTTGATCGTAATTTAATGCCTAAAATCGCTGAGCTTCTGGGGGCTTCGCCCCTGGACCCCACTCCGATTAGTGACCTGCATGCAAGTGTCACAAATAAGGTATCAAAATATGCTCATCTGACCCTAAAAACTCTGAGCTCCATGGGGCTCCGCCCCTTGACCCCCTGGCGGCGCCAGGGCTTTTGCCTGGACCCCGCGCCAATTTACGCCCAACTTGCTTTGCTCTATCTGATCGAAAATACTTGAGCCCCCTCCCCCTCCCACGTTGAAAAAACGTTCCGCGGGGCCTGCATGTAACATGTAAGGGCGGTGGTGATGCAGATTTTTTTCTCCCCCCCCCCAAAAAAAAAAGTTTTTGCTCATTACGTCACTCCTCCCTCGTTCCTCGCATTTCGTCCCCCCGTTCATGAAAAGAAATCGCCGCCCCTGTGCATATTTAAAAGCAATCTAATACAAGCAACAGTAACCTAAATTTATGTTAAAAGTTCAGGATAGGCACATACGTCATGTACGCATAATTTGAAATGTTCTTGATGTACTACTACACGTACATGTAGTATATTCAGAGGCCTACAATATGAACCGACTTGAAAAGAAGAAAAAAAAACACAAACAAGTATGGTACTTGACCATGAGTTAAATTAAGGTTTACACTGTCGAAGTAAAAGATTTGGAGAATGGTATAATTTGAAAAATAAACATCATTCTGCTGCGAATGTACGAATTTGGACATCTGAAACATTACGCCATCAACGTTAGCTGTCGGAACAGCATTCTATTCGGGAATGTTTTTTCTTCTTGTACCAAGGTGTTTTATTTCAGATAGGCCTATTTCATATATATATATATATATATATTTACATCAATTTGCATTTTAACATGATAACAAAAGACAAAAGTAATTAAATAAATGGTTATAAACTTAACATTTCATGAAAATTTTCGTCATAATATCGAAGTGTTAATTTGAAATTAATGACTTTTATATTCTTTAACATCATACCGAAGCTGAACATTAAAGATGAAGTTGAGTTCTGGTCATGCGATTGCATTGTGAAAGAAACGGTGTGGAACCGACCAGAAAATGTTGATCATCTAGCATATAAGAATTTGTGTGTATTGCAAGGTTCTGGAATCATCAAAATGATAAGAAATTTGGCCAAGTCTTGGTAAAGTTACAAACACTTGCACAGAAAGATGTATATGGGACTACACGAACACGTGGCGTAAAAAGCCGGCCCCCGATTTTTACGATGTTACATGCATATTTAGAATATGAAGGCATTTGAAGAGCCATGCTTTTCAGAGAACATGTCTTAACTGATGTTCTTCCACACTTGCATAATAAGAATGAGTAATGCTCAAAAATTATTTTTCACCTCTTCCCAGAACTCAACCTTCTCTTTAAGTGTAATATTGGCCTAAACTTAACATGAAGTTTATCACAAAGTTTTCCTTTTTTAAAATCAAAATAACCTGAAACTAATACCTTTTCATTAATATTTATTTCTTCATGAAAGTATGATTAAAAAATAAGTTTTCAATAATTTTCCAAAAACTCGAACCTTGTTACATTTTGACAAGACATGAAAAGTAGTTTCTGTTTCTTTACATAGGCTATATCACACTAATCATTTTTCATTATACGCCATCTGCATATATTATTATGATTTGATGGAAATATATTATACAACACTTTTAAAATTAACTGGCTTTATATCATATTATTTTCTATTTAAAATTGATACTTTCTGCCAATTTAACGAAAAAGGTAAATTCAAGTAATATTCCCAGTAACGTGTAACAATTAGTTTTTGAAGTTTTTGTTTCAGGAGGGATAAATAATAATGTTTCGGCTTAAAACTAGATAGGCATACATCAACAAAATCTCCTGTATATATCTACTTCTATCAAATTTGAATTGTTTTGTTTACTACTTAATTGAATATTCTTTCGAACGCATAATTTATTTAACCATGAATAGCATGGAAAGCATTTCTTCAATTCTGCAGAAAAGATAGCACACAAAGCTATACTATCCGTTTGGCATCTAAGACCAAGGAGTTAGGAACTCTCCTCGTTCTTTGATTTGAACAAAGATAGGCCTATATATCACATTGAGCTCGCTGTGATATCTCTTTGATTTGACCCCCGTGTTTTCCACATTATGACAATAATTATTCAATCACAGTGCGGGGATTAAAAAAAAATCCTTTTCCAGAAGGCGTTCTTAACTGGGTTATCAAAAATAGAGACACACTTAAAACAAAATAAAACATGACAATACAGATCAACAAAAACAAAACAAATCGAAAAGAATCCCACACAAAAAAGGAAACGAAATCAATCCAAAGAAGAAAACATACTCATAGTCCACTTTCATGAAAACGGCTGTATGTTTTCTTCTTCAAAGTAAAACATGGCCTATATTAAAAGCTAAGTCCACTCAAAAATAATTTGCTTTTAATAGATGCAGAAAAACAGAGCAACAACAAATTGAGTAAAATCAGATACCTAATAAGGAAGTTATGAATTGTCGCTGCATAATTATCGTGGATGATAATGTAACAGAGTGAACGCGATACAAAAATGTGCAAGTAGTGGGCAATTGTCTCAAACTTCTGCGATGAAAATAATGTTAGAGCATGCATATTCACATTATAGTAATATAGATGACAAAAGTATGAAAGGGGAATCAGAGAAAAATTGATACTGAGCTGGTCACCCCATGAGTTCATGATATACGAAAAAGTAAAATGCTTTTTTTTCCATGGTTATAATTCTTCTACGTGACTAGCATGGAACGCAGATTTTTCAAAGTCGAACTGACTCTAAGTTGGACTTAACAATTATGGAGAGCCATTTGTAGCCCTAAAATGAGATATATTCAAAAGTAGTGAAATTCAAATATTTTAAACTTTTTATAAATTCCGCATCAAGAACATGAAATCTCCTTGATAATAGAAAATATGAATGATTTGAATCAACATTTTATGCCTTTCAAAATAACTTTTACAAAATATTCCTAGATGATAACGGCTTTCCATAATTATTGTTAAGTCCAACTTAGAGATAAGTTCAACTTAGGATCACTGTGGAACACCCCCCCCCCCTCCCCCCTGGTGTGTCATGGGCAGCATATGGGAGGGGGTACGCCCCCCCTTCGAATGGCAAAAAAAAAAGAGGAGAACGAGAGGAAAGGGAAACAGAACGAGAAAATAATATAATGAGATATAGATTGCTCGAAAACGCTCTTCAAAGATTATATAAACATGTATTATGTGAATCAGTATCGTGGGATGACAACATGACTAGTCTTTAAAGGCACACTGTCCTACTTGTAGCTACTTGCTCCCTCTATATAGAAAACTTCCCAAATCGGTGCCTGTTGGTCCCCCATGATCCTCTTTTCTTATGTTAAATGAGAGCTGAGTTAATGAGATAGCCACCTGTCACAGTGACCTCGATGGCTCGCTGTGTGGTCTAATCCCTTCTAGCTGCAGTAGTAGATAGATCTGCGTCAATGATGCTCAAAGCGTAAAAAAGTGGGAAGTGAAGATTCATGGAGAGAAATATTGAAAACAGATCTAGAGGGAGTATATATTATGTGTTTCCGTTTCACTTTAATATGCAAAGGGGCAAGAGCTATATCCCTTCCCTGCCTAGTCATGATTCTGCCCCCCTCGAATTTTACCATGCATGCATAGCGTTTTCAACTGGGGTGCCACGAGAGTATTTTAGTTATATAAAAAATATATTTGGGAACTAACATCAACTTCATGAAAACAAGGTAGGCCTATCAGTAACCACAAGATGCCCAAATATATCACTTAGGGTATTTTGATGAGGAAATGACATTTCAGGGATACTATAATTAACTTAGCGTTTTTTCTCCTCACTTGCTTCGCTCGCTCGAAAAAACGTAGAAAGGGATAGTTTCACGAAGAGAGGTCCATGAATACCATGATTGATGATGGTATTCATGGACCTCTCTTCGTGAAACTATCCCTTTCTACGTTCGGGCAGCATTGCGCCCGAATGTAACCTTATTTAATGTATTTTTTGTGTATGAATGAATGATATTCAAACCGAAACAAAGTGTCTTTTGTTTCTTTCGTTCGATTCGCACAGTTGATTAATCGGGATCAGGGGCGTAGACAACGGGGGGGAATGAGGGGGATGCATCCCCCCCACCTCACAATGTGGGGGGGATGGCATGTACAATCACCCCCCCCCCCAGGTTTTGGGGAATGATATTTGCTTACTTAATAAGTCATAATGATGATAATAATAGTAATAATAATAATGATAACAATTATAATATTAATAATAATAATAATTATGATGATGATAATAATAATCCTCATCATTATTGTAATTGTGTTTATTGTTATTAGCCGCATTCACACGGTGAAAGCCAAATCAGACGGTAAAAAAAAGAAAATCTTACAAGTATTTTGTGGTTATCTTGTGGTTTGGAAACCACAAGCTAACCACAAGATTAAACAGGCGCGGATCTACGGGGTTTAAACCCCCCCCCCCTTGGGCGGCCCAAAAAACAAACAAAAAAAAAAGGGGAAAAAAAGAAGAAAAAAAAGAAAAAAAGAAAGAAAAAAGAACGCACGCTGGAGAGAAACCCTTTCAAGTGCAAATATTGTGAGAAGATATTCAACTCATCTGGTAACTTAACCAAACACATGATAACTCTGGATATAACTGTGTATTTAACTGTTACTTGATTTTAAAAGACGTTATCATGCACTGCTTTTTATGGTCTCCATTTTGTTAATAGATGCCAGGAAAACATCACTTACGGGGTTCAAATAAACACCCCAAAAAAAATCGGCTCGCCGCTTCGCGGCTCGTGGACGATGCTCCGCATCGTCATTATTTTGGTCAACCCCCCCCCTTAGCCAAAAGCTAGATCCGCCCCTGAGTCATCCCCCCCAGGTGTACGAACCTGTCTACGCCACTGATCGGGATGAATCCTGGCATCGAGATAACCGAATATCATAACTGTGCATTTTATTTAGTGTATATTGGTGACTAAAATATGATTGTGAACATTTTGCAGGTATAAAAACGCAATTTGTTTCCGACCGCTTGCTTTGCTATCCCGCTTTTCAAGTACCCTAAAACGTGCCCCTTTTTGCATAGGAAAAGTGCCCCTTTTACTTTGACAAGTGCCCCTATTAATTTGTAAAAGTGCCCCTTCCCCTTTCCACCTCTGACAAGTGCCCCTTTTATTTTGACACGTACCCCTTTTCCATTTTCCTTTGCAATAAGTTTCCACTTTCAATTCTCATAAGTGCCTTTTTTAATCTCTAGTAAGTTCCCCTTTTCAGGTACGAGAAGCGCCGCTTTCCACTTTTGATAAGCGCCTCCTTCACCTCTGATAATTGCCCTATTCAAATCTGAGAGGTTCCCCTTTTGCTTTGACAAGTTCCCCTTTTCCTTTGTAAAAAGTGCCCCTTCCCCTTTTAATAACTACCCCTTTTTAACTTGGATAATCGCACCTTATATTTTCACATGTGCCCCTTTCCTTTTCAATAAGTGCCCCTTTTCCGTATGATAAGTGCCCCCATTTAAAAAGAGCCCCTTTCCTTTCTCATAAGTGCCCCTTTTCATCTCTTGTAAATGACCCCATTCAATTCTGAGAGATACTCGTTTTACTTTGACAAGTGCGCCTTCCCCACCTGATAAGTGCTCTTTTCATCTCTTATAAATGCCCCTTTTATTTTTACACGTCCCCCTTTTCCTTCCTAATAAATGCTCTTTTTCCTTGTTATAAGTGCCCCTTCCCCTTCCCATAAAAGCCCCCTTTCACCTCCGAAAAATACCCCTATTAAAATCTGATCGGTACCCCTTTTCTTTGAACAAATACACATTTCCCTTTATCATTTAGTGCCCCTTTTTCATTCTCATAAGTGCCTCTTTTTATGTATGGTCACTGGTCACTGCCCCTTTTCAGATGCGATAAGTGCCCCTTTTCTCCTCTGATAATTACTCTTCTAACAATGATATGTGCCCCTTTTACTTTCTAATAAGGAACCTATCCCTTTTTCATAAATCCTCCTTTTCACTTTTTATAAATGCCCCTATCAATTTCTGATGGGTGCCTCTTTTCTGTCGACAAATGCCCATTTGCTTTTCATCCCTGGTGCATGCCTCTTTAATTTTTAGGTGTAAGAAGTGCACCATTTTCATCTCTGATAATTAGCCTTTGTACTTTGACACGTGCTCCTTTTCTTTTCTAATAAGTGTCTTAACCCTTTCGATAAGTGTCCCCTTTTCCGCCCCTCGACTAAGAGCAATTTCCCCCAAAGCTCGCTCGCTACGCTCGCTCGAAGTTATAGATGTTATAATTATGTAACTTATCAAAGGTCTTTTCAGTCTTCCGTTACAGGGTTATGAGAAATTCCATCTTATAAAGAGGAGAAACCCGATCCTGATGTGGCTTCTCCTCTTTATAAGATGGAATTTTTCGCACTTCGACCTCACAAATCTTAAATTATCCTGACTCGCTTTGCTGGCTCGCAAATGAATTTTCAGACCATCACACCCAACTGCAAAGTATGATGCTTAAGCAATATCTTATACGATGTATAAAGAGAAACAAATTTTGAAATCATCCCCGATAATGTAATCACAATATAGGGGGTATATATACCAATGTCTAAAAAATTGTATATTTTTGCTTTGAGATTTCCCTTTGAAGGTGCCCTTTTTTTGTTGGTGCCCCCCAATTTGGAAGTCGCTCCGCTGCCTCTGCCCCCCCCCCCCCCATTGACTGAGCCCAAGCTACGCCACTGAGTATGGGCGTCAGGCAGTGAACGCAGGGGGGGGGGGGCACGTCTTTCTTTTGCTCTTTTTTACATTTCATTCATCATCTTCCCTATCCTTTCACTCTCTTTTTGATGTTCACTCGTTTACTCTTTTGTCATCATTATTTTTCAATTGATTAACTAATTGGTTTATTGATTTATAATTGCTTTCATTATTATTTCATTCATTTATTAATTTATTAATGTTTGTATTTATTCATTTAACTTGTTATGAATGTATTAATTAACTAATTAATTAATTAATGAATAAGGCCTACTATTTAAAAAAAGAAGAAGATTTTATGAGGGGGGGGGGGAGGGGCCGGGGAGGGGGGGGGGGGAGTTTCACCTAGATACCAATGGCAAACACCACTATTATGCCCCTAACCAAATGTTAATAGCTCTCTAACTAAATTTTGAGGAATCTACATAATTAAAATACAGCTTATTCTATTGAATAAAAACAGATTGAATGAAGAAAGAAGGGGAAGAAAATGTTTATTGATTAGACGAGTCATTTATTGATTAGTACACCTCCAGTGCGTAACGTAGTACATGTACGACAGGGGCGACGATCATACGCACTTCTTCTGTCTGTGCTATATTTTGGTACTGGGGTACGTTTCTACGGTGAACCTTCCCATCATTCCCTGATCCACTTCCGTGTGAGTATCTTTCACCGACGACAACTCTACTGCGCGACGAAACACAGAAAAATCCGTATGGAAAATCTGAAAATGACTGGAAATTCTACATTATAAGAGTGTTATTAGAGACAAAATTGGTGTGGAGAAGTTAAAGGAGCTATCAGCCATCATGTCGAGCGCTGGAAGCCAAGGACAGAAGCCTGAGTATTTAGTTGGAGGGGGCAAATACAAACTTGTACGGAAGATCGGCAGCGGATCATTCGGCGATATTTATTTAGGAATCAACGTTGGCAATGGCGAAGTATGTTATTTTATGTGTGTTGAAATTACTAAGGACATGTCGATATGTTAAATGCACGAAAGCTACGCATAACTTGACATTGTTTCTATTTTTTGTACACATAATTGAATGGGAAACTACAGTCATAAAATTGCAAAAGATAAACTGTGACAATTGTCAAGTGTTGCTGTCTCACTCAGTTCAAATCTGATGTGACTGACTTAAAATTTAAAAACAAAATATTTTTGAGTCTGAGTTGAGTCTGCATCTGACTTGTCGATTGTCTTGAATATGAATGAGTCTTCTTGACTCGAGTCAAGTTGTCAATAAACATGAGGAATATTAGTTGAGGTCTTGGGGACATTGGCATTGTGTTGCATAATATAATTCTACAGCTATTTTGTTGCTGTATATTTAGAGGTCTAACAAACAGTTAGACCTCAAGCCAGGCCTAGACTAACTCCGGGAAGCTCCAACCCCGGCGCGCAGCGTCGGAGCTTCGGTCGAACTGTCGTGGTGGCTTCGACAAAAAAAAATGGGGCGACGTTATCGTTAAAATCTGCAAAGGGAGTACTTACAATTTTTACATCATAGGGTGCACGAATCCTCAGGGCATAACAATGATCACTTGAATTCATAATTTGAAGAAGTCTTCGATGGGAAAAAAAGGTTTTTCAGAGCACTACCCAAACGACTCTTCCATGTTGCAGCGTCGATTCAAAATGGCGAAGAGACTGTACGCATGCGCGGCAGAGCCGCAGAAAGTATGAATATTCATGCTATCGAGTGCCGATCGCTCGAAATCGCTGAATATGCACGACTCGAACAAACAGAGTCCTTCTCAACCTCGTGCATATTCAGCGATTTCGAGCGATCGGCACTCGATGCATGAATATTCATATTTTCTGCGGCTCTGCCGCGCATGCGTACAGTCTCTTCGCCATTTTGAATCGACGCTGCAACAAGGAAGAGTCGTTTGGGTAGTGCTCTGAAAAACCCTTTTTTCCCATCGAAGACTTCTTCAAATTATGAATTCAAGTGATCATTGTTATGCCCTGAGGATTCGTGCACCCTATGATGTAAAAATTGTAAGTACTCCCTTTGCAGATTTTAACGATAACGTCGCCCCATTTTTTTTTGTCGAAGCCACCACGACAGTTCGACCGAAGCTCCGACGCTGCGCGCCGGGGTTGGAGCTTCCCGGAGTTAGGCCTAGACAATCTACAGTGCAATTAACAATTCAAGGAATTTAAAAAATGCTTGTCAAGGAGCATTTGAACCAGGGCAGCATCTCACAAAACCGTCATAAGTACATGTACAGTTCACTGATATCCCACTGAAATGTGTGCATTATTTGTTACGATATGCGATATCCGAATATCCGGTATCCGTTGTAGTTGAATAAACATGTCTACCATCATAACAAACCAGACTGCCGACTCGTATATTATCGTGAGTATCTACCAATTCTAAGACCCTCGAACTCATCATTATTTATTAAGTTTAACACGCCTTTCAATGGGATGTCGGTGAACTTGTTCTTAGACCTATGACGGTTTCATGAAACGCTGCCCAGCTGAACTTAAATTCAAGATAAAGTCAAATTTGCTAATGTCAAATTACCTTGTAAATTGTTTGAGCTTGAGTTCTGTTGACCATAAGGCCATGTAAAATTGATTGCATGTTGATCGTCCGGATTTTTTTAAAAAGAGGAGGAGGGTGTACCATGTTATTTGATATTTGATATTTTTCCCAAGATGGCTGCCGCGTGTAAAATCCAGCGCTAGAGCGCGGCCGCGCTATCGTGAGGTATCTGCGATGCGATGATCAGTCGACTCGATCGACTCATCTCTAGCTAGCTCCTCGACTCAAGCATATACATGCGATATATGCATGCGCAGCGCATGCATCATCGCATCATTTTTTAGCGCAGCTTCACTTCAGCATATCGCCGATCATATAGCATATCAACCACTCTACATTTCAAAACAATTTTTTCTAGAGTCTTAGTATGTTTGTACAAGAATATTTGAACAGCGTATTTAAAGAAAAGGTGGAAAAGATGCATACGGTAAGTATTCTGTGTTGTTTTCTGAATAAAAAGAAAATATATTGTTTTCATATTATCATATTATTATTTGAAATGTCATGGTGTTGGACCTGATCATAATGAAGTTTCATTATTACTGTAATTATTACTGTAATTATTTACAAAATTCTTGGACATGTAGTAGTGTACATAATATAAACCACTGTCTTGCAAACGGCTAAATTTATGTTTTGTATCTTCTGAAAAGTGTTAGAAATAAACTAGCTGGCTTTTCCTCAACAAATCACAAAAGAATACAGATTTCGCATCAAAATGGCAAAGCCTGATTACCTTAGCATATTGCAATATCTTATGTACCCGGTAGGTAATCATTTCTTTATAAAGCATTGTTCTGTTAGGTGAAAAGTTATCTTGGTAATTTGTATCCTGGTGTATTCATTTGGAAAGGAAAAGAAATATGAAAGAAAGCAAATATTTGGTTCCGGATAGTTATGTTCTGTTGGTTTGGTGCTTTATAGTATATACAAGTAGTACCGACAACTGTATTCCCATCATCAATTATTGTGGTTTATGTCTAGAATATAATCTTCCAACCTTGTGTGTATCTCAAGGCTGGTGCATTGATGAGAACAGTGTTAAAATGTACAGCTTTGTGGTACTGAAATGTTCAAGTTCTCTGTATGTAAAGTTATCACATGATCATGATGATTAAACTGAATTTTGAATTGTAAAAAAAAAAAAAAAAAAAAAAAAAATATATCAAATATCAAATATAAGGAGGCGGGCGGAAAAAAGGAAGCGGGCGGGGACGATCAACATGAAATCAATTTTACATGGCCTAACATAAAGTCTTCGGAATTTGGGGCAATGCAAATCTCAAACTAAAATTCACAGATGATTATGAAATTATGATTCAGACGTTTACAACAAATATGAATTATGATCATTGATCAATGTCAATGAAGGTCGAAGTACTAATGACTGTACATGTAGCTTACTAGATTTCAAATTGGTTTCTTCCAATGAGTCCTGTAATTATTAGAAGAATCTTCACTCTACAGACATTTGTTTACCGGTAGTCAGGTATGCTGACATTGGGATCAGTTGGTCTAAAAAGAATAATTGTATTATGAAAATGTTATAAGGTTTTGTTCCTTTACTTTAGACTTCCTTATTTTGTTTGTTTTTGTCTTTCTGTTTCATTTGATTTTCTTTTAGGTCTTTCTATTCTATTTCATTTGTTTTTCTTTTAAGTCTTTCTATTTCTACTCTACCTTTTATTTGTGTTGTGTGATGATAATGATGCTCCAGCTGTAAATGTAAATACAATGTACTGTATGTACGTCCGGTACCTCCGAATATTGCAAGCTTGGTTATTTTCAAAGTGGAGATTCTCCTTTTCTTCTTTCCTCCTGTCTTCTTTCCTCCTGTCTTCTTGTATTTTTCTATATTCCTCCAACTTCAGTATTTGCCAGATGTTTACATTAACTTGTCCTTTGTACTTTTCATTTTTATAAATACATGTACATGGCTACATGCATACAAAATGTTGTTTTTCTACTGTTATGTTTTACCTTTATAAAATTGTATTTTATAGCTGTCGTTTATATAGACATCTAGAGTGTAATATTGCTTTATTTTCATTTTTTCAACTGCTCACCATTGCAATTTTGTAACCTGATGACATCTAAAGTTTGTTTTGATTATTATTTGTTCTTCCACAGGAAATTGCAGTCAAAATGGAGTCAGCGAAGGCGAGACATCCACAGCTCAACTATGAAGGAAAAGTTTATAGGATATTACAGGGTGGTGTTGGTATACCAAAGATTAGGTTAGTTTCTTCTATTTGACTTTGACACATTTTAAAATTTAATTGATTCCTTTTTTCTCACTCTGTTGTATTGAAAATGGAGAGTACCGTAGGTTTTCAGTCAAATTCATTGTTAATTGAATTTTGACAAGTATATTTATATCCTTGATTTCCTCAGATTCGTCTTTATTGCATGTCTATGAAAGCAAAAGGTATTAGATAATTAACAAAAATGAGATAGGCTGAAGAAAAAAAGGAAGTGGGGACAAGAAAGTACGGACATTTTTGCTTGGAGGTTGTTCACATAAGTCATAAGCGTGTCTTAGGCAGGGGACATTGTACCTTTTCATTATAATGAAAAGGACAATGGCGAGTTGTTTCATACATGTATGCTTGTGATTATGTCATGGATATTTCAGTCATTTGAAAGTAAAAGTAGAAAGTATGTGTCATACAGGGAAATTTATTGTTGAGTTTATGTCATCGGCAATGTACAGCAATACCTGTAAACAGAAAGTATGCAATCTCTATTAAATGCACTCAATTATGATATTGAGTTATGGTGTTGTTATTGAAGTACAAAGTTAATAAAGTAGAGGATGTAGCAAATGTTGTTACAGTAGTGGACTGAAACCACAATGCAAGGCGGGGGAAGCAGGAAAGTGCTTGCTGGGTAATAAAGTTTGTTTGTTTCAAACTCGGATACATTTTCACATTCAAGTCATGTACATGTACATAGTCTACATGTACACCACATTGCACTGTCTTACAGAATCCAATGATTATGAGTTATGAGATTCCTATTGCATATCAGCGTAAATATGTAGTCAAGTACTGTAGTACTGATAAGTGATACAAGTTAGACTGCTCAGGCTTTAGTTTTGCAAGAGTGTTGTGTACTTCTTATGGGCAATTCCACAATTGGTAACGTTACATTTAAGCAAATTTTCATATTTCATTTTACTACTACATCACCATCTATTCATTTCAAGTCACAATCATGTTACAATATGTTCACCCACCCTAGGTCTATAATATAAAAAAGAATGAATACAATTGAACAAATATTAGAGTCGCCATGGTAACTTTTAATGTTGGTTGGTAACGTTACAAAAAAAGGACATGCGAAAAAAATCAGTGTCTTCAGACCAAAAGTTTCCTAAAACGCGAGATACCTCAAACAAAGTGTCGTATTCATTTCATTTCTAGTGTCATGATAAATATTTCAGCCAATAATTTTAGCAGCTTGACTCTTCAATTTTTTATTAGACCCAAAATTCATGGTTGGTAACGTTACCGGTTGGTAACGTTACAGTTTGTCCATGCAGAAATAAGCGTTGTAAAAAGCAAGTGTTAAACCTACTCCTTCCTTAAAATCAAAAGATACACTTTGCAATTACATATAAATTAACATAGTTATCAATGTAACTGTTATTTATAACTCCAACTCACAATTTGAAACAATCCAAACATATTTACAACACTTTTTATCCAAATGTTACATTCTGAAGTTCACCATTTGTCGTGGGATTATGCATGTCAACATACATAATAACTTGATTTCACAAAGTAACTATTTTATTGAGAGAATTTTAACAGAGTTCATGACATCATGACAGAGACATTGAGCAGATATTCAGTCCATAACACAATAGAATGATAATGTGTTGTTTTGTTCCATAATCCAATGCATGTATTTTATGTACAAATGTACTTGATACCATACAAATCTAAAATTTGAAAAGCCCACGGTTATTAACAACTTCTTTAACGAATGTATTTGCCGTCGATTTAGACCTGTACTCCTTCCTTAAAATCAAAAGATACACTTTGGAATTGCATGTAAATTAACATGGTTATCAATGTAAGTGTTATTTATAACTCTTACCCAGACACAACTTGAAACAATCCAAACATATTTACAACACTTTTTATCCAAATGTTAGATTCTGAAGTTCACCATTTGCCATGGGATTATGCATGTCAACATACATGATAACTTGGTTTCACAAAGTAACTATTTTGTTGAGATAAGTTTAACAGAGTTCAGAATAAAAATGTGCGGTTGTATTCCATAACCCAATGCATGTATTTGATGTAGGGCCTACTTGATACCATACAAATCTAAAATTTGAAATGCCCACGGTTGTTAACAACTTCTGGAGGAGCCAATTTTGTAATCATCTTGCTCTCCATGTAGAAAATGGCATCCTTTTTTGTAGGCCATTTCCAGTACTTTCCCACTGGCTCCATCACTGACACCTGAAACTCACCCTTGCGTGTGAACCCAACAACTTCACCAGGAAATTTCTTTCCTTCGTACTCGACCACATACCAATCTCCCACTACAATGGCCTTACTACCACTTTGGGTAACCACTACATCATCCTTGTCTGCCCTATTGTCTTTTGTGAGAATGTGGGATACCACTTCATCCTTTACGACCTTCAGGAAATGCATCTTTCCGATGCCAGTGATTGGCTTGGCCTGAATGAAAACATCTTTCAATTTGAGCTTCTCATTCCGCTTAGCAATTTCTGTTGACTTGACCTCTGTGACGCATACATTCTCCATGAAGCTTGCTGCTAGAACAAAGCTGCTTGCATCTGCTACAATGTCTTGGCGGCTCAGAACTCTTTGCATCACAAAGCGCTTGGCTGACCCTCCAATCCCATCAACGGGGCCTTTTCCATGGGAGGTCGAAAAGAAGTTCCACTTGATTTGAATCTTGTGAGCCTCTTGAAGTGTGCAGAGTGCTGCTGCCACAAACCGATTTTTGAATTGCGAAGCTGGGCCATCTGACCAGATAGAAATAGATGTTACCGTATCTGGTAGATATCCTAGCAGCACATCAAGGTAGGCTATGATGGTTTCCTTGGAGTGTGTGAGGTCATCAGATGCCAGGATATGAGAATGTAGAGATCCAGAGTACCAGAGTGCTGCAGTGAAGAGGGATACTTGACGTTGATTCCAATGTGCGCTCTGGACTTCATCTTGAGCAACGCATGTAAAATTTTCAGAGAAATCCACCTGGAGGAGGGCACTGTGGGTGTCATGTGATTCAGGAGAAACTTTTTCCCTCTGAGCATTGTATGCTGATGCTTGCTCACGCTTTACATAGCAGTGCTGCAGGAACTGAGGTAAGATGGCAGTGATGTGCTGTACTAGCTCTCCTACAGTTCCCTCCTCTTGAATCTTCATCATCCGTCCATCTTTATCCGTCTCCCACTGAAGCCATGAGCAAGGGCTGTTAAGGGATCCCTCAAAAGAGAAGGCTTTGCTAAATCCTGCTCCATCTTTGCATTCTGCACATTCATTCATCCAGCACTCTCTTGATGGTTGCTTGCAAAGGAGCAAAGCTGGGAGATCACGGGTGTAAGCAGGGAATTCTGGTTGAGCCTTGTGAAGTGCAGTTAAAGCATTAATGGCATTCTCGTGGTACCTGCAGAGACAGACATTATGTGGCAACTTTTGGCTAAGCAGGACATGCTTTGGGCGACACTCTGCAAACTTGGACTTTCCCACATGTACTTCTGGGTAAATCTCACAAAAGAAGGCATATGTCTCTTTAATTGAAGCAGTGAGGTGTCTAGCCTGCATTTTCTTCTTTCCGTCTGCATTCCAAATAGTCACTACATCCTTTCTGCCTGGGGCCTGGCGACTCACATCATCTCTCTCATAGAAGTCTTTGATGACTTTCACTGTATCTTCACTGACTTTAGGAGGACCCGTCTTCCTTTTCTCTGCTGAAGCTGATGGTAGTTCATGTCCTTGCTTAGCTTCTTTCTCATACAACTTGCGAGAGACAACAATTCGCCGTTTAGGAGTGTCGGGGAGTACTCGATCCATTATCCGATGTGCCCTGGCAGTGGCTTTTGCGAGTGCCATCGCACTTTTGAAGGGCCCATGACTTGCTTCTGCTTCTGCTTCTGCCTTTCTTTCTTTCTTCAATTTCCTGTGCTTTGCTACTCGTTTCTTTGTTGCTTCTTTCGTCTCCCTTTCCAGTTGTTTTCTCGCATATTTTGGCAAGGTCCTCTCTCTCAGCTTTTGCTTCTCCCGGCACCTCTTCATGGCTGCTGCTTTTTTCTTCAAGTATTCTTCATACTTCCCCATCCTCTTCATCTTTTCTATGTAGTGCCTTTGTTTCTCTTTCTTCGTAAACTTGGGCATGATGACCTATATATAAAAAAATAATTATAATTTTTTAAAATATTTTTGTACAAACCAAATCTTTAAAAAAAAAAAATAATCAGGATGAACAAAGATTTCCAGATTCGTAATTGGTATTAGAATCCTTCTATTAGTGCGAATCTGGATAAGTGTTGGAAAGTCACTATACAGAAAAATTGATACAATATAACAATTATGAATAAAATCACTTTTTTTTTCTAATTTACAAGAAATCATATAACTTAAATTCATGATTTCCCATAATATTTAATGTATCCTTTGGAAATTTGAGTAAAGGTCAATTGCCATGTTTTCTCAAAGTGTTAAACAACTGCATTCGGATTAAGATGAAAGTTTCCACGGCAACAAATTAGCCAATGCACATAAAAACAAATACAAAAAAGTTCATTAACCTTCACTTTTTCATTTGCATCTATTCCATCTAGTTGATGTACATGTACATTTGCATGTACATGTAGTTGATACTAAATATTTTATGTACTATCAATTGCCAATGTTGACTTTAAAAAGTGTAGTGTGAACTGTACATACAATGAAGACTGTAGAAAGTAGCCTAGCCTGATCTTAAAGTATTTCAAGAAACATAAATAAAGATTACAGTTACTACAATTGAAAATAAATAAACTTACCAGATGCTGACACTGGGTGACAGTAGATTGAGATTCAACAAGTTTTGCTAATTAGAACTGCTTTCATGGAGAAAGATTCAAGAAGAGTTTTAATACAGTAAAGATGATTTGACTCTTCCCAAATGTGATGCTGCATGGATTCTACACAGATATGATGCTGCTTAAATGGTTGTCACATGGCTGTCACATGCCTTTAATAAATGTTCTATACTGCCATCTCTTGTCTTAGTTAAAGAATCACTTCACTTTCTTCTGATTAAGGCTTACAAATAAGTATCTCCTGGCACTAATATCATGGTTGGTAACGTTACAATCCTTAAGCCTGGTTGGTAACGTTACATGGTTGGTAACGTTACAGATTTTGACTGCTAATATTTTCTACATCATAGAATATTTGTAATTCTGGTTCCTTTACTTCAATAGAGCATTGTATAGGAAAGGAAAATTTGAAATATGACAATTAATAGCCCCCAGATTTTCTCTCCAGAAAAATAAATTCATGTTTTGGTTGGTAACGTTACATGGCGTATCAAGGGTTTGGAATTTCGTGAACTGTAGACTAAATCACTTTTTAACTTGAATTTTGCTTAATGAAACCATGAGGGCATTGTACTCCCTCAATAAATTCAATAGGTTTGTGAGGATATAGTTACTTTTATGTTGATAATGACTTAAATAACTTTTTTTCCTCTTATATTACAAATTTCACAGGAAAACATGAACAATGTTCATTTGCAATTTTCACTCACTTATACCAAATGTATGGTGTGGAAAATATTTTTTTCAGATACTTTGTGGTGTCTTTAGTCAAATACAAAAAAAAAAAAGAAGAAAATTTGAATTCTAAATTTTTTACTCATGTCCACCTAATCATGGAATTGCCCTTATGCAAAAAGCACTATACATGTACATGTAGTCAAAAAATGTATAAGAGTATTGAACGATTTATCTGAAAGAGCTGTACAAACAAATTTTATATAAAAATTGAAATTGTTAGGAAAGTTCACATATTTAGTAGGAAATTTAAAAGAATCTCTCGTTAACGTAGCTCTAGGTTAAAAAAAAGAAGATTTAATCTCATTGCAGTTGTCATTGATTTTTCCTTTTCTTTTTTTTCTCTCTCAGGTGGTATGGTTCAGAAAAAGACTACAATGTATTAGTGATGGAGCTTCTAGGGCCTAGCTTGGAGGACTTATTCAACTTTTGTGATCGCCAGTTCTCAATGAAAACTGTATTGATGCTTGCAGATCAGGTAATTTCACTTTTTTGTAAAGCTTTTCCTATAATTGCTGTTCTATTTTATGTCCAGGATGTACGTGTACATGTACCTTACATGAAGGAGATTTGAAGAGTGCCTTTCAAAAATATTTAAACATGCATGATGTGTGTAATTGCAGTGACAAAAATATGAGAGCAATTCAGCTCAGAAAAGCTCAAAAAGAGATCTGACTCATCTGAGAACACTTTTGGAAGAGCTCTTGTAAAAAATAAATATAATTCATATATTTTGCCATAAAGGAAATTTTATATTAATTAAATTTATATGACATATAATGATATTCAATTACTGCAAAACTAAACAAAACTTAAAAAAAAAAAAAAAAAAAAAATAAAAGGTATTTTTGAGATACCGTATATAACGGTGTATAAACCGCATTTTTTTGCCGCCGAAAAAATTTCAAAGTCGGGGGTGCGGTTTATACACGGTACACCAAAAAAAAAAAAAAAAGTTTCAATTTATGCCCCTCCACCTGGCGCTATGCCTGGCAATGTCTCCCGGCTCGGTAATCGGTGTGTTGACTCACCACTCGGAAACTAGAACAACACTCAAATTTGTCTGTCATCTTGGTTTGAAAGTAATCTTTCTGATAGAACTCAATATGTAGTTTATAATAATAATTCCTCCAATTTTTTTTCTATTACATGGTGTACCACAAGGTTCTATCCTAGGTCCCTACTGTTTTTTAATTTACAGTACCGTAATGATCTTACACACACAAAAAAAAAAAATCTCGGCAAAATTTTTTTTTTTTTTTTTTTTTTTTTAAGGGCGAAAAAGAGGGGTGCGGTTAATACACGAGGGCGGTTTATACAACGTTATTTACGGTACTGTACACAAAATACATGTAAAATACATTGTATATCTGATATTTTTTTAAAAGCTTGTGTGTTCAACATAGTAGTGTCTCATGCAGCATAATTTCTACTTTGCTGTGATAACAACATGTGATATTATTGGTTAGGCCAAGCAAAATTTGTTCCTAGATTTAGTTCCAGTTGTATTGAAAATTAGGAGGAGGGAGTCCTCTGCTGTGTGATATTTTATATTTTCCCCACACATACAGGGGATTTTCAACACAATATTTTTTATTATAACTTGATTTGTACTAGGGCTGAGTCATTACATTATTTTTCAAAATCGTTAACTGTTTAAAATAATCAGTGATTTTTTTTAACCGTTAACAAAAGAAAGGGGTCCTTAAATTCTTTTATTCATTTCAAAACAAGAATATCAAATAACAAAAAATAGGAGACATAAGGCGGTGTCACACAGAAAAATCCCTTGAAAAATCCTTTCAAGGGAGAATTTTCTTGCTTCGTTAGAGGATTTTTAATGGGATAATTGATGACAGACAGCAATTAAGAGGATAACTAAAATCTGGATAACTAAAATCTGGATTTTTGGCCTCTACAATGGAGTCATGGACATGTGAGGATAACTAAAATCTGGAAAACTAAAATCCGGATTTTTGGCCTCTACAATGGAGTCATGGACATGTAACATACAATGTATGACATACTGTCGGGGTAAAAAGTGGGGTACACCTGTAGGCACATGAAACAAGAAAATCAATCAAGATTGGTTATGGATGGACTATGAAGGTATATGGACCCATTCGGGAATGCAAATTTCTTTTCAGTTGATCAAATATTTACATTCGGTTTAATACCTGTAGTTGATACAACATGTGATGTTTTATTTTTCTTTGTGTATTTTTCTTTGTGTATGGATGATATTGAGAATTTACCTTTCAAGTTTCAAGTTTATTTTGTTCCACATTTCACAAAAAAGAATTGACATAATTGACAAAATTAGAACATAATATGAAATAGGTTAATATAAAATATACTAAAAGTATCACATTATATAATTAATTCTTTGTAAAGACGTCAAAATTAATTGTATTGAATAGTAGGTTATACAGGGTGAAATGAGAATTTACCTTTAAACAACGACTGTGAGAAAATTAATGAATTATGAATACACTCGAGTGCACTATAATGCAAGGGTCTCACATTCAGTTTCGGAAGGGTTTTGATATTCAACCTGTTTGTTTACGATCAATCTTGTCTGTCTGCCATTTTGTCTCGCTGTGTACATGCACAGCAGCTACATGTACACGTATGCCACTTAACTTGGTGTATGTACAGTATGTTCTTGTGCATACTTGTACAGCATGTATGTCTCCATGTAACACTGCAATGACTGCATGGTACATGATTTCTACATAATATTGTTATACCATTGAATATGCAAATTTGAAATGGATATGTTTCAAAACAACAATTCTTTAAGAATCATCATGCGTACAAAGTAAATGCACACGATATAAAAACATGACCTTTAAGGTCTGAAAGTCTGAATAAGAAGAAGGAATGTGTTCAGGGCCCCCGTTGCATAAAACTTACCATCAATAGTAACTGCCATGGCAAGATCACTCAAGAGGCAAGCAATTCAAGGTTGCTATGGAAGTTATAATACCAAACGACCAAAGCTATACCAATGATAAGTTTTATGCAGCAGGCCTTGCTAATCTGTGATATCCAATCCATATTCATCCAACCATAATGACTCCACACTGATAAATAATCAACAAACCTTGGCCATTCATATTGTTGTTGTTTTCCTCAGGGGGGGGGGGGGGTGTCTTTGATCTCGAGTTTGTCTCTTGGGTGTGACTGAGTTATTACACTGTACAGTATATACAGCTTTCACACGTTAATATTATACATGTCCTTCAGACACACTAGTAGAAGGTTTGTCAATGGATGGGTATTAGAGCAAGGTACCGGTAATCCTGCTTCAAAGTTGAAGCCAGTCCTATTGACACTTGACAGGGTACCGTAAATCTCTGTGTATAAGGCGCACCTGTGTATAAGGCGCACCCCTATTTTTAAGAATTAAAAAAAAAAAAAATCGAAAAAAAAAAAATCGAAAAAAAAAAATCAGGAAATTCTTTTTGCTTTTATTTGTTCTTTTTGCTTTTATTTGTTCTTTTTTTGCTTTTATTTGTTCTTTTTTTGCTTTTTGTTAAAACCAGATCAGATCCCGTCTTATTTCAGAGCTCGGAAATACTTTCATTTTATTACGAGGCACAGTTGAAGTGCTTGTGAACTAAGTTAGACCTTTGCACAACAACAACAAAATCCAGCAGTCAAAACAGCACGTCCATTTGAACATATGGGACTACAATGAATATACAATGGTACAGGACATTTCTAGAATAATTCCACACAAATTACCGACAATTTTATGTTGCATTGTTGATATGAAGACGAAAATAAACTGCATAACTTATTTTTCTAAGATCTAAATCCGTACCATATTGCCCAAAAGTAAAAGAAGGGACGTGAAGGGACGCTAGCTGCCGCGCAACGCAACTGCGCAGGTTAAAATCCCAATTCCGTATTACATTGCACATCGTGGTAGGATACCAAATCTGCCCCCGTGTAAGTGAGCTGCATGATGATACAGGTGAGTGAGCTGAAGACACGGGAGAGCTTCGGCCGGCAAAGTGCTTTGTGAAGGGCATAATTTATCAAGACTGAAAAAAAAAATCAAAATCTCTTTCCTTCAAATTAGGAACGTAGTTTTACTTCATATAGTAGATTCTATTCATTATTTTCATTATGAAATTCATGTTGAGACACAGAGATTTTTGAAAACCACTAAAAAGATGCATTTTGAGGACTCAAAATATTCTGTACCTGTGTATACGGCGCACCCCGACTTTTGATTTTTCCCCCGACGGTAAAAAAAGTGCGCCTTATACACAGAGATTTACGGTACATTTTCTATTTCACTATATATCCAACATACCCTTATTAAAACTTATACATAGATGGAAAGATGGCACAGACGGATGCATTAGACAAATCAGAATTGGCCCAGCACATTTCCAATCTTATCAAGACGTTTATTTCATCGCGCATTCACACATCATGAGACAGTCCGCCTGACAATGACAATTTACTTGTAAGTGACAGGCAAATAGAGGTTGAAAATGTGATCAAATTTAAGGTTCCAGGTAGTGCTGTAACATCACGGATATCTCCAATTCCGTTTAACCGCCAGTCAAAACCGGACGGTTTTCAGTTAAACGATTTATTTATAAAAAAAAAAAAAAAAAAAAAAAAAAAAAAAAGATAGATCTAGGGTCTAGGTCTAGATATTTTTTTTTTTTTTTTTTTTTTTTTTTTTTTTTTAATATAATTTTTTAAAAAAAATTTTATTTTTTTTTTTTTCTTCACCGACTCTGTCGGCAGCAAGCCAGGTCCGTGTGAAAAAGCGGGAAGGAATTTCATTTGTGCTTGTGAACTTGTCATAAATAATAGTAACAATGTCGATTTTAGAGGAAGGTGTAAGATCATTAATGTAAAGTAAAAACAGTAGAGGACCTAGGATAGACCCTTGTGGTAGGCCATGTGTTCAAGTTGGATGAATTATTATTATAAATTACATATTGAGATCTATTACAAAGATTACTTTCAAACCAAGATGACAGACAAATTGGAGTGTTGTTCTAGTTTCAGAGTGGTGAGTCAACACACAGATTACTGAGCTGAGAGACATTGCCAGGCATAGTGCCAGGTGTAGGGGCATAAATCAAAACTTTAAAAAAAAAAAAAAAATAAAAAAAAAAAAAAAAAAAAAAAAAAAATTAAAAAAAAAAACAAAAAAAAAACGGGTAAACGAAACCGTCCAATTGAAAACGGAATCCGCCATGGGCGGTCGGATACCGGACGGTTAAACGTTTGACTACAGCACTAGTTCCAGGTCAACCACCTCTGACCCCTGATCAAAATTAATGCACAATTCTTTGTCAGTGCCTCAATACAATTTATTTAATTCACCTGTTATACAAGTAAATGTATTTCAAAAGTCAGAATTCAAATTGCATACATTAGTTGTTACTAGGTAGGACAATCTTTATGTCTTGCCCTACCTAACAGCACATTATGTACATATGTATATGCAATAGACCAGTTCACGGTTAGCACATCACTGCAATGACCCCGAATATCCACAGATCTTCAAAACATGAAGACGTCCAACTTTGTACATTTTGAAATAATCATTCCTACAGCGATATATAGATAGCCTTTGTTTCCCCTTTTAAAAGAATACTTTCACCTGTGTATCATGGAGTACATTGAATGTGCATGAATGAATACTGATCACATAACTTTCATGAGCACGTATCCAGTATTACGTCTCCGTGTATTTCAAAATTTGTTCTGCAATGACCTTTATCTGCTCATGCTCAGACTGCAACCGTGAACTGGCTTATTGGCATTCTGACTATTGAAATTTAATTATTTCTAATAGGTGGATGAAATGATTTGTAACGAAGCACTTACCAAATATTTATGCTTTAAATTTGATCACATTACAAAAATGGCCTTTTGGATGCACATACATGTACATGTACATGTACATGTATGTACATTGAGCTGCGCCAAAGAATTAATTGCAAATAATTTAGTTGGTTTGGTTTGTTTGTTTTTCCATACTGCTAACAAAGCATGCTTTATGCTTGCAAGTAAGCAACCAGAGGGCTTTGAGTCCTGTCCGAGGGACTTGGTATTGAGGATTAATGCCTTACCAAAGGGCACTAGCGCATCAAATTGTTTTCGACCCAGGACCTCCCGATTAGGAGACCACTGCACCATCGCACCTCAATCTTTTGTTTACTTAAGAATCCGTAATGTTATGTATCTTATATCACTTGCTTCATGCTGCATTGCTGATGAAGTATTTTGTTTATGCTCTGTTACAGTATAACGAACATGTAAAAGTCATACAGAACATTGATTTAGGGACCTCCATACATGATATGTGTGTATGAAATAAGCAATTATTTGATATTACAGTGCACATACAACATGTAGGCCTACAATGTTGTATTTCTGGCAAATAATTCAGATTTAATATTCATAGATTAAAGGTTGAAATGACTTAAGTCAAGAGTGGTGTTGTGAGAGTCTTGCAAGGAGAAGAAAAAAATAATGAAAGAATGACCTGTCTAGGACATACATGTACATGTAATACATTTTAAATGCATACCAGTTACATAGACATGTGTACTACTTGTCATGCATAATTGCCAAATCTTTTCAACATTCAATAACAATCATGTTTTCAGCTCGGATTTAGCCTAGAGGGTACATAGTACATGTATATGTTAATTACTTCATGTTTATTTGTGCAATGTATATTTAAAATAAGTATATTCAACTATGAATGATGGGTGTGTATGTTGATTAAAAAGCACATGCAATTAATCTAAATACATGTAGGCATTAAATGTGAAGTACACTGTACATGTAATTTTAAAGCCTTAGGCCTAATTGAAGGTGGAGACTGTAGCATACATGTACATCTAAATTTAGGTTTCTAATTTTATGTATCGACTCAGTGTTGCACATCTATTGGTAATATTGGTGTATCTGATCAGATATTATCTTTATTTTTATTGGAAGAGTACACCATAGAGGCTAGCCAGCTGTACATCAAACAGAAGGCATCTCCCTGTCCCCAAACATATCTATTTAGGGATCGCACACGTACATACACAACACACTGAAATCTCACACACCCTGTTCATGACACATAACATGAACATTTACCATTGTGCAGTGCACCATACGAATCAGTGTGTGACGTGTGTGTGTGCACTACAGTATGATCTGTGCCGCTGTGATTACCGAAAGGAGATAGCAAACAATGCATCTGTTATTGCCCTCTGACTAATATTTTTCTTGAACCAGTTTCATAGAAATGTTTAAGATGAGGAAGGATATTGAATTGCGTGCAGGAATATTTTGACAGCTGAACGTCAAATGAAAAGTATTTTTTATTGAAAATGAAAATTGCAATGGATAGCTTGTGATGAAATTTCCATTCTAAAAAATTGATGCGCACTTTAAGCTTGTTTATTTATTTTAGGCCTATAATCGGGAGGAGCGCCAGGAGGGTCAAATCTGACTGACATGAGCGCTGTACAAGAACCCACTATTATTATTATTATTACTCGACATGTGCAGTGTCTGTACAGTATGTTTCAGTTAGTATTCATTGAGATTACATGTTAAATCTTGATCAAGACTTTTTTAACAGTTTCAAAAATGTATTTGTATCTGCCAAATAGCGAATGGATCTCAGGAAAGTGCTGATTTCAAAAGAATTTTTAATGATGTCCTCGAAAATACCAGTGGTAGTGATGTGATTAGTATTAATGTGAGTGTAGTGAGGCAGGAGGAGTGATGCTATAGAGGCCAAGATAATTGTGGCATCAACATGTCATCCTTTGAGCGCTATAAAGGCGTTGACTCTCCGTGAAAGTTAACGCTCTTCTGGCTCTCTGCAGACGACGGTGTTAAAATCAGTCATGCAGTACTGAGTAGGCATCTACTGTGATTAAAAGATTGTCGCACGGGCTCAGTTAACAAAAGTGAGATTACATGTAGTCTGAATGGATGGTCAAGAAAATGTTGTTAATACTGATTCATGCCAACAATATTGCAATAAATTGCTTTTCAAACATCTACAGTATTTAATGTATAAGGGCTAAAAAAAAATCATGCCCTTTGCGTCCCAGCCTTTTCCCAGTCTTTTTTTTAATGAAAATAATATTAAAGCATTAAAAACTGAAAAATATCAGCCAGAATAGGGAGAAAAAAGAAGAAGAAATAGTTTTAGAAAAAGAAAAAGATTTCTGAACGACCGACCAATGTTTTGGCACCTAAAGGGCAATACAACATCCTTTTTTTTAATAGGTCTAATACATGTTTATATTCAACTACCGGTATTTGATCTTCCCATGTATTTAGCCCCTCTTGACCTTATTGATCACATCAGCTGTTTACACAAATGTATAAATAGACAACAACACAAATTGTTCAGAGAGGAATCATCAGGGGCACGTGCCTGTCCATCCAAAATCCCTATACATTACATGTACATGTACTCCACAAACCTCATCAGCATATACATGTAGGGATGTACGCTGAGTTTAATATATCTTGTATTATAGCGGTACTCTGGCTCTACCACTTAAATTGGATGCTGATGCATAAAGCTGGTGCTTCAATATAAAGCTGGATAGGAGAATATTAAATTGAAGGCTCATTACAGTGATTTCCCATACACTATATGTATGTACATGTACATGTACATGTATTCATATGAACTTGAAAGGCGTTGTGATATGCTGTGTGTTGTATTCTGTTTCCATAATAACAGTGCAGTGCACAGTGCCTGCTTCTATGCAGTTAGTGTGTTATAAGAATGGACAAATTGATTGTCTTGTTTACTTTCCTAAGCTCAAGCTCTATTCACAGCTTAAGTACATTATGTAATTGCTAATTGTGTTGTTCCTTTTTTCTATAAGCTGTAGATCAATGAAATGAACATAAGGTACCTATAAATGCAAATTGCAAAATCAGAAGGAGTTTACAAGGGAAAACAACACAAACAAACACAAAAACACTGAATCACTGAAAAACATCTGTTTACAAATGTACACTGTACATGTACATGTACATGTACATGTATGTGCGTTCACAGAGTTAATTGGTACAGTGTAGCACTCATAAAAGCTTCATTGTACATCTGTATCTTTGTGTAAATATTATTTTGAAATTGTGCATACATGTACAATGTATGTACTGTACATGTATAAACAGGGATGGTCTTTTACATTGAAAGCAAGTAAACCAATAACATACAAGATTCCCAGATATACAGTGTACATGTACATGTAACTTTCTTTAAATTCTTTAAAATTTGATATCCTTCATTCTTTCCCTTTCTAGATGCTTGGAAAAAAAGAATATGTTACCAATAAGAATTTAATTCATCAATTAATGCATCATGCCCTACAACTTCCTTATTTCCATTTTTAAATTGTTATTTCTATCCTTTTTTCTTTTTTTTTCTAGATGCTTGGAAGAATTGAGTATGTACACAATAAGAATTTCATCCACCGAGACATCAAGCCCGACAACTTCCTAATGGGCATCGGTAGACATTGCAATCAGGTAAGAATGTGTTTCTACATGTATATAAACTCTATAGAAGGTGCATTCACACTGAAAAATAAAGTGCGATTTGAACTGTGATTCAAAACGTGATTTCAACCTTCATTGGCTTTGCACTCGTTTATACATCAAATATAACTTACATGTACAATGTGCACGTACATGACTCTGTACTAGATTATTTGACAGAATTTTTATCCATACAGACCAGGGACCCGTTTCACAAAGCCTTTTTTTCAATGACAAATGACAAAAATCAGTGACAAATCTGCTGATAACCAATCAGAAGCAAGGATTTCAGTAGCTTATAACAAAAACTGTCATTTGTCACTGATGACAAGTTTGGTGAAACGCCCCCCCAGGGCCCTGTTTTATAAAAACTTGATATTAATATTAAACAATTATACAATTAGGGCCTACTGTTTAATATAAGCAACTGATATTGTGGCATCTGATTGGCTGAGAGCTAATTTTGTCTTATAATTTTAGCATGTGTTATTGATATTATTAAAGGCCTTGACACAGACACAGATAATCAAACTTGTTTGATTCTGATGACATTTTAAAGCTTTGTTTGTGAATAAGCCTATTTTTACTTTCAGCTTAGCTTCCAGTCAAAATACATGAACTTTGAAAGAAACACAGGAATTTGTTTTTATGCCTCCGTTACGAAGTAGCCGGAGGCATTATGTTTTCGGGTTGTCCGTCCGTCCGTCCGTACGTCCGTACGTCCCGTCCGTACGTCCGTACGTCCCGTTCTCGTGATCGCGTTATCTGAAGAACCGATTGATGGATTCCTGCCAAACTTTGGTCATGTATGTATCTTGCAGAGCCGATGAACTGATTAGATTTTGGGGTCACGAGGTCAAAGGTCAAAGGTCACAGGGCTCATTATGTATGCAAAAACAGCTCGTGATCGCGTTATCTCAAGAACCGATTGATGGATTCCTGCCAAACTTTGGTCATGTATGTATCTTGCAGAGCCGATGAACTGATTAGATTTTGGGGTCACAAGGTCAAAGGTCAAAGGTCACAGGGCTCATTATGTATGCAAAAACAGCTCGTGATCGCGTTATCTCAAGAACCGATTGATGGATTCCTGCCAAACTTTGGTCATGTATGTATCTTGCAGAGCCGATGAACTGATTAGATTTTGGGGTCACAAGGTCAAAGGTCAAAGGTCACAGGGCTCATTATGTATGCAAAAACAGCTCGTGATCGCGTTATCTCAAGAACCGATTGATGGATTCCTGCCAAACTTTGGTCATGTATGTATCTTGCAGAGCCGATGAACTGATTAGATTTTGGGGTCACGAGGTCAAAGGTCACAGGGCTCATTATGTATGCAAAAATAGCTTGTGATCGCATTATCATTAGAACTGACAGATGGATTACTATTTAACTCAGGACATCTTGCAGAGCCAATGAACTGAGTAGATTTTTGTAATCACGATATTCTGAGAACCTGTTAATGGATTATAATGAAACTTGAATTTGAAAAATTTCTTCTGTTTTGGTTTGTAAACTTGCTCTATGACGGAGGCATCATTTTCGACTGCGCGCAGTCGAAGTTCCATCTAGTTTTCATTTAAGAACTCGCTCCACAACCAGTGTACAATATGATTTGATCAATTCATTGATGTATTTATGACAGTGACATACATTGTATACTCATATTCCTTCAAACAAATAATTTATACATTGGCAATTAATGATAATTTAATGTCTCATTGCAATCATTATAGAATACACATCTACACTCTGTATGTGTACATGTATGCACGTGTATTCAATTCAAAACGAAATAAATCGTTGGACGTTCCTGATGTTATTTATGACTTTGGTGACAGACAGTTGACCTTTGGATATATATATATAGCACTTATTCATACACACAAGCATGCAAGTACACCTACACTATATGTACAGTACGAGTGTATACATACATGTACATGTGCAAGAATAAATGCATGTTGATTACACATTCAATTGAATATGACACGGGCATTGATGGTTACGTGATTATTGTCATGTGAGGCTGAGCGTGTAGAAAAAGGACATCGGGCATTAGAGAGGCAAAGCGAAAATAACTCAGCTGCTATTTGCATCATTCGTTCGTTCAAGAAGTTTGGCATTTGGGGCAGTAGGAGCAGGTCGACGAGGAAGTTGCGTCTAGAGCCTTAGACAAGCCCTTCCTCTGCGCCTTTCGCTTGAGGCACGATGACACTTGTAATTTACATTCCATCACATGACCACGATTAAACTCTTCCTTCCACTCTCTCTCTCTCTCTCTCTCTCTCTCTGTCTCCCACGTTCATCACGTCCTGTATGGGGATGTCGTGTGTTTATGATAAATCCTGCATCCTTGTTGTGGCACATGTCATTGTCGTGTTTTAACTTTACAGAAATTTTTAAGATGTGACATGAATTGATGAATGAATGAATGAATGAATGAATACAGGGTGTTCCAAAAGATAAGTTTCAAATGTGTAAAACAGTCATCACATCACATGACCACGATTAAACTCTTCCTTCCACTCTCTCTCTCTCTCTGTCTCCCACGTTCATCACGTCCTGTATAGTACATTGAACATTACTATTACTTATTTTGTAATATAAAATGTAAGTTCTTTATAGTTGATCCACAAGGAATACCGGTATATGTAGAAAGATATTTAAAAGCTTTATAGTTTTTCTTGATGTTTTGCATAAAGGAACTAGCTTTTTCTTGGACAGTTGGCCTATTATGACAAATGCATCATGACATCGGTTTAGTTTAAATTGTCTTTCCTTGCCGATATAATGAATAATCAAACATTGTTCAAATTCATGCCAACATATGCAGTATGGGTCAGGCCAGAAGGGTATACATGTACAAATGTGTTGAACAGGTGTCACATGCATATTCACCTTTTTACATAATAGCAGTAAAGGGATGTTCCTTTGTCTACCTGAGGAACTGTATATTTTGTCCGTATTCTTTGTCAGTCATGGTCATAGTGTTTACAGTATATATGAGCAAACAAAAGGAAATAAGCACAGCTGTTAGTGTCTCTGGAATGCTAGACAGAGTTCAACCTTTACTGAAAAGTTTGTAACATGTCCTCCAATGCATGAGCTTCTATGTCCTACATGTAGTATGTGGCCTTTATGACCATAAATCCTTTCTTCAAAATCATATACATGAGGTGCTACATGTACCGGGTACTTATAATTTCCAAAATTGTTAATCTTTTATTGAAAATGGGTTAGCATTGTTAGTGCCTTGAAAATTTAAAATAATAATTGAAATAAAAATCAGGAAAGAATAGAGCCACATCCTTGAAATATTGGCAGAAATTTTCTTGTTGTGTTTCTGGTTAAAATTATTTTTTTTCTTCTCCATTCATTATGATTATTGCAAAATGTAAATGCATTTAATAACATAATTTGAAGAAAATGCTGGTACAATTAATGTACATGTACTGTATGAGTATTAGAGTGTAAATATATAATATTCTTAGCGGTAATGATTATGCTCATATTTCATTTTGAATATCCAGATTATGATGGTAATATATCTCCCATACATGTAAATCAAACATCTGTTCACAAAAACCAAATATTTCTTTAAAAATAAATTGCATAATTTAGCTTGGAAGTGCGTACTAGAGGGTTAAAATCACTTGTAACTCCCTTGTCTCTTTTCCATCGATAGGTTTTCATCATCGACTTTGGCCTGGCCAAGAAGTACCGAGATAGCAGGACAAGACAGCATATACCTTACAAGGATGACAAGAATCTCACAGGAACCGCCAGATATGCCAGCATCCACGCCCACCAGGGCATCGAACAAGCGTGAGTAGATAATACCCCAGCAACACACAAAAGTTGCGTTTACATGGCAGTGGGTGAACGCAAAGTTAAAGGGAACCAAAACCTTCATACTAAGTTACTTGTATTGTAAAGTTTAAGATATTTGAAAAATATCAGTGAAAATTTGAACAAAATTGGACAAGGAATAAGGAAGTTAGAGCTTTTTGAAGTGACTAGTCACTAGAGGGCGGTATTCAATTTTGATGACATCATATGTGGACAACTCTCCATGCCTTTTGTACATCAAATTTCATGTTTTTCCTTATTTCTTGTGATTGAGATAATCTACTCCCCTGAAAGCAAGATATAGAATGCAAAATGATATTCTACTTCACATGTTATGAAGTCGGATCAAGAACACTAATAAATACGAAGAAAACGAAATAATTGTGAAATTTTATGTACAAAAGGCATGAAGAGTTGTCCACAGATGATGTCATCAAATTGAATACCGCCCTCTAGTGACTAGTCATTTCAAAAAGCTCTAACTTCCTTATTCCTTGCCCGATTCTGTTCAAATTTTCACTGATTTTATTCAAATCTTTTAAACTTTACAATAAAAGTAACTTAGTATGAAGGTTTTGGTTCTCTTTAAGCTTGTGTTAAACTGTGATGTTATCTGGTAGTTAAGGACTGTGCGGACACACTCGTGATTTCAGGAACTTGCAGTTTACTTGAAGTTTTAAACTATGAGCGATCTTATGGTTAATGTGAAAATTTAAAGCAGCAGGGGCTCCTCACTCAAAGTTACATTTAAAGCCACACTGTCCTACTTGTATCTACTTGCTCCCTCTATATAGAAAACTTCCCCAATCGGTGCCTGTTGGTCCCCCATGATCCTCTTTTTCTTATGTTAATTGAGAGCTGAGTTAATGAGATAGCCACCAGTCAGTGACCTTGCTGTGTGGTCTAATCCCTTCTGGCTGAACTAGGACGGCCGGCCTTTAAATGCCTTGTGGATGCAATTAACTTTGATGTTTTTTTTACCAGTGCACCAGCAATCTCTCTTTGCCAAGTGTGTAATTTAAAACTTTGAGCGTTCATTGTTTTGGCGCATTGTTAATCTGTGTCCTTGACAGTTGGGTGTTTTTTTAAAAGCTTCAAGGTTTCGCAAACTTACAGTTTAAAGTTACGATAATACCGTGTGAACATGGCAATCGTAATGATAGCAATCAGCATCGCTTGTAAATCTTTACGTAATGAGATTTCTAGGAACAGGGATACTTTAGTATAAAGAGATTTGTTACAGGCAGCATGTAGAACAGTGTATTTATCATTTCTGTACCACCGTGAACATTGCCAAATATCAAGCTTTATTGGGCTAGAAAGAGCATACTACAGGTACTTCTAAGGGTATTTACCTATTGTATTGTTTTGAAGGTAATAACTGGTTCTTGTCCATATTTAATTGGGAAAAAAATGTGGAGGTCAGTTACTGGGCCATACGCATAAATGCATTTGATTTTTCATTTGTATTACAATTATATTTTTAGTAAGAGTCGATAGGAGTGGAACTTTTCATATAATGAGGATTACCCATAAAATATCATGTAAATGCGTTTAAATTATCTTGTTTACAACGATCCTGTAATGATGATTAACTTTGCAATGCCATTTACATTTGGTCACATTATCTTGTCGAAAATGATACTATAGGCCGGGCTCCAATCTAACTTTGTTCACACAAGGTTCTGAGGGAATCCATATGCATTAACATCCATGTTTCAATTTAAGACATTTGAGGGGGTGGGGGGGGGGGGGGGGCAGTGTAAACATTTAGTGGCCCAGATTTTCAATTTAGCTGCCCATGTACTCTGGACCTCTGTTATCATCAGTGTCATTTGCGTTTGCTCATATTATCTTTTTTTGGTACCCCTACAGGCGGAGAGACGACCTTGAATCGCTAGGCTACGTCATGATGTACTTCAACAGGAGGAGTCTGCCGTGGCAAGGTCTCAAGGCTGCCACCAAGAAGCAGAAGTACGAGAAGATCAGCGAGAAGAAGATGTCCACATCACCAGAAACACTGTGCAAGGTAATACTGAAGCACTTCAGGGTCGTTAACTGGAGGGTGTCGTGGTCGAGTGGCTTAAAGCGCTTGACTGCAGATGCGAAGGTCGAGGGTTCGAATCCCGACACGGTACTAATATCCTTTGGCAAGATATTTACCTGCACTTGCTACTCTCCACCCAGTTGTGTTAAATGGGTACCCGGTAGAATGCGAAAGTTCATGTGGTTGGATGAGCAAGGATGAGCAAGTGTGCGCAAGTGTGAGCAAGTGTGCGCTGGAGGCTATTTAAAGTACATGTTGGCACCCTTAAAAATGAGAATCCTGAATGTTGTTTAATAGTTAGCTACCTGTGACAAGATTTGTCAGTAGGAAAAAAAAACATGCAGCATGGATGTATTCTAACCGCTGAATACTGTATTAAAGTAACTTGCTGTTCGTTCTTGTGCCAACCTGGGGGGTGTTCCAAAAAACTTGTCATCAGTGACAAATGACAGTTGTTGTTATAAACTACTGAAATTCTTGCTTCTGATTGGTTACCAGCAGATTTGTCACGTCACTGATATTTGTCATTTGTCATTGAAAAGAGGCTTTGTGAAATTTTATTGATGTTATATAAATCAGTGGTTTTATTCTCTTATCTCCCCTGGTACAGAGTTTCCCAGCTGAATTTGCAATGTACCTGAAATACTGCAAAAACATGAAGTTTGAGGAAGCGCCGGACTACATGTACCTGCGGCAGCTATTCCGCATCCTGTTCCGCACCCTCAACTACCAGTACGACTACGTCTTTGATTGGACGTTACTCAAGCAGAAGGCGGCCAATCAGGCGGCAGCCCTCAACAACCCCAGCAAGGTGTCGGCCAATCCGGGCGGGACGCTCAACAACCCCAGCAAAGGGTCGGCCAACCAGTTTACCCTCGCGCAGACGCCGCACGACCAAATGCAACACGCCAACCATCACTATCGCCACCTCCAAAGAATGTCCGAGAGCAAGAAGAGTAAACCGTGATTAGGCACAACGTGTGCTCTTGCTACTTAATCCTGATCAAGAGAGTGAGTGAGAGAGAAAGAGAGTGGTGAGGAGAGAGAGAGAGAGGCACTTGCTGGGTAAATGTGTGTTACGGTATAACTGGAACAGACACGATTCATCACCCCTGCCTGCATGCTTTACAAACTCTCTAAGCCTTCTGAGACTGATGTGTATGTACCGTTAACTGACTGGAAATCAACGGTGCGATCTACGTCTCATGAACTTAAAAGGCTATTCTCCTATTGTACATACACCAAAGATTTGGGAGGACATTGGATGCCAGTCTCGTTTCCTCTTTTCGCACGCTCTCACATTTTCCGTCATGCTAATCTTGTAAATTTAGTTGACATGTTATGTAGGCAATTATTTCAGTCACTGGTGTGTATTCTACATATTTCCTGCTTCGAGAGTGGAGAGTATCAAATCAAAACATTTGAAGGCTGGTGAATTGTGTCTGTTCTAATAAAACTGTGATATATAATTCCTAGTTTGTTTCTAACCTGGCAATTCAGTCATCGCCACCTTCCTCACAAGGCAATACACGACACTTTTCACTCTTCAATTATCATCTTCTTTTGCGATGACCTGGTCTGGAGGTGGATATTCTCAAGTATTGGTCAGGGTTACGCCGTCTGTGTTTAGTATGTTTTTTGCGGCTGGTAGTGGTGGTAGTAGTAGGGCTCGTCGAAAGATAATATTCCACTAATATTAACGTGCACTGTCCAATTTGTACAGAGAGAAAAAAAGGGGGTCACTGGTGACATCAACAATGTGGTCTTTGGGAAATGAAATGCAAAGAGCTAGCCCTGCCATTCAAAAGACCTTTTAAATATGACGTTCAGGTTTGTTGGAATGCTCTTTGAAACGAGATATCGCAGGGCAACATTGTTGGATGAAGAACAGACTACAATTTGTTTCATGAAACCAAAAATAACTTGTAGTATTGCGACCTGAGATCTGGACAGTTTTGACTATGATGGAACAAGGGCGTGTATGCCATTCTCACCACTTATCACCTTATATCACCCTCTCTCTCACCTATTAATCAACGATGCGTGTCCTTCTTCGTAATTTCTCTTTTTTTTAGGGGTAGTGTTTGGTTGCATGTACGCTTCTCATGGAGTATTTATGAATGTTTAAGAACTGCAATATAGTGTCGACTTTTATGTATCATACTTCCAAAATGCTATCGTCTAGACAAAGCTTAAGTTGTACATTTTTTGGACAGATCATTCACTGAGGAGGTACTTAAACAATGTTGCGAGTTCGTGATTCAGCGTCGAGATTCAACAAATCGGTTCTTTCAGGTTGAAGCGGAATGTGGACTTTAGATAGGGAGTAGCCGTTCTTCTATGTTAAAGCATTGTGTAGTAATATGAAAGCAAGATTGAACACTGTCAGACAGATTGAGCGGTTGAAATAGAACGAGGCGTCGCTGTCGAGAGTCAAAAGGGCATTAGCTCGTCTCCTTTCTTTAATAACACAGAACTAACGCCCTTCTGGCTCTCCACAGACAATACATCTCTTTGCCTGTCTGTTTATCTGTGAAGGTATTAAACAATACGAGTGCCTCAATTTCGTCTAGTGAGAGGCTTTCAGTGATGAAGTCATTGAATACTTGTGTAATTGCCATTTTATTTAAAAGTATTTAAAAGCTCGACAGGGATGTGTGTCGTCAGTTGCTTCGGCCAGAAGTTTGCGTGTGAATGGTTTGATGTATGTGCCAGAAGTTTCATCCTAAGTCTATAACATTTTTTAAGGAAACGGATGAATTATCGCACCTTCTATATGTGAAGGCCATTTGTATCTATGCTGTACTTTTTTCACTGGGTTTCTCAAGAATGAAAGAAAAGCTTGCTAGAGAAGATCCTTAGAACAGGTTGCATATTTTTGTTATTCAAAAAAAGGAGAGAATTTTTTAGCTAGTGCTCATAAATAGATCAAGTAGAAACTGAAGTTTTTTTTAAAGACAATACTTTAACCTTTCCGTGAATTAATCCCTTTATTAATATCTAACCATTCAAGCTTGCAGTCTGAAATACTTATCAATTTAATATATGCCAAATTTCATTGATATTGCCTGACTTTGAAAAGTGAATTTTATATTATTTTTTAATATTAATGGATTAAACAATACTATTGACTGCAGGTTGCAGAAACAGGATATACTCCACCTGTTTAAAGTGTTCCTGACTTAACAAAAAAAGAAAGATTATAGCTTTAATGTATTGTGTTTGTCCCATAAATGGATGTTTAAAAGTAACCATGAAAATATACAACTTACATGTACATGCTTAGTAAAGTAGTCCATCGTATTTCCACCCGATTGGTGGTTCATCCCAACATTAAAAAAAAATATGGTAGGCATTATGAGGGCAAGTACATATAAGTTGCATAATATTTATTTATCTTAATAGAACCAACAGATGTATATACTCCTGATCTGTAATTTCAATTCATTGTACCTTTAATCCAAAAATCAGTTAATCAGTAGGCTACATGGCGCTTGCAAATGGTCCAACTCCTCTCTGCTTGTGAAATGATTAAGGAATACGTTTGGGTAATCACTTTCACATAACCAGTGGTATCGTCTTGTACATGTGTGATAATAATGCCTGTCTTATTTATTTCATTACGAAGGTTTAGCCCAAGCCGTTCTAAGAAAATGCATGTTAATTTGATCGCTCTGCCTCAGAATGGCCTGGATTTTCTCTCTATTGTATATTTTTGTACTACATGTAAGACGGGTTAGTGCTAATTTGTGATGATGGGGTGGCTTTTGGAGGGGAAGCCAAGCTGTAGAAATTCTTGTAAATACTTGATGACGCTATGATCATACTATGTACATTCAACTATCCTCATAGAGCCAAGTGATGTTCAATATTGGGATCTTGAAATCGCCATGTTTTTTTCCTCCTCTTTATGTTTGAGGTTCCATGTTGCTATCTTATTCTCAAAAATGCCAGCTTTAAATGAATATTTATTTAAATATTATTCCTTTGAAATTAAGTATAATTAGCAAAATTGCACTTAAAAAAAGGACTATCTTTGACTTCAGAAAAGATAGTTCTTAAAATTCAGTGTGCACGGTAGATACTCTTCTCAAATTTTATCTTTAGGCCATATTTGTACCTTTTATGTTCTTTGGTCTTCAACCAAATGATTGCCTCATATCGATTTTCAGGATAGATGAATTTAAGTCTTCTAATGACTTGCAAATTATTATTTTGGTGCGATTGTTCCACTTCAGGCGTGTTTTCAGTGACTTAGTTTATCTCATCAGGAAGGATTAATTTGTCATAGTGACAACACTGAAAATACTTGGACAGCCATCCACTTTCTCTATCATCTAATGTGTTTTTGTCTAAGGCTGATGTCAAGTGTTATACTTCTTGCTGCTATATCTCGGTCATGTCATATTGACCATTGTCATTCTTAAAATCATGATATCCTAAGCAAAGGATTACCTCAGTGGTATACGATACTTTATAAAATTCTTGTTTTAATTATTGAATAACGGCTACTTCTATTTGTAAGATTCAAGAGGGGTATGGAAATAATGATAATGATGTTGAATTGAATGGGCGGCTATGTACATTTAAATGGATTCGAAATCAAACTTGCTGTTTTTATGTTTGGATTTTACACACACCAAAATGAGTTGAGATTACTGATTTTATAAATCAAGATTTGTCAGACTTATGAATTCCGTTGCACTCGTGGAAAGGAAGACAACATAGAAACAAGTCGTGCTAATAAAAGTAAATTTGCAGTCTGTTCGTGAGACTTGTTGAGCCATGGAGTGAGATTGAAGTTATGTGTTTGATGTGCAGTGTAAGGTATTCATGAGAGTAAGGCGTCTTTCAACAAAACTTATGACATAAACTTTCCCTCTGCTTTTTAACAATGGAACACAGCTTCCTCCTAACTAGAATCTACATAGCTAGGCAACATCAAAATCACTACATCTGGTGCATGTCCAACTGGGATAGCTAGTAATCCCCTTCCAGGAAAGGATTTATTTTCAGAGCTAAATTGATCACCTATTGTTCTTCAAATATTGGCAAATATTATATTTTTCTTTTATTGCTTCATTGTTGAAAAAAAGATGTAATGTCTCCGAAAAACAATACACATTGGGCAAGAATGTTGTTGAAAAAGTGAAAAGAAAATGGCAGATTTTGATAGAAAAACAATGATTTTGAATCTCAATGTGTTGCCAATTTAAGAACTTTAAAGCTTATTTTCCTTTTTAAAATTCCCAGAATCAATCAAACACAATATGGTCATGCAAGAACATTGGATGCAGTGTGTTGCAGAAATGTTTGCCCTTTCTACCCGTGCATCTGGCTTGTTTTTAGGGCTTTGAACCAAAAGTTGTTGAACCAAACTCCAAAATGTGGAATTATGTCCTGAAAGAGCGACTGTTGATGGGTTGTTAGGTGCATTCCTTTGTCGAAAAGCCTGTGGGAAAGATGCAACGCATGCTGTAGTGGAACGCCAATGACAGCATTATTAACAGACTTTAGGTAATATTCACACTTCACTTTACTAGAGAGCCTCATTTAAAATTCCTTATTTATTAATATATTGTAGTTGCTATGTTGGGATGTACTTCAAGCAAGCCACGTTCGAATGGAGGTCAAATTGGTATCCATGACATTTGGATTGCTTTGAATGTATTTCTCTTGTAGTGCTAGATTTATCATAAAATATGTACTCCTGGTGGGCGTTTCACAAAACTTGTCATCAGTGACAAATGACAATTTGTGTTATAAGCTACTGAAATCCTTGCTTTTGATTGGTTATCAGCAGATTTGTCACTGATTTTAGTAGTTTGTCATTGCAAAAAGGCTCTGTGAAACTGGTCCCTGGACGTTGCTTCCTACTGGCTGTATTCAGATATTGTGTAAATATAGGTTTGATTGTAATGTAATTTCTTTGCATTCCACAGCCAATGAAAAACTTGCCTCTATAAAAGTCATAGGAGTATCAGAAAGCCGCATTGCCCCCTTAGCAAGAAATTATTCTAATTATTCATTTTCAATATTCAATTGTATTGCACATAATGGATTCATTTATTGATTTGATATGACAGACTTAGAAATCAATATGAACAATGAGTATTTGTAACATTTCAATGAAATATTTGCTGAGTTAAAAAAAGTAAATTACCTTAATTTTTTTTTTTTTTAAATGCAGAAATGTTATCTTGTTGATACCATTGTTTAACACACAAATTTTAGGAGCTGTTCACTACCTATGTTTTGTTAAAACGGTTTGTTATGACCATGGGGATATACTTAAAACTTAAATTTAACAGATATACTTACTCAACACTAGCCAGAATTCATCATTAACGTGACATGTACTATGACAGGTTGAGATGAACTATTTCTATTTATCACTTGTATTTGTACATGTTTGGGATAGGATGAATAATATTTTGTTTAAAGGTCTCTATACTACTGCATGTGCATTATCAGCTTAAGTGTTGTATCCTTTCATTATAGTCCTGTTATGTTTCATGCATTACGTTGACCATGTTCTTGCTTTAAGCAGGGACGTGATAGAGAAGGACTGGAATCAAGCCGCTCTCCTTTGACCCCATGCTCCAAGCCGCCGAAAAATTATGCGCTAATCTGCAACTGTTGACCAGGTGGTGAGATAAAAGAGCGCATGAAAGTTCAGGATTTAGAATTCCTACATCAGAAAATGGTATCACAGCAACTGTTCGCTGTCCCTTTCAATGATTTCTCATCCATTGTTGAATGTGTAAAGAGTAGAACAAGCGAACACAAACTTGTGTAATTTCATCCTTTTTTAAACTTGAAAAATACAAAAAACACGCGAAAACATGCATTAGCAAACTTAATGTTATTGAAGATTGTAAATCATGGATCAAATAACGGGACATTAAAGCATGCACAAATTAGCGCATCATCCTAAAATATTGAGTTTTTGACAGGATGTAATTGTTCTTTTACCAACTCTGGCACACAAATTAAAGGAAGGACGGAGTTCTAAATTTGAAAATTTGTTTGATGCACTATTCCCAATAAAATCCCCATATAAAGTTTTTGATTTACACTGAAATTTTGCCGGTAATTTAATATTTTGTAATAAATGTAAAACTGGTGCCTGGCTTCCAAAAGTCGCCGCAGTGGAAGCGCGTTTCGGAGCATGGAACCTCAAAGCCAAGTGGAATGTTACACATCCTATTGTTACGCTTTAGAACTCAAGAATGCGTTTGTATAAATTACAAGAGTTTCGCCTCCTTTTCTTTCACCTCCCTGCTTTAAGTCAGGTTTATTCTTTTTATTCATATCATGGTGATGTACTATATCATATATCCTATCACCCAGGTCAAGTAAATGGGTACCCGGTAGGAAGAAATTCTGTGAATGCTTTATTAGCGCCTTATTATGGCTGCTCAGCTATGGTCGGGGTAATATGATACTTTGTATTAAGCGCAGTAGAGTTTATTCATATAGTCGCTGCACTATATAAATGGATCTATTATTATTATAATGATAAACCAGGTTTGTAGGAGGAATGTACAGTGTACTAATATCCCTGCTTTACTATTCAAAAGTGCAAATAGCCGAAAGTCGTACAATGACATGTATTTAGCCAAGAGCACGTCCCCCCATCATATGGACCAAATTTTTGAAAATAGGAAATACCAGTTCAAAATCATGTTATTTTGATTATTATCCGAGGATTGTAAGTGTGATAGTTTCTTTACAGTCACATATTAAGGATGTAGGTTTTTGGGGTATATCGCGTTAAAAATGTTATGTTATGTAACTTTAGCGCATTACATGATTTGCTGTCTTTGTATAGAAAAAAAAGAGGGAGTCAGAAAAAATGAAAGCTATTTGTTATCTTAGAGCAGAAGAAGCCCCCCAAAAAACACATGAGAAAAGTGAGAATTAATTTTGTACCTTGATTAGCATATTCATGACTCAATTAGCATATTCATGACAAATTAGCATATTTATGACTTAATTGTTTTCTTCATTTGTCGACCTTGTCTTGACCCAAGAGCATCAATCTTACGAGGAAAGAATCGGGGGAACACCCCCTCCCCCTTCTCGCTTAAGGAATGAAACGGGTCTGTGCCCGTCTTTTGCATGACGTGAAATATGACATAAATGTGCTGCAGTGGCTGTTTCGATCACTTTTTCTTCATTCTCTTTTTTTTTATTTTTGTTTTTACTCCTTCAGTTTGTAAGATTGTTTGTAACAAACCCAGTTCTTTTGTCGCCCATTCTTCTTGAAGAATATACTATCTTTAATAGCTTCTTCTCAGTTTTATTTCTATCACGATCGTGTGTGTTTGCCAAATTCATCCACTTGGCTCTTGTTTACTAATTGAAAAAAAAAAAGGACAAGAAATCATCGACAATTTGTGTAGTGTGTAAATATTTCTTCATGCTCTTTATTGTAAAATAAATAAACATAACTTGTACATACACTGCTGACTACTTTAGAGTATTAATATTAGCAGAGAGCATTGAAAAATCGGTGTGATATTTTGTCGATAGAAATAGTAATTTTCTGGGGTACAGGTCACGGAAAAATGGAAATTTAAAAAAAAAAGAGTTGATTGTCGTTTAGTTTGGAGGTGTGATGAGCAACAAGAGGACGTGATGGATGATGGAAGGTTCTTGATTTCAATGAAGGGAATCACGTACCACTGTTTTAATGTATTCATGAATAGGTTGTAAGTTATTTCTCAACAGTCGTATACTTTCATTATTTGATAATGTTATGCAAAATTACTCATGCTTGTTGGAAATAAAAACATAATTGTTGCCCCAAGAATTTCTCATTGTTGTGTGTGTGTGTTTTGGGACTTTCCTTTGTAGTTATGTAATCGGTTATAGTTTGAGAGAAGTTTTCTGTTGATGGCCTGGTTGATGGTCTTCGTAATGTGTGGTATTTTGTATCACAGTGATGGGAGAGGAAGAGAGAGAGGGGGGAGGGGGGAGGGGAAAGAAAATAACGGAATAGAGAAAGAGAGGTGGGCAAAAGGATGGGTAAGGGAAAGAGACAGATGCAGAGAGAGAGAGAGTGAATGGAGAGTGTGCAGTGGGAGAGAAGAAGTAAGAGGAAGAATGTAATTTACAGAGAAAGAAATGTGATGAGTAACGACTGAAGAAAAAAAAATGAATAAAAAAACAAAAAAACAATAACACAAAATAATCTTTCATATAAATTTTGCCCTTTTCATTTTATTACAAACTAAATACATAGTATTTACATCAGCAGCATTAATAATGAATTAAAAATCCTGATGAGTTAATTGATGAAATAGAGTTGATATGAATTTATTTTCTTTGTACACATGTATAACAATAGTGAATGAATCAAATTTACAAAAATCTCACTATCAATACCGGTAGCTCATACCATATCATATAAAGATGATACAAAGAATATTATTAAATGTCCAGCAGTAAATGTTCCTCCTGACATAACAGTTAGGTTGGCAAATTCATTAATTGCATTAAAAGTAGCATCAAAATTCATAGATTTATGAGCTAAAAGGGAGCACATTACAAATATATACATCTAAGAAAAAGTTGTATATAATTGTAGTCTATGTTCTGCATGTCTCATCTAAATGTTGGCTGTGCCAGCGGTCTATAGGTTAATATACATCTAAGAAGCATTACAAGAATTTGATTGACAACAAGTTTCAGAATATTCTTATTGATTATTGATTTGAATACCGGTATATGTTTTTCTATATTTATTGCACATGTATATTTCTCTGTATCATTCACTGGTATTTTTTTGTAACAAATACATTGTATTCATGAGTATTAATCATGCATTTAATCAACTATTTTTAAGAATTCATTAATTTCATATTGCGCATAAATATGAGAGAATTTGATTTTCAAATTTCATTACAAAAATATGAATCATATAAAATTTGATAGATTTTCAAAATGACAATTGAGAGTACTACATACAAAAGCGATCAAGGAAAAGTACTATTCATAAGAATCCTACACTCATTTTTTTGTAACAAATACATTGTAATCATGAGTATTAATCATGCATTTACTAAACTACATTTGAGAATTCATTCATTACATATTGGGCATAAATATGAGATAATTTGATTTTAAAATTTCATTACAAAAATATGAATCATATAAAATTTGATAGATTTTCAAAATGACAATTGAGAGTACTACATACAAAAGCGATCAAAGAAAAGTACTATTTATGATGAATCCTACACTAGTATTTTTTTCCCTCAAATTATTCCATCAATTTAATCAAGTTAAATTGATTTCCATAATATGGACTAATAATAATTAAAAATCCTTCTAGTAGTCCCTCTCATGTGATTCTCTGTATTCTAAACCAAGGTGATCAAAGATATCTTTCTCACAGTGGACTGGCAGCGGAGTTCCTTCATGAATCTTCTCTTGACCTCTGCGTACAACCCCTGTCCGCAACGCATGCTCGGATAGCGACATCCCCTAAGTGAGAGAAAAACAAAAGAATATGTAAAGGAAAACAGAGGATGAAAGAGAGAGAGAGAGAGAGAGAGAGAGAGAGAGAAGGGAAGAGATAGACGGTCAGTAGCCCTCTTTCAACATAACTATTCAAACAATCATATATTCTAAATAATCTATAACATTTCACAGAAATATGAACAGTTTTGACATCCAAAAGACAAAAATTACAAAAAAAATTAACAAACAATTAAAGAAAAACCCCAATAATTTCCAGGCATACATTTCTTTTCCCACACTCATTAACAAAAGTTTTCTTCTCTAAATTACAAATGTTTCATTTATTGATATAAGTCCTGTTTCTTTTGCATAAGATTCTACAGATATTCCTTAATCTGTAATATAAATAATGATTCATCCAAGCTGATACTTCCCATCTGATCATATTCACAACAAATGCTGATGAACAGCCACTATATCTCATGCAAGTTTTACTGTTGAGATAATATGGGAGTGTAACTGGTGCTTACCTTCTTCTTGGCTAGCGCCCTCATTGACCGATTGAAATGTCCCGATCCAGTGAAATGAACCAGTGCACACGGATACTCAATGTATGGCGACACAATGATGTCAATCCGACGATGCTACGAGAGAAAGGGAAATTACCTTGAAATTAAGTCATCATTTTAGGACATCACACTACCTTTTCCTTGTCGTGAGTAGATGTATTTCTGTATCTTGCTAATGACTACTCATGTTATAGAAAATAGTATTTATTTTGTTGACTTCTTCAATCATAAAATTCTCATAATCATTTTTCGAGTGGGTTTCCAACTTTCTTGCAATTTCAAACTATATAGGAAAATGTATTTTTTTCCCCCGAGAGGAATTGATGTTAATTTGACGACGCTATAATAAACATCAAACGTATTTCCTCAAATACGTTTTACTCTTTACAATACGCATATGCATATATATATATGAACATGTATTAAACTTTGTCGCTTATAAAAATTAACATGTATATATCGATTTGGAGCAGGTTTATCAACTGTCTTAAGATCTCGAACTAATCAAATGCAACGACGCTTAAATATTAATGAGGAAATCACTTTCAGTTATCATGTTCGGTTTTCAGAAGTAAGTAGGCCTATTATGCATGACAATAGTAAGTTGCATTTTATAAATTTCGTAAACCATAAAAGATTTATTTACATATTGATTCTTGTAAATGATTGACAAGTATCGATTTGGAGAGATTTTTTCAAACTTTCTTAAAGCACCACTGCACTACTAGTTACTTGCGCCCTATGATCCTCTTTTTCTTATGTTAATTGAGAGCTGGTTTGATGAGATAACCACCTGTCAGTGACTTTGCAGGGAGGTCTTATCCCCCCGGTCAAACTAGTGCAGACAGGCTTTAAAATTCAAACTTCAAGCAATTACCTTCATGTCATCTCCAGGAAGCTTGCATACACCCATGTACTTCTTTTGCTCTCCTTTTTCTTCAACTCGAATTAAATCATCAGTGATAAAACCTAAGCAAATAAATAAAACATATGGTATACTTTTAATATAAATTAAACTCATTAATAAACAGATCAAAATCAAGTTAGAGACGAGAGGAAGCAGAACATTATTCCTTTTATTAATTGTCAAGATTATTTTCTGTTTTACTTTTGTTTTGTTTTGTTTTTATTTTTTATTTCTGCGTTTTCAAAATAATTGATAATCATATAGGCCCTACATAAATCAACAATCATTTCTTAATTATTCATAATTATAAAGTTTTCAGTACATTAAATAAGATGCATACCAACACAAATATTTTTCAATGAAAAGAGATAGTATACACAAAAAACGCAGGAGATAGTCAGATGCGAGCGCGGGTGGAGAGATGGCAGTTTGTCATTCCACCCTCCAAACAAAACAGTAGAACGAAAGACTGAAGGAAACTAATAAGGAAAGAAAGAAGAAAGAAAGGATTAAGAAGAAAGAAAGAAAGAAAAAAAAATACGGAGGGGGCATGTCAGGGATTCTCCCGCTTAATTATACTATAATTACTTTTTCCTCATTCTTTTAAAAGTCTTCCGCGAGCTGGACTTGCGCCAGTAAATTGGTCAACTTAAGAAAATATAAATCCATTAGTTAGTTAGTACGAAGAACAGGGAGATTCACAGCAAAGCTCCTTTAAGTGAAAATAGGGCAACATAATGACAACAAGAGATACAAAAAGAGGGGAATCCAATTGAAATCTTTTTCAGAAGATCTTCCAGTTGTCTGCGTCATGTCAGTAATTGCTTGTAGTGATTTGCATTGCTTTAAAGTCCGCTCTGTAGATCTAACTGCCATTTGGGATTAGTTTCTGAGGCGAAGGATTGCATACGTGCTACATGGACGAAGGCGTCTTTCTTCGAACAAGATAGATAGGTCGAAAGGTAGAGAGGGAGATAGAGAGAGAGAGAGATAGAGACAGAGAGAGAGAGAGAGAGAGAGAGAGAGGGGGGGGGGGGGGTTAAGTTAATGATTGGGAAAGTGACCAGTTAAAACACAGCGTAACACAATCATCCACCTCAAAGATTTTCACAAAAGAAAAAAATCTTTAGATAATAATTATTTGATTTCCAATGGCATTGTCCATGACCGAGGTCTACTGAAACGTGTTAATACAACAGTGACGTTTCACGTAATATGGACATGATTTCTAAAGGATATACAAATCATGGGTATACTATTGAAATTGCCCTTGATAATCACTGCGTGAATGTGTGTGTTTTAAACCTTCCCGGGAGCTAAGAATCATTGTTCGGTCTTTTAAATCTAATTAAGCCCTTCTCATTGAGAGAAAGTACGTCAATAATATGGTTGCGTCAGCCAGGGGCGTTGGTGAGAGGTGTGCGATACTGGGGGGGGGGGGGGGGGGGGGGGGGGGGGGGGGGGGGGGGGGGATGGTCACCGCCTTTATAATAGTTCTGCCGGAGAATGATTGTGATATTTTTCAACCTTGTCGGCAAAGTTTAAAATATGTGGACTCTCTTTGTGGTTGAAAATCTTTCCTGAACATTTGAATTTGAATCGCAAGGCAGGGGAGTCGCTAAGCCACTTGGAGTGTTAATGATCGGGAGGGTGGGGGTGTGTACTACAAGGTTCTGGAGTCATCAAAATGACACGAAATTTGGCCCAGTCTTGGTAAAAGTAACAAGCACTGTACACAGAAAGATGTATATGGGACTACACAAACTTATGGCATAACAAAAAAATGTGGTCCTCATTTTAACGCTGTTACATGTAATATTTAGAATGTAAAGGCATTTGAAGAGCCATGCTTTTCGGAGAATTTGTTCTCTCTGATGTTCTTCCACACTTGCATAATAACAATGAAAACGCTCCCTACTTTTTGTATCACCTCTCCCCAGAACTCGACTATCTCTTTAACTTACTGCGCGACTGCCAGCTGAAATCATTTGGCATACGGATGTTTCTTGGTAAATTTATCGGGAATTCCCTCTCACTCGATCACTTCCTTCCTAATATGTCAAGATGTACTCGATAAGTCAATACACGCACTGAGAGAATAAATTCTCACGTATGAACGTAAAGATTTAAACACGTACGAATTCCCCCCAATTTTCGTCTACAGAGAATGTTTGATTGCCAATAACGAAGTGCTGATCAGGGTTGAACTTGAGTCCAAATGTTTTCTCTGTGTTTCAATCAATCCGGAAGTTAATTCTACCTAATTCAAACTCATTTCAAGATACATTTGACTTGTTCAAATAAATTGTCCGATTTCTCGGCCAAGAAAGACGAAGCATTTAAACAAAAATAAAAGACCTAATATTAGGCATCTTTGACGGTGCTACATACTGTCACCACAGTGCTAAAGTATGCTGTTTACATATAACCTCAGTTCTTCGCCAAACGGAGGAATTCAAGAAGAAGAATAAGGAAAATAATAATAATAACTATTAGTTTGGGTAATTGAAGAGAAACTCTATCGTTCAGAAGACAAGTTTGAACACTGATTTGAATTGATGTTCGGCGGTATCACAAAGGGTGTAATGCGGTGTTCATGTATGTAACATAATATTATTATTATAAGGATAACAAAAAATGAATGAAATCATCATCTTGATCATCATTGTCGTTATTATTATCATCATCATCATCATCGCCCACCACGTTTGGTAACCCCCTCATCCTTTCACATCAAAAAGAAGTTTCCTGTACTCCAATCGTGAGAGAGTCTTGAAGCACTGATTCAAGATAATTAATCCATTATCTTACTCTTTCCCTCCTCCCCCCTATTGTCATTTACCGTCTTCCAATAATTACTCCGGATTTCAGACGCCTGCCAGCAAAATGACATATTCATGTGCAAAAGCGGTTTCTAGTATAGCTGAGGACGGATATCTATAGTTGGCAATGTTGTAAGATAAACTGGAAATGAAAAGGAAGTACGGTAAGATAATATTGTCCAGATAACCGGAAGTCATTACCATGAAATCCTAATCATTGTATTGATAAAAGCTGTACGCTTCCGTGACGATGAAGACTGTATAGAGACTGGAAAACGTTGAGATTTGCTAAGGGCCGGTTCCACGTTTTAGCGATAAATATAGCCACCACGACTACGTACATGTATATCTCTATCAAAGATAGAGGGGGGGGGGGGGGGGGTCCGGCCAGGTATCACTTCACAACCGCTCACATGCCAATCCAACTATACATTAACATTCGCATTTAAAACTGGATGAGTAGACTAATGTCTTGCCAACGGACATTAGTGTCACGGCGGGACTCGAACCGCAAACCATGTGATCCACAGCCTGGTGACGCATCCATTACGCCACGACACCTCTACCTCTATAGTGATACAAAGTAACAGAACTATTTAATTATGGTTAAAGGTATTACAAAGTTTTGGGAAATTTTGAAAAATGGGTGGATAGTGATTCTTTACAATTTTGATATATTTGGATGCCCCTGTGGATGAATTAAAAACACCAGAAATTTTAGCCCCTAAAACACTTCTGCTTTCGAGAAAAATTGAATATAAAGATTTACCGGTGCTCCCGGTAAATTTTGATAAATTTCAAATAGCTCCTACGGCCGTACGATGGTAGCTGCGACCATCAACATCTCAGAGTATGTAGTTGTGGTATATCATTTCCGAACGAGAATAGCTAATCGGTCGATTTTAGTCAATAAACATTGTTTTATAGCTTAATTAATATCTTGACCTTGAGAGGGAGCTATTCAACATAAAGTGTTTATTATTTACAATTCCATAACTTTAGAGTCGATTTCGACCACGACAACGATCACTGAATATTGTAGGATCGTACATGCTTCCAATATGTTCATTTGAACCAAATTCATGACCCCATACCAAAACTTTGTATTACCTTTAAAGGAAAATTGACTACACTATATTATACACGCATTTATGTTGTCTTTACAGACTGAGAATCCTATGTGGTCATTATGATTGTCATTGAATCATTAAAGGATGTTAATACACACCCACACACAATCTTTTACACTTGAGGTAAAAAGCTTCGAGTGGTCTCAGATAACTTAATGATTTCGAAAAACAGTATGACCTAAACCTTTAATTACGCGTGCAAGTTATTGCTTTCAGAAATGTGACACCCCGATTGAGCTTCAGTCATTTTGTTTTAGACTGGCTTTCATATTTCTGTGGACATCACGATTGTCGGTGAATCATAAAAGGATGTTTATAATATTATATAATAAATTCAAATTCAAACCCACACACAATCTTCAACACTTGAGGCAAAAGCTTCGAATGGTCTCAGACAACTTTATGATTTCGAAAATAGTAAGACCAAAACCTTTAATTACGCGTGCAAGTTATTGCTTTCAGAAATGTGACACCCCGATTAAGCTTCAGTCATTTTTGTAGGTTTTCCTTATTTCTGTGGTCATTATGATTGTTACTGAATCATCAAAGGATGTTTTAATATTCAAACCCACACACAATCGTCGTTACTTGAGTTAAAAACTTCGAATGGTCTCAGACAACTTTATGAATTCGAAAACAGTAATTATGACCAAAACCTTTAATTACGCGTGCCATGCAGTTATTGCCATTTGAAATGTGACATCCCCGAGCTTCAGTCGTTTTGTTTTAGACTGGCTTTAATATTTCTGTGGTCATTACGATTGTCAGTGAATCATAAAAGAATGTTTATAATGTCTACTAATAATAAATTCAAAGTAAAACCCACACACAACCGTCTACTCTTGAGGTAAAAAACTTCGAACGGTCTCATACAACTTTACGATTTCGAAAATAGTAAGACCAAAACCTTTAATTACGAGTGCAAGTTATTGCTATTTGAAATATGACACCCCGAGCTTTCATATTTCTGTGGTCATTACGATTGCCAGTGAATCATAAAAGGATGTTAATAATGTTTACTAATAAATTAAAATTAAAACCCACACACAATCTTCAACACTTGAGGCAAAAGCTTCGAATGGTCTCAGGCAACTTTATGATTTCGAAAATAGTAAGACCAAAACCTTTAATTACGCGTGCAAGTTATTGCTTTCAGAAATGTGACACCCCGATTAAGCTTCAGTCATTTTTGTAGGTTTTCCTTATTTCTGTGGTCATTATGATTGTTACTGAATCATCAAAGGATGTTTTAATATTCAAACCCACACACAATCGTCGTTACTTGAGTTAAAAACTTCGAATGGTCTCAGACAACTTTATGATTTCGAAAACAGTAATTATGACCAAAACCTTTAATTACGCGTGCCATGCAGTTATTGCCATTTGAAATGTGACATCCCCGAGCTTCAGTCGTTTTGTTTTAGACTGGCTTTAATATTTCTGTGGTCATTACGATTGTCAGTGAATCATAAAAGAATGTTTATAATGTCTACTAATAATAAATTCAAAGTAAAACCCACACACAACCGTCTACTCTTGAGGTAAAAAACTTCGAACGGTCTCATACAACTTTACGATTTCGAAAATAGTAAGACCAAAACCTTTAATTACGAGTGCAAGTTATTGCTATTTGAAATATGACACCCCGAGCTTTCATATTTCTGTGGTCATTACGATTGCCAGTGAATCATAAAAGGATGTTAATAATGTTTACTAATAAATTAAAATTAAAACCCACACACAATCTTCAACACTTGAGGCAAAAGCTTCGAATGGTCTCAGGCAACTTTATGATTTCGAAAATAGTAAGACCAAAACCTTTAATTACGCGTGCCAGTTATTGCTTTTCAAAATGTGACACCCCGATTGAGCTTCAGTCATTTTTTCTAGACTGGCTTTCATATTTCTGTGTTCATTATAATTGTTACTGAATCATTGAAAGGATGTTTATACACACCCACATACAATCGTCTATACTTGAGGTAAAACATTTCGAATGGGCTCAGATAACTAACGCGTGCAAGTTATTGCTATAGAATTATTATTATTATTATTATATAAATGTGACACCCGAGCTGCTGGCTTTCATAATATTATGTCTGTGGTCATTTATGATTGTCACTGAATCACACAAAAAAGATGTTAGTACAAACCCACACACACGCAATCGTCTAGACTAGAAGACAGTGAAAGCTTCAAATGGTCTCAGAGTCTCATGAAAATAATATGACCTATACCTTTAAGTATAGTTATGATTATTACTAACGAGAAAATTAACTCTTCAGATTATTATCATTTTTTGTTGACTGGCATTCCAATATGTATGGTCATTATGATAAACTCCCTGATCCTCCCCCTCTCACATTGTGCAACCATAAGCCTACCGTATCTTTAATTACGAGTATAGTTAGAAAGTAATAGAAACCAACGACTTCAGATTATCATATGTTTCTCTTCTGCTGTTTGCTATTATTATTATTTTTTGAATGGCATTCCTGAGTGCCTTGTCATTAGGACCGACACTGAATCATCAAACGATGTTTTATCAAACCCACACACACACGTCTAGACTATAGAAGTGAAAGCTACGAATGGTATCAGACACCTTCATGATTAGCAGCTACTAGTCCTCTTCCTCCTCGTTCTGACTCACTCATCAATGACTCAAAGTTTTGAAAATGATAACAATTAAAAATATACTGTCTGTATTATAAAGCAAAAGAAAGTGATAACGAAACCTATCTCTTTTGTACGATCATGAAAGTATAGTGGCCAGCACTTATCTCGAGAGCCACTCGACAATTTCCGTATGGAATACGCATTATGAAAGATGTCTTGTCTATGCAAAATAATGTTGTTTTTTTTTTCCATTGGAGGGGGGGGGGGGGGGGGGGGCTGTTGCCCCCAGCCCTTGCCCTTTCGCGATTTCACAGCCCATGTGTGGTGTTGTAAATTAGTAAGAATACACGAGGGAATTGATCCAGAGATGGTGCAACCAGCAAGCTTTACTTGAAACACAGACTCCATGTTGACCGATGACGTAGTTAATACGGGGTCAACTGGGGTCACGGCGTCAATTTCTTCACAGGGACTTGGGGGTAACTACAATCATTGAGGGACGGGGTTATGTAGACACGCAAACTGTTGTCTATTGGTATGGGGACCGGAAAGGGGGAGGGGGGGTTTACAATATTTTATAAGATTGGGGGCATAACATTTCAAAGATAATTGGCGCAAACTTGAGTAACCATTGATAACAAAATAGCGTATTTTGAAAGTTCGGGAAAAGGTGTAGGGGGGGGGGGGGTAGAATTTGAACGAGCATACTAAAATTTGTTATGCAATGTATACACGAATTGAGAATGATCCTCTTTGTTTGGATTGAAATCAATAAAATATGAATTTGAATTTACTTTGAAGTGTACTAGATCTATAAAGCATTACGAAGCATGTCTCCACCAGAAGATTTTGTTGTTGAGGGGGGGGGGGGGGCTGTTCTGAGATTCACATCCCATGCGAAGTAGGTCCATGGTGTAACAAACCAGTACGGTTGCACGAGGGAGCTCCTCCAGAGATGATGCAACGAGCAAGCCTTACCTGAAATACAGGACTACTGCAACTCCATGTTGACCGATGACGTAGTTACTTCCGGATAAACTAGCCTAGATCAGGGCGTCAATTTCTTCACAGGGTTTACGATCATGGTACGAGGGACAGGGGGGGGGGGGGGGGGTTACATTTATTTTTATTTTATAGAGATGGGGGGGCACACATTTTCGCTTGATACTGGGGGCATATTCTATCGATATTACGGGCATATACTATCTACTGACGTGGGAAAAGAGGGGCATACATGAAATATATTGATGTGGGGTACATATTATTTATTGATACGAGGGGGGGGGGGGGGGGCATACATTGGTGTTTGGGGAGGGGTACATTAACTACTTATAATATATATATAATGATAACGTGGAGGATAGGGATAATAAATGAACACCCTCTCAAAAAGGGAACCATGCGTGCCTACGTACGCCACTGTTCAGGCGTAGCTACCGCACACCCCTCCCCCGGCGCCAATGCCATGTTGTACATTGTAATACCAATGAACATAATACTGCTTTGATTCGTAGATAAAGGATTAGATGCAGCGAATGTAATCATATAATTTGATCATGATTATCAATTAGGTTACCAACGTAGACCTATTGTTGCTTTTTCAATGGAGAACTCCTCGGGGTGCATATTGTTTATCAGCCAGCATTGAAATAAGGGGCGTCGGGGGAGGGGGGGGGGGGGGAGGGGGGGGGGGGGGTTAGGAGGAGCAGGAAACGTGCCTCACTTCTAGGGTAAACTCCATTAGCACACAAGTACAAGGTTTAACGAAACAAGTGCAGAATACAAATCACACAAGTAACATGCAGGCCCAACCCTGACTCTGTGCATTACCCTGACCCTGACCATAGGACCTAACCTTGACTCCAACTCTGATCCCAACTCTAGTCGCAACTCGCACCCTATAACCACAACCTGAACCCTAACCGTAATACATTGGACCTACGTGTGACGGGTTGTTCTACAATAAGCATACAAGTACAAGGCCTTTAACGAAACAAGTGCAGAATACCAAATCGCACGAGTAACCCGGCCCAACCCTGACCCTATAATAGAGCACTACCCTGTCCCTGACCACAGGACCTAACCCTGACTCCAACTCTAGTCGTAACCCAATCCCTAATCACAACCTGAACCCTAACCGTATTACGTTGGACCTAGTATGTGTGGCCGCTGTAGCGCTACCACCCCCCCCCCCATCATTTAAAAACCCTGGCTACGCCACTGGCATTGAATGTGAAAGCAATGTTAGCATGACATTTCAATGGCGAGCCGAGCTTTACGAATCGCTGCGGGATACAATTGTGGTTCTCTTTAGAATTCAGTGGACGTTTACCAGAAGACCTCGTTCCAATTTCAGTCTTTTACAATCAAACAGCACTGACTTTTCATTCGAATTAGGGCAGTAGACCTACATCATCTTCTTTGATAATTATTGTAGGATGTTTACTGCTTGCCAGGTTGAGCCGTTTAATATAACCATAAAATATGATTAAAAAACAACGTGTTTTTATCAAAATTGCTTGTAAGCGCCTTCAATTTGCAGTTGTGTATTTTTTGTTTATGTGATTCACTAGCGTATAGTAAATGAAAAGAAAATGTGTGCGACTGTGGGGAAGAACAGACGATGAAACACCTTTTAGTCTGTCCCCTCACCCAGAACCCTGTGACCCCAAAGACCTATTGGCCCGAATTCACAAAGGAGGTTTGTCGACAAACCTCCTTTGTGAATTCGGGCCAGAGAGTTTTAACCCCAAGAGTCAAAGGAAAGATCCTGCGTCCTCCGCTGTGACGGGCTTGTGCATAGTGAGTGACTCGAAAAGAAGAAGAAGACTGGCTTATAGAATACGAGCAAATCCATGACAACCAATGAATCAAACATTAATATATTTTTCCCCAGACTCCGTGATAAACACAATCTATTTTGTTTGTCATGACCTAAATTCCCCCAAATCCCCCTCACAAGCCATTGATGTACAGTATATCAATAAATACTACAGTGTACTTATTATTTATTTTGGGCGTATGTCATTCTGCGATGCTGGAGTTTTTCGTTGTTGTTATTGTTTTAAAGAAATTATCTCCATTAACAATGTTCCTGTTTCTGTTTCGGTATATTTTGAATGATTGTTCCTACTGTTATTTTGGAAAGAAAGCTTTAATCACACCTGTGCTTTTTATGTTGATTACGCAATCTCTTATTAAATTCCATTGCTGTAAACGTTTTACAGGTGTATTTTCCATCTTTTTACATTAACACAAATATATTTATACATGTACACTATGTCATTCTGCGATGCTGGAGTTTTTCATTGTTGCGCTATTGTTTTAAAGAAATTGTCTCCATTAAAAATGTTTCTGTTTCTGTTTCGGTATATTTTGAATGATTGTTCCTTCTGTTATTCTGGATAGAAAGCTTTAATCACATCTGTGCTTTTCATGTTGATTACGCAATCTCTTATTAAATTCCATTGATTTAAACGTTTTACAGGTGTATTTTACATCTTTTTACATGAACAAAAATATGTTTATACATTATGTTCATACTTCTTTCGAACATTTGAACCATTACAAAAGAAAACAAAACTGATAAACTTTGTTTAACTTTTAAACTTTTGGACTTTCCCAAACTATTGAATCTTTAACCCTTTAACTCGTTTGATCTTTTGTGTTCAGCCACATTTGATTTTTTATTGTTTTATGACTGGTGATTATGCCATTTTGTTTGATTTTCTTTTATTTACATATATACGTTTTTATGTTTTCCATGTATCAATTTTAAATGTTTGGCATGGCCCCAATGGAATCCAATATTGTCATTGTTTGTGCTTTTTACCGTGTATAAATAAATAAATAAATAAATAAAGAAATTCAATTCAATTCAATTCCATCCTATAAAAAAAAGATTTCTAATCTTATATACACAGTCACACTTACAGACAGTCCACCATCAGGTCTTCGTTTCACGAACCCGTCAGAAGTACAAGTTCGCGAACATCCCATTTAAAGATACTACGTCCCATTTGCAGCCAACATCAAATTCTGTAGAACTTTGCAGGAATAAGAAATATGTCACGTCTGTCCTATTTGTGAAATTTAAACGTCAGCAGTGTCCTAGTATTTAAAGTATGCAAGGAAACCCGTTTACTTTCTAGACTTCACTGTCAGACACTATTGAGTGAGTGACTGACTTCTTATTTTTCTTTGGTAATAACATATACAATGAGCTGTAAAGGGTACATGAGCATTTGTCTACATCAATAACCCACTTCTTTTAATGGCCAAAATTAAACTGATTGAATCTTTGCGCGGCACAAAACGTACGACCATTTGGTACAAGGGTCTGAAAACCAGACTATAACTAAATGGATTGAAATCACCAAAGTCGATTCGACAACTACTGCTCATCATTCTCTCATTAAAAGACATTTTCAACCTCTTTCGTTTTGAGGGAAGTTCTAAATTAGTATTATCTTTCAAATGCCGTTGGAATTTAATTTTTTTCTTTTTTGGGGCATGCAAATGTTTCGAGGGGAAGTCGGCGAGCTTGGACTTAAAAATGAAGCGACGCTCAGAAAGACATCACACAAAATAATAAATTGCAAGTCATTATCCATTTATCCAGAATGACCACGAGCATAGATCGGTTTTGAAGTCGGATTGGCGGTGTGACAAAGATTCATATACCATAACCAGCTTCAACAAAATAATAATCGGGAGGGGATTTTTCTTTCGACCGTCGTGACCATGCATGTTTGTTTGTTTGTTTGTTTGTTTATTTTATTTTAGCACGGTGGCATACTTCAGCCAAAGGCTGTTCTTCAGCATGGCCGTGTCACCTCCACAGATCGACCTACATATCCAGATTCTTTCTCAAGTTAAACCATCATCATGCATCTGTCTGCGACTCTTCAACTTGGCATTCGAGAAGCATCTTGGTAGATACGTACAGAGGCAGAGGCGTTATCTTATGTCGGCAAATTTATAAATCTTTCATCTTACATCGTTGCGACAAGTTTAAGATTTGCTTTCAAAAATATGTATTTTGTTTGTCGGATAATTTCTTTCATCCGACTATATCCTAACATACATTATCCGTTTTAAAGACCGTGTGACCAACTCTGAGATTTGTCTTATATGTTTTTTGTTAGTATGTAACGGAACAAGAGGACTGTAGCTAACAAAAACAAAAATAACAAATCGTGGGATGATAGCGATGCATGTCACCTCCAACTCTTGCATTTCTCTCTCAAGTTAACGACCACGCATATTTCATTCATGACTCTTTAAAGTTCAAGTTCAACTTGGCATTCTAGAAACAACGGTCAATCTCGATACCGAGGCAGAGGCGTAGTCCGGAAGGTATAGGGGTCGTGTCAAGAGTCGAGTATCCCTTAAAGCCCCACTGCACTACTTATAAATACTTGCGCCCTCTATATAGCAAAAAAAGCCTAATCGGTGACCATCGGCACCCCATGGTCCCCTTTTTCTTATGTTAATTGAGAGCTGTTTTGATGAGACAACCACCTGTCAGTGACCATGCAGGGAGGTCTAATCCCTCCTGGCTAAACTAGTGCAGATAGGCTTTAAAACACATCTTTTGGCCAATCTATAACTCGATGGAATTGTCAATGCAAGCATGATTGTTGTCTATCGTTTGATTCTTTGTCCGGCGACATCACCATCTGACGCTACCCCTCTGTCCGTGATTTGTCAACTTGACATTCTTCAAACATCTTGATACATACATCCAAGGTCGACAAAGGCGTCATTGATGGACCGATTGAAGGGAGGTGAGGAGGTGAGAGGGGGGGGGGGGGGGGGGGGCGACACCCACCGCCACAATTTTGTCGGCAAATCTCAGGAGAATTGTCGGAATTTATTTCATTGAGAAGAGTGTCACAGAGAGGGGAAGGGGTGACCATCTTCACAACAAATCTTTCGGGAAATATAAAACTCGGTCAAGTTGTGAATGAAACAATCTTTCCGGAAACACATCGACACGTACGAGACAGATGTGGGCAGGGAGGACGAAAGAAGGGGGGGGGGGGGGAACTGCATAAGCTATTTAGTACTGGGAGCACTTTTTTTCGTGCTGGAATTACTTTTGTTGACGTTCTGTACATGCCCTGTACTTCATTTTTTGCTTAACTTCAGGACTTCGATTGCGGAAGGACACTTCTGGTGTGTTTGCGGAGGATGTTTGAGATTGCCGATAAATTGGTCAGGATCCCCCTCCCCCGGTCCAAAGACTCTGGCGACGCCCCCGTTGTCGTTGATCTAGTTGAAATCGATGGGAACATTGCAGTAGATTCTTATGGCTTCTTGCCAAGATCGACGGTCCATGAAGAGGGTGATGTGAATTGGGAGGAAAAGATCACCCAAGTAATATAGGTCAAATCGTTGGGAGGAAAGGTGAGATGGAGAGAGTCATCATGGAAACTTCTGTTAATACTACTAACATTATTTCACTTCTTGAATATCAATAATATTCGAAGTAGCAGCTGTGATGGGGAAAAAAACCTAGCGACATGGCTAATATACAATCAACGCCATGAATGATTCCGAAAAATGCAATAAGAGAAAGAGAGAAGAGAGAAAAGAAGAACGAGTGACAATATTTCACTTCTTGACTATCAATACTACTCAAGACAGCTGTGACAGACTGGCGACTTGGCTAACAGCCCACATGGTATAGTTGTAAACAGGGAGATGAGAGTTTATTAAGAGAGGAAAGAGAAGAAGAAGAAGAATCGAACGGTGAGATGTAAACATGTTCAATGAGAGGTAATGGAGGCTAGTGAATATGCATTGTAGGTTTAATTGTTATTCAGTAATATTAATAATTATTATACGTACATAATTATAACGGAAAGCTGAGAGAGAGAGAGAGAGTGTGTGAAGTGGAAAATTAACAGAAACGTCCGACAGAAATGGGAAGATGAAGAAGATTGAGGTAGAGAGACTGAAAGAGAAAGAGAGGGAGAGGATGAAAGAGATAGATGGAGAGAGAGAGAGAAAGAGAGAGAGAGAGAGAGAGAGATAGAGGAAGAGAGAGAGAAGAGAGAAGGGGTGGGGGGGGGGGGGGAAGAGATCGACGGTCGACTTGGGGATGAGGTATACCTTGCATACTCGAACAAGCGTAAAGTGGTCGTGATGGCGTCACGCATCTCAATATTCATGCAATGGCAAGCTTCGTGCGAAGGTTGTCCCTCCAATATAAGATTCACCTTTTCCCTTTCTGAAATCCTCCCTTCAATAATTTTCAAGAACATGACAAAAAGGTTGCATGTTCACTTTTTCATCCCTCGTATCCTCATGTCTTCCCACTTTCAGACTAGGAACTCGTTGACAACCACCTACATCCTTCTTTCCCGCGTTAGTTCTTAAAAAAAGGAAACTTTTTTTTCCACGAACTCTTCGGAACACTCACAAAGTGCGTTGTGGACGACAGGAATGAGAGTATTTCCGATAAAAAAAGCTGTCATTTCCGACGTATATATACACAGCAATACCATGTCCGAAATATACGTTTACATTCACATTGCCAATTTGTCATCATATTGAACTAGATCGTTCATTGTTATCCATTATAACAAATTGAATGTGTGTTGTGCGTGCGCGCGTGTGTGTGTGTGTTGGGGGGGGGGTGGGGGTGGGGGGGGGGGGGTGGGGGGGGTGGGGGGGGGGGGGGGTGATGTCCAATAATTATTTACCGTTATTTTTTTTCTTCATTTCTAACATGACAAACAGGAGATTATTACATTGTCAAATTTGTCAACGAGAAACAGAAAAGGTTTTGCATGGGGGAAGAAAAAAAACACAAAAACAAAAAATAGTCCACGTCTTGATTTTCTCCCTTCTTGACTTTGGCAATGCCCTTCTGTTAAATTAACCCCAGAAAATGTTGCCCAAGCTCTAGAACTGGGCTTCAAAACGTTGCGGCTCGCATTGTCACTTTGTCCACCAAGCGTACCCACATCAACCCTTTTATGCAGCGGCGGCACTGGCTCGCTGTTATTAAAGATCGCATTATTTTCAAGATTTTGTTGCTCACTTTTTACTGCATTCACGGTTCATCTCTCCAATTCAATATTTCTTTAATCAAAAATTACACCCCCACGAGATATTATTACGCTCATCCACTTTCGGTTCCCTTGTGATTCCTGAAGTTGCAAACTTGCTTGGGGGAAAAGATCCTTTGCTCACGCGTGTCCTATACCTTTACTTATGGAATATAGCCTTCCTGAAGACACCAAAAAGTGTGTAACCTCTGATTCCGCGATAAAAATCATGTCGAAACGCTTCTGTTTAATTCTAAATCATTTCTACATGCGCCTTGAGCACTCCACAGAGTGGATTTGGCGCTATATAAGTTACATTAATTTATTATCAAATCCATAATCTCGGATTTGTCTGCGGTTGAAATAAATTAGCATTAAACCACAGCATTTGGCAACCCTTACTGTCCACAGGGATTTTGAAAGGGAGAGATATCACAAAATTATGTAAAGAGACTTGTATTATTATTTGCTAACTCTCATTTACCAAATGGAAAGACAAGAAATGATGGACTGCGCGGAAGAACAGATCAAGTCTTGTCGGTTGATCTGAACATGGACCTGAAGCGGGTGATCCCTCGATCTTCATTTTAATATTAAAGGTAAAGACCAGTTTTGGAAATGCCCCCCCTCTCAAAAAACGAAATGGGAAGCTCTTATTACCAATCGTGTGAAAGAATAGGTTTTGACTAATACGTGATGATACAATTTTGCCGGGAAACCGCCTATTTTGTAATTGATATATTTGGTAAATTATCATATTTATCCGGCCTGGATAGATATCGCGTTGTCCCATACTTTACTCTCTAAAAAATATTGGGTGATCACGGAGGTCACTCCTCTCGAGAGTGAAAATGTAGTGAAAATAGAGTGATTTTAGAGTGCTCTCTTAGAAGAAAAGAGTGAATGTTCACTCCTTTAATATATATATTTTTTTTACTAGAATAGTCCTCTAAAATATTTTAGTGCATTTTTTCTTTATGTGTTATGATGCTTGTATTTTTTAAATTTATCGTAAATAAAACCAAACCAAACTAAACCATACAAATTACAATGCCAAACTCAAATATTCCAATTCCAATAATAATTATTTGATTAGTACAATTTATTGGTTATGATGAGAACAAACAATAATAAAGTTCACTCATGCACATTGTGGTCTAGTGAGCGTTAACAGATCGATGATGATTGATGAGTAATATCGTTGGCTGCTATTTTCTGTAAACATTATCCTTGTTCGTCCTTTCTGGTATTCTCATTAAAGGTATAGACCAGTTCTGGACATGCGATTGCATTGTGAAAGAAACGTTGTGGAAACGATCAGAAAATGTTGATCATCTAGCATAATTATATAAGTATACTGCAAGATTCTGGAATCATCAAAATGATAAGAAATTTGGCCCAGTCTTGGTAAAGTTACAAGCACTGTACACAGAAAGATGTACATGGGACTACGCGATATCTATCCAGTCCGGATAGATATAATAATTTACCAAATATATCACGGTTTCCCGGCAGAATTTGTATCATCACGTACTAGTCAAAACATATTCTTTCACAAGATTGGTAATAAGAGCTTCCATTTCATTTTTTGAGAGGGGGCGTTTCCAAAACTTGCCTATACCTTTAAATAGGTGAAATATAATGTAATTTATCACTCAGTTCACCACAAAAGACGCAAACCGTGAAATAGTAAATAAATTTCCCTTCTCTCTCTCCATGCAAGCTCCCTCTCTTTCGTCTCTCCCCCTTCTCTCTAATCTTTCTCTCCTCCCTCAAACATACTTTCTTCTTTACCATTCCCTCTCTCTTTCTCACAAACAAAATCACTGTCGTGTTTACAAAATGAGGATTAAAAACAAACACGAATACGGTTCGGAGTTGTATCATAACAACACCCTGATTATTTTGTTTACCTCCATATTTCTACATGGTTTTTCCCAAACGGATATGAAAGTCAGGTCGTGGAATTTGTCGAAAAGTGAATTTAGGACTGGAAGTATTTCACTGACGATAAGCATGGCAAAAGTTCGGACTGATTTTGCTTCGATTTTATTTTAAATGCCGCGTAGAACATTCTCTTGGCAGCAAAAACTTGCATCATCATTTTGTGTTATCATTATGATGTACCGTCTGCTGCCAAATCGCGGAAAGTTTACCTAAACCCAAAGTGACGAAAGCATGACGTCATAATATTGCGCAATTCGATGTTGAACACCTCGTAGATATCGGTGGGAGGCAGAACCCTTCGCACTGCTACTACGGACGATTATCATCATGAAAAAGAAGAAGAAAGAAAACAATTCTATCGCTTAAGTGCCAGTGGTCTAGGTTTTAAATTTGGGGGAGAGAGGTGGCAAGGCGAGAGAATCATTATGTTTGTTCTTACATTTCTGTATTGTGTTAATGTATTTGTTTAAAAAAATAACAAAGCAAAATACATAAATACAAATAGACAAATCCCCATGTCGGAATATGAGGTGACGGCTGCCGGAAAATGGATAATTTCACAATTCTCCGGAAGGGGGGAGGGGCTTGCACAGACACCTCAGCCCCCGCCTCGTATACGGCTATGTCTGTATGTGTGAAAAGAAAGGTTTCTACGATACATGATTGTGGTTGTATTTGATTGTTTCAATAAAACACATGAAAAAAATATTACACATGCCACGTATATAATAAACAGGCGACTTGAAACCTTTGCTAGTTTCAAATCAAACCATAGTATTGATCAACTTTCATTATAGGAGGCAAGGTTACATGGGTATGTTGGGTGGTGATAATCAATGTCGGAGTAATGGGAGGAGGGGGGGGGGGGGCGCTCGGTTAATGTGCCCCTGCCTAACCCAATATTCCATACATTTTTAAGTATATAACAGAAACACGTCCCACCGTATAACGGCTGCAATTTTAGACACCCAAAGACGCCATGAGACATGATAAACATTAACAACAACAAAACTTTGATGTTGCCCCCGGCCATGCAGGGAATCTTGTAAAATTTTGTTTGAAACCACTTTACTAGTTATATAATCAGGGGAGTGTTTCTCAATGACTAAGATCGACTTTAAATTGGACTTAACTATATGGCAGGCCGTTCATGCCACTACTTCCTCTAACCATCCCTGGCATTGGTTTCTCAAGGGACGTACAAATCATGATCACAAATCTACAGAATTTGTTGTTGTTGATAGTTCATTATTGAAGGAAAAAATATTATCTAAAGATCAAAATTGAGAGACCAATGGTGAGAGCAACCAGTGGCATGAATGGCCTGCCATATAATTAAGTCCAACTTAAAGTCAATCTTAGCGGCGGGTCTTGTAATTATGATTACCCCATGCAGCAATTGCCAGGTACACATTTCCACCCGGATGGAGAGTGGCAAATGTGGATCAATGTCTTGCCAAAGGACGTCGGTGTCAGACTGGGATTCGAACCCTCAACCCTTGGACTGAGAGTCAAGTGAATGAACCACAATACACATGCATCTCCACGAGTTACGACGATATCCATATATTTGAAGTTCCATGTATGTATCACGATCCGAACAGATGCCTTATTAAAGAGTAAACAATTCTTTGAAGGAAAAAAAATTGAGAAATTTGTTCATTTATTTCCTTTGTTCTTATATACAAACGAGAAGAGCTGAATAAACAACCTGCTACTTGCACGAACAAGAACACGTGAAAATATCATCTTTTCATTAATTTCGTACATTAACATTCTTTGAAGTGACGAAGTGAAGTGTTTTGTTTTTTCTCCTCTTGATCTAATATTCATTATTCTAATGATATCAGGCATAAACACTACCTAGATACGTACATAATCATATTTGTTTTTCTCCACTGACGCGAGAACTTGACGCCATTACTTCGCAGACTACGTGTATAATTATGCTTAATGTCCCATTAACGAGTTAAACAAAATGAAGCTAAATAATTGTAGTAGATCTTGACGTGAGATCTTGACGCCATCACTTCGCCGACTACGTGTATATGCTTAATGTCCCATTAAAGAGTTAAACAAAATGAAGCTTAATATGTAGTAGTATAGTATAGAATGGTTTTATTAGAAAAACTGCAAAATGGTAGCCCGAAAGCTAAATTACATCGCAAGTTTTACAAGCTCAGTTTTAAAAAGCATTTAAACAAAATTTAGATATAGACAGTACAGTAAAAATAATACACAGTAAAATAGATCATAACACCTCAGCCCCGCCTCGTACACGGCTATTTCTGTGGAAAGAAGGGTATGTACGATACATGAGAAAGATATTTTGTTTCGAAAAAAAAAAGTTTTCAAATCGTGCTGGTTCAGGGAGTAGGCCTAGCTGTAATTGAAACCACTTCATACTGTTATATAATTAGGCCTTCTTTACACTGGGTAGCCGCATCAGTATACGGGCCCTATAATATTATGATTACCCCATTTCCACCCGGATGGAGAGTGGCAAATGTGGATAAATGTCTTGCCAAAGGACGTTAGTGTCACACTGGGATTCGAACCCTCAACCCTTGGATTAAGAGTCAAGCGAATGAACCACAATACACATGCATCTCCACGAGTTATGACGATATCAATCGATTTGAAGTTCTATTATGTATCGCGATCCGAACAGATGCCTTATTAAAGAGTAAACAATTATTTGAAGGAAAAAAAATGTAGACATTTATTCATTTCTTTCTTATGTTCTTATATAAAAACCGAGAAGAGCTGAACAAACAATCTGCTACTTGCACGAGCACGAACACGTGAAAATATCATGTTTTCATTATTTTGCACATTAACATTCTTTGCAGTGACGAAGTGAAGTGTTTTGTTTTTTCTCCTCTTGATCTAATATCCATAATGCTAACGATATCAGGTATAAACACTACCTAGATACGTACACAATCATATTTGTTTTTCTCCACTGACGCGAGAACTTGACGCCATTACTTCGACCGGCTACACGTGTATGCTTAATGTCCCATTAACGAGTTAAACAAAATGAAGCTAAATAATTTATTGTAGTAGTAGTAGTCGAATGGTTTTTATTAGAACAACTGCAAAATGGCAGCCCGAAAGCTAAATTACATTGCAAGTTTTACAAGCTCAGTTTTAAAAAGCATTTAAACAAAATGTAGATATAGACAGTATAATACACAGTAAAATAGATCATAACTTATTACATATTCCATTCTTGTAAACAAAATGATGATACAAAATAGAATAGATTCGTCATTATTATTATTTTTGTAATCATTGTTAAAGTGAGGAATATTCATATTTTAAATAGAAATTGAGGCTGATTAATTGAGTTTATGACAAGTAAATGCTGAAGATTTGTTTGATTTCGAACCGTAATAAAAATAATGCAAATTGAATGTCTATTCATAATGCTACTCGATAATGTAATTTAACACAGTCACACACAAGTTATGAGGATTTATCATAGACACATAATTAAACAATACTGAAATAGAGAGAAAGTGTCAGGGAGAGAACGATTTAAATATATATAAAATAGGAGAAAAGTCGAGATAATAGCAAGAATACGTCTACACTATAAAAATCAAACTCTTCATGTGGCTAAAGAAATCATCAAAAGCTTCCAGTTTGGTCAAATATGCGTGAACAAATATGAAATAGTGCAACCGAAGTGTTCATCACATTTTAAATGGTTTTTGTTTTCCTTCACTGAAGTGTTTTTCTTTTCTTTTTAGCCTTGATGAAGAAGTGATTTGATAGGGAAATAAATTGGTCTCTGTGACAGTGGCATGTCTAGAGTCTAGCCACTGAGGTGAAAGATATATTATTTTTATATCACAAAATTCTGATTCGTTTTGATATACCTCCAGGGTTATCTTCTTCAGATGACTGTATACTCGACTATCTCTCTCTCAATTCCTTTATCATCCCTCGCACTCTCTCTCTCTCTCTCTGATTTTCTTTATTGGCTTTCTTTCTTTCTGCATCACCCTAATTCATTTCTCTCTATCATGCTGTCTTTACCTTCCCATCTCCTTTTCCACTCTCTCCTTCTCATATACATTCTACTCATTTCTGAATTCTCCATCATGTTATAAGTACTATCTTTCACTAATCATCCTATCTATCTCTCTCTCTCTCTCTCTCTCTCTCTCTTTCTCTTTTACTGCCACATTTCTTTCTTCATAATTACCTCTATTTATCCAAATATTGCTTTCTGCTATCTGCTTTCTACAATGTTTCGTAAACAATAAACTTTCGGCCTTAGGGGCTATATAGTATCGTACGGTACAAGATAAGAAGATATACATGAAACAATCGAAGTATAATTTTTGCAATTTTAATGAAAGTGAATAAATATTAATCACTTTTTTAATAAATAGTACAAAGTTTATCGGCAATATTATCATCATATAGTCAGTACAATGCAAATTCATTTCAGTAAAACAATATAAATCATTAAACAAGAACCGTTCACTCGTGCAGTGAATTAATTCGTATAATCTTATAAGATTATTAATTAAGGAAATTGGTGATTTCGTATATATCGTGTTAAGTATGTCGCTTATATCAATAATATATAACCATAACATCATGAATATGAATGATTAAAATTACAGGAGTGTCGTCAAATATAAAAATATTTAATAATCGTCATAATATTATGTGACATTGAAGTGTAGTAAACGCATTAGATAACCAATTTCCGCATTATCAACTCAAACATATTCATACATTTAACAATCTTTCATTATTTCAAGTATTAAAGAGAAGTATATTTTCAAGCCAATATATATTATGGGACGGTGATGTATAATGTACGTGTAATTATATCCCTGATGAACTTACAAAGTATCCATTAACAGTTTACCTTATCGAATCGACCCGATTTTGTTCAGATAAAAGAAGTAGCATTGTGACACACTATTACTCATTGTACAAATCCCAGGCATTCCATCACAATCCTGCTCTTTGTCAGACAAACTGTGGTCACCCAACCCCAAAATTGGTTTAGGGTAATACTTGTTCAGACATTGCGTTGGACAAACACGAGCCCATTCTTCATATCAAAGACAAACTTCAATATCATAATGCAAACAGAACGAAGGTTTTTACAATGCAGGGAGCGCATATATATACATTGTACAAAATAATCACCCTTATCATGGTCAAAGTGAAAATTGCATTCCATACATGATACCGTCACCGATTGGGTAGTAAAATATGTCCAAAACGTCATGCATGGCTGACCTCAATGACATTTGATTGTCAAAGACTTCTATTATTCATACTATGCACGGCTTACTGACCTTTGACAAGGGTATGAGTCATGGTGGAAAAAGTCCTATCTATTTGAGCGTTATCTTCATTAGTTCGTCCGTATGACGTAGTACTGATTTAATCTTGTGCATTAATCGGGTTAACTCTCAACCGTGCATGCATAATGATCCTACGGAGACCGCCACGTACATGTTATTACATGTACCTTTGCAAGATAGGCCTATAGTGGTATACATTAGTCATGAAATGGTTTACAACTCATCCAAAATAAAACGACCATCAAATATTATTGCACGACGAGGATACGACTTAATTAAGTCATCGCTACTACGTACAAAGCAATTTCAAACGTTTATAAAGATGAATTATTCATTGATAAATTTAATTTGCTTCAGCTCCTCTGACGTCATCACCACACCCTGCAATGGTGAAAAGTGCAACCACAAATTGCTTGCAAGCATTTAGCCCGATTCCTTTTCTATCCATTAAGTATAAATATAATGAATTTGATAGTAGATGGACGAGCTAACCATGAAGTTCTGGTGGGGAGTAGAATATTCCCTGAGGAAATCAGATAACTATGACAATGACATTCTCTCCGCCCCTAGTCGTTTTTCATGAGACACGATGGCGTCATACTGAATGGGACAACGTAGGATGTATGGTCGTTAGCATAATCAAATTAGGCCTATACGAGGAATGGGGCAATTCGGACAGTTAATGGGGGATATTCATCAAAAGAATGTCATAAATCGAAGGATAGTTTTGACAATCAAGAGCTATCGAGCCCATCTATAATTTTAAATGGTAAATGTATAAGGTAGCCCGTTGTACAATGAAACATAAAACAACAGATTATAATCATAATCAATGACAGTGTTGAATTATGCTATAACATCTCAATAATACCATGGATATTGTTAAATAGTAAATGTACTGAAATTACTAGATCTACCACTTAAAAAATCATTACTTGCGCCTGATGACAGATGTAGAAAATGATGTGTGGAAAATGCAGTACAAAAGTCCAATTGTTCATAAGTCTCTCTCATCGAAAGGGATTCAGGCAGATCGATGATGCTCAGAACGTGAACTCATGCTGGTGGTCGTCTTCCTGGTCATTGTGGAGCGATGCTTCTCGGGCAGCAAGGAGACGGCCGAGGTTTCCCTCGTCGAGCACAGCAAGGACGTCGGGTACAGCGTTGCGGCGATGTTTGAGGCCCGGGCTCTGCAGAGGGGAGGATGTCGAGTGATCTCCGGTTGGGATCGCCGTCGCCTGGAAAGCCATTGCTGATAGTCCACTTGCTTCGTTGCTCGCTACACCTCCTCGCATGGTTGGCGAACCCGTCGTTGAGAGGCAGGTTGGCTGAGCCGTCGTGAGGCAAGCAGGGGCCTGTTCTTTGATCTGGTTGATGTCGCTGGATGAGATACCAGCATGAACATTGGCCATGGCGTTACGCCTTTGGTTCAGGCGGGTTGGCTGCTGGTCAGCTGGTGTAGATGCGGCAGTAGGAGACATGATTGTGTACTGGCAAACTAAGCTCATATCACGTAAAATCAAATCTGCAGGAGTATTCCTTCACTTTGCAGTTAAAATGTTCGTATTTATGAATACGGTCTTGTACTTGAAGAGCAATTAAATGATTTTGCAATGTTCTCAACAAAATGTTAATTCGGCTTCCACAGTTTGACGTTGAGTTGCAATAATAACTGACTATGATCTCTCTCAGTGTCAAAATATCAGATCTCTCTCCAAGCTCAGTTCTTTCGGAAGTCTGACTGTCTAGTTTGAATTCAGCAAGCAATATGACTCGAACAGCCGCCGACCGGCTTATTTATAAGAAACCCGGCTTCAGTGTCGCCTGCTGCGCTGGCATTGTTCGTACCGTATTCAGTGTGCTATCATTTTATGAGTAATTGTGACTGAGCAAAAAAATCCCTTGCGGGTGACGTAGCCAGCCACAATATAGACACGCCCACTGAGCATGCGTAATGGAGCTCCCTATCTATTCGATGCACAGAGTTTTGTGCAGACGATACAGAATCAATGCAGGGACGACTCAGAAACTGGCGGCATTTTCTCCTTAAAAAAAGCGAGCCAGTCAAGGCATCAATTACATCCAAAACAATGCTCGATACCCTGGGAAAACTGAAGAGTTAGGTAATTGGACCGCTGTTACGTCTTTATTTTGACTCAGTGTACAATGTCTGAGCTTTTTTACTGATAATTTTCTGCAAGTTCCTAAACAAAAGTATCACGATCTTTACCTTTTTGTTATTCGATAAATTCACATCACTGATTGAACGTATGACACAACGGATTGGTAAACGTTTGAATCGTTTTGATATGATACCAAACACATGCAGGCAAACATGGACTTGAAGAATAGAGTAAGGGCAAAACAATGATCCCAATGAAACTTACCTAAACAAAACACCAAAGAAGAATGAAAAGAAAATAAAAACTAACAAAATCGCAAATACAAATGAAAGTAGAATAATCAACTGATTTTACCGGGCTCGCCAGAAAATAGAAAATAGAAAATAGAAAAAAAAAAAAAAAAACGGACAACGATCTGTGATGACAGCTTGTTATGAATCTCCCACAATAATAATTAATGTGGGAGTTATCAATAATTTACACATTATTGTGTAAATTAGGCCTACACAGATCAAGTAAAAAGCGAAAACACAAAATCGGCGTAAATATTCAAAATAAAAAACGCCGTAAAAAAATGCAACAGCAAAAAGATCAACGTTGTTGTATAGCATACTGTGGTCGATGAGTTGTATCGCCTTGATCGCCTTGCTAAAGTAAAGGCTATTGACACGAAAGGTCATGGGTTCGATTCTTGCTCAGTCAGTGCTTGACATACTGCCTTGTACAAGGGGTTCTGTACACCAATAATTTATCCCTGTCGACTTAGTTGCATTAACGGGCACCTAGTAATACTGGGGTGATAATAAGAGCGTGCATGCAGTATCAATACCGATGTCGGTATACCCTGGCCTGGATAAATAATTACCACATAGTTATCATGTTCATACTGCGAACTGCATAATATTTGCAGGGCCCACAGGGAGAGTATGCATTATTAACACTGATGGGCTTACCGTGCATGGGTAAATAATTACCACATAGTTATCATGTTCATACTGCCATGAAGCCTTGCCTTGCAATAGAGTTAAGAGAATAGTATGGAACCTCCCAGTTAAAAGAACTGATTCTCCATGTTAAAGTGAAATGGGGCATTACTTTGCATGCGGCGCGACAGAAATTGTACATTAAAACAATACGATGGGAAAAACTTAACAAATTTAACTTTAATCGTTTTTAAATAGCCGTGTCCACCATTTCTCGAAGATGACGCTTAACGTACTCCAAACATGATTTCTATTGCATATACAATACGGTACTAGTTTATTTATGAAAATGACATGAACCAATCCCTGGGTAAAAAAAAAATCCCCAGGAGAATTATTCAGACCATAAATCTAGCCAGGCACCTGAAATTGGGTATACCCTGTAGAATACGTGGCGAAATCCTGGCATTGTGCAATACCTTTAACGTCACTAGTCTTATGTAAACACCAGATCATGACGTCATACCTTGAAACGGCACACACAGCGCCGATCCGGGGTTTCCCCTAAAATTTCCACAGCGGCCGCGCAACCAAACTTTTGGACACCGGTAAAGGAAACGTGGTTTTTCGTTTGAAAACGCCATTGTTTGTGTGTATATTCATCTATGCACAAAAATGTGTATGACTCACAGTATAGCCATTTGAATAAAAAATGCATTTCCCTACATCATGGAGCAATAAATATACCTCATTTTGGGGGTATTTTCAACAATCAAATTTTGCAATCATTCTGATATTCAACATACATGTACAAAAGGAGCAAGACTAGTTATTATAGTTATTATTCTCAATCAATTTATCAATCTATGTTGAATATCATTCAAAACATGAACTTCAAAAAGGTATTGCAAATTCTTCAAAATCTTTGACGATATTATTGAGCAGAATTAACCAGGAAAGAATAATCCAAAACATAATGACAATATCTCCTGCAGCTTTTTGACAATTTTAGTCTAGGAAACGCTCTATTTTGGTTAACTTTAATTCATCGATCTGTCAATGAGTTAATCATATAGTTTGCTAGCAATTATAATTATGACCCCAAATGGAAACCATGCACAAATTCGCTAACATAAATTTTGTTTACCTCTTCAAAATACTTCTATACTACTTTTACTACTAGTAGTGCTACTAATACTACTACTACTACTACTACTACTACGACTACTGCTACTACTACTACTTCTACTACAACTACTGCTAATAATAATGATTAGATTCTTATAAGTGCATAATACTAAAAGATCTATATAATTGTTTCCTTTTCATAGTAGGGTGGCATTTGAAACCAATTTATCATTAAAGTTCAAGTCGAAACAATTTAGGATTCGTTAAAAAAAAAAAAAAAGCTACCATTACAGGAACAGATCGTTACTCAGAAGCTGGAATATCAGTTACAATAGCCACTACCAGCAGTTTTACTGTAAATCTATACAGTGTATATACACACGATGGCCTTTCACGCCGCAAAACCCTTTATGTGGTATATAGTTCGTATTGTCACTTCGGCGCGCTGTGTGATTTTTTAGGAAAAATATTTGATTAGAAGCACAAAAGTACTACTACGAAGTTTGGTGAAGTTTAAAAGTTCATGACCAAGCAAGGTTATGCCAGCTACACTTAATATCCTAAACTGGACAGTCTCAATTAACTTTTTAACTGAAATAACCTTTGAAATTAATAACAAGTACTGAAGCAACTTTTTATATAAATTAGAAGAGTTTCGATGATAGCGAGATTCTGTTTTCATTCATTTTTTAAACAGACGAAAACCAAAACGCCATTAATTTGAAATCCATTTCATGAAACGGAAAACAAATAACGACAATGATTAGAGATCTTAATCATTCTATATATTTCATTCATGATTCAACAAGACATTACAACAGTTTTAAAGTTTTTGGGAAAGTTTTACGAGTAGCATGAAATTAGTTTAAAAGAAAATTGAACAAATTAGAATAGATTTTAGGAAACACTAAAAGTTATACAACATATAAATGCTTTCACGCTCTTAATTTATTTCATGTAACGATATTCTGGCATCGTGTTCTCTGTTTTTCTTTTCAAAATAATGTTTATACATGTTGTAAACATCCTCATGCAAAATCACTTATTTAACGTGAAATACCATGTACCATTACCGAAATTAAATAAATTCATATACAAACATACCCTTTTATTGTTCATTTTTGGTTAGTTATCAATCAAAATCGAAGAAATGGGATAGCTTTCCACATTTAACATTCAAATTGATGTTTGTAATTCTCCTCATAATACACTATAGGCCAACACAGAACTGTTTTTAGGAATTGTCATGGTTAATTGCATAATTTTGATTTGATAATCCGTCATACAAGACGCGCAATGATGGATTGTACATAGAAGTTTTGCGACTTCCAAAAATCATATTCATGCAAGCGATTAAACCGTGAACCTAATATTTCTTTTATTGTGTTTTTGCTTCCAGACTTCCTGCTTGATTCTCTGAAGAATTTGACAGTTGATATTGTTATCGACACGGATGACCTATAATATACTAATGGCATTTCGATTGGTATGATATTAGGATTTAGGACTATTCTCCTCAATTCAATGTGTTATTACACAGATCTAGTAACTGCCTAAAATAATGTACAGCAGTGGCAATCCACGCGTAAGATATAATCATACCCATTTTAAAGTAATTATTCTATATTGTGACTTTAATAGTTTAATTGGACAATTTATTACTCAAGTTGGGCAAAGAAAATGCCCAAAGTTGGTTGGAAACCCAAGAAACCACGTGCTGGGTAAATTTTTACCCAATATATAAGATAGGCCTATATCATATTAAAAACATATTTGAAGATGACACAAGGAGAAGTGCGGTGAGGGACAAATCAGAAGGACGTGATTGTATAGTGACTGTAAGAAGAAGTATATACATTAAGTAGAAGGTTCAAGTTCATTTCAAAATCATTTCTCAAATGATTCACTGCACATCTTCAAAACAGACATTCCATTTGATATACAGGACGGATAAATTATTCTAGAAAACCAAAGTTTGGTCCATACAACGTTAGCTAAAAAAATCACAGCTTATATCTTTTATATGCATGCCTGTACGGCCATTACTAAGCTTTTAGGAAATGAAACTGTTTTTTTTAATGTAAAGTATTATCTACAAAACTGGCGATTGATAAGTTATCACTATGTTAAACATAACGTAATAATCATTGACTGCCGCTCGATATAAATATTGTTTATACAAAGAAATTCAAGAACATACCGATTGCAAAGAAATTAGGGAAGTTACGTCATAAGTTTCGGTGGTTTTCAGTAAAATATTTTATATATTACGATGTCTTGGTTTGTATAATTATCAATACTCTGTACGCCTGCTGTCATGATGCACTGAATAATGGATATACTCAGACGAGGAGGTAAATAGAAGGAGAAGATGGAGAGGACAAACACGAAGAGGACAACGAGGAGGACGAAGAAGAGGACGACGACGACGAAGAATAAGTATCAGTAGAGGAAGAGGAGGAAGACGAGGAAGACGAAGGAGAAGAAGAGAAGAAAGAAGAAGAAGAAGCTGGAAAGAAAGAACACGCAAATGATATGAAGAATGAAATGAAAAACAAAAAGCTGAACCGCACTGCACACAATATGAGAAAAAGACGAAGCGGGACAGCGTGTACAAAGATAAAACTAAGGAGTTATAAGGCTGATAAAAAAAATTAAAAAAAATTAAATTAATCATTTTTATCTTTGCTATTTCATTGTGACGTTGAATACGTCCTATGACTTTTAATCGAAAAAAATAAAGAATCCAGTAGTTCTGACAGAGTTTGTCAATTATTTACTTGCCGCGGGAAATTCGTGATAGAGAACAGCCACACCGACGACGGAATGTGTCCAATCACGGAGATATTAGTCGAGTTTACGTCACAACTACTAACGATGCAGTTCGTTTAAGTACCTATTTACTGATAAGACTTTACATCAACATAATTATTTTCAAGCACGCTTTGCTTTACTAATGTGTCACAATACGTCACGCGATATACGCATGCAATTATTGATAAAGCAAACATCAAAACAAGATTCCGTTTTGCTGCCTTTCTATAATAAATACAACACGATAAAACATGTACAGACAGGTTTTACCTTTAACGGTAGAAAATCTTGTAATATAGTTATACTTTTTATGAATACTAATGATTTTAAAGGTGATTATCAAAAAAGGAACGATTCACGACTCTGTTATATAATCAAGATTTATGAACAGATGAAGAAAAATAATTATTGTACAGGAACAATGATACACGATAAAAAAAACTCGCTGGCAAATTACTTTTAACGGCAGGCTTTGACTAATCGCTTTTCTAATCACAATCCTGGTGCATGATCTCATTTTAGAATGAAAGAAAAACATAACGAGAAGAAAAAACAAAAAACAAAAAACAAACAAACAAACAAACAAACAAACAACAGTACTATGTTTTAGAATGATATAGAAAATTTGTCATACAACTTTTCATCAACAAAAATGGGGATGTAATTAATTGGTCTTCCGTCATATTATTCACTTTTAAGAGGGTCGCAGCATAACGCAACATTGTTTTTATTCAAATAAATAATATCTGATATTGACGCAAACTAATTCAGGCCAGGGCCAGTTCCAAGAACTACCACACCACCTGAGGCTTTCGTGGGCACAACATTGATGCGAAGTGTAAAGACTGCGTCTTGAAAATGATGTTTGTAAACACGTCACTTTTTTAATAAATTTCCGTTTCCTCTAAATCGCTGATTTTTCACCGATTGAATAGGAAGTAGGATCTTTTTTGCAACATCATTTCTTACGTACATGTACACTTTATGTAACATTGCCGCGAGCTGGTTACCTCGAGTCGAAAGGAAGTTGTCCACAAGGCTAGTTAAAGTTGTTCAACCTTCTAGCATGCATTTCTCATTAAATCCTTGATCAAACGTATCATAAAACAGCAGCATTTTCACCACTTACAACCACTTAAAACTTCAAGCGAGTGTTTAAATCTAGGATAATATGTTGATTTCTGTCAAAATTGACGTAGCATTTCCGGGATAGTCAACCGAAATCTTGCCCAAAAAGTATACACGGCCAGAAGTCCCCGGCCTTCCTGTCCTTTTTCACCAAGACAATTCTGACATCTTGAACTAATTGCTGATGCACTGCAGTCTCATTTCATAATCGTCACTGACCTAATTCTTCAAGGGCAGTACGAGATTATCAGCTTTAATTTAAGTTAAGTTTTAAGTTTTAAGGTTCTAGTTTTAAGTGTTAATTTTTAATTTTAATTTTTTTTTAATTTGTAATTTAAATTTTTAAATTTTTACGTTTTAATTTTCAAGTTCTAAGTTTTCAGTTTTAAGTTATATGCCACAGTCACACTATTCGAGACCGACACGCGACCGTTCCCAAACCGACCGGTTCCTGGTTATACGAGGTAATGTAAATGATTGTTCATCTTGCTGTCGGCCTGGTGTCGGTCTCGTTGATTTTCTTACATATCTCCTATGTATCTGTTTTCTCTTTCTCATTTCGTTTATATGTATTTGTGTGTTTTGTTTGTTTGTCTTTTGAAATCTGAATGCCCACAAAACCCCTGCCCGCATCTGCATCACGTCTAATAAAAGTACATGTACATCATATTTACAGGAATCCCGAACTGTCATCAAGCACGAAAACCTTAATATTCCGAAAATATTTTGGACGATTCTCTGTCTGTTGCTTGAGACAGATAAGATAAGTATTTCCCAGCCAAGTAACAGTTACTATATAATTAATTAATGAAAATTGTCTTGTGGTTAACATAGTGTGATATATATAAGGAAGAAACACAAGTCAACTTCGTATGGAGTAATATTTTCATTTTTAGATGAAAGAAGGGGACAGTTCGTGTGATTTCTTCTTATTTATGCAGCGTCGTCAAAACGGAAATAATAATTTTAATGACTGTATGATTTCCATTTTTTTTCTTTCTTTCCGGTTCAGAAATTAATCATTCCTTTCAAACTGACATAATATTTCCTAACCGTATATAATACGGTCTTCAAAAGAGTGATAAAATCCAACAAAAACTATTGGTAGTTTGGTTGGAACAGGATCTATCTAGTTTTAGGAGCGGAGCGGGGGGCGGGGGCACCAGTCAGAAAATTTAGTGAAAAGCAAAAAAAAAAAAGATCAGATTTGTTAGGGGCCGTTCTACTCCTAAAATATTTTGACTACTTCGTATAAGTATAAGCAGGCGAAAAGGGAAAATTATCACAGCTCCCAAGTGCCTTCCGGAAGGTAAATTTGCTGCTAGGTTCCCCCGCCGCCCCTATACCTCATCGATCCGCCACTGACAGCAGTTGTACCAAAATCTATTTTTTTAGACTGGGATTTATTCAATGTCGGCTCCACTCAGCTCCGTGATGGTAAACAAAATATGGCAATAATATTATTGATAACTCTGCTGCAATACCGGTAGAAACCAAGGCTCTGTCAACAATCAATGTGTATAGACAATGGCTAGCTGCACGTGAACCCTATACGGACAGACAACAACAGGACGGAAAGGCGTGAAGCGGATACATCTTTTGTCCTCACCGCTAATGTTGACCATCTGTGCTACTACACGTCACGTCCATTGATTAGAAAAGTGTGTTGATTTTAATACCTAAAAAATTACGTTTTGAAAAATATCCATATTGCACATCTATTGCAGTGAATAAAAATCCACACAACAACAACAGGAGGAGGAGGAGGAGGATGAGGAGGAGGAGGAAGGATGAAGAACAATCGAAAAAACGGAAGCGGAAACTTTCACAGACGATGAAAACACAGTTATCAAAACTAGCGTAATTGTTTTGTTACAAATGTATTATGATAAAGATAATATTGGACAATAACAATTATGATGCGGTTTAAAATTTGGTTAAACACATATAAAACAAATTTTGATAAAATGTATCCTTCACTATAGGCTGAAGGTTGTATCCGGCTGATCTGGTTGTTGCATGGAACAAAAGTGAACTGCATAGTACACGAACATCTAAATAATTTAAAGATAAGCTTTAGTTCTGGTAACGCTAGAAATTAAATTCTTACAAAATCCAACAAAACTTAAACTGAATGTTCAAGATTAACAATAAATGACACGTGCCAAACGATTTTGGTAGAAAATGTATAGGGGCTGAGAAAAGAGAATAGAAAGATAAGAAAATCATGGTAAGTATAGGCCCGACACCATGTGCTTAACACAGGTCACTATGTGCAAATGAGAGTTGTGGATTTTATTGAAGATGATTTCCAGTAAGTTTTCATCTTATTTTACTGGTTCAAACAATCAATCTACAGCAGGATAAACAATCCAGAATGAACTATAGCCATGTTCTCTCGACATACAATTCCCATATACCAGAACTTGTGTAAGTACCAAAGGCAAAATAGTAGAAGTAGAAAGTTGAAGTATAAACAAAAAGGCTAAATCATGCAGGAGATTATTGCTAGCAAAAGAGGAAGAAATATAAGAAAACTGATTAGAAGAGACAGAGCAGCGATTATTGATAGCACAATAACATTGTAGTTGCATGAACAACGAACAAAACCAAAACAGAACACAATGCAGTTATTCAAAACAAAAGTTCAGAAGGCAATACACGTTAATGACCTTTATAATGTGTCCTTTTTCTCATGAAGAAATTTATAGAGATTACTCACGGACGCGAATACAATTTTACTACCATCAAAGACACGCTATTTTCTGTTTAAATTTACTAAATGGCGCTTCTAAAGTTTCAGAGTGATATAAAATTACAAAGGATCACTCTATGTTGATTTCGTATATATAGTACCCTCATAAATCAATTTCTACTGCAATGATAGCACTACAGTCATCATGGCGATATATAGATTCATTTTTGGGAGCATTGTGCCGTCATAATGACGTTCATTCGGTGACTTTCGTTGGAAATCCGAAATTTCGACGGGTTTGGTTTAAGATATTCCTGAGAAATTGCAGCATCTGAAATTCTTCCGAACTTCGTATCATTTTATGGAGAAGAGAATTATGAGAATTTTTCAATAAGACGTCATTGTCATCAAAGACATGCTATTTCGGTTCAACTTTACTAAAATGGCGCTTCTAAAGTTTCAAAGTGATATAAAATTACAAAGGATCACTCTGTGTTGATGTCGTATATAAATTATAGTACCCTCATAAATCAATTTCTACTGCAATGATAGCACTACAGTCATTATGGCGATATAGATTCATTTTTGGGAGCATTGTGCCGTCATAATGACGTTCCTTCGGTCAGTGGCGGATCCAGGGGGGGGGGGGGGGGGGGGGGGGTGCCGGAGGGCTCGCCCCCCTGGCGATTTTCAAATTTTCGGGAGCAAAAAAAAAATATAGTGCTCACTACCCCCCCCCCCCCCCCCCCCCCCCCACCCCCACCCCCCCCCCCCCCCCCCCCCACTGAGCGACTTTTCGGCCGGCGCGATTTTCAAATTTTCGGGAGCAAAAAAAAAGAAAAAAGTTGGGCCCCCTCCCCTAAGAAATCCTTGATCCGCGCCTGCCTTCGATGACCTTCGTTGGAAATTCGAAATTTCGAGGGGTTAGGTTAAAACTATTCTTGAGAAATTGCAGCATCTGAAAATATTTAGAACTTCGTATCATTTCAAGGAGAAGAGAATTATGAGAATTTTTCAATAAGACGTCATTGTCATCAAAGACATGCTATTTCTGTTTAACTTTACTAGAATGGCGCTTCTAAAGTTTCAACGAGATATAAGATTACAAAGGATCAGTTTATAATTATATCGATGTCGTTTATAGTAGATATACCCTCATAAATCAAGTTCTACTGCAATGATAGCACTTCAGTCATTATAATGACGATAATTAGGTTCATTGTTTGGAGCATTGTGCCGTCATAATGACGTTCATTCGGTGACTTTCGATGGAAATTCGAAATTTCGAGGGGTTTGGTTAAAAGTGTTCTTGAGAAATTCTTCAGAAGTCCGTATTGTTAAATAGATGGGAGAATTATAAGAAACATTCAAGTAGACGTCATATACGTCTAAATAAAATTACAGACACACAAGCGTGCAGATTTGGGTGGGGGAGGGGCGGGGGCGGGGGCGGAGGAGTGAGAGCAAGAAACAGTTTCTCCATGTAATTTGGAATTCACCTTTGAAGGGTATTTGCCCGACCCCATCACCCACATCTTCGAGATTGCAATTATAGCAATTATAGCAATAATTATACAGCAATACTGGGTAGAAAAGTTGCACAAAATTATGTTTAAATCAAATCTATTTTGACTAAATCTTTCTGACAAATTTAGATTCAGTTTCGGTCTTTGAGACGTAAATTTAATCAAATATAGCTATTTTCCTCAATTGACTTACTAAAATTGTTAGGTCCTAACTTCAGTACAAGTTCTATATATATATATAGAAATCGTAATGAGGAGTTGGAGGGGCTGTAGGAAGGAGCCGAGCCTTTACTCTAATTCTAATCTTCACACTTTGATTTGACTTGCTGTCACATGCCGTTTACTTCAACATAATGACACAGTGACCCTTATATATGTTCCTTTCTTCATGCATAATTAGGTGATAATCAAAGACCCCATGACCATTAGTATTATCACTACTACTACCGGTACGCAGAGGTACCAAGTAACCGTTATCGGATTCCGATCGGATATTCTGAAGTGCGGATCAATTTTAGTTCCCTTTGCTACATGCTACTGAATTAATTCAGCACACAACCCCTCCATCCCAAAAATGTTTAATAATATCACATTAACCGATTATTGGTATTTCTAAATGAGGGGGGGGGGGGGGGGGGGAGGGGTTAGTAGTTAGGGAAATGATCATTTGTCATATAAATGCAGTATTCATTTCACACAGACACCTATCTTCCTTAACAAAGTACTGAATTTAGCACCGTACTGAAAATGGGCATCTAAAAATCAGTGTTCATCACAATAAACTAAAATATGTTACATAGCCTAGACTGATTGATTATCTGTAGTTGATTGATTATTTGTAGTTTACAGATTAATTGAAGAAATGAGTTCTAACATCAATGCATCATTTATACTTTTTTTGACAGATACCGATTTTAGAACGGTATTGAAATTGCGCAGCTAAATTTTTGGTTGTTGTATGAAACCAGTTTTTCTTATGAAGTTACTATATTGGACTTGGGGGTGGGGGGGGGGGGGTGTTTCCAGATGCAATACAGGCAATAACAGCAAATGTTTGCCGTTATTTGATTCTAGCACTACCTACTATGCCATCAATTTTTTTTTCTCATAATATTGGGACCATCGATTTGACAATTTAGGCAAAATTTGTTCGAATTGCTGTATGAAGCCTGTCCAGATAATCAATACACAACTGTTATTGGTGTACCGTTCGGTAGATTTGCTACACTATTTCCTCATTTCCTTGTAAATTGATGGCTAATTACCAATGGAAAGCTAATCAACTTAAAAACTAATCAACTTAAAACCGAAAATCTGCGTCATTCAACAAAACCTTTGTCTGTGCGACAATGGAAAGGGTGACCTACAAGAAAAAAATCTATCATGTTTCCTGCAGAATTCCTGTTATATCGGTTCTGCTTGTGCTATTGCTAATATCATTTTAAGAGTTGTGTACGATAGATATTCAGTGAGCTTTCGTAATGATCTTTTATCGACTTATTGCACGCACGTTAGGTGGAGTAGTGTGCATGGTGCCATGGTCCATCCATCAAAAGGGCGTGGCATCACCGAGAGGGGGGCTTCCCTCTTTTAGATGACATTAGTGAGTCAATAGTTAATAAAGCCATCGATTTATATTTTTGTGTTGATTTTGTTGTTGATTTTTGTTGATTTTTTGTTGATTTTTTGTTGATTTTTTTTTTTTTTTTGGGGGGGGGGGGGTGGGGGTGGGGGTGGAATTGGTCCTATAGCGTTATTTTTACGTTGCTTTTTCTCCCATTCTCTATTCTTTTCTTTTTCATTCGATGGGGGGGGGGGTGTTTAATGTGCCCCATGTCCCAACCCGCTCAGATGTTGGAGGTTAGACCTTTGAGAGGATTACATAAAAGTGTTAATGATTTGTAAGTAATTTAAAAGTAATTTAAAGCAGACGTGATCAGTCATGAACGCATGCATTCAATATTGATCAGGGCACCATCTTATAAGAGTTGCGATTGATCCATATCAATCACAAGTCCTCCAGTCAATCGCAAGTTTACAGTCCCCTATCTGAACATAATTACGATTCATATCAACTCTTTGTAACTCTTGGTCAGGGGAGAAAACCGCGTGCATCCGATTCGATTATGAAGGAAAAAAAAGCATTGAATCAGGTGACATGTTATGACGATAAATGTTTCGTTTTCCATCCATTTGACTTCGGATTGGTATAATACATGGTAAGCAAATAATATTTATGATGAAGAAATTCTCCGCAAAACAGACAATGTTCTGATAGATGCACACAACGATCGATCGATTTTCACCGTGGCGCCGTGTCAATAGCGTAGTACGGGGGCTACAGGGACGCGCGCCCCTCAATACAATGATCACACAAAATACAGAAATTAAAAGGGAGAGGGGAAGGAAGTATGAAGAAAAAATGCTACAACCTCCTCCTAATTGATGCCTTCGTATATTTACATTTCATCCACCGACAAAGCCCCCTCCCCTCCCCCATTGCCTCCTCCCAAAGATGGTGATGTCCCCTCAATGTCTGGATCCACATTACGCAACTACCGTAACATTAAAACGAGGAGAAAGTGAGGGGGAATCTTTGCAGTATCGGTCATATTGCAGTTACTGACCTTACCTATCGATGCAGGGAGATCTGTGTCATAGCTCAACATAAGGAGAATAAATTTAGGCACGACAGCAAAAACTTTCAAGAAACCAGCTCGAGGCTAGGGCAATTTTAATACCACTGCCTATAGAAATTCGTGTACGGATTATGTATAACATGTTATTGCTTTGTGCACACATTTTAATAGGTGATTACCAAGGCTACTGAACTTGCCTTTGGTCGATTTCTTCGGTCGTGTAACAATCAGAGACGTTTCATTTTTTTAAAATTAAAATACCAATTTGAAGATAATTTTTGTAGTGTTTTACTCTCAGTGGCGGGTCCAGTGAGGCTCGGGTGGGGAAGGAGTGTGGGGTGGCATGATCTGATGTTCCTGAAAAAAGATTGTTTATTCCGTGTGCCCCATCTTTTTTTTTTTTGGGGGGGGGGGAGGGGGGTGGGGGTGGGGGTTCTGTTCTTATACTTGTTAAAGATTTTAGAACAAACTGCTCTTCTGAAAGATGTTATTCTTCCCGTTTTTCTTTTTCTTTTTTTTCTTCCTCTTCCTCCTCCTCCTCTTCTTCTTTTTTGTTGTTGGTTGTTTCATTCTCAATTATTTGGATTTCCCCTATCCACTTTGGATTTCCCCTATCCACTCCCACAAAACATTGTTCTTCCCGTTTTATGTTTTTGTTGTTGTTGTTGTTGGTTGTTTCTTTCTCATTTATTTGGATATTCCCTATCCACCCCCACAGAACGAACTTACGATCCCTCCATGACTCTGTAATGGTCCATGAGTTTGACACTATAAGACATAAGAGCCTAATCTGCCCGTTTCGTCATTCAATGCGTGATTATCAAAGCCTAATTAAACTGTTGTGATTGCGTGACCTCTGACGTTGCTGTCATATCGAGGGACCCTAATCATGCATATCAAGTTCTGACTCGATTCTCTCCACTGGCGGGTCAATGAGTTTAAAGAGAAAGTTGAGTTCTGGTCATGCCATTGCATTGTCAAAAAACAATATGGAATCGAACATAAAAGGTTAATCATCTAGCATATAAGTATTGGTGTGTACTGCAAGGTTCTGGAATCATCAAAATTATAAGAAATTTGGCCCAGTCTTGATAAAGCTATAAAAGCACTTTACACATAAAGATTTATATGGGACTACCCCATACGTGCGCGACACGTGCGTTATATCTATCAGGTCCAAATATATCAATTAGTAGGCGGTTTCTCGGCAAAATTTGTATGATCACGTATTAGTCAAAACATATTCTTTCATATAGTTTGGTAATAGGGGGGCGTTTCCAAAACTGGTCTTTACCTTTAAAGAGAAGGTTGAGCTTTTCCACTCTTTACAAAACTGTTAACGTGGAAGGGTATCATAGGAAAAAAATATACCCTGAACAAAATGGCTCTTCAATTGCTCTCATATTCGAAATATGACAAATAACAGCTAAAGGTCGTTCATGCCATAATGTTTGTGTAGTCCTACATATACATTTCGGTGTACATTGCATGTGACTTTCAGCAGGGAGATGATCATTATTTTTGTAAGAAATTGGACTAAAGTCTTGCTTAACTCTCATCTCCCTGCTTTCAGCAAGACTTTAGTCCAATTTTTTTACCACTTGATGATTCCAAAACCGCACAGTATTCACGAATACTTATATGCTACACTCGCTTTTACATAGTTTCTTTTACAATGCAATCGCATGGCCAGAACTAAATTTTATCTTTAATGACAATTTGATTCCTCCATTGTTCTGTTAGTCGTAAACAAGGTTGTGCAACACGTTCCGCCCGATGCGACAATTACCCAGCGGTAATTACCCATACTCACCTAATTCCTAACTTCAATCCTGGATCACAGCATTGTACCTACTAGCCCTAAACCTAACCTTATTAGTTGAGTTCTGTTTTCAGACCGCAAATGCCTTCAAAGTGCATGGTTATTGCTCTTATTTTTTTTCTATTATCTATTAATTATTGAATATTATTTTGTGGTGGTACACAAGTATTAGAGATCGTTATATTTATGGATATTTCAGCCGTCTCTGAACCGATTTTGATCAAACAAAGATGATTTTGTCATTTTAATTGTATGTTCTTTCAAATTTGACACTCAGTTTTTCATTATCTCACGAAAAAAAAAAAAATTGTGTAGCGCCCTCTACAACAGAACTCAACTATCCTTTAACTTAAAAACCAATGGTCACCAGAGTGCATTATCGGAAAACCTATTATCCCATTATACAGTTAATCTGCAATATACACTTTATATACCCCTTGTAAATTCCATGTTTTTTGTGTTTTCCGTAATTCAATAATGAAAGGTAGAATGGTTGAATTAAAGCCTTAGTTTGTTGAAATCGTTTAGATGAAAGCTTTAATAGGGACTTTTAGATTTGCACGACGACACAGTGGACTGATATGTGTGACGTCATTTGTGCCTTAAAATGGCGTCACACGTAGCAGTCCATATCTGTACGTCGACGTGCAAATCTAAAAGTCCCTATTATGTCACTCTCTCAAGAAACATATATTGGGACATGAATCAATTTCAAAGTCAAAAGAAAATATAATAACAAACTTGGTAAGGGTATGAATAATATTATTTAGTGATTTGTATAAGCTCTATAATCTTTCCTCTATTCTTCTCTTTTAAAAAACTCCCCAAAGTTTCCCTACAACGCTTCACACTTGATATATTGACACATGTTTTATGTTTGTCCAAACAACTCTCTTTTCACGGTCCATGCTTGATTGACAGAAATGTTTAAATTCATTGTCTTTTGAATATAAACCATGTCTCCTTCCTCTATTCTTTCACATTGAAAAATACTTGATTGACGTCAATGTTTTGACATAAATACTTCTGCCAATGTCTTTTAAATATGAAATATCCAAAGTTTGTTTCATTCAATCTTTTATCCGTTTTGAATTTGTTCATCGACGCTTGAATGACGGGGAATACAACGAAAATTTCTCTTACAATTATCTTGCGAAACGGAAAAGTTCAATCGAAAGGGGTTCCCCCGTGCAAATTGACTGTTGTTCTTTTCGTGTGAAACAACACTTGCATGTCAAGCCACACAAAATTCCTAATTGTGAAACCTAAACGTCACAACTAGTTGATGAGTTCACGTAAAGTTCACACCAAATTTGCTTTGTAACTGACAAATAAAATTATTTGTAATATGACCCAACTCATTGATAACAGTATAGTGAAAACAAAAGTTTTAACGAGAGGGATTTCCCTCCAATGCACAAATCTACCATTTTGCTCTTGCGTAAACTAACAACTTTTGTGGACCAATATTAGCATTTTAAAAGATAACAACATGCAGCAAAGATGACGTATAAAGCCGACTTCATTTTGTTGAATAGATTTTGTAAGCAAGTATAATAAGCAAAACGCATTATGTTCTATCGAAAGGAATTTCCCTCAAAAACACTTTTGTTCGTTATTCATTGTTTACAAATCCATGATTTGAACGTGTGGACTTTGTAACGTATTGGTCGACTGTACTGTCGGATGTGCAAATATTCCACGTCAAAAGTTCTGTATTATTGGTGAAGTCATATTTCGTTTAAAAAAATGATCTGACCTAAAATGCTTCGCTAAAAGAGTCGTTAGTATTGTGACTTTTACAAGTATCATCATGCCACATAAGAATACTGGTATTAATAATAAAATTTCGAAAAATACGAATAAAGTACGATATGCATTATACCCAAAGGACTGTTAAAAATGAAAGAAATATGAATAAGGAAGGAAGAAAATAGATAAACTTGTACCCTAAAGAAGAAGAAGAAAAAAAAAAGAAGAAAAAATAGAAAAAGAAGAAGAAAAGGAAGAAGAAGAAGAAAAAGGAGAAGAAAAAGAAGGAGAAGAAAAAGAAGAAGAAGAAAAAGAAGAAGAAGAAGAAGAAGAAGAAGAAGAAAAAGAAAAAGAAGGAAAAAAGCAGTAGTAAAAGCAGTAGAAAAAAAAGAAAAAGCAAAAGAAGAAAAAGGAGAAGGAGAAGGAGGAAGAGGAAAAAAGAAAGAAGGAGGCGGAAAAAGATGAAGAAGAAGAAGGAGAAGAAGAAGAAGAAGAAGAAGAAGAAGAAGAAGAAGAAGAAGAAGAAGAGGGGAAGGAGGAGGAGGAGGAGGAGAAGGAGAAGGAGAAGGAGAATGAGAAGAAGAAGAAGAAGAAGAAGAGGGGGAGGAGGAGGAGGAGGAGGAGGAGGAGGAGAAGAAGAAGAAGAGTTCCGATCAGTAATTAGTGATGAGATAATCATTTCATAATCTTATTATGAAGGTTTATGTAACGTAATGTTATTACAAGCTATCATCAAAATGCCCAACAAACTTTCACTTTTTAAAAGGATTGTTATATAACTCTCTATTATTGCCATTACACGCGTGTTTCATGATCAGGGGAGTGTTTCACAAAGACTAAAATCGACTTTAAGTTGGACTTAACTATGGCAGGCCGTTCATGCCACTGGTTTCTCTCACTATTGGTCTTTATATTATTATGATCTTTAGATAATGTTTTCATTCAATAATGAACTATCAAAACAATGTAAATGCTGTAGATTTGTGACCCCAATTGACATGTCCCTTGAGAAACCAATGCCAAGAATGGTTAGAGGAACTAGTGGCATGAACGGCCTGCCATAGTTAAGTCCAACTTAAAGTTGATCGTAGTCTTTGTGAAACACCCCCAGGTCGTTTTGGCAATTACCACCACTATCAAAGAAAAAAAATGATAGTGATGCTTTTCTCCCCATCAGTCTTCTTAAAATTTGAAGCGTTTGACCCTTAAATTAATAACACGTCCTATTGAAAATTTGAAAGGTGTTTTCAGAAATTTGCAATAACATTTAGAAATGGGTATAATCGAGAAGAATTATAAAAATCCCTTGACAGAGGCAATAGGCCCGTTCACACATAACAATTAGTGCGATTTGGATCTCGATACAAAGATCGACTTTTTGTTGTTGTTGCGACCGTTCACACATGTCAATTTAGTGCGAATTGGATCATGATGCAAATATTGATTTTTTTTGGCGACCATTCACACGCAGGGTTTTTAAATCTCTTTTTTTATGTAGGTGTGAATGTCCCTATTAATTCTTCTTCATAATCGACATTCTTGCTGGTACATAACTATACCAAGAGTCACAACAACAAGATAATATGAAGCCTTACTACATGAATTAAATGACCAAAGGTAAACATATAAAATAATTCAGATTTAGGTCATGAGATCTAATTTCATGTTCACGTTTTTCCTCTCATAACACTCCAATTAAGGAGAGAGAAAAGGAGATGACAATGGCTTACAATTTGTAAGTACAGTCAAACCTGCTTTAGTGACCACCTGTCTACAAAGACCACATCTTGTGTTTCCCTTGAAAATGGTTTCTCATTGAAACATGTACCAGAGGAACCTGTACATAAAGACCACCTGTCTTTAAATACCACTTTTCTTGTCTCCCTTGCTTGGGGGGGTCTTTATAGACAGGTTTCACTGTATGATGCTATTTACAGCAATTTCTAAATTATTTTTTATATGAAAATTATATTCGGTTTCGCGCAAATCACACCACTTCCCTTTGTGCTTTGGAAAAAAGATGATGACCCTGGTTTTAGCTCCAACAACTATCTGTGTACATTGCATGAATTATCTACACTTATTACATTATGGGTTAGTCTGCGAGAACAGACTCTAATTTGACACTTTTACCACAATTCCTAAAGTCTTGAGCAGAGCCTAGATCTGTCAGTTTTCAGTAAAGAGCATGTCGTAGTCTTGCATTGCAGACACTGGTAGGCACAACGGCTCAAAAGAAAGTGTTTTAAAACATAAAACTAAGTTAATGCAAAAAACAATGCACCAGGGTATGGTAAAACTAATTAAACTACAATGCTTAACATTTTAACAAAACCATTTAATTAAAATAAAAAGAAGACCTTAATTAAAGAACCATGCTCTACAAATATTAGGCTTATCCAGGGTTTAATTTTGTTACCCCCCTCTAGATGATCAATCCTTACAATTTCAAATAGTTTACAACATGACAAGCGTCAATGAGTTATTGATAGATGTATTCATAGGTTAGCTTCAAAAGCGTATGGGTTAGCTTCAAAAGCGTATAAGACGGTCTTGTTAAAATATTGAGTAGCCAAGCGTTATAGAAGAACAGCCTCGTGACCTCTTACTTGAAAGCAAGTGTATAACATGACGCAGTCTGTGCATATTCCAGTTAGATTTGTGAAGAGAAGGAGAGAATAAAACATAATCTTTAGCATTTTAATAAAACTCCTTGAAATGTTCGAGCATTACTGCAGTAACTGAATTTTCTAAATAATCAGCAAAGAAATCATGATTTTTGATCTCTTCAATGCCACTCCAAAGTCATTGAAAATTGAATGTGCGTATCTTCTATCAGTAATCATCTAAATGGAATACATGAAGTAGGGGCAAAATGATTAATGGCTTTTCAACGTGTACCACTTTCTACAAAGATTATCATGCGCCAATTCGTACTTATCCTTAATTGTGAGTTTGAAGGTAAAGTGACGTATACCAAAGCGACCAGTGACATGTTTCACTTATAAACTGACGCATATATAGATCACGTTGATAGGAGCGGCGATAAAGATGTTGGCGTTACCATAGTAACACTACTTAGCAACCGTGATGCATTCTTGGTGGTGGCTATGTGGAACGAAGATTTTTTTTCTTTTCAGCTCAAATAATGTGGAGTAAAGCATTGAATAGGTGAATGATTACTCTAGAAGTAGAGCATGATTTATGATATCACATCTTCACATAAGATTTATAGAAAAAACTATCGGCTGAGCAATAAACATCATGACTTAAAGGTTGCCTTCATTTCTAGCGTTCTGGTGATAAAATAAAGTTTTAAGTTAAAAATAGTGACGTGCATGTATGTCTGTTTAATATGTAGCCAATGACATGGTTTTGAAATGATTTGTAAACTAAGTGTTTCATGAAAGGTATAATTATTTAATTGAATTATATTATAATATGATTATATATGCATTTAAACTTTGTTCAATGATATATATTTTTGCCTATTTTGTATTTTACTTTCTATCATGTTGAACAATACGAAAATAAAATCAAAGAAACAAACAAACGATGGCTATTTGAGTAAGCAAAGTTTCATCAAACAACTTGCTGAAAAATTACTAAACTGAAAAGTAAAACAAATTGTAAAGGGTTAACTTCAGACTGAATATTCTATTGATGGGTGCATTGAACCTGCCTACAGTTAAAGTTACAGTGGAATAATGGATTGAGCTGTATATTTAAGAAAATCTCCTTCCTTGTTATTCCAAAAAAAAAAGACATGAAAGGAGATTTTTTAAAGAAATGTGTTTGTTTTATTTGTGGTAGATAAAAAAGAGATGCAAACAGAGAAAGAAAGAGGGAGGGAGGGAGGGAAGGATGGAGGGAGGGAAGGAGGAAAGGAGAAGGAGAGTGAGAGTGAGAGAGAGAGAGGGGGAGAGGAAGGGAGGGGGGAGTATGGGTAGATAACATAGAAATGCAGACAGAAAGAAAGAGAGAGAGGGAGGTATAGTGAGTAGGTGAGAGAGAGAGTGAGAGAGAGAGGGAGGGATAGAGAGAGAGAGAGAGAGGGGGGGGAGGGGGGGGGGAGGGAAAGGGGGGGGGGGGGTATGGGGTAGATAACATAGAAATGCAGACAGAAAGAAAGAGGGAGAGAGGGAAAGGAGAGAGAGAGAGAGAGGGAGAGAAGAGAGGGAGAGAGAGAGAGAGGGGGAGAGAGAGAGAGGGAGGGAGAGAGAGAGAGAGATAGAGAGAGAGGGGGGGGGGGGGGGGGGCATGGAGGGTAATATAGCATGAGTATACAAGTAACAGGTAAAGGTATGATTGGATCGAGGCCCTAATCATTACTGCAATCTAAGGAAGATGTGAAGTGAATATCTTCATGTGTTTCTTCCTTGCCCAAGACCTTTCAATTAGCAGATCATAATTATTGTTCAACAACGACGACAATGATGGTGATAATGATGATGATGGTTGTTTATATAAAGCATATTTCCAATCTGATCAGCGCAGTTGTCTCTGAGTCAATTAACATGAATAGAGGTCTTGCTTCCTTCTGCTTCTTAAAGGTACCATGTCCCATTTGCAGGCCAAAAAAATGAAAAGGTTAAATTCTAACGGCATTTGAAAGATAATACTAAAAAAAGGGGGGCTTGAAAAATTTCTTTAAGTAGGAAAATAACGACTATTAGTTGTCGAATCGACTTAAGAACTATAGAGCCAGTTAGTAGAAGCCTGATTTTCAGACCATTGTACCGAATGGTCGTACGTTTTATGCTGCGCAAAGATTCAATCAGTTTAATTTTGGCCATTACAAGAAGTGGGTTATTGATGTAGACAAATGCTCATGTAACCTTTACAGCTCATTTTATTTTGGCTCAGTCTTGGTAAAATTACAAGCACTGGACACAGAAAGTGTATATGGGACTACACGAACATGTGGCGTAAAACTCCATCCCGATTTTTATCACATTACATGCAATATTTAGAATATTAAGGCATTTGAAGGGCCATATCTTTTCAGGGAACATTTTTTATCTGATGTACTTCCACACTTGCATAATACAATGATAATGCTCACAAATTATTTGTCACCTCTTCCCAGAACTCAACTTTCTCTGGCCGATAAAATTTTAGAATTTTTTTAAAGGTGAAGGTAAAGTGCAATTTTTCGGAAAGCAGGAGGTCCATCCAACAATTATTCATAACTCATTCACCTACTTGCCTGCAACGTTTTCCAAATATTTACATCTCATTCGTTGTGGAACATAAGCGACTTGCCGTTGGCAAGGAGCGTTTATTGCATTGCATCTGTATAGATGGAATCTAATGAAAGCCTTTGTGGCTTCAGTTCTCTTTAGTCTGGGCGCGAAAACTTCCCTTCTGTGCATCATTAAAGTGAAGGAAAGAGAAACAACCTCAGGCCAGAGTGGAAAAAGTGAATATGCTTTGATGAGTGGGGCACCATGCAACATTTTTTTTTTTTTTGGGGGGGGGGGGGGGGGAGAAATCCCCCACCTTTGAAAAATCAGTGGCATACCATAGTACAAAGTCCACGGGGATACACTTTTCTTTACGATTTTCGACCCATCAGGCACTTGAAACAATCTTCTTCTTTTTTTTATCCTCCCCTTTTTCTTCTTCTTCTCGTACTTCCTCTTCTTTATCTTCTTTTTCCTCTTCTTTATCTTCTTCTTCCTCTTTTTCTTCTAATGGATCCTCCTCCTTCTTCTCCTTTTTCTTGATCTTCTTTTTCTTCTTCTTCTTCTTCTTAATCAGAAACATTTCTAAATTGTGTCCCCTGCCGCTCATTTTTAAATAACCATAGAATAAAGGGTCTAAATTGTCTGAAATGTTCAAGTTGGAGTTTTTAATAAGCTAAGTCAGGCCTTTGGCAGTTTTGGATTCAACTGTGTATCGCACAAGACTGCTTTCAAAGAAAAAGGATCTCCCTTAAGCTATCTATAGCTATAAAAATGTTGTCTAGAACCAATAGAATTGCAAATGATTAAAAGAAAAAGCTGTGGTGTCACCCCATCTCCCCATGTAACATTTTGTTCTAGTAAATTCAAGAAAATTCCAGCAGCTTTTCCCTGAAAATGAAGCAAAACCAGACCATCTATAATCAGATTTTTATTGCTTCACATTCAAATACTCTTCTCTTGACAAGACATGCCTTCGGGCATCAACAATGAAGATCCCTTCCCGTTGGGTTCATTTCTTGGCTGTACACCGTGTTTCGCAGTAAGGAGGTTATATTTAGCTGCTGGAGACTGCGAAACCACTTTAATCTGCGTTTTAAGCTTGAGTGAAAACCAAAAAGGCAACTGCCTATTTATCAGCTGCTTCAGCGACTGAGGACATCGTTGCTTCTTGCTTACGAAAATAGAGACCGGGTATAGTGTTGGGTCAATTAATGAGCTGGTTTCAGGGAAGATGTCCTCTTAAGCCCTAAGGGGTGGAAGCCTCTTCAGCAGTAGGCGGCCTCTGTGACCTGGTAAACCGGCTTTCTTACGAGAATGATCTAGGTGACAGATTTCGGAGGAGACATGCCTGAGATTGTTATAAAAGTCATATACATTTGGTTCTCTATTGCACTATATGAGATTCATAATTGTTTAATTAAAAAAAATCTAAATGAAAGATGCAATAAAACAGAGAGATTCTAATATCTGTAGAATGGAAGACATTTATAAATTGTCATATTTACTTTGCACAAGGACCTGATTAAAAATATTTTTTTCTTGACAAGAAAATATGAGAAGTAAGTTATTGGTGAGATTTGAGATTATACATGTACATTGCCAAATATTGAGAACAAAAATCGAAGAAAAGCAGTTAGACATGTCTATTAAGGGGAAACACAAGGAGTGGCCACTGCAGATAGGTGGCCTTTGTAGACATGTTTCTTCAACACATAGTTCGTCTTAGAGAGACAATATACAGCTTGAGAAAAGCTGTGTATTGGGTGATCCCGCTTCAGCATCTTTGTCACCATCCCAAGGTCACTCTGCGAACTTATGTTAATTTATGTTTGATTCAGATCAAAGCCTCTCTCCCCCCAAACATTTTGCCTGACTTTGGAACCATTGGAATGCTATTGGGTAGAAACGAAAGAAAACCTGAACCTCGCCCTGCTGGTACAACGTAATTCAGATCTGTTAAAAATTAATGAGTGTATTTATAAGGAAAGGGGAATTAACTCAACTATATACTAATGTATAAAACTAATTGATTGCCCAATCTAGCTATCTATCTATCTATCAAGCTAATGGCATTGTGAGATACTTGCATGCATAACCAGTAAAAACAAATTTGTTTCACCAAATTCCTGATTGCTAAGGTGTCATATATGAAAGGGCAGAAAATGAACTTTCTGGAAATGTGATTTTCTCTTTGAAATTCAGATTTCCCGCACCAAATGACTTTTTGGTACCCATTCTTCAAACTGTTTTTGATCACTCATGCGTGAAATATGTATCATGTGAGTTGCATCAAATTGAAAACGAGGATCTAAGCTTTACAAAAGTGTGTCATTTATTAATTATAATTGTGATTAAGTCATGATAAAACATTGATAATCCTCTGTTTCGTTTTTTCGGGACGCACTGTATATTTTGAGCCAACCCACAAAGTGTGGAATGCTTGTCCTGAATTGGTTAACACTCAGCAGAAAGAATATTCAGCTATCGACATGTTTCCAATTTTTCTTGCAATAATAGAACATTGAACCTCTCAATGATGAAGCCCAATACCCTTTTTTCTTCTTATTTACGCTGAATGGAAAAGGACAATGTAGATAAGTTGTCGATTTCAGTTGTGGTTCTGAGAAGTAAACAAGTTTTTTCTCCGCAGCCCGAACCTCTGAACCTCCCTTAGGTGATGCCTCTTGTGAAGATAAATCCACAATTGAATGAGGAGATTAATTATCCTCATCGAGAAGATGGACAAGAGATGGGGTGAGGGATTGCGGGACAGATGAACAGAGAGAGAGGGGGAGAGAGAGAGAGAGAGGGAGAGGGAGAGAGCAGAGAGTGAGGCATTGTGGACAGACAGAGAGGATAGCAAGTGAAGGATTGGAGAGACAGAGAGACAGTAAGATAGAGAGAGAGAGACAGAGACAGAAAGGGAGAGGAGAGAGTAAGGCATTGTTGACAGAGAGGACAGCAAATAAGGAAGGGGGAGAGAGAGAAAGAGAGAGAAAGGAAGGGGGTGAGGTACTGTGGACAGAGAGGATAGCAAGTGAGGGATTGGAGAGACAGAGAGACAGCAAGATAAAGAGAGAGAGACAGAGACAGAGAGAAAGGGAGAGGAGAGAGTAAGGCATTGTTGACAGACAGAGAGAACAGCAAATAAGGGAGAGAGAGAGAGAGAGAGAGAAAGGAAGGGGGTGAGGTACTGTGGACAGAGAGGATAGCAAGTGAGGGTTTGAGAGACGGAGAGACAGCAAGATAGAGAGAGAGAGATAGAGACAGAGAGAAAGGGAGAGGAGAGAATGAGGCATTGTTGACAGACTGAGTGGACAGCAAATAAGGGATTGGGAGAGGGGGAGAGGGGAGAGGGGGAGAGGGAGAGGGGGAGAGGGGAGAGAGAGAGAGAGAGAGAGAGAGAGGAGAGAGAGAGAGAGAGAAGAGAAGAGAGAGAGAGAGAGAGAGAGAGAGAGAGAGAGAGAAGAAGAAGGAGAGAAGAGAGAGAGAGAGAGAGAGAGAAGTCTGTTTAACAAAACCCTGGATCAGCGTCTGCTTATACTGATACATCTTCCCTTGATGTGAACATATTACAAAGCCCTGTTTCTCAAGAAAGTGAATCAAAGAGAAACCAACAACTCTGAAATCAGGAACATGCTTTGAAACCTCTAACCAGACTGCAAATTTGTTAAATTCTCAGAACTTACAAATTCTTGGTAAATATTTATGAAAAGGTGGAAAGCATAAGAACAATGTGACTTTAATGCTTGTTTCACTGATAATCAAATGATTAATATCTGTGGATTCTAATTTTGACAGCCACTCTTGGTAAAAAATCATTACTCATCAGCAAACAACCAATTGCAAGAGACATTCTTTATAATGACATTCTACTATGAATAATGAGCATAGATAGCAGCTTAAAATACAGCAGCCGAGATGTCAATATTTGCAAGCACAATGCAAATTCTAAAAATTCAAAGTACGATTCTCAGTAAAATTAGACTCAATCTGGAAAACACTTGCTGGAAAAAACAGTGTGACTTTAATGCTTGTTTCACTGAATCAATATCTAAATAGGTAGTAAATTTCTTTGAACACCAGAAGAATTCTTGGTAAATATATGGGACGAAATCGCTAGAAATCGCCATCCATCAGCCAACAACGATTTCAAGGAGGCTCTAATACCAATGCAACAATACCCTGGACATGACCTTCGATCAACTCTCTTGTTCCTTCTCCCCCCCCTCTGTCTCTCCCCTCCATTCCTATCTTTATCTCCTTCCCTCCCTCTCCCTCCCTCTCCCTCTCCCTCCCCTCTCTCACCCCACACACTTCTCTCTTACCCTCTCTCTCTCTCTCTCCTGAAAGTCAATCACTTCGAATCCATCAACTCCAACGGTCCTTGCATCCCCTGCTGGCTGGCTGGAGGAAGGAGAAATCCTCCCTAGAAATCGAGGAAGAGAACCCTCCAGAGTTCACCCATCAGGAATGATGGAAAACAATGAGCTATCAAGGCTTCTTGGTAATTGGCAATCGATAGATGAAAGTCTTTCCAGTCAATCTGGCCTTAAGAGGCAGAAGGGAGCCAGTGACGATTTGCACAATTCCTGAAATTCTTCTCGGTAATTGACAATTGATAGATGAAAGTCTTTCCGGTAAATCTGGCCTTCAGAGGCAAAAGGAAGCTAGTGCCAATTTGCACGATTGACAAAATTCTCTTGCCCAAAGTACACAAACACATAATTAACAGACTTTCTTTTTCTTCCATCTCTGTACAGGTGTCATGTTTAAGTAGTTTGAACACTTGACTGAAAGGTTGTAGGTTCGAGCCCCAGCAAGGCACTCAAATTTTAAGCAAAACATTAATCCATATTTGACACTCTTGACCCAGGGATAGTAAATACATGTAGGCACCTGGTAAGAATAACAACCTTTGCAGATGGTGTTGGCATCACAACAAGTAGCCTTTAGCTGTAAGCCAGGGTAATATTGAGATACACGATTTGACAGAATATGAGCCCAGTACATGAAGCCAATATCGTTAAATACATGGCAATCGTCAATATCGTTGTTATCATTCTCATCATCACTATTAATGCCAATATCTCATCATCATCAGTGAAAGAAATGTTATCATATGATAATCATTCTCATTCATATAAATCAATGATTTCCCTTGTTTTGTCCATACAATCATTCTGTTTGTGACAATTCCTACTGATTATTTGTGAAATTTAAAAAAAGTGACATGCATCCTTTTGCCATGCCCAGGTAGCAATGTCATCTTAAGCTTCTTGAGTGGTCCCTGGCTCTTGTTTCTCTCCTCCTGACACAGAAGTAGCCTAGCTACACGGCAAAATGGCTCTTTTTTTGCCTTTCTTGAGGGGTACAATTTGAAACAAGTGTTGAATAGTGTCTATGAATACTGACCCCATGCCTCCCTCTTCTCTCATGTGAAAGAGAGAGAGAGAGAGAGAGAGAGAGAGAGAGAGAGAGAGAGAGAAAGAGAGAGAGGGAGAGAAAGAGAGGGGAGAAAGAAGGAATGAGAAAGAAAGAGAGGGAGAGAAAAAGAGGGAGTGAAAGAGAGAGGGAGTGAAAGTAAGCGGTAAGAGAGAGAAAGAGAGAGAGAGAGAGAGAAAAGAGAAAGAAAGAAAGAGAGGAGAGAAAGAATGGAGTGAACGAGAGGGGAAAGAGAGAGAGAGAGAGAGAGATACATGTAGGAGAGGGAATCAAATTTCCAAGTGGGTTATACTCATGGTGACATGTACATGTACATGTATGATACCTAATCTGGTAACAACTTGTTTAGAGTTCAATTCCTACCTTACTTTACTTGACCTTGACCTCATTCTAAAACCTAACCTAGAACCCAATTGCAACCCTAACCCTAACCCTACACCGCTGACAAAGCAAAGCAGGTGGAAAGTGTCACCAGATTATCATTACATCGAAGACCTACAACAAATTCATTCAACCTTTGGGCCAGGCTAGCAGAGGTGAGAAACGGCCAATTCTCGGTCATACGATAGATGGATAGATGAAAAGATAGCCTGTGTGAAGGGTCAGGAAAACAAAAAAGTGCATCAGGTATTCATCTATGCAAGCAGTGACCCATGCATCCTAGATATGAGTCAAGTAGCAAGAAATGCACTCGGTCATGTGTATATTGATTGACTGATTGGACTTCTGTAGTGTAAATACTCACTTATCTTGGTCATTTCTATGCTTTTTTGGTGTTTGAAAACGGATGAGCGGTTTTCAAATAATTGCCTTAACCTTTACATGGCAAGAGGCAGGTGTATAGACACGTGAATCGCAAAACAAGGCAAAGCAAAAAGGTGTGAATCCCTGTTGTTTTGCAAACGAGAGTAATTAAAGTGATTTAGATGGTGCTTTTTCTTGAATATTACTAGCCTCTTGTCGATGCCCTCGCGCTGTTGGAGTCTCTAAATTCTGACGAGCGAAGCGAGTCAGAGAAACCGAGGCGCTCGCGCTGAGGGCCTCTTGACAAGTGATCTGAATTATATATTCATGAGACCCGATTTCCTACTGAATTATGCATGTCTAGACCGCAGCGATTGTGTGTGTGTACGTGTGTGTTCGGGATTGCCCAACTAGGCTAGTCTGCAAGCACAGACCCTAATTTGACACTTTATCAAAAAATCATTGTGCCTTGAGAGAAGCCTAGCCCAGCTATCTACTGGTACCTACTGGTTGTACCAATATAGGTCAGGAACAGCTATAGTACGTGGCATATGGTAGTCTTATAGTGCACACTCTCTGTTACGACTGACCAGGGTTTGTGCTTGCAGACTACAACTAGGCGGCCAGTCTCGCTCTCACGGAGGGAATTCGCACAGAGCGGTAGATATTACGTCATAGTAGCTCTCTCTGATTGGATGACTTTCACCGAACTCTGCTGGGTCGGAATATTCGCCAAACAAAGTAAAACATAAGAAATCCAGATCACTTGTCAAGAGGCCCTCAGCGCGAGCGCCTCGGTTTCTCTGACTCGCTTCGCTCGTCAGAATTTAGAGACTCCAACAGCGCGAGGGCATCGACAAGAGGCTAGAATATTACCAGAGCTAGAGTAAGGGAAGTCTGTTGTCAATTTTTGTGAGATTAATTAAGATAAAAATCTAAAAGCTTCATAACATTCTTATCTTTTGTTGGGTTTTCATAAATTTTTCTCTCACTTGTTTCTCCAATATTTCTGCTTTTTATTGAGGATTTATGTAGAATAGACATCCCTTTAAAGAGAAGATTGAGTTCTGGAAAGGGGTGAAAAATATTTTGTGAGCGTTATCATTGCTATTATGCAAATGTGGAAGAACATCAGATAAACCATATTCCCTGAATAGCATGGCTCCTTAAATGCCTTCATATTCTAAATATGGCATGTAACATCGTAAAAATCGGGACAGATTTTTACGCCACGTGTTTGTGTAGTCCCATATACATCTTTCTGTGTACAATGCTTGTAACTTTACCAAGACTTGGCCAAATTTTTAATCATTTTGTGAATTCCAGAACCTTGCGATACACACAAATACTTATATGCTAGATATCAACCTTTTCTGATCAACTCCACACCGTTTCTTTCACAATGCAATTGCATGACCAGAACTCAACTTTATCTTTAATTGTTTGATCTGTGGTTTACAATTAGACCTTAAAGAGAGTGCTCAAGATTCCTTGTTGACCATTTTAATTGTTTGAATTAAAAGTTGCTCCTTTTATTGACACACTATACTTTACTCAACCATTTACATAACATCCCATGGCCTTCCTTTGTGAACTTGACATAATAACAATCCAGCTACCGGTAAAATAAACAGAACTCGCCCTTCATTGTGTTTTTCACTAAAAGTCACTTACAAAGCTAGATTGGTATGGCAATACTTAAATCTGCAAAGGATTTCTTAGATCTTCACACCCTCGTTCCACTCTCTCTCTCTCTCTCTCTCCCTCTCTCTCCCTCTCTCTCTCTCTCTCTCTCTCAGGCTGTCTGTCTGTCCCTCTCTCTCGTGGACTGTCTGCCTGTCTCTTTCTGTCCATCCGCCTGTCTAACATAGCAACAATAATGACAACATTAAAAATAACCAAGTCTTTTGTACTGCTTTTTCCTAACGGTCACTTGCAAAGTTAGATTGGTATGTCTGCAAATGATTTCTTAATTTTCACAACCTTGTTCCTACCTCTCTCTCTCACTCTCTCTGTGACTCTCTCTCTGTCTCTTTTTTTGTCTATCCGTCTGTCTAACATAGCAACAATAATGTGCAACATATAAACAAACCAATCCTTTCGTAGTGCTTTTCACTAAAAGTCACTTACAAGGCTAGATTGGTATGGTAATACTTATATGTCTGCCAATGGATTTTCACACCCTTGTTCATCTCTGTCTCTCTGTCTGTCTCTCATAATAACAACAATGCTACCATAAACAAACCAAGCTTTTCATTGTCTCTTTTGACTCAAAGTCATTCACAAAGTTTGATCAACTTGTCTGGTAATACTTATGCCATGGACTTTTTCCATGATTTTCACACCCAGTCCCTCCTCTCTCTCCCTTTCCCCCTTCCCCTCCCCCCCCCCCCCCCCCTCCTCCTCCTCCTCCTCCACCTCTCTCTCTCTCTCTCTCTCTCTCACACACACAAACACGCATCAAAGAAATGAAAACATAACCATCTGGCAAAAAAGGGTAACATTACAAAGAAACATTGTAATTCTTGCACACAATTCTTTTAAAAATTACAAAGGCTCCGGCCAAAATCCTAGTTAAAAGCAAAGTCCAAACCTCCATTTCGCTATATCAGGGCTAACAAATAACAGGGGTCCAAATTACAAAGCATATTATACCCAAATTTGAATTCTGTGGTTTGATTGGCAATGGCGCTTGTAAAATGGCGACTGGTTGGAATGCTCCCCAGGGAGTGGAGAATGTGCATACCTTGTGTGCGGGTAAGCATGAATCTGATGACCAGGGTAATAATATGTTCCGCGCCTAGAAACGTAGTATAAGGCGCATTATAAATGTGAGCTATTATTATTATTATTATTATTATTCTGGACTCCTATTTTTTTTCCTCCTAGTATGAAAGGGGGGAATGGGTTAGTGACATCGCATGCCAGAGGAGCACTTTCACAAATCCCAGATATCCGCTCAACGGACTTCCACAAGTTGCTTTCCTTCCTAATTACTGGGTAACTCTCTTCCTCTTTCCTGGCCTGTATCATCAATGACCCCAACAAACTAAACTAAACATCTGCAAACTTTTGTCACAGCTCTTCCTTTAGTTCTGGTCATGCGATTGCATTGTGAAAGAAAAGGTGTGGAATGGATCAGAAAAAGTTAATCATGTAGCATTTAAGCATTGGTGTGTGGTGCAAAGTTCTGGAGTCTTCAACATGATAAGAAATTCGGCCCAGTCCTGGTAAAGTTACAAGCTCTGTACACAGAAAGATGTTAATGGAACTACACAAATATGTGGCATAGAAATCCGTCCCAATTTTTATGATGTTACTTGCCATATTTAGAATATTAAGGCATTTGAAGAGCCATCATGCTTTCCAGGGAATACTTTGTATTTGATGTTCTTTCACACTTGCATATTACAATGATAATGCTCACAAATTATTATTCACCTCTTCCCAGAACTCAACCTTCTCTTTAATTGCATTGCTCAACTAGCCAAATGATAGAAATTGTGATTTTCTTTCCAACGAAAAGATGGTTGCCAATGATTACTCTAAAGGGTAATGTCTGAAGACGTCAGTGTTTATTTGAAATTGAAAATGGCCAAGGAGTACAGTCACATAGTTTTAAGAGTGGAAGATTAAACACTCATACATGTAGTTCCTGTGGATCCAATGTGAAATCCAGCAATATTTATTGCTCGATCTAACATAGATAAAACGTTTTCAAAATGAGATAAACATTTTCAAAATGATGTCATTCTCTTTCCTTTGATTGTGTCACTTTTGTCATGTTAAAACTGCAGATTTCAAGGAATCAGATCTTATAATGGTCTGCAGATAGAGACAATGATATGCATTTTACCCTGAATGCCCTAGATATAAGGATGTAGTTTGCATTACTTCAACACTTTATATCCATTAGAGAGTTGCCTCATCTAAAAAAGTAAAATATATATAGTTATAGCTATCATCTTTTATATACTGTAGTGTTGTGCTAAAACTGTCTCTTTTTTAATCCTGTTTTTATATACAAAAATTGTTGCCAGCTTCTTTTTTATTGAAAACTTCATCTCTCTATGAGCTTGATTGGCAGCACATAACAATTATAAAAAGGAGTTGATGTTTCACAAAAAAATATGCTTTCAAATGATGCATTATTCCACTAGTATGAACATTTTCCAGTATCCATCCATCCCTACTAACAAACATGCATCTCAGCTAGGAGCTGAATGGCCTGACTACATGGGCATGATTTATTTCACATTTTTCAACCACCTCCTTTCTAAACACAGTTCATGCAAAACGTCATCAAGTCATTCAGCCATCCAACCGACTAGGTCGCAAATAAACAGTTTCTGACGTACGTGTAGTCCACATCATACCAAGGTACGCGGCATAATAATTGAGATCAAATAAAAGAAATGCGTAATTATCTGGCCTCTGTGAGTAAACACATCGCTGTATAATCAGCATTTTTGTTTATCTTTCAGGTTCAAATATTTCAACATACATTCTATGGTATTATACTTTATAGTAACGGTAAGTAAATATAACTGGTTTTTGTTATCTATAGTACTGATGTGCAATTGTGTATATTGTATTTGATTATAAAGTCTTATGACAGATTCACATTTATGAGTTTAGTAAATAGTATTCTATTATACTGTTCAAAATTTTGATCATCAAGGTAGACAGATACGATGGCAGATTCTTTAAAGATTTTATATCACAGTTTTTTAGCTATGAAGTTTTACTTCCAGCCAGAGATAGCAAAGGAAAAATAAACTGCTGAGTAAATTTGTTTCTTCTTCAAAATATGAAATTTTGCAGTTGCTTATCCAATTTAAATTTAAGAACATTTAAAATCAGACACACAAAATAAAGAAAAACAGGATGAAATATTAGGTAAAAACACACTGAAATATAATAATTCTGCTTGAAATACAAAAATGTTTATTAGTAACATTCATAAGTGTCATAGACAGTGCACAACCCCTCCCTGTTTGCAAGGCTATTACATTTTTGTTAAAACATAAAAAGTAAGCAGGCAATATACTCTTCAGTATTGGCCTCGTTCAGATATGGAGAGGCAAAACCGTGGTTTTTAAAAAAAATATGATGACATAAAGTGTAATACGCTTCAAATTTCTGTATCTTATATTAAACACAGAGCTCAATGAATACGTGCAGGACCTCTATTGCATGGAGTCGCCATTTGCATACATGCCAACATTTGAAAATCAGAAATCTGTACAAATTATGCTATTTTTAAAAAAAAGAGGAACAATCCTAACTCTCCTATTCAATACTACAGACAAATTTGTACAGGAAGAGGAACACCTGCATTAAAATGATAATTATCTTCTCCCAAAAAGAGGAATGTTCCTCTTTAATCTGAACAGTTGGCATGTATGCATTTGTTTACACATACAAAAAAAACGTGGTGGCTTTTTTGTGGCAGTTTACTGTGTCACATCCACCAAGAGATTGACGCTCATATCTGCACGAGCCTATAGGGGCTCAACTAGCCATACCCCCCACCCCCTCAATAACAAATGAGTGTCATATCTTAGCTACAAAAAAGAAAAGAGTGCCCATATCAATTGTGTTTTTGTAGTCCCTTGGGAAGTTACAATTTAGATACAAAAGGCACATGCCTAGGCAAACACGTGCATGATGGGGCTACCTGGGCCCTGTTTCATTAAACTTGTTATCAATAACAAATGCTAAATTTCTATCGCAAATTTGCTCTCAGCCAATCACATGCCAGAATTTCAGTGGCTTATAACAGTAATTGTAACTTGTTGTTGATAATGAGTTTAATGAAATAGGGCCCTAGACTTGAATAAAAAATTCTGTGGTTTTACCCCACAAATAATTTGCACAGAGTACAACATCATCGAATCAATAAACCACTCAACCTCAACGAATACTGTACAAGCAGAGCTTTAGAGCGTACATGTACAAACTTCTGACGTACTGCATACCAAAGTCCGCGCCATATTAAAGGAGAAATATACAAAATAAAAGTAAAGCATATTTATCTTTCGTCTGTGAATAAATATCACTATTTGTCATATACATGTACATCATGCAGCCTAGTTAAATTGAAATATGAAGGATGGCTGTTTCATAGATTATTGAAGAAAAAAACAACACAAAAGCTATTAGGGTAGATCACACAACCTCTGCAGATACTGTTCAAGCAGACCTTTAGAGCATATACAAGCTTCTGACATACTTTATACCCAGGTCCGCGCCATATTAAAGGAGATATTATACAAAATAAAAGTAAAGCATATTTATATTTCCTATGTGAATAAACATAACCCTTTGTCATGTACATCATGTAGCCTAGTTATCTTGAAATTGGAAGGATGGCTGTTTCATAGATTAAAAAAAAACTTGCTACAAAATAGAGAAATGGTGTTGAAGTAAAAAGAACGCTTTGTATTCAGTGTGTTAAATCTCATCATTATATGAACTGTGACATGAAGATTTTTTTTAAAAGAAGTTAGTTTGTTAATCATACTTGAACAACAGAGGAGAGAGAATTTTTGTTTCTTTCTAAGGAAATACAGTGTACCAAGGTTGCAGGACAGTTAAAAAAAATAAATAAAAAAAATACAAACAAAGTAAAAAAAATAATCTCAAAGTCAATATAAAATCAAACTGTCTAAAGATGTTAATTAACTTCAAACTGAATCAAGAGTAGTTAGTTATGGATGAAGTATAAAGAATGCTCACATGTAAAGTGAAAACTTACCAAATAAAAATATAACTTCTATGATATCTATGACCATTTTTGTACAGATATATATATTACGCCATTGCAAGTGTCACACAGAGTTCAAATCTTCACATGCTTTGACTGTTTCACATGACAGGATATCAAATCCCACCAAATTTGGGAATCGAGGTTAGACACACATGGATAAGCATACATAACAGATGAATCTCATATCCCCTTTTCAACGTAGCTATAAAACATAATCCTGAGTTTTTCTACAGAATTGAAGTAGGGGGAAATATTTTGGCTTCATTCAGGCTTGGCAAATGCACAAACTTCTGGTTGGAAATGAGTTGGGGATTTCTAGTCGCATGCAAGCCAAATTTTTGTACACATCTCCAATACACATTAATGTCGACAAACTTTAATGAAATGTTTCAATCTGTCTCCTACTTTCCTCACTCTCTCTCTCTCTCATTCTCTCTTTGACTTTCCTTTGCTCTCTCCCTTCCCCCTCACCTTTTTTTCCCTTTCTTTGTCTATCTCTCTCTCTTTCTCTGTCATTCTATCTTTCACTTTCTATATCTCTCTCCAGCTCTCTCTCTCCCTTTTCCTCTCACCATTTCTTTCTTTGTCTGTCGTCTGTCTAGTCTGTCTGTCTCTCTCTGTCTCTCTCTCATTCTCTCTTTGACTTTCTATTTCTCTCTCCCTTCCCTCTCACCTTTTTTTCCCTTTCTTTGTCTATCTCTCTCTCTTTCTCTGTCATTCTATCTTTCACTTTCTATATCTCTCTCCAGCTCTCTCTCTCCTTTTTCCTCTCACCATTTCTTTCTTTCTTTGTCTGTCGTCTGTCTGTCTGTCTCTCTCTCTCTGTCTCTCTCTCATTCTCTCTTTGACTTTCTATTTCTCTCTCCCTTCCCTCTCACCTTTTTTTTCCTTTCTTTGTCTATCTCTCTCTCTTTCTCTCTCTCTCTCTTTCTCTGTCATTCTATCTTTCACTTTCTATATCTCTCTCCAGCTCTCTCTCTCTCCCTTCCCTCTCACCCTTTCTTTCTTTGTCTGTCGTCTGTATGTCTGTTTCTCTCTCTCTCCTACTCCCCCCCCCCTGCAGCGAATGAATCTGACACTTTCGAAAACCATAATCACAAATATATTGATTTTTTAATTTTTTGTATTCAGTTAACAGCATATAGCAGTACATTAAAGGTATTACAAAGTTTTGGTATGGGGTCAGGAATTTGGTTCAAATTAACATATTGGAAGCATATGCGTTCCTACAATATTCTTTGATCGTTGTTGCGGTTGAAATCAAGTCTAAAGTTATGAAATTATAAATAATAAACTCTTTATGTTGTATAGCTCCCTCTCAAGGTCAAGATTTTAATTTAGCTATGAAACAAGGTTTCTTGACTAAAATCGACCGATGAGCTAATCCCGTTTGTAAATTTTATATCACAATTCCATATTCTGAGATTTTCATGGTCGCAGCTACCATTTCACGGCCATAGGCGCTATTTTAAATTTATCAAAATTTACCGGGAGCACCGGTAAATTTTTATATTCAATTTTTCTCGAAAACAGAAGTGTTTTAGGGGCTATTTTTTTTAGTGCTTATAATACATCCACAGGGGCATCCAAATATATCAAAATTGTAAAGATTCACTATCCACCCACTTTTCAAATTTTCCCAAAACTTTGTATTACCTTTAACCCATGGAATACTGCAATTCTCACTCTCTCACAGTTAGTACAGGAAGCACCCTGTTCCTGAAGCAAATGTACTAGAGCAAATGAGTTATCCTCACAAATATGTTGATTATTCAATTCAATTCAATTAAAAAAAAAAATATTTTCTTCCATTCAATTTGACAACATATATTTGACATCTGTTCAAACAATACAATTTATAAGTAGGAACATAAATATAATTAAAGAACTTGTATTACAAGGAAGAAGGCGCGAAACCCGATAAGCAAAGCTTGTAATGTGTACGCCCGAATACACAAATACAATTATACATTATAAATGGAAGAAAGGAAGAAAGGAAGAAAGGGATAGGCAAAGAGGAGAGGAGGATAGAGAGCTTGGAGAAAGAGAAAAGAAGAGGACTGCAACATAGTATCAATGGAGTGTATGGCATGCATAAACAACATGATAGTCAGTACTACATAAAAGTCTTCACAAGCTTGAAGTTTTTTTGTTTCACTCATTCCAAGAAGTGAAAATGAAGGTCACAGGCATCAAACACACAAATACATTTTTGTTTTAACTTGCTGGTGGGCAATCTCATAAAGACTTAACTAACATACACCAAACGTTCATTCACAGAATCCCTATCATACCAACGACACCGACACCAAATCGATATCAGACCAAACCAAAAATAAAGGTGTCCTTAACAGCCGCGAACCCCCAGAAAATGACCAGCCCCCCCCCCTCCCCCGAAAATTACCCCCTATTCATGAAAGGGCAAATCCACCCTGATAATTATTATTATTTTTTGTTTTTGATAGGGGGGGGGGGGGGGAGTTGTCCTCAGAATAATTTTCTAGTGGGGGTGGGGGGGGGGGGGGGGGGGGTAATTGCCCTGGGGGTAATTGTCCTAGAACCGTATGATATGAAGTCAGTGCGGGGTAGGTGATTGAAGTATTACCGGTAGATACAGACCTATGATGCACACACTTCACGTTAATATCATATTTCATTACACTGCTAACCGCACTTTTTTGGGGTCCGTACAGCAGTTTACTGCATCATGCATGAGTAGCCCTTGATACGAACAACACAGCTTCCCCTGAACACACACAAAACAAGTCGACTTACTAGTCTCTTGTAAGCTGAACACACACAAAACAAGTCGACTTACCAGTCTGTCGTAAGGCATCTAGGATCTTGGAGAGCGCCCCCTTGTGAGACTTTCCGTCAGGATGCGTTATGAGGACGTCCACGTCCCCGCAGGTCACTTTCCCTCGACGATACGACCCGCACACCACCGCCAGCATACCAGGGAACATAGATTCGGCAGTTTCTCGAACCTATTTCATAGAAGAAGAAAAAAGTGTATTGGTTCAGGATAATTACCAGTATCATGCAGTTACTACACACCTTACAATCTCAATCTGACTGCTGTAACATCACTATTTGTGGCTATTCGATTGCAAAATTCAATTTTGCCACTTACTGCAAAGATTCAGATTGTATAAAGTCTTATGAAGCATTTGCAAAAAGTTAAATGCACACAAAAGTTTTTAGTTTTAAAGTATGATATAGCTAATGCCTTGTAAGATACAATTAGGGTTATATACATGTACATGCACAATTGAATGCAACATTTTCTGATTTAACATTTATATGAGCAGGAAAAACAAAATGTAACATTTCTAGGTAAATTCATTGTTTTACTTGTATGAGAATTCACGTAATTGATTGGAACCTAAGACGAGACAATGATAAAATGAACCATCAGAAATAAAATTGTAATCTGCTGATATTTGGGCAGGGAAACAAACCACAGAGCTATTAGCATGTATCTGCAACAGGGTTACAAGGATTTTCTACTCATTTCTACTTTCAACTTTTCATGATTAATGTAATTTAGTTTTCTGCTGTTCCAGTATATAAATTCACTGAATGCAATATCATTATTTGACATAATGTTTCCTCATTCCTTCATAATGTTCAATTAATTTTCTTGAATTGAAATATACATGTATGTTAGGGACAATTATGGTAATGATTATAATCATGATACCGATCATATTTCCTGTCCAAAGTTTTACTTTGGCAAGACGTTAATCTTCATTTGCCACTCTCCACCCAGGTGTTGAATGGGTACCCGGTAGGATGCAAAAATGTAGTTTGCTCAGCATTGTGAGTAGAGAATGTGCATACATTGTATGCGGGCAAGCCTGAATCCGATGACTAGGGTATCTGTATAATTTAGAGACATCGTTGATGTAAAAGCGCTATATGAAAGCGGAAAATTATTATATTATTATTTGGTTGAATCATGTAGTCACCACTTATAATTTAGTACATAGAGCTTGTCACTTTTACGTTTAGGACAAATTTGGTAATTATTATGATACTGATTATATTTCCTGTTCAAAACTTTTCATTTGTCTGAAAAATGTAATCACCACTAATAATTGAGTACATTTATAAGAGATTGTCACTTGTGTGTTTTGGACAAATATGGTAATTATTATGAAACTGGTCATATTTCCTGTCCGAAACTTTTACTTTGTCGGAAACATGTAATCGCCACTTATAATTTAGTACATAAGAGCTTGTCACTTTAGCTCTGATTTATAGATTACTTATACTTTACTGCGCTCCAGTGAAATTGACAAGCACAATAGGCCTGTCTTCATCAGCTCAAGTTTGCCAAATAACCTGCTATTTTCAGACTCAGGATATTATCCCAAAGCTCGAAATTGCGTCTCCACCAGACCAATACGCTCATCACAAACTAGCTCAGACAGGCACAAATAAGCACGCTATTTCCCAAATAACACGATATTCTGGAAACAAGACCAAGATTTCTTGGGATATTTTCTCGACCAAATATCCCGCTAATTGCAACTACGGGCTGATGAAGGCGCGAATTAACTGGTTAAATTGCGATTGGGATGGTTAAAATAGCAGGTAATTTGGCAAACTCGAGCTGATGAAGACAGGCCTACTTATTCATTCCCAGAGGAAGCAATTAAAAGAGACAATATCTTTATGAGGCAAAACAGAACCAAAACAAGCATACCAAATCCAACTATAGATCATTTCTAAGAATGGACTCTTTCAGTATATACATGTACGTAGCATAACCTCTTTGATCAAGTGGTCGTGCATTGAGCAGCCTACTCTAATAACAGAGGATATGTTTTGAACCAAAACAGTTTTATAGCTTATTAGAAGTTACTTCCTCATGAGAGAAAATGACAAGAAACAATGAAATAAAACAAACAAACAAATAATTGGTATTATATTTGGTTTAGAGTGATCCTTAACTCTTCAGAGTAAAATGAAAGTGGCTAGCATGAGAACAAATCTATCTACAATTAGTTGAAAAGTATACTACAGTACTTGAATTAGGACTACTACTACTACTACTACTACTACTACTACTACTACTACTACTACTACTACTACTACTACTACTAATACAACTACTACTACTACTACTGCTGCTACTATTACTACTACTACTACTACTACTGCTGCTACTATTACTACTACTACTATTAGTAAAACTTCTACTACTACTACTATTACTAGTAATAGTATGACTTCTACTTCAATTTCTACTATTACTTTTCTACCATGATTACTATCATTATTATCAAAGGCATTGGGAAGTTTGATTGACCAATTTTTCATGCGAAGCTTGTCAGGAGAAATTCTCATTGTACCCCATTATGCAAAGGAGTACATTTAAAAAATCAAAAAAAATCAGAATTGATAAGTTTTTACTTCTATCTATTCTGCTTTCAATTAAGAAGTAAAGGTTAGATATACATGTGTGTGGGTCAATATATCCATGTTTCTCTTCCGTAGGAACTGAGAAAGAGTCATCAAACTTCTTAGAAATCCTGTCAAAAGGGAATTATGATTACCGGTAGACTAAATTACTTAAAACAATGCCAATCTCATGAGCATTTAGAAAACGACATGTACCTTGCAAAAACTTCCTGCCACACAACTCATTCACAGTACCATGTAATGTGACTACACCATCATTTCCTATTCTACTCTCTTTTTCCTTTGTTTTGTTGTTAAAAAGGAAATGATCATCATAATTGTTAGTACAGCTCACCTTAATCACCAAAACGAGGATGTGTATTTAAGAAACTATGGTCATGTGGTTTATCACTTAAAATGAAGGATTCAAAGTGTTGGCATTTAATGTCTAGAAGTCTATATAACTGAGTAGAATCTTTATTGTTGATAAGGATACAAAGGTATATCACACAAGCTGATGAGCAAATTTCACAAGTTAGCATAACTAGTAAAAAATACTCTTAAACTGATTGTGATCTACCCTTGTGCCCCATGAAGAGAAGGCAATACAAATAAAATTGTTAATTTTCATTATATGAAATAGAGTCGAGCTAACTCGTACCCGGGGACAACTCTGCCCGCGGCAAAAATTGTCATTTTTTTCAGGTTTAGGGATAGGTTTAGGGTTAGGTTAAGGTTTAGGGTCAGGGTTAGAGTTAGGATAAGGGTAAGGGTAAAATGACACAAAATGACCTTTTTTTGCAGTGGGCCGAGTTGTCCCCGGGTCCGAGTTTGCCGGATTCTATGAAATATATGAGCCCTCAAACCTTGGATTGAGAGTCAAGTAAATGAATCACTAAACCATGACATCACCACCTCCTCCTCCTCATCATCACCACTATATGACCATCTTCATCATGGTTGCAAGAGTGCGCATGCGCTGACAACGGCGCCATTTTAAATTACGAGTAAACAAAGTTGTTTACTCGTAATTTAAAATGGCGCCCATGTCAAAAGATGTGAGCGCACAGCGCAGTCAGTAATGTAACAATACATGCACATCTGAAAACATTGATGATGCAATGTTTACTCGCAAATTAAAATGGCGGCCTTAACCGTGAAAGGGCGTATTCCTCCTGTACTTACAGTCCTTTCAATATCTCCTGCTTCTTGTCTGGGCATTCTTTCAAGGAACTCATGATAGTGTTTGAGACCTATCTGCTGCTGTTTGCTCAACTTGGCTTTCTCTCTCAAATCTTCTAAGGTCCTGAAACCCTGAAACAAAAAACAACAAATAATTTTAAACTTTCAATATTTTGTTTGATTATCTTTCTTTTTCTCTTACAAGTTTTCTCACTCTGTGTTCAATTCTCTTTCACCGAGTTAAAAAATACATTGGTCATAGCACTGAAGAAGAACAAAAAATTGTAATTGGTCAAGAGGAATTCAATTAAAAACAATTTTAAAAAGCCCATAAGATATTTCATGATATATTGTATTCATTAAGAAAGGGAAAGAGAACACTTTGGGAAATCAGTTCAGATATGTGAAAGCTTCTTTGCAAAGCCAAGACTGGTGAAAATCTATTTTAAAGTGTATCATTTCATACATTGTAGCTATTCTGGTGGGATCTACTTGAGTGGACATTAGTTGCTGCTATGTCGAACAAGGCTCATGCAAGACTTCTGTAAACAAGAGCATGTTTGTGTAACAACTCTACATACAGTTTGAATACATCAGCAGACTGGACTACTGAGATTTAGATCAAATGAACAGTAGATGGCAGTCTTTTATAACATACCGTACACATAAAAGATCAATACTGTTTTATTTCATACTTACATACGGTACACACAATTCCATTTTTCCTTCATTCCATTCAAAAATTTGTAATCAGACCCATTGTGTTATTCATTCTCCCTTCATCTTTTCATCTCTACACCTTTTGATTTTTTAAATGTACATTTGTGTAAAAACAAGGTTTTTCTCTCTTCTCTTTCTATAACTTATACTTTCTTGTTTTTTAATTCACCTTTGCTCTATCTCTCTGATATCCTGTCTGTCTGTCTTTCTTTCTCTCCTTTTATCTGATATGTTTAGTTTATTGTGGCTCTACCATAGTCCTACCAATTCCAACATACCAAAACGCCAATGTCTTCAAGCACTTTACCTGTTGCACCCACTCCCTGGCCATGGTAGGTCCAGCTGCCCATACATTATTGAAGAGATCTATGGTTTTTACAATATTTTGTTGGGTCTATGTTTATTTCATTCTCCCTGTTCCCATTACTAGTTTGTCTTTCATTCTTGCTCTAACCCCTATCATTGTTTTACTCCATTCATACCTCTTCTCCTTCTTCTTTAAGTGACATGTCCTGAGACGTTGGTGACCATGGAATGCCACAACTCTCTGTCCCATATATTCCATGAAGTAATTCATTCTCCCTGAGATCAATTCCACTTTCAGAAATCCCGCTCTTTAAACTACTCATCCGCAGAATCTTCCTTCTACCCCTACTCCTCCTCCCATCGATTCTTCCAGTCAGTGCAAGATTTTCCAAACCATTCTTCCAAATAACATGACCCAAGAAGCTCAGCTGGTGACCTCTTATATTATTCAGACGCTTTCATCATGGCAAATACCTCATTATTAGAAATTCTTTCTGTCCATGAAATTATTAGCATCCTTCTCAGATCCAATCAAATCATGGATGTCTTCAAGCACTTTACCTGTTGCACCCACTCTCTGGCCACCGTAGGTCCGGCTCCCCATACATTGTTGAAGAGATCTATAGCCTCCATGTCCTCCCCCTTGCAGACATGGTCTATCTTCCTCAGGTGTCCGCTCTCTAGGATCTCCAAGATCTTGTCCGCCATCTTGGTTCCAATCCCAGGGATGGCACTGGCTTCCTGGGAAGAAAAATAAAATGGAAGACTAGGAAGTTATACAAACCTATTTTTTGTTAAATTTATTTACATTTCCACATGTGGGGTGGATTACCCCTTCAACTTAAGTTGGTTTTTAAAGGGGTCCACTATGATTTGAGATACTACTTTGATGTTCTGTGTATTAAGTGCTGATCAATATTACTGAACGAGTATGAAAACAGTATATTGCTTTCATCAATGTTTAAACAAATACAGAATACAAGAAGGTGAAGGTACATGTAGAGGATACAAGAAACATCTGACGATAAACTTATCTCCATTCATCTTTATCCTGTACCCTATTTCCATTAATCTATTGTAGGTTTGACTCTTTTGTAATTCAAGTAGTACCTCAATTGACCGTTGCCCTTCCTGCTATCTACCTCTCCCTCCAGTACTTCCCAAAACGTTATGTGACCTTTCAACTTGTGGATCCCATCCAGTAGTTCTCCTACCCTCTAATTATTATCCTCCAGCTAATTTCTTGCCTTGATCTACAATCTTCCGCTAAGACTCTGATAATTTCAAATGTTATTGTTGTGCCATTAAGAACGTATCTTATCATGTGGCAATTGTCATTTTACTTGATCATTGAAGTTTCTGGTAACCCAGGTGTACAAATTTGTTGTATTAAATGTATTCTGACTTTGATGATGTTAATAAAAAAACAGAACATATTGGCTAGTACTAGTTGTGGTTCTGAGGACTGGAAACTCACTTCCCACGTTGTCACGTCCTTGCCATAGTTCTTGAGTGCAGATATAGCTTTCTTGTACCCAAGAGCTCTCCATCTGTCCTGGGTGTTCTCGTAGGCTTTCATTAAAACCTGATAGAAAAGTAAAATAATCCACAAAGTGATTAATAGATACAGAATATTTGTTGATAAAGCAAATAGCGGGTGAAATAGAGACATTCAAATTCTAAGTTTAAAGACATCGTTTAACAATGTTAAATCTGAGATGCACGGCCCTACGTGTTATCAGTTGCTGTGATATGGTGTAATATTGAAGTCCTAAAAAAAATCATGCTTGAAAATTGTCAAGAAGTGCCTCAAAAAAGTAAAAAAATTTGAGTGACCGGTTTTACCATACTCGTTTTCCCCCAATAGACTGTAGTGTTATGAAAACTGTTTGGTTTTGATTTCTAATCATAAATATCTTGATAATCGGACAGGCGATTGGCTTGTAAAAGTCATGGGGTTCCTGACTGATCTAAAGGTTTGTAATTATCATTGCAACATGAGCTAAATCCAGGATTTTGTTTCAGAATCTGAGACAAAGTTACCAGATCCCTTTAAAAGAGTGTACCGGTAGGCTGATATCTGCAGGGAGGTTGAATGACTGTTGCGCTTTTAGTAGATGTTGAATGACTGGAATCATCTGGGGCAAAGGCTCCAATAAAGAGTATTAGTAATACCTCTAACATGCACAAAATCCTGAAAAAATTCTCAAACCACAAAAATATTTATAGTTTTCTTTGAAGGCGTCACTGTGCAACACCCTCTAACAGTAAATTTTTACAACCATTTTTGAATTTTCCCAAACGTTTTTTCATGAAACTACGACATAATACAGGCTTTTAAAAATCTTTCAACATTAAAATGTCTGGAAAGGTATATAGAGCCAACTCATTTCTTTGTGACCATTTACATTCATCTAAAATGTAATTAAATTGTAATAATATAGTAGGGAGAATTAAGGAGTCGATCAGATCATCTTTTCCCCAATTTTTATCCTTAATAATGGTCTGTCTTCACTCAAACTTTCATATCATCTTTAATTTGACATCTAGCATTGAAGTCACTACCTTAGCACCACTATCTCTCATCTGGACAATGTTACCAAGTCCCTTTAGCGGTATCTAGACGCAATTAAAACAATTATATGACATGCCATCATGCCTGCTAACATACCTCTAGTTTCTCTGTGATGTGCTGATTGTGAGTTTCCTTGTAAGCTGTTGATGGCCGAGAACAAACCCAGTTTCCTCTCTGAAAATTGATTCACAAGACAGATGAAGTTAATACTGAAGAAAATGTCTAAACTTGCATATATGCAGGTCCCTCTGATGTGGATATGACCCTGTTGTAGGTGTCCCCAGACAAAAAGCAAATTGTAAAAATTAGCGATCTCTGTCGAAACTATGGATTGGAAACGAAAATGAACTCTCGGCTTTGGGTTAAACTTATTTACTTACATCCGACCTTGAATCTATTCTAAGATCATACTTAACCGGTTCCCTACGGGCCTATGGGAATCTGATGGTCCCTGTCTTAAGCCTATGAGACTTTGACAATGCAACAGTCAACAGGTTTAACAAAGAAAGTCTCGACCTTAAACTAACTTCCTTCGTTTAAACTGATATGAACAAAACAAATTACAAAAGATCTAACCCAGCATTGGGTTAAACAATTTAGGAGAACATAGGCCATCAAGTTTGCATACTTTCACCTCTTGGATAATACTGCTTTGACCATATAGCTTCTCCACAAGAACATGCCTTTTCATAAAAGAGGGGGAAAAAAAATTACAAAATGCATAACAATTGTGATTGATGTTCATAATACCATTATCATAACTGTCATGAAACTTTGAGCATCGTGTAAATAAAGCAGCCACCTGTGACCTGTCTAACGTGGCCACTTTTTCTGTTTCTCTTCGTTTATAGTACTTAATATAGACAGATTTTCACTGCTATGGAACTAAATACAATCTTGTATTAAAGGCTCTACAATTCATAAATTTTCTTACTGGCAGTTTGGATGGTGAGGTGTTTGGAGTAGAAACATTAGAAGACGAGTCTACGTCTGAAGAAAATATTTTCCCTCTCGACTCCTCATCATCACCACTCCCAACTCCATCGTCATCATCACTGGGTACATAGTTACTATCATCACTGTCAGAGCCCCTCACTGCAACCCTCTTGGAGGGACTTGTAGTCACTGTGGATGCTCCCGTACCAGGGATCTGCTTTGATGTTCCCGGAATGTTTGAACCTTGGACTTGGAGAGGCTCTGGCTTGCCGTCACTGCTCTCCACATCCTCAGTCTTACTTTTCGTCTCTTCTTTCGGCGGCGTGAATAACTTGAACTTTTCCGACCTCACGGGAGCCAGGATGAACTCTTCAAAATCCACCAATGACGCTTCTGACAGGCAAGAGCTCAGCCATCGGGCTTTGATGATCTTCAGTCGATCAGGTACTTGAGACTCCTCGTACTTCATGATCCGGCAAAACCGTGGGAATGTCATCTCCTCATCGACGATGACATGGGTTGTCTGGTCATCTATGGCATGCTTCACCACAGCTCCATGTTTCACCAATTGCTTCTTGAAGATGTCTGTCCTCGCTTTCCCAAGACCTGCTTGGAGCATGAAGACACTTAAACCAGAGAAAATTCCAGATGACCTACCAGAATCATTTTGATTCTGACGTTTCTTGTTTGAGGTGTTTGTGTCATCCCCTGAGCCTTGGCGCTTCTGTGAAGCCATGCTGCCTGCAGAAAGTACAGAAAATAGTAAAAGACATTATGTTAAGCTTCTTTTCAACACAACTGAATTGAACTGTCTTGAATCAGTATGATTTAATGACAAGGGGAAAATGATGAATCTGTATTATGTTGTTCCATTTTACTTTTTTACTAACACTGGCAGATCTTGACTAAAAAAGAACTAATCATCTGATCATAGGTCATACAAATGTGAAATAAACAGGATGTGAAAGATGACAGTCTACTTTGATAAGTACTTATTTGACTACAGATGGGCATAGTGAAATTATTTTTTTAGAAAGAAAAAGAGATAATAAGTAGGGCTTTAATAAGTATATTTTGAGAATAACAAATGGAGTATAAGAATAATACGACAATTTATTTTATGTAACCTCTCAAACTCACTCCAGCAAAGCATAGAGAGTCAATGCTAATGCGTATTGACCTCTAGCACTGCACTACATGTTAATAGGCAGCATTTGAATACATGAATAGTCAATACACTCATAACACACAATCAGGCCGATGCGACTGATCGGCAAGTTTGACAGTGGACTCACAATTTGAATTTTAAAATTATTCTTTCTAACATCAGAAAGTTGAAAAAGTTGTATTTTACTGCTATTTAGTTGTCATCAATCGTCACTAAAGTACCGATTTTGAGTGAACTCAGTTGAGTTTTTAAGGCAAACAAAATCGAGACTGTTTCCTTTTAAGTTTTGTCAACAATAACAAAACACAGCAATTCAATCAATTTACTACTGTCCCACATCAACAATATGGTGTCATGTTTTTGTTCCTAAAAATTATGTCAATATAGATCTAGGTCTATAATCGGAACAATTGCCTTGCACGCCATGGTTATCATGTTCTAGCTGAAAGGTTTAAATGTTGATCGTAACGAAACAAGGCAATTGCAGAATACCCTACCACGGTTTTACAGAATAAGAACTAACAGTCTGACGAATATTAGAAGTATAGACCTCTAGAAGTAGAAGCCAAGAGTCCAACGACCATCGACCAACAGTCTGACAAATATATTAGAAATTGAAACCAACGACCATCGACCAATACTATTGAATGGAAGAGTCCAACGACCATCGACCAACAGTCTGACAAATATTAGAAAAAGAGACCAACGACCATCGACCAAATAGCCGGAGGCATAGATCTATTTGTTTAAAAGAGCCAACGACCATCGACCATGGACTCACAAATATTAAAAAAGAAGCCAACGACCAACGACCATCGACCAAAGACTCACAAGTATTAAAAAAGAAGCCAACGACCATCGACCAAGGACTCACAAATATTAAAAAAGAAGCCAACGACCAACGACCATCGACCACCCACCAATACTAGTCTAGTCTAAGCACAAAACTAATTTTTTCTTTTGTATTTTTAGCACGAGACATTCCACTATTATAAGCACAAAGATATTATTTTTCTTTTGTAGTTTTAGAACGAGACATCACTTGTTGATTAAAAAAGCACAAAACTATTATTTTTCTTTTGTATTTTTAGAACGAGACATTACTTGTTGATTGAAATATCTAATAGGGTCTTTGAAAGCAGACTAGCAGTGTAAGAGAGGGCACAAGGTACAAACAAATACGTGTGTGGGACTATGAGCGGGCTGGACATTTTGTGTTACTGAAATGTGCTTAGAATTCAAGTAATTCATATATTAAATGACTATAACAGACAATAAACAAGACAAAGGTAAGGACAAGAATCAGTGCTTATCAATATAACAGACATTTTGCATGAAATACCATCAGGAAAGCCATCTAGATTTGTCACAAATTAGCGCAAACACACCAAATTCAGCGCTGCAATGGCGCACAAAACGGCGTAGAATTCATCTTTTCATCCACCAAATGAATTCAAACACTTGCATTATACAATCTTCAATACCTGTATCACCGTTATCGCAAATAATAAAATCACAATCTATATCTACGGCTAATATATGAAGACTAACAATATGGTAGGGTATTCTGCAATTAAAGGTGAATTCCATTCATATTGAATTAGGTATCGTTAGAAAGGTTATTTTCAGTTCTTCATTTTTGTTTTTAGGTTCATTGTCAATAAACATAAGGGGAAGGAGATATAATGGAATGAAGTTACGAGAATCAAGTTTTTCTGAGAGAATTTCGTCTACGATACCATTAGGAGGTTTGGGCGTGTGACGTCATTCCGTGGACTATTCACAACACGGTCACCGCGCGCATTCTATTCGCAATCAGATAGCACTGCAGGGTACATAATCAGAGTGAAAGTATAGATGTTATATCGGGATGATAATCATCAGTAAAAGTGACAGAAGACAGCTCAGATGAACTAGAAATGAATAGAGTATGATGAAGAAGAAGTTAGTAGCAGTGATGATGGTAAAGAAAGTGAAGATGATGGTGAATTGGGCGAATGTAAAGACGACAAGAATGTAAACGCTGATCGAATCGTGATGCGGGAGTTGCAGCTGCAGCTACCCTAGGAAGCTCCGAGACGACGCCTACGCCAAAGGCGACGGAGCTTCAGCGGGTGCATAGGGAAACATTCAAACAGCGGGTTGGGCGACATATCTCAAAATATGCAGAGGGAGTAATTACAATTTTGGCTTACTAGGTCGCTCGACTTCTCTGAGCTTCTGGATGGCCACTTGAAATTATAATTTGAAGAAGTCTTCGATGGGGAAAATGGGGTGATTCTTCGTCCTACCCCAACGATTCTTCGTCGATTCAACATGCATGGCGAAGAGAAAGTACCGCACTACCGCGCCGTCTCTTTGCTGAGTTTTTTTCTCGATCAGCAGACATTTCAACTAGACACAAAGTAATTACAAGCCGAGGAATACAACTGTTTTAGCTCACCTGCATTCTGATCGCAGTCTCCTTGCTTAATTTGTTTGATTGACAGACGTTTCAGCTAATTATAACCCGAGAAAAACAACTATTATCTCCCAAAAATGTCACGCTGCAATACACCGAAACACAGTGAACACTGCACTACGAATGGCTGAGCTGAGCTATCGCGAGTTTTCCCCGTGCCACGAGATTCAAGTTACGCTAATTATCAAAACAAAACATAGGCGAAGCCGGTGTGTCAGGATCTGCAAGACGATCAATTTTACAGTACCAAACGTCAATATTTCAAGGAAACCAAACATCGGGAAGTAACCAATGCTCATATAATTGAAAGAATGTTTATTACTTTATTGTATATTCGATAAAACACTTCATTAAATATCACAAAAATTGCAAAATCTACTAAACAAATGACCCATGTTTGTGTACGTATTTACATTGAAATAATACGTTGTACTTCCGGGTTTAGGAACAGTCCACGGAGATACGTCACATACACTACGTCACGAACGAGAATATCACCGCTTCCAGGTTCCTCTGCTTACACTATTGATCTTTCTAAGTCTAATAATAATTTAACAACACATGCACATTTTTTTAAATAAATATATTGTATTCCTTATGTCATCAGCATTCCAACAATAGCAAACATGCATATTTTCATCACTTTCTTCCCAATTCACCTTTAAGCCTATAATGAAATTAATTCCTAACATTCAAGTTGTTGTTAAAGATTATTTGTATTTAATTTGTTTGTCTAAAATAGATTATAGGGCTTAATTGCAGAATACCCTACCATATTGTTAGTCTTCATATATTAGCCGTAGATATAGATTGTGATTTTATTATTTGCGATAACGGTGATACAGGTATTGAAGATTGTATAATGCAAGTGTTTGAATTCATTTGGTGGATGAAAAGATGAATTCTACGCCGTTTTGTGCGCCATTGCAGCGCTGAATTTGGTGTGTTTGCGCTAATTTGTGACAAATCTAGATGGCTTTCCTGATGGTATTTCATGCAAAATGTCTGTTATATTGATAAGCACTGATTCTTGTCCTTACCTTTGTCTTGTTTATTGTCTGTTATAGTCATTTAATATATGAATTACTTGAATTCTAAGCACATTTCAGTAACACAAAATGTCCAGCCCGCTCATAGTCCCACACACGTATTTGTTTGTACCTTGTGCCCTCTCTTACACTGCTAGTCTGCTTTCAAAGACCCTATTAGATATTTCAATCAACAAGTAATGTCTCGTTCTAAAAATACAAAACTAACTTCCTATTAATAAGGTTATATGGACATTTTAGGGGATATCAATCATTATTTAACTCACCTGAGTTTTTCTTTCTCGGAGCTGACGACGAAGTTTCGAATTCAGGCAAAAGTGTTTATATCATGAATCAATACAAGTACATGTAAATTAGATGTCTGAATCTGATAAAAAAATATTTTACTCCTTTCAGGATTCTTGATAAATTATATGACATAGGGTCTATTTCATTGAACAAGTAGGCTCTTAATATTGCTATTATTTAGCATTTTAAAAATTAATAACACTTTAGTGTCGCCTGAAAAGAGACATTGTAAACACCGCGTGTTCCAAGCCACGCCCACTTGTTGTTGTCGCAAAATATTAATTAGAGGCAAGAAGAGCATTAAACTACGTCAAAACTGGATCTAGATCTACGTATGGAGATTTGTATAGATTCAGTTGAATCAGCAATCGCTGCTCAGGATGGAGGTAATCATGATACTTTTTCTTTGTTTTATTCTTACATTTACTCATGCATCACATTTCTGGAATTGTGCCTTAAATTTGTCCGTCCTTCTTGCATGGCTCCTCGCCTCGCGTCGTGGGAAAAGTGTCGAGGAAAGGAGCCCTGCCCAGAGCGCTCGCGCTCCGGGGATCTTCGGTCGTGGAAGAGATGGCCCGGTGGCGCAATTTTTTTTTACACGCTAGCCTGGGGGGTGTTTCACAAAGATCCTAAGTCGAACTTAACTCTAAGTTGGACTTAAAAATTATGGAGAGCCATTTGTAGCCTTGAAATTAAATATATTCAAAAGCAAAAATTCAAGTATTTAAGACTTTTCATAAATTCCACATTAAGAACATGAAATCTCCTTAACAATAGAAAATATGAATGATTTGAATCAACGTTTAATGCTTTTTTAAATAACTTTTACAAAATATTTTCAAAGATGCTAACGGCTTTCCATAATTGTTAAGTCCAACTTAGAGATAAGTTCAACTTAGGATCTTTGTGAAACACCCTCCTGGTCATTTCTATGATAAACACCATGGAAACGACTAATATTAGTCTAGCAGCCTACATGCGAGGTGCATGATGATGCACGTACATCATGCATGACAATCATCAGATAAAGACATATAGCTGGCCCTTTTAAATGAGACGGCCATCGCAGCCATTGGGCGATGGAATTCAAAAACTTAATCTATTTTAATTTAATTTAGGAACTTTACATTAATCTTGATCTAAGGAGACACGAACGAACGAACGTTCAGCTACATGTAAAGAGCAAGTTAAACTGCGGTAGCGATAGTGCATGCCTATATGTAGGCTTTACCACCAGCGCACTTTTACGAGTATTACGGCGAAACTGGCCAGGCTAGCGTGTACAAAAAATATTCGCGGCCCGGTGAAGAGTTGAGCTGAGTGAAAAAGAGGTTCGTTTCACTTTGGTACAATGCAATTTAATGAACCTAATTGGCTTGAACTTTGACGAGATAATCCGTGAAGCAACTTTTCCAAGCTGAACTGGGTGTTGTGACAGCTAGGTGCCGGTGCAGACAGCTGCAGAATAGTGTACAATTTCTTAAATGAAACTTACAAAAATACAACATTATCGTAATCTTCGTAAATCTAGGTTGAACTTTGAAGTTCACTTTTGCCTATCGGTGACTTTGGACGTTTGCCAGTCGTGCCAGTATGATTAAGTGTTATAGACTGTAAAATTCGTAATAAAAAAAAAGTACCATGAATCAGTCCAAATTTACTAATGTTTTAATGTTTTAATACATAATATTAATAGGAGGATCCTCTAACTCCTCTGCATGGTCAGAAATCTCTTGATTCATTCACAGGTCTATAGACAGATAGATGAAAAGGAATTTCATGCAATTTGTGCATTGGATTTCTTAGTAGAGTGATCGTCTTTCTAAGTTGATTTTTCGCTGTGATTCTGTGTGTGATAGCTTAAAAGGGTAGACCGAAAGCTTCAGTCTCTGATATCAACGGTCGTTTCGCTGAGATTACATCTGGCTCCTCTGACCGGCATGTTGACAAATGTCAGTTTTATTAAAGAATGACCCGTACGTACCAGACGGTTATTTCTGTCTTAGTAAAGGGTAACTTGATTTAATAATAGTAGCAATTTTTATCGCACCTTCCCACTGCATACAATTACAAACCACTTATATAGAGACGCCGTCCCTTGGTTAGTTACAACCTTACCAAGCAGTGACTTTGTGAGTTCAATGAATGCATTTTAAACATCATTAATTAATAGTCTGTTAATCAATATGAAAAGTCTTTCAAAATAAATCCCCCAAAGTTAATCAATTTCTGCTATGAATATGTACAGGTCTGCAGATTGTTAGTCTGTCATATTAAAATAATTATTCTATCATATTCCTTATTTAAAAGTGTTGTGTGATATTCAATCTCTGTAATCATGACAATAAGAATCATAAAGACTTTAATTTTCCCTATTAATTATTTTTAGGGGCAGCTAGAGTCGAGCTCTGTGCAAATCTGTTTGAAGGAGGAACAACTCCAAGCCTGGGTGAGTACGTACTGATGTCCAAATGTGTGAAACTAGAAAAGAACAGACCAACCCCCCCCCCCCCCCAAAAAAAAAAAAAAAAAAAAAAAAAAGAGAAAGGTTTGATCAGTTTGTAAATCAAACGTAATAAGGATAAATAGAGACAAATGATAGGGGAAATGCTTTTGACATGTCAATTGTAGTAATGAGCCTGTGTGTTATTATTATTATTATTATATGCAAGGATGAAAAATTGTTCTCCTCATTGAATACTGAATATGTATCATAGTACAAGTGCAAAGACAGATGCTATACTCACATTCCAAAAAAACAATTACAGTATGATAGAAATTGTGATTTTGTCCTTTTGTTTCCAGTCAATTTATCTTTCCTTTATTACCAATTTCATTTTTCTTTCCAGGAACATAGCATGGGTCCAGCAGTTAATAGGCTATTATTTCATTGGGGTGGGGGGGGGGGGGGGGGGGGGTCTTATCATCTCCTTTTGTCAAATTTTGCCTTCTCCTCCCCTTTTTTCTCTTTTTTTCTCTTTCTTTTCATATGTGCACCCTCTGTGCCCCCTCCTCATACCATATCACTTTGGAGACGACGGGCTTCTACAGAAGCCGAGCGAGTAGTTAAGTCTGTGACGACGGGCTTCTACAGAAGCCGAGATATATCCCTAATATGTTGACAAAGTTTTCCAGCTTATTATTATCTATCATGTGCTAAAGTTCTTTGCACTATTATTTAGATATATTCATTCATCTCATCTATTAAAAAAAATATATAGTTACGTAGAAAAAAATCGAGAAAAAAGTGATATCATTTCAACTTTACTCTAAGTTAGTGTTCGGTTCGAAAAAAGGACCGAAATACCCGTACAGCTGGAGACGGACGCGTACGCGCGCGTCCGTTCTATATTCTTGCCAGGATTCTTGCTTGACGTTACTTCCAAGTTCCGTTATGCACCCTTCTGCATTTCAGATATTCGTATTACGGGTCGTATTATCAGTTCTATTTCGACCCTGATTACTTATTTATATATATCTACCCTACCGTGGGGCATTTTTTCATCATATACTAATCTAAGCCTTATCGATGTAGGGTATTTACATGACAATACGCTGTTCATTTTATAAACTTGACCAATTTAGCGAATCATTCATGTAGGGACCTCTTTTATGAAAGGCTTATCCCCCACCCTAAGAGGAACAAAAGATTGTAAAGAAGTAACTACTCTTGAAGTTTACCATTTTGAAAGAAGAGGATGTAAGCCTAAACGTAGGTCAATAGGTCGATCTACATGGCAATACAAACAACCACTCTAACTTATAGTACGAGGGCATGTAACCATTCTAGAGCAGGTTTGAGTAAAATATCTTGATCAACCTAAAGCCGGTCTTAGTTTGAGCGGGCATATGAAATGTTCAAATGTTATGTCCTGAAAAACGATCCCTTACTCTTCCTCTCTCTCCCCACAGAATATCACTCTTGTCTTGAGAAACCCCGGCGGTATAGCCACGAATATGAGACTACCAAGAATGAACTCCTTATTAGCCACACCCTTTCAAAAGAAAGAAAAAAAAACAACAACAACGCGATGCGGAAATAAAACTCACTGAAGCACAATTCCAATTTCATGATATTCATGACGTATTCAGAGAGGGAGGGGGAAGAGGGAGACAGAGAGAGAGACAGAGAGAGAGACAGAAAAGACAGAGATAGATAGATAAATAGATAGAAAGAGAGATGATTGTGATGAATTATGATTTTGTTCTAATCTCTGTCATTCATTTAGCTCTTTCCATTACAAACAAAACAAATCAAATATGCGTACAAAAATTCTGATACAGCAACCTCATAGCAAAACAGGGTTCTAAAAGATGTATAGATAAAGATAAAATAAACAAATTTAAGCTGGAGGCAAAAACTAAAACTAAATGAATATTTCAAATCATGAGAAACGATTCGAAGGCATTCAAAGTAAATATTATTTTTGTTTTCGAGAATAAAACAATGTTCATCTCAAAATTCATTTCCCAAATATTCCTATATTTGATTTGCACATTTAAAAGAAAGGGCATTTAGTGTAGATCATGGCATAAAGTTGGTCAGAATAAAGTTACAAAATGTGTCGAAAACCAATGTAAAACGAAGGCTAAGGCCTATTATTTATGGCTCGGTTGATAATCGGCCAAGCTTTAGCAGACGACAATCATTGACAATGGGGAAATGAATGGAGGTATCGACCGATCTGCGCGTGCGGCGGTGCTTACGCAATTTGTATTGCGAGTGTATTGAAAAGGAAAGACGTGAAGCTTCAGCAAAATAAGACGGCAATTTCCCTCAATAATAACAGACCTTATTTTTGGTATTGATGAACAAAACTTATATTTTTAGAAAGAAAAAAGTCTGATATTTCACTTTTACATTTACTAAAAAGCACGAAAATGACTGATTGAGGCGCAATGAGCAATGAAAGTAAAAAGCACCGCCAAAGTTTCCATTACTGGCGATGTAACCGAAATCGCTCCGTCACAGGGGAAACAATCGCCTTGCGCGGGCTCGCACTCAAAGGGATATGATCTACTGTTTCTTACCGACACACAGGCTTGCTTCAAGTGATCAAGCAAGAATGCCCGAGTCTTCCAGTCTTCATTCTGATTCGGCCGAGAGGAGGGGACTTTGTTTACAGCATCCTGGAATTCCAAGTGATGAAGCAAGATATCAAGCTGATGAAAGAACATGGGGCGGATGGTTTTGTGCTGGGAGTAGTCACAAAGTAATCAATTATGTTAATAAGGGAGTTGTGTCCGGTCAGGGGTGGGGGGGTTGCCAGTTGTAATCGTAAATGTATAGAATTTTGAACCATTAATACAGGATCATAAGAAATAATGTCTTCTTTGTACTTCTTTCATTTTAAGTATTTCATTAATTAGCAGTAGGTTTGGTGATTTAAACATTAGTGATTATTTCAATCACTGTTGGTAATATTTTGAACCATTAATACAGGATTATAATAAATAATGTCTTCTTTTTCCCTTTTTCATTTTAAGTATTTCATTATTTAGCAGCAGGTTTGGTGATTTAAACATTAGTTACTATTTAATTCAAGTTTATTGGTGATTTAAACATAAGTTACTATTTAAATCAAGTTTATTGGAAATGTTGATAATTTGGAATACTTAATTTCAACCTATAAATTTAAATGTTAAATTATTTTTTTCTTCATACAAATAAGAATAAGAGCAATAACCATGCACTTTGGAGGAGTTTGCGGTCTGGAACAAGAACTCAACTTTATCCCTTTAAACACTGTATTGTTATCCGTATGATCTGCTTCGTTTTTATTATCCTCTTTTTAGTGATGGAAATGTTGACAAGGACAGATGTAGAGAATTAATGGGTATGTCACCTATCATTTCATGAAGAACTTGTTAACCATTGCAATGCTGTGAGTAGCACATCCTGCCCAAGAACACCAGAGTTTGAACTATACGTTTAATCTATCAAAAACTCTGGTAGTTATACTTCCATCATGAAACAAATACGAGTACATCCAGAATGCTACATGTATATTTGTTTAATGGAAAATAATATTCTGTCCGAATTAACAATGAAACAGATGAGGAGCATTATCGCTTTAATATATTTTGTTTATTTATGATATATGCTTGTATACTCTGTGGAATTAGGAGGATTAAAAATCTATCAAGAATTAAATGAATATGTCACCTTTTAAAGATAAATTTTTAATTATCAGTAGTTATTGACTTAAATAGGATCATACTGTTTTACTTTCCTTTTATATTGATGTTGGGGAAAATAAGTAACCTTGAAGTCTTCAAAATGAGTTACAGATCTTGTACTTTATGATGTACTTTTTGCTGAAACATTTTATTTTGTTCACTTTCCATTTAGCCCTATGCAGACCACTACCAACAACATTTCACAGAGGTAATTATATGGGAAGAGTTCTTTTATTGCTTTTAAAGTATGCTGCAACTGTAACGCATGATGAGTAACGGTTGTCTGATTTATTTTATAATTGCTTTTTGGTTCTATGTAGTTGATAACAAATATATATATCCGATTGAATATGAAATGTAAATGTTTTGAAACCTAAATCTGTTCAAAATATATTTTTTTCCCTCAAATTCTGATGTTAAAGTAAATATAAGTATAAAGATTTTTTTTAATGAGAATTCAAAATTGTCTTATAAAAGCATTAGAAGCATTATAACTTAACTTCTCTCTCTCTTTTCTCTTTCTTTCTCTCTCTCTCTTTTTTTCTCTCTCTCTCTCTCTCTCTCGCCCTTACTCCATTTCCCCTCTTTAATTCTCTTATTCCTCTTTTTTTCCTCTCTATCCATCTCCTTCTGTCTCTCTCTCATCCTCACTTTCTTTCCTCCCTCACTATACCTCCCTCCCTTTCTACCCAATCTCATTTCCTCCCTCTGTCTCTCTCTAACTCCCTCCCTCCCTCCTTCCCTCCCTCCCTCCCTCCCTCCCTCCCTCCCTCCCTCCCTCCCTCTCTCTCTCCCTCCCTCTTCCCACCTCCTCCCCTTCCCTCCTGTCTCTATGTCACTCTCTTCCCCCTGTGCCGTTTCTCTTTGTCCAGCTTTTGACATGTGTGCCGATGGGTATGCTGCTCTGGAGGACATCATCTCTCTTGGTTTTGACCGTCTGCTGACCAGCGGTCAAGAGTCAACCGTCTTAGAAGGACTTCCCATGATCACTGAACTTGTGACGAGGGCACAGGGAAGAATAATCATCATGCCAGGTCAGTCCATGTCTCCAATGTAGAGTATTTAAGCCCCACTGCACTGCTTATATCTATATACTTGCGGCCTCTATGCCTAATCGGTGACCATTGGTCTCCCATGGTCCCCATTTTCTTATGTTTATTGAGAGCTGATTTGATGAGATACCCACCTGTCAGTGACCATGCAGGGAGGTCTAATCCCCCCCTGCTATAAGTAGTGCAGTGGGGCTTTAAAGGGAGTGTAGCCTGACAAGACTATGTGTCTTTCCAGTGGCCTGACTCTGGGGCCAATCAGGTATAATACGACTACGAACGACGCGACCCGACGCGACCCCAGCAATCACGTGCGTGCAACATACGCGAAACCGAAGCATGAGGAGAACTTCGGTCTGTTTTCGCGAAGGCTGACCATGTAGGGATTCAGTCGCTGACTACCGTTAACTCTTAAGCTGCCACCCATACAATGCACCCAGTGCCACAGTGCTAATCTCTATTGTGCCAGCAACAAAGCCCCCGCGTGCCAAGTTAATTTTAGGGTTGGTTCAAGTGCGTGTTTTTAAAATCTTTACTATGTTTGATCCACTATAACTTCTCATTCGTATGTTGTATAAACAAACATTGTACATGAGAGTTGTAGGAAATTTCACCCTTTTTCCATTGATACCAATATCATTTCATGAATTTGTAATTTTGCTGAAGTAAATAAGCACTATCAGTGAGTTGTCGAACCAATCCAATGCGATGGGGAGGCATAATGATGATATATGATATCAAAAACAAATCTCTAAATTACTCGAGAAAATCCAATCTGACTGTTGTATACAAAGACGCGTAATCCAAAGCCGATAATCTGATGCACGCGACGGTACTTTCAATAGCGCTGCAAAAGCACTCAACACGGTGCAATGGGCATGAACAATAACTGTTATTACATCTGCGCGCTAGCGCGCACAAAGCACCGTAGCGGTGGCTCGCTAGCATGAACGTGGCTTTCAATCGATAGCACGCTCGCGTGCACATGGCACTATAACAATAGCGCGCTAGCAGTCTCATGGCAGTGTAAGAGTTAATCAATACCATTGGTTTACGTGCAGTTGTTCAAAAGAAGCAGTAGATGGCTTACGTGCAGTTGTCCAAAATAAGCAGTAGATGGCGTTAATTAACCAGTATTTGCCAAGCTACACTCCCTTTAACATGGCTTTGTTACAGCTAGGGAATCGGTCTGTTTACTGGAAATGAAAAAATATACACGCTTAATTGACCTTGTGGGAATTTGTCAACTTGATACTGCATATTTTAAAGATTAAAAGCAAGAACTGAAGTTGGAGCTGGAGTAAATCTTATTACCTTCAAAGTAATCTTAAAGCCCCACTGCATTAGTTTGGCTAGGAGGGATTAGACCTCCCTGCATGGTCACTGACAGGTGGTTATCTCATCAAATCAGCTCTCAATTAACATAAGAAAAAGGGGATCATGGGGGACCAATGGTCACCGAGCATTGTTTGCTATATAGAGGGCACAAGTAATAAGTAGTGCAGGGGGGCTTTAAATGCTTTTATTTGGTCTGATTTAATTTGATCGCAATGGAATATTGCTGGCTTTCGACCTGAGAGTTGAGTGTTATTAGCCTAAGATATGAGCTTGAAACTCAGGTTGGAGCCTGTATATTTGTATTATATCAAAATAAAATCATATCTAATGTAAGAGGTTAGCTTAAAGGCATCGTTTAACAATGTTGAATCTGAGATGCAAGGCCCTACCTGTTATCAGTGTCTGTGATATGGTGTAATATTGAAGCCCTAAAAAATTGCTCTTCAAAAAGTGCCTCAAAAAAGTACAAATCTTTGAGTGACCGGTTTTACCATACTAATTTTCCCCAATAGACTGTAGTGTTATAAAAACCATTAGGAAAATGAATTTTTAAATTTGGATTTCCAATCATAAATATCTTGATAATCAGACAGGCGATCGGCTTTTAAAAGTCATGGGGTTCCTGAGTCCTGACTGACCTAAATGTTTATAATTATGATTGCAGCATGAGGTAAATCAAGGATTTTGTTTCAGAATATGAGACAAAGTTGCCCAATCCCTTTAAATCATTCATTCATGTCCATAGGTGGTGGCATTACAGAGCGCAACCTGCAGAGGATCCTCGATGGTAGTGGGGTGAAGGAATTTCACTGCTCCGCCAGAACTGCCCGGCAGTCACAGACCACCTACAGGAATCCAGCCGTGTCTATGGGAGCAGCGCTCAGACCTCCCGAGTTCAGCATGAAGCACGCAGATAGTGATCTGATTAGAAGACTGGGTGGTATACAGACACAAAGATAATACAGTCAAACCTGCTTTAGTGACCACCTGTCTACAAAGACCACCTGTCTACAAAGGCCACGTTTGTTGTTTCCCTTGAAAATGGTTTCTCATTGAAACATGTACTAAAGGAACCTGTCTACAAAAACCACCTGTCTACAAAGGCCACTTTTTGTGTTTCCATTGGGTGGTCGCTATCGACAGGTTTGACTGTACAAGATTGTATAACTACCTCACTCTTCCATTTCCATGGCGACCCATGTGGGAGAAACAAAACATCTTTCCTTTGATTGACAGCACTTGATGAACAAGTTGATATGACACTACAGAGACGATTTTATTACAAAAGCTTCAGCATCATTGTCGATTTCTACCATGAGTTGAAATCTTCACGTGAACCCTGGACTCGACGCTTATTCTTTACTCTAAACCTACCCTAAAGCCTTAAAATACATCCTAAGCTCAAAAGTTTCTTATATTCATGTATATTGTAACTGTTGAGTTGTGACAGTGATGAATGTTAATAGAGGGAGTAGCCCTGACAGGTCAATGGCCTTTGCTACTCCCTCACACCCACTTCATCACAGTGCATGCATCTTTTCTCATCATTTGTCTATTTTTTGTACAATGTTGTTGTTAAATTGTTTATTGTTGCATTCATTGCTGTTTTTGTGTTGGCTCAGTCAGTAGAGCGTCCGCCTCACAACCAGGAGGTCGTGGGTTCGAACCCCGGCCGCGTCATACCAAAAGACGTTAATAGACAGGAGTTGCTGCTACCTTGTTTGGCGTTCAACAATAAGGGATAGAGCAACGTCGATCTGGCGCTGCTCAGCTAGTGGCTGCCGGGCTCACGATCAATTGGGCAAAAAGAATTTCCATTTTCGGTTTAACTTAATAAAATTTGGAGGGGACTTTAAAAGATTATTATTATTATTATTTTTAAGAGATGTGAAATAAATGAATTTGAATTTTAAAAGCTGTAACTTTGATGAAACAAAGCAAAGAGCAAATGTGGCTGGAGCAATTTAATGTTGGACAAGGAAGACATCAATTGAATTTTGGAAACAGATTAATGGAGTCGCTCTGCCCACCCACTTTTTTCGGTGATACCGCATGGGTTCTACTCCTTTTATTTTTATTTTTTAAACATAAGTTTTTTTTTCTTCTCCTTTTTAAATGAAACTGTAGAATCCAGAGTTAATTTATACTTGAAGCATATTGCTGACTCAAGAGTTTGCTTGGTTCTTAATAAATATCACAACCTTTTTTGATAATTTGGTGTTTCCTCCTTTAAAAGTTTGTTTCATTCATTTTTGAATTCTTTTTACTAGCATTAATCAACTGTACCATATCACTTTTTTTCTCTCATGCATATACCTGATAACACTCTGCTTCTGATTCTTTCCTATTACTGCATAATTTATAATTGATGGGCTTTATTACATTCATAACGAAATTAAACTTAATGATAGGTCAAATAAAGTATCAGGAAAATAGTTCTTTGCAATTCCTTCTTCAGAGAGAAATGAAGAAGGAGAGAGAGAGAGAGAGAGAGAGGAAGGTAGAGAGAGAGAGGGAGAGGGAGAGAGAGGGAGAGAGAGGGAGAGAGAGACACACATACACACTGTAGGCCTACATATATGTGGTGGTAGGGGATAAATGCATTTAAGTTCAATATGCAAATGAGATCTTGTAGACTAGCTGCACTTTGTAACACATTAATGTTGTTCCAATTGATGCACTAAATCATGTTCAATTTTGCTGACAGTCATAGCATAAAACCAGCGTGACGGTCATTTTGTTTGATTAAAGGTAATGCAAAGTTTTGGGAAATTTTGAAAATTGGATGGATAGTAATTCTTTACAATTTTGATATATGTGGATGCCCCTGTGGATGTATTATAAGCACTACAAAATTTGGCCCCTAAAACACTTCTGATTTTGAGAAATTGAATAAGATTTTTTTCACTGGTGCTCCAGGTAAATTTCAAACATTTCAAATAGCGCCTTAATAGTAGGAGACCAGCCTGCAGGTCCCATGACCAAATTCTGGGAACAAATGGGTGAATGAAATAATTTGTATTGAGGAACTGATAAGAATAATAGTATTTTAATAGTCGGAATGCAAACTGTATTAAGTGTTGCTAGGTAGGGCAAGTTATAATGTTTGTCCAACCTGGCAACAACTAATGTATACAGTTTAGATTCTGCCTATTGAAATACTATTATTCTAATCAGCTGAATGAAATAATTTGTATTGAGGCACTTTAAAAAGACGTATACATTAAATTTGGTTACATTACGAAATGGCCTATTGCATTACTGCAATCCATATAGCATTCCACATACATGTCTAAACCAACATTCAATGCAATTCAATTCATATTTATTTCATTTCCAACAGAAAGGTAAAAAAAGATATTACATTTTCTTCATACATAATTCATTTTTTCTGGTAGGGGGGGGGGGGGGGGTCCACTAAAAAACAGTGCTGGTAGTTTGTGGATTCCCCAGAAACAAAATATAATTGATTCAAATTTTGCCTATGAAGACTTGGAAAACACCAGACAATATTACAAAACAACAAACAACCATGATACAACAAAGAGAGGTAAAACAGAGAAGAAGGAAAAGGGAAGAAGGAAGAAGGAAAAAAGCAGGACAAATCATGACCGAAGAAAAGGTAGTTATAATGGTGATTCTGGGAAGGTAAGATCATAAGACCAAATAAATATTAGATTAATCGAGCAGATGATGAAGACCTAAATGAAAAATTAAGATGATTAACAACTGTTATCAGATTATTCTTGTATATTACTATAAAAGATTTGAGCAATTTTTTTAAAGATTTTTCTTGAAAGAATTTAGGGATGGACTATTTTTAATACCTCCACTTAGAGAATTCCAAAATCTAGGACCATCACACATAAAAGACTTCAAATTCAATTTCAAATTTATTCATGTTTCCAACAAAACATTACAAATCAATTATAAGCATTTAAAACAAATGTAAGAAATACATGTTGGAAACAGAGGTGTCCACTAAAAAGCAATGCTTGTACAAGTGTGAACACCAATCTTAAGGTAAACACCACTATGTTTTCAATCCATTAAATTATATTTAAAACTCATTTTCTATTGAATCTCATTATTTTACGGCAATTCAATTAATATGCCAAATCACACAGATGGGAAAAAGATTTAATAATCGCTTTCTTTTCTTGATTTAAATCGCTGAATAGAGAATTATAATTATTAGATGATGATGATGATAATATTTTAACAAATAATGATAATGATAACAATGCCAGTTTAAACAAATCATCATCCTAATCATCTTCGATTTCCTTCCTCTATTTATAATATTTATTTAATCATATTTCAATAAATCAAGTATTGGAAATGCTCCTTTCCAAGTCATACATATACAAATATACAAAACACTCCTTGAAAATAAAAGCTTACAAATCTTGACAAAACACAAATTCTTTACTGTGTAATACATTGCCCGTCATAGATACGAGCTATCTTTGAGACTTGAAAGCAGTTAAAGAAATAAAAGACATGTGCATTCATGACTCTTCCCAGCATACATGTACCTATACTGATCTATCACATTATCAATCTGAGTATGGTAACTGTATAAAGTATCATAAATCATATACGCAGATAGTCAATGGAAAATAAGACATAAAACAGAAGTATCATTTAAACCGAAGGTATAATATCGTGAACACTTAAAAGTGTTATTCCATAAGCAATGGTTGGTAAATATATTGACATAGATATTATTATATGCAAATCGAAAGAGGTTTACTACGTAATACAAAAATGAATGCTAGAAATCACATCCTTCACCCAATGACATATTGCAACATTATTAATCAGCAGCAGATTATAATCTTTATATGGGTGCAGTCTATATACATATAACTTCATTATAATTTGATACATTTTGTAACTTGCATCACATAAGGTAAAATCTCTATTAGGGTCACAGATTATCACTATATTATACAAGTATGTGCAAGAAAAAAGAAAAAGTAAGTACACGAACATCAGAGTAGTGAGTATATATTTGTTAAACATTGAAGTAATGGAAACAAAGCTTTAAGAGATTACAGGTAGTAAAACAATGCATTTAACATAATTGGAGATTTATGTATAATACAAGAAGAGGATTAATTATCAATTATTGAATTGAATTGATACAGTGGTAAATCCTACAGGGTGATTAGCAATAGCATGTTCATATATAGAGTCGCCACGACGACTGAAATATTCTCAAAGAGATTGTGAAAATTATACCTGTATGTACCACGATTCTCAGATCAGTATGGGTTTCATTTTACTGTATATGGATTCTTAGCGAGAATAATCATTAATTATAACGATATATTTATTAATGATAACAATAAGTTCATATGTACATAGCGCATACAAATATAGCAATGTTTATTGAAATAAATCAAACTACAATAAGTAGGAGCATACACAATATACGAAAAGGATAAGTAGATAAATCTAAAGGCACATTGAATTATTTACATTTAAATAATAGGGTCTACATGATAACGTATAACCGCGTAAAAAAACCTTATGAATTTATATTACAATACATGATGAGGATGAAATAATTCAGCATGGTTAAATTCAACATACCGTAATGGATTCCACTATATATAGTTAGTCACGTGTGAAAAAAAAAATCTATATGTAAATGAAGGACGTACGTCATTCGTTATAATCTAATCAATGTAAACAAAATAATCAGTTTCAGTAAACGATATTTGGCGTTTTAACAATAAACCACTCACACTGAACGGAATAATTGAAATTGATAGAGCATGTCAGAAATGGATCAATACAACTTCTTATATACTAATACTCCAGAACACAAACATCATCAACAAGAAAATAACTACACAAAAAACAACTATTACTGCTACTACTACTACTACTCTTGTCTCTTACCATACTATTACTAATGATAAATTATGCTTTTCGCATAATGCGGAAATGTTTCAGTGGACTTTTAACATGTTTACAAAAAGTTCAGAAATACATTCTGGATATTTGCTACATTAATACATTGCATCGAATTGAATAGTGCACAATCACTAGTTGAACTTGTAGAAAATAATCTGCTTGGATAAATTACATTCATTTACAATGACACTCCTGTGTATGGGCACCAATGATTTGGCTTCGTTATTTACAAATTATCTACATGCAAAATGAGCAACTCGCATAATTATATCACACAAGAAAGTTTCCCTTTCCAAATTAAGATAAACAAATACAAACAAACCTTTTACGTAACACATGCAACATTTCATATACAAAATATATTGGATAAAACAAGAATATAGTGTTATATTATTTTGTGAAAATATGTGGTCTTCGTTTGTCCTTTTAACAAGGGCCATGAAGAATGCATGCATAAAGTTACATTTCCTTTTTTTTCCTATTTGTGGATACATCTAAGAAAATTTTACCGTAACACTCTTTTTGCGAAATCACATTAGAACTGGTGCTGAAATTAACGTCAATTTGCACATCTAAAGGATAAAACCTTTTCTGAGTTTACAATCCAAATATTGAGTTGTATCCACGTTCATTAATATCAAAGTGAAGAATTATTGGGAATTTCGGAAGGAGAACACTATACATTCGGTATGGATTTTCAAGGATGTTGGTCTCGATCTTATGGAAATCGATCATTCTTTTTGTCTTAAATTATCATGAACAAAAACAATTGTGGCCCGCGAGTTGGCGAATGCATTACCTTGTCCAATACTATGTATTAGAGAAATGGGATACTAATCCATTCATGATAACTTGGCTCAGAAAAGGTAACAAATATCATGCATCATGTTTGTTTTGACTTTTTTGTTATTTCATATTTCATTTTTCAATTCAATTCCTTCTATTCTTTGATTTTAAGTCCTCAAAATACTGTCATTTATTCACGTTTTATGTTTTTAATCGTAAAATATTTTGTATATTCATCCACAGCTCTCATTTAAAGCAGGCCTTTTGTTTTTTAAAAGGCTACACTTTTTTAAAAACATAAATCTAAACAAAAAGTCGTTAAAGACGATTGGCACAGACATCATTTGACGGTTTGCACCGTTAAATTTACACTCACTTTGTGTAACGATATCCCTCTCGCATGGTGCATCAATACCTACGCCAGTCACTGACGCAGTTATACCCTAAGCATTTTTCACATTGTGTGCAACGAGCTTCAATGCAATTATCTATAACCACATAAACAATTCTGAACGATAACATAATTATTATCCATTCCAAAAGTATGAATCGAAATAAATCTTGGGAAGACGCTAGAGTGTATTTAATAGCTGAGTAAAAAGGCAGACGACATTGTTGCAGTTATTAAGAGTAAAGAAGAACTAGTATAGTAAAAAGTCACGTGACTATAGCATGAATGAACAGTCCAGGGGGGGGGGGGGGGTGGGTCAGGCCCATCACCCCCGGCCCCTGTGGATCCGCGCCTGCGTCCGCCCATGACATTTAACATTTGATAGAATCTAATTTTGGTTGGTAACCATAACAACCACATTTCATCAAATTTCAACTCCCTATCCAATATCCTTCACAATGACAGATATCAATGCTTCTTAGGTCTCCTAACTTTAAAGATAAATTTTGTCAAATGTCATGATTAACTGAGCAGGCTCTTCTTCCATAAGAACGCATTATATTTTCATCCCAACATTTATCTGTAGCAGCAACATGATTATCTGAAAGTATGTGCAAAATTTCAGATCAAACGACTCTCTGATTTTCTGTCTGTAAGTGAAAATTGAAGCCCTAACTTTGTACACAACGAGTGCGAAAAAATCACAAAAACAGTTGCAAAATACATTTTCGAAATGACTGTGATTTGCTTATATAACTATTTTTCCATATTACTTATAGGAATGTTTTCAATTATGATAATTTCCAACATTTTGACCCTTTTGCAGGTCTTGAGATTTTCACCTTGGAAATCCCTTAACACCCTTTAAAGCCCTCTAAAGTTTTGGGTGCCCCAAAAATATGATGGAAAATTTTCACTTAAATTGTATCGTGATGTGAAAGAGGATGTTATTATTTTCTGCAAGGATTTTCAAAACAAATTTGTTTGAAGTTGAATATTGATGAGAGCATACAAACTTTTGGTTTTTGCATACAACAGAAAACCCAATTACGTATTCTATTATCAATATTTTTCTTCAAACACATCTTTTTTTGTTGTTGTTGGGGGGGGGGGGAATCTTTGCCGAAGTTTGTCTTAAATGACATCCTCTTTCACATTATGATACAATTTAAGTGAAATTTTGCCATCAATTTTTTGGCGAATTTGGGGCTCACAACACTTTAAGAGGGGCTCTAAAGTATTTCGAAGAGAATTCAAAATTACACTTTTTTCAATAAAAGTCAAAGAGCCACAAAAATCGGTGTCAAGAATCTTATGAATATTGGGTGAATAACTTGATTGCTTGACTTGATTTGTATTTGTAATAGCAAGAAAAAACGATCATGAGTTCAAATTAATCGTTTGGTAAATATCTTTTACGTAAACAATGGTGCATTTAATGTAGTTGTCACTTCAGCTGATATTTTGTCTTCGCGAGCAATGATCGTCTGATCCGTCTGAGTGATCAGATCGAGTAGGGTGTCATCTACTTCATTCGTCGAAATATTTACTGACGAGAGAGAAGTAAGAGAAGAGAGAGAGAGAGAGAGAGAGGGAGAGAGAGAGTGTGAGAGAGAAGTATAAATGTGTGCATCAACAAAGAAGCAGCACTGCATCAAAATTATCACATGGAGCAGTAAACGGAGGACAAAGAGGAGAGCTTGAATATCATACGGCTTTACGTCAAACTGCACGATCTTTACTAATCTGTTAACTATAACGTAGAAAATGTCATAATACAAAAAATAGACCAATGTAAATAAATAGGCCTACATATAATTTGAAGAAAATAACAACTTAAGTTTATCACTTCGCTATTCCAGTAATACAGCACATATTTTTATACATTTTATATACTTTTTATACATAATTTGACACATTTATAAAATACCAAATTCCAATTATCAGGTGGGCTGTATATCGTACAGACCACCTTATAATTTCGTTAGAATTGCCTTTATATATTTTTCTTATTTCTAACCACTTTTTTGTGGACAAGATAACATGAAAATGGCTCGATCAAATGCCTTCAAATTTGACACACATATGTATAGGCATATGTAAAAAGCATAATAACGTTTTCAACATTGACCTTTACTGATGACGTCATCTAGGCGCCATTTTGTAAAATTTTACGAAAATCAACTCATGATCATAACTTCATAACCAAAAACTATTTCTCATTTATATTTAACATGATCAAGGTCAATATCAGTCCGGTCAATTTCAGGTCAAAGAACGCGCGCGTGCGCGTACGTCCGCGCGTCAATGCGCGCGCAAAATTTTAAAAAGCTCAAAATCGTCTTAAAATCATTTTGCATACGTTTTAGGCCATTCTAAGCATTTTATAAAAAACCGCGCCACGCGCGCATGCTTTTGCATACGTTTTAGGCCATTCTAAGCATTTTATAAAAAAATCGCACCACGCGCGCATGTGCGCGCGTTTTCGCGCGTAAAACTATTACACATATTTTGCGTGTATTCTCTATGGGACATGACTTTTTCTCAAAACTGGATTCTACATTCCCGTCTTTCACGAGCAATATCTCCGTCGTTTTAGCTTCGTTTACGCTGAACTTTGAGTATGTTGTAGCTGAGACAATTAGCTATCTAAAATGTGCACTTTATTTTGTCTTAAATCTTAGTTGGACCAGCCCACCTATACTTGTTCCAAACAAGTATTACAAATCTAGTTATTATTATTATTATTATATATATTTTTTTTTGGGGGGGGGGCATACCTTTTGTCAACTCTGTGTTACATTTTGCACTGAGTGATTTATGTGAGACTGATCATGAGTGGTACATTATGTCAGTTCCAATATCATTATCGATGAAAACGGAAATTAAAAAAATAAACATAGAAATAACATATATGCATGTATGTCAATAGCATTTTGTTTATGTGTTACAATACTTCACCCCCCTCCTCTCCTGAGACGGAAAATACATGCTTGTAAGACAATTAAAGATACTTTTTACCCCTGTATATCACATGCATGGCCTTTCGAGCAGACGATTGGCATGAGGAGACGAGCCCCGGCCCCCCACTCAGTGTAATTTAGGGTACGCGTATGCTTGTTCCCTCTTTTTGAAAGCACCCCCTGAGGACTGCCAACATTTCCGAACCCCCTTTCGCAGGCTTTTCACGGGCTTTCCCTGCATTGGAGACCCACCTTAATACGGAAAAATGCTCAATGTACCCCACTAAATTCAGAATAATTTCTCAGGAGTCCAAAGAAATGAGAGAAAAAAAAGAAAAAACACCCCCTTTTTAAAGAAATCTCTGGGTGAAAAGTCAAATACACCCCTTTTTTTACAATTCTCGGGCCGGACTTTGTCGCACGAAAAGTACCCCTTTACCGGACATTTTGGTAACACGCATGCGGTCATTCCGACCCCGGAGTGGGGGGGGGGGGGGGGGCAGGAGACGAGCACGCTAGTCGCCCACTAATTATAACATTATAGATCTCATTTCTGTAGTCGGCCAGCAATGCCTGGATTACATTTCGCCTGCGATAAGTCCGTGGGGCCCGTATCCTGCCCGTATCCTGCCCGTATCCCTTTTTCCGTGCGGCCTCCGTGGGGAGGCAGGAGGCGGCTGGAGATTTTCGTACGGATTCACGGGCTCCGTGGCGACTACGATTTTGTATCGCGGGAGTTAAACAAATTCGTAAGGCACTAGCCCGTAGACATGTCGTAGGTGGCATTGCACAATCCCTGCACGGGCATTACGTGGAGGCCTCACGCTGATCTTGCAGCAAGCGAACGATTTTTCAGTGAACATGGGGGCAACAGACGCCGAAAAAACAGCACGGAGGCTGCACGGTCACCGCGCCTTCTCCGCGCAACCTCTGCACGGAAGTTGCACGAGCTACGTACGATTTCCGTGCGGAGGTTGCAGAGACTGCACGGGTGTTGCACTGATATTGAACGATTTCCGTACAATCTCTGAGCAGCCTCTGTACGGATGGGTCCCGGTCTGCCCCCGAGGGCCAATACAAGAAATGGCACGATGCTCGTAGATAATGTAAACACAAACATCGTAGCCCGTAACTTCCTACGATGCCCCCAAAATCGCACGAATAATCGTATACTAATTTATCGTGCGGCGCCCGGGCCAAATGTAATCCAGGCATGAGTCGAAAAAAGAGGAACTGGGCGGCTTTTTTATATGTGATCGTGCGAAAGATGCACAAGCACTGATTATCGCAAAGGGTTTAAGAGAAATGCAATCATACATTAATGTCATGCAGTCATTAAGGGCGATGCAAGTCTTGAAATTAAAGTTCTAAGGACTTACCCACGTGGTTTGCCATGCTGCACCTCCACCTCCAGGACCTGATCTTCATTGCAAGCAGCGGTGACACCATCCACTCTCTTATCTGTCCTGCATCTTATGAATCTACAAGATAGTCGGAATACAGTATTTATCTTTTTTTTCTTCTCCTTTCCCCCCCCCTTTTTTCAATGATATTTTATTTTCTCCATTGCTTTTTACAAACAATTACAAAATAAAAATAACAAACGATAACAAAATCAATACATAAAATAATCTGCATGTTAATATTATTATATCGAATATGATTTGACATTCACATCTAAATAATACAAATGAACTTTTACTATTTACATCAAATAAAGCATAAACCATGCATGCATGAAGAAGGCATAAACATAAAACACACACACACACACACCCCTACAACACTAACATACACACACGTGCACAGACACCCACACAAACACCCACTGAAAATATGCCTACATTTTGTGAGAATCTCGACCACTATATCAGCCATGTCCATTTCATTGCTTCTATTCGCCTTCCTTTTTTTTATTTATTCTGCACGAAGCTATTCTAAATTGTCCCACTTTCTAAAATGATATGTGAATGTACCTCGGTCTCCAGCTTATTTCTTCTCCTCTTTTCTATTTTCTAATAATCTTTTCTTAATCTCCAAATAAGTTGGTGGTTTTTGTCTATTTTTACTATCAATAAATCTCATATATTTTATCAAAATTATGATATGATTTAATAACTGTTCCTTCCCTATGTTTAACTCAACTATCCCTACATGGATACCTTTTCAATTTATATTTGTAATCTCTACTAAATTAAATAAATTCCCACACTCTTCCCAAATTGGTTTTATTTTCTCACAAAGACAAAATAAATGCTCGTAAGTTTCTTCATATTTACCACAAAAAGAACATAAATTACTATTAACCATTTTAAATATATATAAATGTAATTGAGTATATATGTAATATTATAAAGCATTTTAAATTGAAATTCTCTAAGCTTACTATCCAATGTGCATTTTCTAAGTCTTAAAAATATTAATTGTATATCTTTTCCATGAATATTACAAGTCTGTTCTAAATTTCGTTCTGCATATGATTTTTCTACTCTCTTAATAAAAAAACGTGTATAATTTTTGAGGTTATTTGATCTAAAATAACCTTTTCAAACATCATAATATCCATATCTAATTCCCTATCTATATTTGAGTGAGTATTTTTATTTAAAAATTGTTTCCATGAAGGGGGGATGCCAAGAAAAAAACGTTGTATTTTACTAATTTCTAAACTATTTAAACCTTTTCTTTAAAATTCCTCATTAGATTTTATATTACCTTCCTTATCAACAATAATTATGATGCAACTTATAAACATTTTGTTAAATAATCCTTCATCGAAAGGAATATGAACATCGATAAAAACAAATCTATTATTATAAATAATCTCATTCCTCTTAGAAACATTTTCCTTTAACAAAAATATTCTCGTAGCCATCCAAACGTCCAGCATCTCTCTATAAAATGCTGGTAATACTAATTCATATATACGGTTGCATAATTATAAAATATCAAAATTATCGAAATATAACCTTAACAAACATCTATTCTTAAAGAAAGTAGAAAAAACCAGAGAAAGCAGACTGGCGAAAGTTATATTCATTATATACTTTGAGTGGTGTCCCAAGGGGAAAGGCACTTATGAGAAAAAGAGGAATTAATGATAATTTTGTTCACGACAAACAGGAAAGTCGTCCCATGACTACGTCACAATCCACTGATCAAATTACCAATTCAAAATTCATATGGCTTTAATGATCTCATACTTCAAACATTCGTAACTTCCTTATTTGCCTGATTTATTTCAAACTTTCTTTCGCCATTTTGTTCTTTAATTGCTCTGCTTCCATACCAATGAAGTTATTACAAGAGTTGGATTGCCCTTTAAGTGATTACGAATGAGGGCATGTTACTGGAGTTAACACTGTTTGGTATATAGTTGGTATAAATAATGATGTCATTTTGTATACAATCGTTTAGACCCCTCGATTGGTCCATCCTCAGCATTTATTCCTACTCATTTAAGTCTAGTAGTTTATCGGAAATGTTTTCATTTAGCTTTCCAGTGAATAGCTTATTTTATCTTGTCACTATCAATGTGAACCTTTAATCTTCCTCGAACACGTTAGCTGTTCCAAAGTAATGAGAAGTTGTAGATATTCTGCAATAAGCATGATAAGACAACATTTCACAATATGCTTTTCATGGTACATATTACAATTTCTAATTTTCCAGTTATGACTAATTCTGAGAGAGAAACAGACACAGACAGACACAGGCAGAGAGGGGTGAGATGGGACACAGAGAGAGAGAGAGAGAGAATTAAAGGAACATATTCAATTCAATGTTGCTATCTGTAAGTTCAAATCTAATCAAATCCACTCAAACACTGAGAGATAGAAGGAAAGTGAAAAAGAGGAACATAATCAATTCAATTTAAAAAAACAAAAAACAAACAAAAACAAAAAAAGATTTCATACTAAAGAAATACTCCAATATAATGGCTTAGATAAATATATTATACGGAGAAAAAAGATGGGATAGCGAAATAGAAAGATAGAGACAGGAAAATTAAAAGGAATTATTAAATTGAAATGACAACATTTTTTACCTGATACTCTTCAGATGTTTAAGGTTGTGAGGTGATCTGAAAGCTTGTAAGAATAGTTTCATCTTTCTGTTGCCAATGTCCAGATCGTTGAATGTCACCTTGACAAGCTGAGGGGAGATATTCAGGAGGGCATTGGGTAGTGAAGTGGGCTCCGTGCGGAAATCAGCCGGTTGACCTCCATACTCATGTGTTTGAAAGGTGAGTTCTGTTGCTCCTGGTAGATGGATCCTCTGGATGACGTCATAGTTGATCGTGCCCCATACCTGTATGGTGACCCTCTTCACATTGTCAAACATCGAACCACAATCCTGCCATCCTTTTAGTGTCAGATCGTCCACTGTCAGCTCAGTCAAGGTGGGGCTTGTGTTACCACTCTGGTCATCATCATGTACATAAAAAAGAAATTCACATAATAGCATTTTTTTAAAATAATTTTTTGATGCAGGTATATAAAACAAATATAAAATGCCTTCTATTCGAGGTACTGATTTATGGGCCTTGGTAACTCCCAAAGTACAATTTGCTTCGGGGCTGTGCAAATAGTACTATTGGAGTCGCCTCTTGCGCATAGTTTTATTAAACCAGAATCTCTCAAGACAGTGTATATTTGTATATTATATCATGCATAAAAAATGTATTGGCTTTTGATTGGTTGAGAGCCCGCACGTGACCAGAAATATGTCATCTATTTTAAGGTTTCTTTTGAAAAAGTACTATATGAGAGTACTATTCGGGAGTTGAAAAAAAATTGTGAATTTGTTTTTCTTTTTCAAATCTTAATTTAATGAAACCAAAATATTTTGAATCTTTTTTGATAAAAATTGACATTTTGGTTATTCTTTTTTTTTTTAAATTCTCCCAAAAATAGGATTTTTTTGTTTGTTTGTTTTTTGTTTTTAAAATAAATTTTTGATGCAGGATATAAAACAAATATACCATGCCTTCTATTCGAGGTACTGGTTAAAACTATGGGCCTCGGTGACTCCAAAAGTGCCATTTGCTTCGGGGCTGTGCCCCTCAGCAAATAGTACTATTGGAGTCATCTCTTGCGCATAGTTTTAACCAGAATCTCTCAAGACAGTGTATATGTTTTTGTATACTATTGTTAATAGATGTAATCAATCATACTGCAGGATTAAAAGATATTTGATATTAAACTTGTCTACTGGTACAAATATACCACCATTAAATTGATCGTTTGAAGTAATGTTGCATCTTAACAGATTCTTTATCTTACATGTTATAATGCAGAGGCATATAGTGAGGAAGACGGGCAAAGTGGCCGTGTCCCCCCCCCCCCCAAAAAAAAAATAATAAAGGAAAAACAAGACATTCTTATGGGTATAACTCCTTCTTTTTCCGTCTCGCCATCATGGTTATGTCGAATATTTGATGCAAGTCTTACATGATTTATTTGAAATAAAAAATTCATTTTAACACCAAAACGCACTGGTAGCACCTAAAAATAAGAATATAGTAGTATAATTATATAAACACAAATTTTTTGCTCTTTTGTTGTACCAATCATTATTTACATAATATATTACCTTTCCTGTTACAAGTGTCAGATGTTGTCGTGTATATATGAATCCCTATGGCAAAGCCCTTTCGCTTTGTTGGAAAATATTCCACTCAATTAACATAGACAAATAACTGAACGATTGAACGGGCATAACGATGGGAGTCGTTGAACTTCAGTCATTGCTTCCTCTTAACGGTGTACTAAATTGGGCAGTAAAATCATCCAGTCTCGTGTAACTATATTAGTACAAAAAAACGCGTAGTGATTTGCTTAGGTTATTGAATAAGACTATGATCGAATCAATACCTTTGAAAATGACGCTATCGATGAAGATGTTGAGTAGAAGTCATCGTGAAGCATGACATTGAGTGTTAGGTCCTTCAGATGAGGCATCTTACAGATTAACTGAGCGAGATCACGTGATGCAGAGGAACGTCCACTGAGATCCTCAAAACAGATGCCAAGAGTCTCAATCTGTTATGATAATAACATTGTTGATTGATTAATTATTAACAACCCACTAAAAGTATATTCAAGATTTAACAATTTGTTTAAAGTTATATCTATATCGTTGCCACGATTTTCGATAGTTCCAGATTCTGTTGAGATTGAAAATGGTGTTCATTCTGGTTTAGAGCTGAATAAAGAGTTCCATAGTTAACATTAATGGAGACACCATTGGTGAAAGCATTTATGGTATTCCATGGACCTATTCTGATGTTAAAATATTAGGGGTTCATTTTGGAAAAAAGGAACAAAACCTAAGAAATCTTAATTGGAAACCCAAAATATCAAAGATTGACAATATAAGACGTCTATGGGAAGTGAGGCGCTTAACTTTTTCTGGTAAAATAACTATATTCAAATAATTCCTTGTTTCTCAAATTATATACAATGCTCAAATGATTTCCATGCCGGAAAATGTAATGAAACACATCGATTCTTTACCTTATACATTTTTGTGGAATGGAAAAAAAAAGAAAAAAGAAAGAAAAGTGATTTGTATGAGTTATGGGTATGGAGGATTGAAAATGGTTGATTTTAATGCTCTGTTGCAAAGTTTTATATTAAAGTGGATATTGCACTACTTCTCCCATGAAAACTCAAAGTGGACAAGATAATTGATGGTTTCTTTATAAAAGTAGGCAGTTTACAATATTTTGTTAAATAGTAAATGTACAAAAGACGATATGAAGTTTTGTTTAAAGAATATAAAAATGCCCCAATATTACAAGAATATGGTATATACTTGGTTTGACTTTAAAGAGACAGTAGAAAATAATACGCCAATTGATTTACAATGTACTGATGTTTATAGAAGTGAAGACATATGGTTTAACTGAAATATAAGAGATCATAACAAAAAAGTATTATTTATTTTAAAAATGGTTTGATGGAGGCCTTTTGAAAATTAATGATGTAAAAAACTCTAGATTTAATATGTCTTTGAGAGAAATCGAAGAAAGATTTGAGAAAAAACATGCTTCTTTGTTTCAAGAATATTACATCATAGTAAATGCGATTCCCAAAGTTTGGAAACAGAATATGTTAAGACAGTTACATGTATATGATGCGACACAAGAAGAAAATGAAGGTGCCATGAAAAATGATTTAATGAACGTTAACACTAAACGAAAGTCGAAGTTTGTTTACTCTACGTTGTCTATTCATTCAATTGTTAGACCTCCAATCGAAGAGAAATGGGAAGAAATGTTAAATAGTACAGAACAAATCGACTTGAAAGTCATATGGTCATTTAATTTACAAGCTATGAAAGAAAACAATATATCGGAATTCAATTTTAAGTTATTACTCAACTTATTACCAAATAGGTATAATTTATTCAAATAGAAATTGTGTAACAATCCCTTATGTATGTTTATATGATGATCAGTTACGCGACAATCTTCATTTATTTGTAAAATGCAAACACACAAGATTGTTTTGGTTAAAATTTGGAGACATAATTCGAAAAATTTACAATGTTAATTTTTCTTTTGACAAGTTCGTTTTAATTAAAGGTTATAACTTAAAAAACAACATATTTAAAAGTTAAAATGTTCTTATCATATATGCAAAATACGCAGTTTATCTAACAGAAAATCGCAAACTTATGTTTCATGAAGTCTCTGTTCTTTGTATTTTCAAAAGATTTATCCACAAAGATCTAAAAGTATTGTAAAATAAAAAAGCTATGCATTTTTGAACACACTATTATTCAAGAAAACGAATCGTGTTTCATTTGAACTATGTAAAGATGCTACGATGTTACTTCAATTGATTGTGTATGATTGTTTGATTTGTTCAAAAGCATATATTTATCAATAAATTCATTTTACCCCAAAAAAAGGCAAAGTGCATGAAAAAAAAGAAAAAAGAAAGAAAAGAAAATGGTGTTCATACATTACTGCTATGTTGAAGATAAACTTTAATACTGGTAATGCGATTGCATTGTGAAAGAAAAGGTGTGGAAAGGATCAAAAACAGTTGATCATGTAGCATGTAAGTATTGGTGTGCACTGCAAGGTTCTGGAGTCATCAAAATCATAATAAATTTGACCGAGTCTTGGTAAAGTAACAAGCACTGTACACATAAAGCTATATACGGGACAAAACACATGGTGTCGGGGCTAGTACTACCTTGATTTTCTTGTCTTTCTATGCTCATTACTCAGCCAGTATACATTTTCTTCCAAAATTGTTTGGCACATGTCATTTATTTGTAATCTTGAACATTCAGTGTAAGTTTCGTTTGATTATGTGAGAATTAATTTTCTTTTTTTTACCAGAACTGGAGTTTATCTTTAAAGTGAACAATATGTTTTGACTGATCCAATCGGCACTGTGGCATGACGGATACAAAAAAATGCTCTTTGATTATATTGACCTGTTGACTGAGGGAGGAGTGGGACCAGGGGCGGCCGAGCGACTTACAAAGTAGGGGGGGGGGGTGGCACTTTCTGACAAAAAAGGCACCTACAAACGGAAATCTCAAAGCGAAAATTTCCCTTTTTTTAGACATTGGTATATACCCCTAGATTGTGATTACATTATCAGTGATGATTTCAATATTTGTTTCACTTTATACACCATACAAGATATTGTTGGGTGTGATGGTCTGACAATTTATTTGCGAGCGAGGAAAAAATTTAAAGATTTGTGAGGTCGCAGTGCGAAAAATTACATCTTTATAAAGAGGAAAAAACCCAATCCTGATGGGGTTATAAGCACATTCTCATAACGGAAGACTGAAAAGACCTTTGATAAGTAACATAAGTATATCATATATAGATGCGTGCGAGCGTAGCGAGCGAGCTTTGGGGAAAATTGCTCTTAGTCGATTGAAATTAGGGGCGCGTTTAATGATGAGAGGAAAATGGGACACTTATCAGAAAAGAAAAGGAGCATGTGTCAAAGTACAAAGAGTAATTATCAGAGGTGAAAATAGGGCACTTTTTACACCCTCAAAAAGAGGTACTCACCAGGGATGAAAAAAGTCAGTCATGAGAATAGGAAATGGGCATTTGTCGACGGAAAATGCGCTCCCATCAGATTTTGATAGGAGCATTCATAAGAAGTGAAAAGGGGCATTTATGAAAAGGGGATAGGTCCCTTATCAGAAACGAAAAGGGGCACGTATCATTGTTAAAAGGGGCACTTACACTGTATGTGAATGAAAAGGGGCACTTATAATAAAGGAAAATGTGCATTAGTTGAAAGAAAATGAGCACCGATCAGATTTTAAAGGGGCATTTATCTAAAGTGAAAAGGATTTAATTCTCGTACCTGAAAAGGGTTATTTACCAGAGAATGGGCACTTATTAAAAGGGGAACTTAGGCTCTTTTTTTAATGGGGCACTTATCATTTGGAAAAGGGGCACATTATTAGAAAGGAAAAGGGGCACATGTGAAAATATAAAGTGAGCTTATCAGAGTTAAAATGGGGGTAGTTATTAAAAGAGGAAGGGGCACTTGTCAAAATAAAAGAGGCACCTCTCAGATTTGAATAGGGCAATTATCAGAGGTGAAGAGGGCACTTATCAAAAGTGAAAAGAGGCACATCTTGTACCTGAAAAGGGGCACTTACAAGAGATTAAAAAGGGCACTTATGAGAATGGAAAATGGATACTTATTGCAAAAGAAAATGGAAATTTGTCGAAGGAAAAGGGGCACGTGTCCAAATAAAAGGGGCAATTATTTGAGTTGAAAAGTGGAAAGGGCACTTTTACTAATTAATAGGGGCACTTGTCAAAGTAAAAGGGGCCTTTTCGGGTGCTTGAAAAGTTGGGGTGGGGGGGGGGGGGGCAGCGGGCCGCATCTGAGTGGGTCAATATGAATGAAGGTCTTGGCTTATGATCTAAAGACTTATCATGGACTTACTAGACAAAATATACACTGTTGCTCATAAAGTTGGATTTTCTTTTTTACCCCAATTTATGGAATTATTTTGACAATGATTTATTCCTAATTGATCTAGATAATAGAATACATTCTCAGATTTTATTGAATAATAATTTGCCAGTGTTTGTTTTGCGTGACTGCTAAAGCATGTGTATGCTACTATGCTTATCAACCAGGGGACCTACGCCCTTAAGCCATAAATGACAGTAATGAGGATTAATGCCCAACAAAAGGGCACTAATATTACATCGACACGGTTTTGATCCTTGGGGCCTCACAGTTACGGGGCCATTGCTTTGCCAAATAACCATGAATGTACGCAGCGGGGGTAAGGGTAGGGGGCAGTTCCAACAAATAAAAAAACACACAAAGAAAATGCAATAAATTATCAATAATTCATTCAATTTCTCTCCGGTCCCCAACAGAAAAATAATCTTCTGTGTGCCCATGCCTTGAGCCATAATGCATGGCCGTACAGAGGTTTTTTTTTATGTTGGGGACCGGGGTAAAATTATTATTCAATAAAATCTAAGAATGTAAACTATTATCTAGATCTATTAGGAATAAATCATTGTCAAAATAATTCCATAAATTGGGGTAAAACAAATATTCCAACTTTATGAGCAAAAGTGTAATGAAGCAAGAAGGCAGGACGGTCGCAAACAAGTCCCCAACCACACTACTCTTGAAGGAAAATGTGTGCTTTAATTTATTCGGGGGAAAAATCTGAATACCCTGATTATGTTATTAACAACATTATAGTGGTGGATCCGCGATTGTCAGAAAGGAGGGGATTTTTCCTCCGGCATATATTGTTTGTTTGTTTTGTTTGTTTTATTTCCACTTTTTCATATCAATACAAAGAAACATACAAATGAATATAATGAATAACATGTAAGTTTGACAAAGTTTGTTTCTAGTTTAAATAAAAGTTTCATACTGTTACAAAAGGAAAAAGCAGGAGACCACATGTCGTAAGCGTAAATGCTTGAACATGACCGTGGCCTCTGCCGAGTTAACAAAATAAAAGAACAACCCATGCAACTGCATTGTATTCAATGTTAAATAAGATATAAGTGAAGTGATTAAAAGTGAGCATGGCTGATTTAATTTTGAGTGAAAATAACAAAACAAATTTAGTGAAATATTTCGTGTTGAGAAGTGCATTTGTGCAAGGTGCAAAAAATTTAGCTTGGTGGAACAAAAAGAGACTAATACCGTGATATTTATTGTGTGTTGGTTTTAGTTACGGGTGATAATATTAAAATGTATGCAGGGTCCATTTCTGTTGACAAAGACAGAACAATTCAAGACATAACAAATTAGATAATTTTTAAATTTCTATGTAAGATCAAGTAAACTTTACTGAGTTAACAAATATGTTTTCATATAAGCTTTAAAAGAATAAAGGGAGGTCCTAGTTTTAATATGGTTCGGTAAGTTATTCCAAATATCTGGTCCATGGTGTCTAATTGATCGTAGGGCTAAACTAAGTTTGGGATTATTAAGATGGTAATCATGAGCATGTCGAGTTAAATATGAGTGTACGTTTACATTTAATAAATAAAAGTTTAAGAAAGATGCTGGAAGAGTTTTGGAAGTGTACTTATACATAAAAATGGCAGTTTGGAGCGTATGTATATCATAAACCTTTAATGTTTTTAATTGACTAAATAACGGGTTTGAATTTGCAAGATAGTTAGAGTGTGTACAAATACGAATTGCTCTCTTCTGCAAAAGAAATATTGAGTTTATTTTAGTTTTACTACAGTTTGCCCATATAATATTACAATATGTTATATATGGTAAAATGAAAGTATTATAAAGAATAAACAAAGATCTATCATTTATCAAACATTTCATTTTATACAAAATACCAATATTCCGGGATATCAAAATATTTATGTTATGAATGTGTTCGTTCCAAGACAAATTTGAGTCAATAATAACTCCTAAAAATTTCGTTGATTGTTTTTCTACCAGGGATAAACCATCTATAAACAAATTACATTGTGGTTGGTCTTGGGAGTTAATAGTTCTAAAACGGATAAAATTAGTTTTACTTATATTTAAGGATAATTTATTACATTTAAACCATATTGAAATATTACACAAATCATGATTTACAGTATCAACAAGTGTATCAATATTTTTGTGTGAGTAAAGTATATTTGTATCGTCGGCAAAAAGAATGTAAGTTAGAATATTTGATGATTTTATTATATCATTAACATAAATCAAAAATAAGAGCGGGCCTAAGATGGAGCCTTGAGGAACTCCACATGTGAGGTTCAATTTTGAGGAACTATTAGAATGATATTTTTAAGATAGTCCTCAAACCAGGATAGAGCAAGGCCTCTGATACCATAGTGTTCTAGTTTATGAAGTAAGATTGTATGATCAATGGTATCAAAGGCCTTACTCAGATCCATAAAAACACCTATAACATGCTTCGTATTTGCGAGAGATTCAATTATTTTATCACAAAGTTTAATTAAAGCAAAATCAGTTGAATGATTTTTCCTAAATCCAAACTGGTTAGGAATCAAAATATCGTGCTCATTCAAAAAAGAAATCAATCTTTTATATACCAATTTCTCAAAAACCTTTGAAATACTTGATAATAATGATATGGGACGATAATTTTGAAGTTTAGATGGGTCATCTTTTTTATGAATCGGTATGACCTTAGCAATTTTTAATAAGTTAGGACAGGAACCAGTAGAGAGAGAAATGTTACATATATGAACCAATGGAGAAACAATAAAGTGTATTATTTGCTTAATGAGATTCATACTTAACCCATCTGGTCCTGATGACTTGCTTAATTTCAGTGATTGAACTATACTAACTACCTCATGAATTGTTGTGGGAGTAAAGAATAATGAATTTTCAGACGGTTCTAAAAGATATTGAGAAAAATGATTGTTGCCAGCATCTATCTTAGAGGCTAATGTGGGACCTACATTAACAAAGTATTCATTAAAATAATTAGTACATTCATTCAAATTATTAATGTCTTGTCCATTAACATTAATGGTTGTATTAATATGTTTTTTCTTACCCGTAAGATCTTTGATAATATTCCAAAGAGAATTATTATTTTGAGTACTCGCAATTTTATTTGAGTAATATAATTTGCGGGATAGCCGAATAATAGATGTTAACTTATTTCTATATTTTTTATATTTATCTAAATCAATATGATCTTTACTTCTTAACGCTTTCTTATATAATCGATTGCGAGTCGCAATCGATCGTAAAATGCCCCTCGTTGTCCATGGTTTCTTAGCCTTTTTTTTATTTAACTTAATTCGAACCAAAGGTATATTTTTGTTGTAATAATACATTAATTTATTCAAAAATATATCGTAAGCATCATTTGCAACTACTAAATTAAATACATCAACCCAAGATTCTGATGCTAAGTCCGCCCGAAAGCTCTGAATATTAGCATCCGTTTCTTTCCGAACGTATATATACTTCATGGACTCATGTTTAAGTAACTTAATTGTAGGGGAAATAACAAATATGGGGAGGTGATCAGAAATATCAGAATACAATATTCGAAAATATATTGTCTATTAAAGTTTCAGTTATACTAGTTATTCGGGTAGCTTTGTTAATATGTGGATGGAGGGAATAAGAAGAGAGTGTAGTTAGTAACCTAAGTCCAATATTATTCAATGCAGGTGGTAGAAGATTAATATTATAATCCCCCATAAGATATATGATTTTATTTTCACGCGATATTAAAGAAAGACTTTCTTCTAATCTATCTACAAACATATCAATATTACTATGAGGAGGTCTATACATTACTCCAACAAGTATATTTTTAGCTTGTTTATTTATAATTTCAATAAAAAAAAATTCGGAGCCATCTACACTTAAGTCAGGTCTCTCTTTAAATGTTAAGGAATCATGAATATACAAGGCTACTCCACCCCCTCGTCCATAATTACGATCAGCTCTAATTAGTTTATAATTTTCAATATTAAATAAAGGAGGTGATTTATTATTCCTATTATGGAAAACGGAAAATGTTGTATAGAAGAAAAAAATAAATCCATAGAATCGAAGTTTTTATTCATGCTTCTAGCATTAATATGCAACAAACTAAGGGACTGTTGATTATGGCCATCATTATTTAAATTAAAAGCAGCGTTGAAATCGTCAGTAGTAAAATATGTTGACTCATTTTCTGTTACATCTTGGTTAATTTCTAAATCAAAATTCATATGACTAAATTCAATATAGGCCTACAGTTATCAAATAAAATAATTAAGAAATGGGCCCATGTAATGATTTGAATATGATGTAGAATAATAAAGTCTGTTTGATATGTAACGTTAAGCATGTCAAATGTTTCACTTCGTACTAGTCTCAATATAAACAATCGTTTCACCGTGGGTGCATGTGCAGTGACTTGTGCAAGTGCTAAAATAATACAAAGAATGGTGAGTGAATGAACGGAACAGCGAATTGCAGCCATTGGTGGCGGTTCCGGTTTAGTACTGACCACCGCCAGTTCAGGAAAAAAAGAAAAAAAGGAAAAAAAAAAGAAAAAAAGAAAGAAAAGGGGGGGGGGGAAATAATTAAACATGAGAGAACGTACAGTATTAAAGGCAAATATGTGTGGGTATATACAGGGACAGGTAAGAGGAATGCAGGTTAGAATAGATCATTTAAATGCGCAAGAGTGTATAGGTTACGAGGCTGCAAAGAAATGGATCAGGGTCTGCCATTCATATGCTACAGCAGTATTGATGGTAAACAGCAAGGAATTTATATTACAATGAATCGTATCGACACAATTAACAATGTATTTTTATTCGACTTTATTTAACAATAAGAATGTTACACCTGCGAATTACCACGCAGTTAACCTCAATACATGTGGGCAGTTCTTAAACAAATAATAACAAAGACAATATAAAGAAAGAGGAACAGATCACAATCTAGAGTCTTAATCTGTAAAAAGGGAATTGTTAACAATCAAGATAAAGTTGTTTAAGATCAATCCTTCCAATATAAATGTGTTTATATTACATAACATAACAGACGTAGGGAATAGAATTTGTGTTAACATTTAGAAAGCATGTTTTCTGTTGTGGGTAAAGGGCACTCACCCCGAAAACGCACACACGACCCGGGAAGCACGACAAAAGGAACCGATATGCTTTACAAATCGTATAGATTGAGTAATCTCGCTGACCCTCCTGCATTTAATTGTCGGAATGAGTGAGAGGGTGATGGTTGGGGGGGAGGGGGGGGGGGGGGTCCACATGCTGAGTGTTCAGAGTCTCAATATGATATAATTGTAACATTATTTGGACAATCAATTGCTGACATTACACTACTTGAACATATTGGTACACTGTATACATCATGATACCGTTGCCATCCTCATTCATTTACAAAAGTAATACGTTATTCTGACATATATGATTGAAATGGTACTAATCTTACATAACATAAAAGTGTGAAAACAAAGAAAAATGGAATACTTTGCAGTTTCAAATGGGTTAGAAGAGACGGAGAGATTGAATTTTTCATTTGTGTAGGTTTTTAAATTAGAATAATTAGTCTCTTCAGCATTCACAGTTGCAATGGACGTCTCTCCATCAGCATTTTCGGAGCATTCCGAATCGTCATATGGAATGAAAACTTGGGAGAGTTAACACGTCCACTTGCGTTAGACTATATAGAGAAGAGTACACTTCAAGTATAACAATATGTAGTGATGTTCTTATAATCCCAAAATATATGATCAGATCGATACCTTTGCTGGCGATGCCATTGACAATGTTAATTAGTAGTCATCGTGATACTTAGCGTCGAGTGCCAGGTTTTTCAGACTCCCGCTTCCGCTTCCATTTCCTAAAACGTTAACTTGTCCTACCTGCTTCTTCTTACCGGTGTACTTATTGGGCAGTAAAATCATCCAGTCTCGTGTAACTATAGAAATAAGGACACGTCAGCACAACAAAAATCGCAGTGATTTACTTAGACAATAAAATATGTTATCAAATCAATACCTTTGTAGATGATGCTATCGATGAAGATGTTGAATAGAAGTCATCGTGAAGCGACACATGGTCCGATTGGGGTCCCCCATTGAGTGTCAGGTCCTTCAGATGAGGCATCCTACAGATGAACTGAACGAGATCACGTGATGCAGAGGGACGTTCACTGAGATCCTCAAGCATTATGTTAAGAGTCTCAATCTGTTATGGTAGTTAAGTTATGTTGAATGAATAATTAATAAAAAAACACTATTAAAAGTTATTCGAGATTTAGAAATTTGTTTAAAATCATGTTAATATCGCTGCCACGATGAAAACATCTCAACTCATCCGCCTTTTTTCAAAATGATGTACAAGTCTTGACACCTGATATTTGCACTAATTTCGATAGTTCCTGTATTCTTTTGAGATTGAAAGTGGTGTTCATCAATTACTGCTACATGTATGTTAAGGTGAAGTAATAAAACAAGACATTGTGAATATTCACTAAATCATAATTGACCTGAATGGAGGAGTAAGATCATGATCTAAAGTCTAACAGAAAATATATAATAAAACAACTTGGCAGAGTGGTCGCATCTCTTTAAGAGAAAACAATGCTTTTGCTCCGGGGTCAACTTGAACACCCTGAATATATAATTTATATAATCGACTACAGTGTATAGTGGCGGCTCAAAGATTGTCAGAACATAGGGGTTTTCCCGGACATGCAATTTGCAGGGGTGATAGTTAGCACTAAAAAATTTTTTTCCCCCTCAACCACGCCCCTCTTGAGTAAAAAAAGGAGAAGAGGATTCTGGGGAATAAAATGGCATCTAGCAACATTCCCCCCTTTTGAGTAAGAAAAATTGGGAAATAATAGGGAAAAATAGAGAAGAATAGAGAAAATAAGGGGAAAATCGGGAAAAATGGGATAAAATCGGGTAAAAAAAATATTTAAAAAAAATCAAAAAAATAAATAAATCGGGAAACCGATTTAAATCGGGTTTTCATCAGACCTGGATTTTGTAATCTCGCTATCTCTCTCGCATTTCTGTGGTTGGGGGTGTGGAGGGGGGGGGGGGGGGAGGGGGTGAGACAGAAATCTACCTGAAAACTCTTCCTAAAACATTAACTTGTCCTACCTGCTTCTTCTCTAAAGGGTGTTCTAAACTGTGCAGTAAAATCATGTCGTCTCGTGTCATTCGAAATGAGGGCACGTCAGCACAACAAAACGCTCAGTGATTTGCTTAGACTATAACATATGTTATTCAATCAATACCTTTGTAGATGACGCTATCGATGAAGATGTTGAATAGAAGTCTTCGTGAAGCGAGCCATGGTCCGATTGGGGTCCCCCATTGAGTGTCAGGTCCTTCAGATGAGGCATCCTACAGATGAACTGAGCGAGATCACGTGATGCAGAGGGACGTTCAGTGAGATCCACAAACCAAATGTTAAGAGTCTCAATCTGTTATGGTAGTTAAGTTATGTTGAATGAATAATTAATAACAAACCACTAAAAGTTTATTCAAGATTTAGAAATTTGTTTAAAATTATGTTAATATCGCTGCCACAATGAAAACATCTCAACTCATCCGCCTTTTTTCAAACTGATGTACAAGTCTTGACACCTGATATCCGCACTAATTCCGATAGTTCCTGTATTCTTTTGAGATTGAAAGTGGTGTTCATATATTTCTGCTATGTTAAGGTGAACAATATGTTTTGACTGATCCAAATTAGGAGTGTGGCATGACTAACAGCAAATAGGGGACAGAAGAATATGTTCAGAAGTATAATGTGACATTGCGGATAACATTAGACATTGTGCATAATACTCTACTTCATAATTGACCTGAATGAAGAATTTAGATCATGATATAAAGTCTTACAGAAGAAATATATCCTAAAAAAAGATGGCAGCATTATGGTCGCTTCTCTTGAAGAGAAAACAATGCTTTTGCTCCTGGGTCAACTTAAACACCCTGATTATATTATCTAAGACATGGCATATCTCGTGGCGGCTCTAAGTTTGTCAGAACGGAGGGGTTTTCCCGGACATATGATTTGGTAATCTCGCTATATCTCTCGCATTTCCGGGGTTGGAGGTGGAAAGGGGGGAGGGGGTGAGACATCTACCCGAAAACTCTTCTAAAAACATTAACTTGTCCTACCTGCTTCCTCTTAAGGGTGTTCTAAACTGGGCAGTAAAATCATCCAGTCTTGTGTAACTATAGAAATAAGGACACGTCAGCACAAAAAAACGCGTAGTGATTTGCTTAGGTTATTAAATATGTACCTTTGCAGATGATGCTATCGATGAAGATGTTGAATAGAAGTCATCGTGAAGCGAGACATGGTCCGATTGGGGTCCCCCATTGAGTGTCAGGTCCTTCAGATGAGGCATCCTACAGATGAACAGAGCGAGATCACGTGATGCAGAGGGACGTTCACTGAGATCCTCAAGCATTATGTTAAGAGTCTCAATCTGTTATGGTAGTTAAGTTATGTTGAATGAATAATTAATAAAAAACCACTATTAAAAGTTATTCAAGATTTAGAAATTTGTTTAAAATCATGTTAATATCGCTGCCACGATGAAAACATCTCAACTCATCCGCCTTTTTTCAAAATGATGTACAAGTCTTGACACCTGATATTTGCACTAATTTCGATAGTTCCTGTATTCTTTTGAGATTGAAAGTGTTGTTCATAAATTACTGCTATGTTAAAGGTAATACAAAGTTTTGGGGAATTTTGAAAATTGGGTGGATAGTGATTCTTTACAATTTTGATATATTTGGATGCCCCTGTGGATGTATTATAAGCACTAGAAAATTTAGCCCCTAAAACACTTCCGCTTTTGAAAAAAATTGAATATACAAATTTACCGGTGCTCCCGGTAAATTTTGATAAATTTCAAATAGCGCCTACGGCCATACAATGGTAGCTGCGACCATGAAAATCTCAAAATATGTAGTTGTTATATATTATTTCTAAACGGGAATAGGTAATTGGGTGATTTTAGTCAAGAAACGGTGTTTTATAGCTGAATTAATATATTGGCCTTTAGAGGGACCTATACTACATAAAGAGTTTATTATTTACGATTTCATAACTTAAGACTCGATTTCAACCGCGGCAACGATCACTGAATATTGTAGGATCGCATATGCTTCCAATATGTTAATTTGAACAAAATTAATGACCCCATACCAAAACTTTGTATTACTAGGATGATCACACTGCCTGTGCACACAGTCTGCCCCATGCACATAATCACACACAACAGCAGTCAGTTGGTAGAAATAGCAATTTTCGTAAATTTATTTTTAAAAAACTGAACAATATTTTTAAACTTTTATTTCACATATCTTTCAAGCATACCTTTAACTACAATTCTGTGTAGTTTCATTGTTATAGGCATGTGGGAAATATGTTAAATTATTAATTAGAATATTGTCTTTTCAGCCATGTGTGACATGGCCCGCTGATCGCCCATTGACTGTTATTCTGCGTGGTGAAAATGCACGTCAATGTATAAAACTCCCCTACAAAAATGCAATATCCTCATGTTTATCACTCATTGAATCAATTTGTTATTTACACTCAAGGTAGCCACAACTGTACTGGGGTCGCCGAACTTTCTTTTTCTCTGAAATTCAGTCCCTGTGGAATGTTATGGCATGTTGAATTAAATGGTTTCTCGGAAAATCGTCATAAATCCTCAAATCTGACATTTTTTTAAAAGAAGCTATACTGTGATGTAGCTGAAAGTCTGCAGATTCTTATCATTTGTTCGGTTTTTCTGAATAATTTGTGAAACATATGATGAAATAGCTGTAACGGTGATCCAAGTAATTTCTATCGCCATATTTTATTGGCATGCACAAATATTTGGAACTTAATGTATGCCAACAAAATGAACAGTTTGACTTTCCTATATATATAATTAGCTGAAATGACCTAATTTGCATATTTGATGAATATTCATAATTTTTTTTTTCTTCAAAAAAAATATATTTCCATACCTGTCTGATATACATAGGTTTCATTGATGTATCATGTTCGGTTTTGATTTGATTACATATGCGCATATTAATTAGACGGACTTAGTTATTTTCACAACTTTTTCATATCTGCAGATTCGCAAAAATGCAGAAAATGACTTATTTTGTTTGCTTCTGTTTTCAAGACGGTAATAGATATATGAATTTCCTTTCTTGTATTTTTTACCACAAAGATGATATTTTAGTGTCTGATAATTTAATTAATTATTTGTGTCCAATAAAGTGATGAATTAAGTTGTCAACTTTGTCGAATTTTGCCATTTTTGCCAATTTGACCATTTCTGGCAGGTTTTTCGGTAATTTTGCGATATCAAAAAAATGGTATAAAATCACAACGCATTGACCGATTTCAATTCTGTTTTTTGATTTTTGAAGCTTTCATAAAGCTTGATCATTTGCAATCATCAAATAACATGTGTTTGTTGTACTTATTTTTGGTGTGCTATACCTAGTATTACCTTTAAGGTAAACAATATGTTTTGACAAATCCAATTAGGACAGTGGCATGAGTAACAGCAAATAGGGGACAGAAGAATAGTTCAGAAGTATAATGTGACATTACGGATGAAATGAGACATCGTTAGTATTCTCTACATCATAGTCGACCTGAATTGAGGAGTAAGATCATGATCTAAAGTCTAACAGAAAAAATATATCCTAAAACAAGATGGCAGAGTGGTCGTTTCTCTTGAAGAGAAAACAATGCTTTTGCTCCTGGGTCAACTTAAACACCCTGATTATATAATTATCTAAGGCATGGTATATCTCGTGGCGGCTCTACGTTTGTCAGAACGGAGGGGTTTTCCCGGACATATGATTTGGTAATCTCGCTATATCTCTCGCATTTGGGGGTGGAAAGGGGGGGGGGTAAGACAGACATCCACCTGAAAACTCTTCTTAAAATGTTAACTTGTCCTACCTGTTGATGAGTTTGAGGGTCTTAGTAATGGTAGATAACTCAGGATAATATAAGAGTCGGCAGACGGGTTTGTTATGCTAGACATGTTGTTTATTTAACTACGACGGATACCGGATATTTAGATATCGCATATATCGTAACATCCCCTTCCTCTGGAAAGATTGGGAATCAGTGATCATCACCGATCGACGATTAATAAACATATTGCTTTGGAAACAATACTCAGGGAGTGATAGTGAGCACTGAATAAAACCATGCCCCCCTTGAGTAAAAAGAAGAAGAGGATTCGGGGGGGGGGGGAATGGCATCTAACAACATTCCCCCCTTTTGAGTAAGAAAATTGGGAAAAAATAGGGAAGAATAGAAAAAATAGGAGAAAAATGGGGAAAATCTGGATAAAATCGGGGGGGAAACAAATATCGGGAAAATAAAAAATCGGGAAACCGATTAAAATTGGGTAATTATCAGGCCTGAATACTTTTGGTAGTATGCAAGTTTAGGTTATTTGCTCCCGAGTCCCTAATGAACTTTTTCCAATCAGGTTATATAACATAAAATATTGTTTTGTGTTCAATACGTTTCTTTTGTTTTGTAATAATGAATGAGTATAACTGTATACCTAATTATTGTTGCACTTTCGACTTCACAGTTTATCTGCGAAATTGAACATAGTTTTGATATAACTTGATTCCTTTATAAAAATGAATTTCCAAACGAAACATGTTTGGGCTAGCATTTGTTTCTTGACTTGAAAACGATATGCTTTGTCATACACAAAATACTGTACAATGATTATACATGCATATGAACAATACACTTCTAAAACTACATTAACTCTTATCCTGCCACAGGGCTAATCCCCCCAGTGCCAGATTTATAACGAGATACTCGGATTAACGCGATGGTACTAACAATAGCGCGTGCAAAACACTAGGCACAGTCCAATGGGCATGAACAATAACTGCTATTACGAATGCGTGCTAGCATGCAAGAAGCAGAGTAACAATAGCGTGCAGGCAGGCTATGAGTTAAACTATAAGTCTTTTGTGTTCTTCTTTATCTTCTCTTTTCTTTTAACCCTTTGAAAGCGAGCCCGCGCACGGCGATTGTTTCCCCTGTGACGGAGCGATTTCGGTTACATCGCCAGTAATTGCAAATTTGGCGGTACTTTCTACTTTCATTGCCCATTGCGCCTCATTCAGTCATTTTCATGATTTTTAGTAAGTGTAAAAATGAAAGACCAGACTTTTTTCATCAATACGAAAAATAAGGTCTGTTATTTTTGAGGGAAATTGCCGTCTTATTTTGCTGAAGCTTCACGACTTTCCTTTTCAATACACTCACAATACAAATTGCGCAAGCACCTCCGCACGCGCAGATCGGTAGATACCACCATTCATTCCCCTATTGTCAATGATTGTCATCTGCTAAAGCTTGTACATCCCCTTCTTTTAAAACGGTAATCTTCTAGAGTAGTTACTTCTTTTCATTCGTTTGTTCCTCTTAGGGTGGGGTCCGGTCCAGGCAGCTGAGATAAGCGTTTCATAAAACTAGAAGGTCCATACATGTTGATTCGCAAAATTGGTCAAGTTGATAAAATGAAAAAAAAGCATATTGTCAGAGTTCCAGCACTGGTAATTATAGGGGAGAAGAATTACAAAGTCCTTTTATGCATACTTTTATACTTACACAGTTGAGAGTAAGGTCGTTTATTTGTAGCCAAGTGAAACGCGGCATATCGCAAATTTTAATTAAAAGGAATAGGCCTAGTCCTAGGTCTTTATGAATAGGCCTACTAATATAGGCCTAATAATATTATTATATGAAAAACTACAATACATCTATGGAAATGTGACTGGAGGAAAACAACGCCCTCTCATATTGCCCAACGAAAATCATCCAATCACCGATGGAAAATCGCCATGTAATCATCTTCATCAACAAAACCAATAATCCAAAGGCTTGAATCAAGGCAAGAATATAGAACGGACGCGCGCGTACTCGTCCGTCTCCAGCTGTACGGGTATTTCGAGGGCCTTTTTTTTTTATAATCCGAACACTTAGTTAAGGTAAAGTTGAATCGATATCACCTTTTCTCGATTTTTTTCCACGTCACTTTATTATTTTTTCAATAGATGAGATGAATGAATATATCTAAATAATATTTCAAAGAACTTTAGCACATAATAGTTAATAATAAGCTGGAAAACTTTCTCAAAATATTAGGGTTATATCTCGGCTTCTGTAGAAGCCCGTCGTCACAGCGTCTCCAGGTATTTGAGAGTTCATTTTCAATCTTGGTGTACGGATGTTGCGTCCATATCTAGTTGTGGTTTGCGAGTTTGTCGTTGGTTCTGTAGATTGAATGTTCTAAGTCTCTGGTGTTGAAGTTACTCGACCGTCGTTGCTATTCTCATGTGGTGTACTGTCTGGCAGAGTAGCAGGCACGTAGCCAGAGTTTGATGGTTTTTTTTTTGTAGGGGGGGGGGGGGGGGCACATACATGTAATCGATCGAGGTAAACAAAAAAGGGGTCTAAAAAAGTTCAACCGATCTTGGACATTTTTGGGGGCACTAGCTCCCCCCCCCCCCCCCCCGTGGCTACGTGCCTGCAGAGTAGATGAAATGTAGTCTTCGTCGAAGCTAACACGCGTTGGAGTTGGGTTTGCTTACGCAATCTCCCTCAGGTGAGATCGGTTTTGTCACAGGATTCCTCCATTGGGTGTTGATACTTCATACGACCTAGGCTCGTCGCAGACTTTGGCTACTTAGGCTGGTATCCAAGTATGATCTTTGGGATGTAGGACTCTGACTGGTTGTCCTACGTGGAGTGGTTAAAGATCTAGACCCGCCTGTCGATCATGCGTTTCTTTCATCTTGCTCTGTCGATTCAAGCGATGATCAGTGGTGGTAGATTCTCTTGAAAGATAATGACTTAGAAGTGCTGTTCTGATGGGTCTTCCAAACAACATGTGACTGTCAGCAGGTGTTGCTCTTAGGTGTGACATAGCCAATTGACTGTCTTGGTCAGTCTGTGAACACTTTTTCAACAGATTCTTCACGGTACGAACCATTCTCTCAGCTAAACCGTTGGATCCTGGATAGTGCGGGGAAGAGGTGGTATGTTTGATGGACCACTTCTTGCACACGTCCTGGAAATGCTTTCCTACGAATTGTGGACCGTTGTCTGATACGATCTCCTCTGGTGAACCAAATAGACTGAAGATTCCACTCATTACGTTAGGTACTGCAGCACCTGATGTGTCAGCCAGCTTGTAGACTATCGGATACTTGGAGTAATAGTCAGTGACGAGTAAATACTCTTGTCTGTTGAGCATGAACAAGTCTGTCCCTAGTCTAGTCCAAGGTGTTGAAGGTACATCATGCGAAAGCAATGAACGGCTCTTTCTGTTGCCTTGTCTGTTTTGGTCAATGTCTTTGTTGATGTGTGGCCAGAACACTGTCTCAAGAGCTAGTCGTCTCGTGCTCTTGATTCCATGTGTCCAAGGTGAAGTTGTCTAAGGATATCTACCCTAAGTGACTTTGGTATGATCACTTGCCTTCCTTTGAAGAGTACTCCTTGTGACACTCCAATCTCATCTCTGTAAGACCAGAATTTCTTTAGGGATGTCGGCAGCTCCTCGAGAGTTTCAGGCCAACCCTGAGTGACTATCTGCCACAATGACATACGAACAGGGTCATTGGATGTGTCCCTCTGGAGTTCTGCTCTCTTGTGTTGTCCGAAGAAGATCAGGTCAGTTTCATGAGAGTCTTCTACTTCGCAGCAGATGGATTCCACTATGATATCTAGCGGAACATCGCGTGCTTCATTGGGGTTAGGAAGACGACTCAAGGTATCTGAAAGAATCATTTCTTTCCCAGGTCGGTACTTGCCTTGGCATCTGTATCCTTGTACCTTGATCGGTAATCTCTCTAGACGAGGTGGTGCGCTTCTTAGAGGTTTCTTCCAAATCATCTCCAAAGGCATGTGATCGGTTATCACAGTGAATTCCTTTCCGAAATGGTATGTATGGAATCGGTTGGTACCATACACTAGGGCTAAGGTTTCCCTCTCTCGAGTAGTTGGATTGCGCATTGGAGAGACTTTTGGATGCAAAAGCTACAGGTTTTCCATCTTGGAGCAGGCACTGCTCCCAGCCCTTCCATCGACGCATCTATCTCAACGATTGTCTCTTTCTTTGGTTCAAAGAACTGCAGGCATGCAACCGATGAGACCCGATGCGCTTTTCAGGCTGTTTAAGGCATGTTCGTGATCCTCGGGCCGGACGATTGGAATTTCCTTGTGAAGGAGTTCACGAAGCGGTACTGACTTCTCTGATAGGTAAGGAATGTATGCTGCTAGGTGTGTAAACAGTCCTAGGCATCTCTGAACATCTTTCTTGTCCTTAAGTGAAGGCATTGTACTGATAGCTTCAACCTTGCTTGGATCTGGGAAGATTCCAGATCTAATGTGTACATGGATCCAAAGTAGCTGATAGCTTCCTTCTTAATAGTACACTTGGAGCTGTTGAACACAAGGCTTTCTTGTTTTGCTGTCTCCATGAGCAAGTGGAGATTCTAGTCGTGTTCCTCCTCTGTTTTTCCGACAATCATATTGTCAATCATATTGTCGTCTGCGATGCATACGCAGCCAGGCACATTCTGGACGATCCTATCCATGTGTTGCTGGAAGATATCTTGGCATGTGCATAAGCCGAAGGGTATATATATTATATTATTATTATTATATATGATATACTAATCATTGGAACAATATCTTCCGACTGGTGTTCTGAAGGTGGTCAGGTCTTGGCATTCCTCTGTTAGGTGTACTGACCAATATCCAGCCTTTGCGTCGAGCTTGGAGAAGAATTGAGCAAAGATCGGTTGGATTTCTTCCAAGGTTGGAATTTTGTGTGGACACCTTTTCAAGGCATCGTTCAACCTTCTAGGGTCAAGACATATCTGTATGCACGATCCGTCTATTTCTTCACAACAGTGGTCATCGAGCTACACCAATCTGTACGTGTGGTGTTCTATCTTTCTGATAACCCCTTGCTTCTCCATGCTATCGAGTTCGGCCTTGATTTTGGACACTGCACTTTCTAGGTGGCTCTGCATCATCTTTCAGATGCAGCATTGCTTTCCCGCTAAAGCTTCTTATGGCATCAAACTGACCTGGGTATGTTTGTTTAAGATCACTAACACTTGGTAGGTGTATCCTTGTGCATTGTATGGATTGTGATAGTCCTGAGATCTGTGCACCCTAACAACCCTAGGATAGCCGGTCCATTGACGTCTGCTACGTAGAATGTATGTGTATACCATTCTGTACTTTTGTATCTACAAGTTTATGTCCAGTGTTGAATGCATGGTATTGGTATTTCGCTATATGCTACAAGCTTTACTGGTGTACGTTTCCACTTGTCACCATATATTTGTTTGGCTGTACGTACTGTGATAGTATTAGCGCTTGCCCCCGAGTCTACTTTCAGGTATAGTTTATGCTGACATGTTCACTGTGCGCATATGATGTCAATGTAATTAGCATAAGCTCCTGTACCCTGTGAGTTGATCACCGTGTGTGGTTCGATCGTTTGTATGGTGTCGATTTGTGTGAAGTTTGATGGATCTACTGTTTGTTGATGATCATGAACTGTGGTAGTATAGTTTCCATTTTGCTCATCGGTTTATACTTTGGACCTTTAGATTTTTGATCGTGACTTGTCTCGGTGTACGGTCATCAGATTTATTAATCTGTGTTTTCTTTAGGACCAAGCGTTTCTAGGCATTTTCTGCTCGCCGCAATTGCCTCGTATTTTCGATCCTCTACTAGGATTGCCTTTATTTTGTATCCCTTTAGTTGATCCAATAAGAATTTCTGAAATTCTTCAATCGGTGTTGAAGTGATAACTTTCTCAATGATCCGCTCATCTAGTTCAAATTCCTCGAAATCGCAAGTCCTTGCCTTATCTCGACATCTAGTAACAAATTCATTGATACACTCATCTCGGGTATCGCACCGGCTCTAAGCGATGTACCCGAAAATTGATGTTGACCTTTAGCTGTGTTTCCAGCAGTTTCCACAGTTCTTGCGGTTTGTCTTTGTCGGTCTGATAGCCCCGACTCATTGATTTGGCGCCAGGCGCGTAGCCAGGGGGGGGGGGGCGGTGTGGGCGGTGGGGGCAGTCGCCCCCTCAAAAAAAAGAGAGAGAAAAAAAAAGAAGAAAGGAAGAGGACGTGGGAAGAAAAGGATTAAGGATTTAGAGTCGAGAACGGTAAAACGAATTGTCTTCTTTCTCTAATAAATTAATGAAACGTCAAAGCTTCCGCGCTTCGCGCGGGAGGGGGGGGGGGGGGAACTGAATTCAGACAAGGATTAAGAGTCGATCGAGAATGGTACAACAAATCCTAGGGAGCGCGCTACGCGCGCTCTGTAAGTGATTCGCACTCTTCGCGTGCTCACTACCGCCCCCCCTAAAACAAACATTATTACAACAGTTGCACATGTCTCCATTTACATGTATCAAGTAATACAACAAACTTATTGCGTTTGATAGAAAGAACCCGCTCAACTTCATAACAACGTTTGAGCATCTCCTTAAAAGAATTCAAAGATAGCCGTTCCCTTTTGTATTTCGCAGAGATATATAGTATTTTGCATATAAAATGACAAAATTAAAGATAGATTGCATATACCATCAGGGAAACCAAAAAAAAAAAAATTATTCAAAAGCTCTTCATTGTTTAGAATAGAGCTTTGGAAGTCTTGAATGAAGTGATGCGTAACAGGGCATTCCCAAAACAAGTGTGAAATACTTTCAACAGAGGATAAGCAAAATGTACATACCGGTAAATAAGAATTAGCTATGCCCATAATGTGAAGATATTTGTTGACACCTAGTATTCGATGTAAAATTCTAAAGGAACATTTAGAATTTTAGAGGAATAGTGTAAAGTTTCTTCCAGTCTTGAACAGGTTCAGTTAAAATTGTAGCCCATTTTATTTCCGAAATCGGAACTTTAAGGATCTTTGAAATCGGAACTTTAAGGACCTTTAAAACCGAAATTTGATGAACATATTTGCATACTTTGAAAACCTTCTTTAAGTTTCCGGTATGTTAATGACATTGAACTTTATATTTTTGAATAAATGTCATATGAGAATAAAAATTTACCATGCTCATCTAACAAATGTCTTATACGAGTGATTCCAATCTTTATCCAATTGTGCTTAAATACAACATTACCATTTACTTTAATTAGAGAGTTATTCCACAAAATTTGATCTTGAATGTTTACATCAGTCAATTTAGGGGAGAATGTCAACACACTCCACACAGTTAGAACGGTGTTTAAAATATCACTGTTTAAAATAATGTTGTTTAAAAACGTAAACAACGTTGTTCAAAATCGAAAAATCAGTGCTCGATTGGCTTAAACAACTATTTATTAAAAAAGCAAAAAGATTTAATTAAACAGAGTTGTTTAAAAAGTCCCGGGGAAAAATCACGTGATAGATTTAACCAATCATGATTTCACGTCGTTGACATTTTCTCGATACGTTAGTGCAATTTGCGCGCACACATGCGATATGCACGAAGTACGCACATAGTACATGCATGCAAGCATGCAGTGCTAGTGCAGTGCAGACGAAAATGGCGGAACAAAATTATGATCTTAAGGTAAAACTTAAAGTGAAAAAGTGTTTAAACGTTCTTTGTGTATGAGTTTGTTATCGAATGGAAACCAGATTTGCATATTTAATGAGCTATAACCTTTGACCAACATACTCCAAAATCGAACTTAGGCTGTATTTTGATACCATGAATCTTCATATCAAATTTCATTAAAATCCGTCAAACAATACTAAAGTTATGGATCGGAAACCAGATTCGCATATTTAATAATGAGCTATGACCTTTGACCTACATACTCAGAAATTGAACTTAGGCTGTGTTTTGATACCATGTACCTTCATATCAAATTTCATTAAAATTTGTCAAACATTACTCAAGTTATCGAATGGAACCAGATTCGCATATTTAATGAGCTATGAACTTTGACCTTTGACCTACGTACTCCAAAATCGAACTTAGCCTGTATTTTGATATCATGTACCTTCATATCGAATTTCATTAAAATCCGTCAAAAATTACTGAAGTTATCAATCGGAAACCAAATTTGTTAAGGACGGACGGAAGCACAGACGGAAAGACGCACACACGGAAGGGAGGACGGACGGCGGCGTCACTATATCCCCTCCGATTTCGTCGGCGAGGGGATAAAAATAGCACTGAATATCCATAACTTTTGATCCTTTATTCAGTTATTCATGACGCTCAAATCAATTACTAACCATATTGTCGTCGTCGGCATCATGGTGAACTTCAGCGGTGACGATGCGATCGAGATGAGGAGGTGTGACGACAACAGTCTGGTCACTGGGTCTATCAGTGGGTATGGTTGGGGGCGTGGCGCAGGCTTTTTTGTTGACACTGGAAGTAGCTGTATCGATGCAAGTATCAAGGAGCGACGGTTTCCCTCGGGAGGTGTCGCCCTTTGCGTTTGCACCACTGGTAGCGGCGCGTGTAGGCAAGCTAGATTCAGCGCTGGTAGTGTCTGGGTAGAATGGTGCTAGTGTGCCACGCCCTTGACGCCATTTTCCGGCAGAGAAATGATAACGCGTTCCAGAAAGAAACGCAGCATTGACTTCCTTCAGCCATTTCTTCTTCTCCTCCATATCCAAATAGCATTCTCATTGGGGTATAAGGGACTTTTAGATTTACACGACGAGAACGTGGACCGTCACGTGTGTCATCCTTTTAGGGTAATGTGACGTCCTTTTAAGGCACTGCCGGGCACGGCCCAGTGCCTTAACACAATGTCACACGCGGCAGTCCACGCTCTCGTCGTGTAAATCTAAAAGTGCCTAATAATGTACTCCGACAATTATGAAGTTGTTTCTCCGAGAATAACGTTCCAGTTTATTTTCAGCTAACTCACATATCCCTGCTTTGCCATCTGCAGACGAGATTCATGGGTCAAAATGCTTCTCTAACTCTGTAGTACGAGCATCTTGGAAGGCTAGAGCTTCCTCAAAATTAGAAAGCATTGAACGAATGTCAGAAATTCCTTTCCGAACGCCCTCTGTTGTCTTTTGAGGGTCAGTTCGTATGATGCTGTTATGTCTGTTTCAGTTCATCCTTTGCTTGTGAATTTGTCCTTCTCGTCGCTTTGTCTATTGCTATGTCCTTTGTTTGTTTGTAAAATTGTCCTTTCTTCTGGTTGCTTTGTCTATTTTGCTTTGACCTTTGTTTAATTGTTTGCTTGTTAATCAATAATTGTTCTTTCTTCTGGGTACTTTGTCTATTTTGCTCTGACCTTTGTTTGAATGCATCTTTGTCTGTTTTTGTGTTTGTTGATATTGGCCCTATCGGCGGCCCATATTTATGAGCCTTTATACTCTCATACACACAACACAATTCGCGGACGAATAATCGGGACAGTGCAGCTTCAGTGTCTCGGTACTGTACACTGTGCTGTACGGTGCATACACTATGCATATGATACGAGTGACAGAACGGCGCAATTTTGTTTTGGTTAGAAAATCGTCTTCTACAGTTGTTATACTTCCCAACTGTCGTGAACAGCATCAAGATGTGCTTTCAAAACTCATGATTTCAAAGATCCCAGCAGCTGCGGCCACCATTTGAGGGTCTAGTAATGGTAGATAACTCAGGATAATATAGTCGGCAGACGGTTTTGTTATAGACGTGTTGCTTATTCAACTACGACGGATACCGTATATTCGGATATCGCATATCATATGCACCTGCTTCCTCTTAAAGGCAAAGACTAGTATTGGACCAGCAGGAATGGGATTGGCCCCAGAGAGTGAATCAGCTAAGCTGATGCCTAGAGGGGAAAGCGGGGGATTATTTGAGCCTGACTATGGAACAAGAGCCGGGCCTGGGGTATTTCCCACTGGTCCGAAAATTGGCGCAGCGCTTCGACCACGGCGGGTAGCCGGAATCTGCCCAACTCGAGTTTGCGTCTGCCAAGCAGGGGCCAGAGGAATCCCTGCCCGAGTGGTCTGATCGGGTGCTCGGGTTAGCTCTCTGAGCATTCACCGGGGTCCAGGGGTCCTTTTCACAACAGGACGGATAATTCCAGGACGGGGAGACTCTGGTGGACTTTTCTACTGGCCCAAGTCTGGCGGTCTCCCAAATCAAAACAGGGGGGACCGAGGAAGTCCCGTCGCACATAACCGAACTCTACGAGCGGTCCTCAACCCTTTTGCACATCTGGACAAAAAGAATAAGGCAGGGATAATCCAACCTTCCCTGTCTGAGTGGGCCTTGGCCCCAGTCCTTGTCCGGAAACGTGACGGGGGTGTCTGATGGTGTATACATTATCGGGCATTTAATGGGGTAACCCGTAAGGATGTATATCCGCTACCGAACATCGAGGAATGTTTGGACACGTTGGCGGATGATGCGTGGTTTTCTAAGCTGGACGCTAATTCGGCTTACTACCAAGTAAAAATTAAGGCGGGAGATAGGAAGAAAACATTTACCACTAAGTACGGGCTCTATGAGTTTGTACGTATGGGGTTTGGTCTGTGCAATGCGCCAGCGACTTTTTCGCGGGCGATTGACCTAATCCTGAGGGGTATAAATTGGCAGACTGTCCTGGCCTTTCTGGATGATGTGGTCGTTCTGGGAAGGTCAGTGGAGGACCATCTCGCCAACTTAGAAGAGGTCCTGGGAACGTTTGCTAAATTTGGGCTTAAACTGAAGCCTAAAAAGTGCGTCCTTTTCCAGGAAAAGGTAGAGTTCTTGGGGAGGGAGGTGAGTGCCAACAGGGTCCACCTCCGGGAGGAGCACATCCGGGCAGTCCGCCAATGGCCCACTCCAAGGAAAACAAGGCAAGTCGAGCAGTTTTGGGGCATGGCTAACTATCACTGAGCTTTCATCAGGGGCTATTATATATGCTGCGGTTGTGGTTCCCCTCTACCGGATCACCGGCGGGAACTGCTAGGGGTGGTCAAATTCACTCACTGGGGAAACGGTTTGTGGTCCGTACGGATCACAGCAGCCTCACGTGGCTTCTCCATTTCAAGCACCCCCAGGGGCAGTTGGCTCGCTGGTTGGAGGAACTCAGTCAGTATGACATGCGTCTGGAACATCTTCCGGGCAAGAAGCATGCGAATGCTGATGCTCTCTCTAGGGTTCCACTGGACGAGCCCCTCTGCGAGGAGTACCGAGTGGGCTTTAGCCTACAACATCTGCCGTGCGGAGGATGTGGTTACTGCTCCAAGGCTCACCAGAATTGGGCCGCCTTCGGGGAGGCAGTCGACAACGTAGTCCCCCTTGCTGGCCGTGCCGCGATGGTGGAAGCCTCGCCGGAATTGGAACCAGAGGCGGTTTCGGAATGACCCATGCGGTGATCTGCACTTCTTAGGAGGAGGCAGGAGCCATGGTGGAGGAACCCGTTATAAGGGCCGTAAGGCTACGGCCTGTGGAAGTGGAGGGAGGACCCTTGCCCGCGGACAGGGTGGGGGCCGAACAAGAAAAAGATCCTACTATGATGGCGTTAGGCAAATGGCCAGAGGATCTGCAGGAACCCGATGAGGCCTCCATAATGCTGTGGGGTCCGGAGAAGTTCCTCTGGATTAACAGGGCTCAGTTCATGCGGGTCGAAGGGGTCATTTGCAAAAGGGTTTATTGCTGCTAGTGCCCAGGTCATTGAGGGGGGGGGGGTGGAGGTCATGTATGCAAGTCATGACCTTCCGGCTGCGGGTCATCCAAGCAGGGATCGGACCAAGTCGTATATTCGGGCCAGGTACTTTTGGTACAAAATGGGCCAGGATGTGGCAGAGGTATGTTCGAACTTGTCGGACCTACAATCCGAACAAGAGGACAACCAGGTACGGTAAGAGTCCCATGCGAAATTATCACGCGGGGGCACCAATGGTGCGGGTCCACCTATCCGTTCGCGATTTTTACGGATCAAGGGCGAAATTTCGTAAGCAAACTCTTTAAGGGAGTTTGCGAGGTCCTCCTGATCCACAAGGCCAAGACGACGGCGTACTGACCTTTGGGAAATGGCCAGGTAGAAAGGTATAACATACCTGCCAACCTTTGAAGACTAAAAATAGTAATAATTTTTTACGAGGACTGTGACGGAGCGGAGCGACAGAACGAAGGAGCGAAGCGACCTAGCAAGGGGTGGGTGTGAGAAAGGGCTGTCCCCCTCCCACGGTAGGGAGCTTTTGGTATTTTCAACATGTAGGAATGCCTTTTTCCTTCACTTTAAACTCATTTTTCAACACTTATGCAACCCCTCCCCCATAATTAAAAAAAAAAAAAAACAAGGACTAAAAGCTCAAAATTCCCCTGATGAAATAGAACCCGGAGGAGAAAAATAAAGGGCTGTGCATAAGTGTGTAATGAGGTACTCGAATACCCATTTTTGTTGTTGTTGGCACCACCATACTACGGTCCCATGTCCGTCACCGAAAAATCAAGCGATTTAACTTGGAGTTGCAGTTGAAGGCGCTGATTTAATAATAATAATAGTAAACAATGCTGTTTTGAAAACCAAAGATGTCAGACTAATTTTTCTCAGAGTCCAAACAGAAATCTGGACACTTGGTCCCAATTTCCGAGTGGTGAGTTGACAGTGATTGAGCTGTGAAATTTTTTTTACTCTTTGTACCAAGCCGGTGCTCTCCCGGGCACGCTTAAGCGTCGGCCTGGACAGTGCCAGGTGAACGGGCCCCCCCCCCCCAAAAAAAAAAAAAAGAGAATCGTAATTATATGACAAAAAAAATCGTAAGGCGTAAGTTAAATAAAAAAAATCGTGATAATTACGCCAAAATCGTAGTAGTTGGCAGGTATGGACTATAACCGTACCTTGATGGATGCATTCCGGGGCTATGTGGGGCGGACCCAAAATAAATGGGACGAGTACCTGCCCCAGATCTCTGGGGCACTTCGGGCTACAGTTAACCAAAATACCGGATATACCGCCAACCGGCTGATGCTCGGGCGGGAGGTGAACCAGCCAGCCCATTTGATGTATCCTCTACCTGGCGGCAACGTGACCCTGGATTGAGAAGAGTACTTGGGCAAGCTGGTCAAAGCAACCCAGGCGGCGCATGAGGCAGCCCGGGCCAATCTACAGAGCGCCCAGAAACAGATGAAGCGCGACTATGACGTGCATTCGTTCCGGGGGCAGTTCCAGGACGGTGACCCAGTGTATGTCTTCGACACTGCAAAGGTCAAGGGCAAATGTAAGAAGCTGAGCAGCCATTGGAAGGGCCCCGGGATGGTGGTCAAGGGGCTGACTCCCGATCTGTATCGGGTCGAACTCCGAAAGTCGATTTCCACTGTACATCAGGAACCCCCAGCGAGAGTACCCATATTGATAAGTATTACTGTCCTCTGTGTGGAGCGTGGAAAGAGGTATGGTTTGTGTTTGTTATTTTGGGGCGGGAACTAACTGTGTGTTTCTGTCTTTCTCTTCCCTTCCCTACAGATGGAAAAAGCGGTGAATCTGCCGCTGCCGCCAGACGATCCGGGTGACTACGAGGACCCGGAGGATCTCTCGGAGGGGGGAAAGACTTCGGCGACCACTGAGGAGCAAGTGGGGCCCGGGGCATTTGGGGGTCCTGGGGGAACACCAGCTGGAGGGGCGGGTATGGCACCTCCAGAGGGGGAAGTTGTGGCCAGGAGTGTCCTGGCTCGGGAGGGGTCGACGCCTCCCTTATCCTGGTCCGCATGGCCCCATCGCAGCTTCCCTGGGACGTTGTCCTGGGGTCCCTCGATGCGGCGTATGGGCGGGCCGTAACGGCCAACGATGCGGGCTGGGTCAGCTGCCTGCACGAGTACCTTCGGGGGCGATTGCCCCTGGAAGAATACGCCAGCAGGTTCCCACTATTGGGGGCCGAGAAGGGCACCGAGGAGGAGAACGAAGTACTGGAGTACTATGACCCCAATACTCCTTGGTGGGAGCCGGGTATGGTTGAGAGCCAACGCTTTCACCACGGCCTGGCTTAACCAGGGAATACAGTACCCAGGGTTAGGGGTGGAGACCCGAACGGCGGATCAGGGCACTATGTGCCCGAAACCTGCTGTGGTTCTTCCCCCCGGCATCCAGATGGACCTGGGGACACACGAGGAGGAAGCCATTGACACGGGGGATGCGTCGAGGCTATCTCTGGCAGAGAGCCACGGGTTCCGGTGCGTCTTTGTGGGGGCGTAATCAACTACTGCGACCCCAAGAGGCACCGGGACATCTGGTTCCCCGACGAGCGGAGGCGGAAGGTGGCTGTTGGGGTGCATCTCAAGCATGCCCTCACGTTCGACGAGCCAGCCCTGGATGCCCTGGGTAGGCTTATTTGCGACGCCAGGGTCAGTGCCCTGGGGGAAGTGGGATTAGACCCTTCCATAGCCCCATGGACGTGGTCGGCCCAGCTGAACCTTTTCCGGGTCATCCTGGGAAAGGTCAGTGCCATCGGCAGGTTTTAATCCTGCACATCCGCGGGGAGAAGGGGGCTTCAACCTCCGATGGACCTTCCCGCGTTTGTAGGCAAGAGGCCCAAAGGAGGGTCAACAGGCACCACCGGATCAATATCCACTGCTGCACGTTGGGTCCTCTGGAGGTTGAGGCGTGGGGAAGAACCTTTCCCAATGCTTACTTCAGCTTCAACGCCCTGGTGAAGTCCTATACCAGAGACCAGCGGGCTGCTCTTTGCATGGTCCCGCGGTGTCGGTTGTTGCTGGAGACTCTCCACGCCTACCCGTTGGTTGTGGCATTATTTACGCCACTCCCGCATATCGGGGAGGTAGGAGAGTTGGTAGCCGAGGTAAGGGGTGACCGCCTCCAGGCTCTCCTTGAGCAGACTAGGGATAACGCCCAAGCGCTCTACGGCCCGTAGGTCTGATGACTGCGGGAACTCCTGTTCCTGTAGCACTAGGGAACTGTTAAGTACCCATGGTGCGATTGTAGGTGGGGACTATTTAGTTCCTATCACCTTGTTTTTGCTACATTAGCAAACACATATATGTAAATACGTTTCTTGTATTTTTGGTTGGATTTTTTCCTAAATGCCTGTTGGCATATGTTTTGGTTGTTCCAGGGGGGACTTCTTTTCCAAATGGGCCGCTACGTATTATAGCGAAACTGACGCCTCCTTCCTGCGCCGGAGGGACCTAGGTGAGTTTCTGGTTCTCCAGTCACTCTCCGAAAAACCTGAGAAATGTACCTCTCGGGTAGGTAAGATGGCGCCGTAGCCTGGGAGGACAAGCGGATTGCTCACTGCGATGGGGGCGTGGATAGTTTTGGACAGGGAATCTCCCCTGGCAATTTAAGTGTTTAGCATTAAGCATGTTGGTTTTTTAAAGAATAACAAAAAAAGTTGTGTTTACCGAGTGTTTTGCTCGTTCATTTGGGGTCTCATTTGGCATGTTTGATACATGTCTTTGGGTTGGGACTTTGTAAGGCCACAAGGGAGGGGTACGCATTTTTTTCCGGTTGTGGGTAGGATTCTTCCCCGGGCTTGTTTTAATTGAGCCCGGGTTTTTCAGAACAGGGGCGAATGTAGTAGAAATTACCCCCACAAGCTCCTACCACAAGAGGGCGCTACTTGTCTTGCTGTATTAATTGGAACATGGATTGAAAACTACTGCACTGGACTGATAACAGAATATTGGAGACTTATCCTTGGTTAAATTCCGGTAAGTGTAGTTTTCTGTCCTTCCGTGGGTTTTCATATTCACATCCAAGTAGATTATGGTCTATGGACCAAATCTACTTCAGTAACTCCGGAAAGCGCCTTCGCCGATGCTGAAGGCGTCGGAGCTTCGGGTGGTGCTTCAAAAAACATTCTAACAGCGAGTTGGGCGACATTATCTCAAAATATGCAAAAGGAGTAATTACAATTTTGACTTACTAGGTTGCTCGACTCCTCTGGGCATCTATCCGGCAACTTGTAATTATAATTTGAAGAAGTCTTCGATGGGAAAAAGGGGGTGAATTTTCGTCCTACCCCGACGATTCTTTCATGTTGTATCGCTGACTCAACATGGCGAAGAGAAAGTATGCATGCGCGGTAGTGCGTACTTTCTCTTCGCCGGTTGAATCGACGATACAACATGGAAGAATCATCGGGGTAGGACATATCCGCCTATATTTTGTAATGATGTACAATTAAGGCCCCGTTCTCACTCACTTCCTAGACCGATCCAGGCTAGATCAGTCTAACTGTGAGCGTGAACAGACACGCGGTCCAGGAAGCGATCTTTTGGACCAAACCAGAAGATTACCTCGCGATGTAGTCTTCTGGACCGGTTCGACCGGTTCGCTTCCTAGATCGCCCTAGACCGATCTAGCGTGCCAGGAAGCGATCTTCAACAGAAAGAGAAACTGATAAATAATAGAAAATTTCAAAGAGAGAAAAGAAGATGAAAGATTGAAAAACAAAGTATATATTACTTTACAAAAAAACAGAAAAAGAAAATGATAGAATGATAAAAAATAACAAAATATGCAAGGAGATGAGGCACTCTATTCTGTTTAAAACTCCGCGCGAAACATTTGTCCAGCTGATCTTTTCTACCCCAGCAACAGGAGCGGTCTAGCTCGTGAGTGAAAAAATAATTGGAGTGTAAAAATAAAATCGAAGCGTAAGTCTGGAGCGATCCAGTGCATCGGTCTAGCCTAGATCGGTCAAGAGGGGGGGGGGGGGGGGGGGGGGCAACGTAATTCACTTTAAAAAGAAATACATTATACTTACATGTAATTGAAATATTACTTTGTAAAGCTAATTTTACGTAGCATTGTATTTCCACATGGAATTAAAAAAAATATGGTTAATTATATATTCCGTCAATTTTATAATATATTTTTCTTCTCTACCAGTAGCACAATCCTGCTTTCGCTTTCGCTTCCACTTCCTAAAACGTTAGCTTGTCCTACCTGCTTCCTCTTAAGGGTGTACTAAATTGGGAAGTAAAATCATCCAGTCTCGTGTAACTATAGAAAGAAGGACACAACAGCACAACAAAACGCGCAGTGAGTCGCTTAAACTATGGAATATGCTATCAAATCAGTACCTTTGCAGATGACGCTATCGATGAAGATGTTGAGTAGAAGTCATCGTGAAGCGAGACACTGTCCGGTAGGTCTCCCCCAAAGAGTTTCAGGTTCTTTAGATGAGGCATCTTACAGATGAACTGAGCGAGATCACGTGATGCAGAGGGACGTTTATCGAGATCCTCGAGCGAGATATCAAGAGTCTCAATCTGTTATGATAATATGTACGTTGAATGATTGATTAATAATAGCAACCCACTCAAACCATATTCAATTGTTTAAAATTATATTAATATCGTTATATTATAAGTCTTTACACAAGTCAAATCACAAATCAGGTCTTTCAAATACAATAATTTTGTGTAAGCTCAAGAAGGGTGTTTCGGACGTTACACTCTTTGATTGTTAACACATAGTTTGCAAATTTCAACTAATTTTCGATCATAATTATGTGCAAGTTATGATTTCACAATGCACACTCCTGTTTAAAACACTATTTTGATAATTTCATTTAGATCTAAATATAAAAATATGAAGAAATATGATGCAAAAAATTAATTTTTCTGCAAAATTGACTTATAAAACATAAAATATAGAAGCCACACATTGTGATGCGAGGCATGGCTGGCTGCTTTAGTATTTCCTTAATTGTAATTTATCAGAAAAATCTCAAGAAAAGTGACTCATAAAAAATATTCAGCCATTTTAACAGCACTTTCTGGAATGCTGTTAGCCCGTTTCGGATGTTACATTAAACTGTTAACAGACATTTTCATACTTTAACTAGTTCAAATGAGGGGCAAAGATAGATGTGAGAATAGCAAATTTCAATTTTTCAACATCTCCTCAATTGCTATTTACATTGCTGTGTGTTTGCAAATCATCAGGTTTTCATTTTTACAGAGGTTGTTCCAAATTATGTCATATAAACAAAGATTGTATGGTCAATCTAAACTATTTGGTAGGTTACAAAAGCTCAAAATCACCCACTCAAGCAATACCCAGTGTACATGTACATGACACGGGTATGATACAGGTATATAAAGTTGATAAAATCAAGCAAATTAAAATGTTTTTCTAAACATTTATGGGAAATATGGATTTTCATTTGAAAATACCTTTTAAAAAGGGCACTCAGTACACGTAACTAATCTGTGTAGAAAGTACATACATACATGTATAAAAGAAAAAGACATTACCATTAATTCCTTATTTAATTATCCTAAACATACATGTATACATGTAGTATCTTCCTCAAATGTATGCATACATACAAAATGTATAAGCTAGTGTGAAATATAAACGGGCTGTCCGTTTGTTTTTTTTCTTTTTTTTCCTTCTTTTTCCTCTACGAAATGTCAAAGTTGGGCGTGCGGCGCTGCGGCCTTATCGCCGGCAAATACGGTACATGTTTAACCTACACTGTATATTGTTTGTCACCTGTGATATCGGCACAGCAAGAGTTAATATCTATCAACCAACCAACCAACCAAGTACCAACCAACCAATCAATCCATCCATTCATCAATCGGTCATCAAGTAAATAAATAAATAAATACTTATTTAAGAGCATTACAAAATGTTGTCGTTTGAAACAGCCTCCTAATACAAATAGTGGTAAAGATGATTGTTAATACAGTAGTATTATAACCTAAAACATACAAAATGTTAAAATACATCTAAAATTGATCCTAAACATATTCATTCTCGAGATGTACATAAATTAGGATTCATTTATTTCTTATTACTTACATGACTGGGGGTACTTTTTTATAGTTTTATTTTAAAAAGATTTTTCAATGTTTTGCTTAAATACATGTATGTGTTAGTGATATTATTGAATGACACACTATATAGTTGAAGGCAAAGAACATTAGCAAGCTGATTAAACATATATTGTAGAGTTTGTAGAAATTGATGATCTCATTGAAATGTTAACATTGTGTAACATCCGAAACAAACCATAGCATACATTTCACACTGTTGTTCATAACATGCAATAAAGAGTACGTTTCTAAGTGAATTTTCTAAGGAGTTTTGATGACTACAATTGCTATTAGCTTCATATTTCACTCTGTTAGATCACATAAGCATTTTTAACTACCGGTACACGTTCTTGAAATGAATAATATACCTTACATAAATTGAGTGGTCAATGAAGACAAACTTGGTATACATGTATAAACTGCAACAAAATTTCCATAAATGTTACAGAAGTATTTTTCTGCAAACAATTAATGTAAATGAGGTCAATAATACCTAAAGAAAAGCAATTAACTTGAATAAAGTTATGATGTTAATAGTGTGTAACGTCCGAAACATCAGTGGTGTGACATATGAAAATTATTAGGCAATGCACTGGTTCCCAATTTGTTTGCATGTATTTACCTTATATCATCAGTTGTTATAATAAAATAAGTTTGACCTAAGAAAAAAGCATTTTACCTATTGAAATTAAAACTTGTTTTGTCAAAACCCAAATTTAGAGCTATTTTTCACTTTCAAGGGATACAAAATCTGTATTTTTCAAGATAGAAACTCAAAAATTTGCATGAATAATCTCTGAAACATATTCTTAAAGACCCAACATATTTAAAGGTGTAGTTAATAGCAAATGAGTTTTATATCACAGTTATTATATATGCTATAATTCACAATAAAATTGTAAGAACTCATAGTATTCATATCTGGTGAATAAATAAGGTGATAGATTAAGCTCCAAAATTTGCATTTCTCATAAATATGAATAGTCCTGATCCTAAAAATACACGTTTGAAGTAAGTAAACATAATTTCATTTTTGACCCTTTTGTGGACACATTTGGTACATGTTAAAAACCCAGTGCCTTGTTCTACTGTACCATTTCTGGTCTCCATGGAAGATCAGCGGCATCATAACGATACCGCTGAATATGGGCTATCCAGCCGTTCATTTTATCTTGTAATTATTAATAATTCTGTTCGTTATTGTTTTACTGAATGCATGATGTCCTTTTTATATGGAAAACAAACAAACAATTCCTGCTTTCACTTCTACGTCAGCACAACAAAATGCGCAGTGATTCGCTTAGACTATGGAATATGTTATCAAATCAATACCTTTGCAGATGACGCTATCGATGAAGATGTTGAGTAGAAGTCGTCGTGAAGATGGACACGTTTAATTGTGTACCCTCGGCCTCCCCCATGGAGTGTCAGGCTTTTCAGATGTGGCATCTTGCAGATGAACTGAGCGAGATCACGTGATGCAGAGGGACGTTTACTGAGATAATAGAGCGTGATGTCAAGAGTCTCAATCTGTTATGATAATAACATTATGTTGAATGATTAATTGATAAATAGTTTTAACAATTTGTTAACAAATATATTTGCACACTAAAAGATCGATATCCAGCGCAGGTGAAAACATCTAAACACATCCGCCTATATTTTGTAATGATGTACAATTAAGGCCCCGTTCTCACTCATTTCCTAGACCGATTCAGGCTAGATCAGTCTAACTGTGAGCGTGAACAGACACGCGGTCCAGGAAGCGATCTTTTGGACCGATCCAGAAGATCACCTCGCGATGTAGTCTTCTGGACCGGTTCGCTTCCTAGATCGCCCTAGACCGATCTAGCGTACCAGGAAGCGATCTTTAACCGGAAGTGAGTGTGTTTTGGCAGGAAAATAATAAAGGGAGAAAGAGATTACAGTACAAGGATAAAACAAAGAATAACATTTAAAAAAACAGAAAGAGAAAGTGGTAGAATGATAAAAAATAAAGAATAACATAAGAGAAGGTAAAGGAAGGAAGAAACCAAGGATAACATAATAAGGAAAGATAGGAGGAGATAATAGAATTATGAAAAAAAAAAGAATAACAAAAGAGAAGCTGATAGAAGACAAAACAAAGAATTACAGAAGGAATGTGGTAAAAAAAAAAAAAAAAAAATAACATAAGGATGACAGAAAAATAAAGTGATAGAATGATGAAACAAGTAACATAAGAACAGTTGAATGAAGGAAGAAACAAAGAATAACATAAGGGAAGACAAAAAAAGAAAGTGATAGAATGATAAAAACAAAGAAAGCAGAAGCGAAAGTAAGAGAAGGAAGAAACAAAGAATAACATAAGGAAAGACAGAAAGAGAAAGTGATAGAAGGAAAAACAAAGAATAACAGAAGGAATGGTGGTAAAAAAAGGAAAAGAAGAATAACATAAGGATGACAGGAAATAAAGTGATAGAATAATATAAAAAAAACAAAGAATAACATAAGAACAGGTGATAGAAGGAAAAACAAAGAATAACAGAAGAAATGGTGGTAAAAAAAAAGAAAAAGAAGAATAACATAAGGATGACTGGAAAATAAAGTGATAAAACAAAGAATAACCTAAGAAAAGATGAAATAAGGGAAAAACAAAGAATAACATAGGGAAGACAGAAAAAGAAAGTTATAGAATGATAAAAACAATAAATGCCAGAAGCGAAGTTGATAGAAGGAAGAAACAAAGAATAACATAAGAGAAGGTGATAAAAGAGAGAAACACAGGATAGCGTAGGGAAATATTCGAAGAGAAAATAACAGAATAATAAAAACAATGAATAACACAAGAGAAGGTGATAGAAGGAAAAACAAAGAATAACATGAGGAATGGTAGGAAGAAAATGATAGAAGGATTAAAACAAAGAATTACATGACGAAAGATAGAAAGAAAGAAATTATAGAATAATAAACGAAGAACAATTTAAGAAGTGAAAGAAGGAAAAATACAGACTAATATAAAAAAAAAGACAGAAAGAGAAACTGGTAAATAATAGAAATTTCAAAGAGAGAAAAGAAGATGAAAGATTGAAAAACAAAGTAATACATCACAAAAAACACAGAAAAAGAAAATGAAAAAATGATGAAAAATAACAAAATAAACCAGAAGATGAGGCACTCTATTTTGTTTAAAATCCCGCGCGAAACATTTGACCAGCTGATCTTTTCTACCCCAGCAACAGGAGCGTAAAAATAAATAAATTGAAGCGTAAGTCTGGAGCGATCCAGTGCATCGGTCTAGCCTAGATCGGTCAAGGGAGGGGGGGGGGGGGGCATCGTAATTCACTTTAAAAAGAAAAAAGTTATACTTACATGTAATTGAAATATTACTTTGTAAAGCTAATTTTACGTAGCATTGTATTTCCACATGGAATTAAAAAAAATATGGTCAATAATATTTTCCGTCAATTTTATAATATATTTTTGTTCTCTATACCGGTGGCACAATCCTGCTTTCGCTTTCGCTTCCACTTCCTAAAACGTTAACTTGTCCTACCTGCTTCCTCTTAGGGGTGTACTAAATTGGGCAGTAAAACCATCCAGTTTCGTGAAACTATAGAAATAAGGAAACGTCAGCACAACAAAACGCGCAGTGATTCGCTTAGACTATGGAATATGTGATCAAATCAATACCTTTGCAGATGACGCTATCGATGAAGATGTTGAGTAGAAGTCATCGTGAAACATGACATTGAGTGTCAGGTCCTTCAGATGAGGCATCTTACAGATAAACTGAGCAAGATTACGTGATGCAGACGGACGTTCACTGAGATCCTCAAAATAGATGCAAAGAGTCTCAATCTGTTAATATAATAACATTATGTTAAATGATTAATTGATGAATAACAACCCACTAAAAACTACACTGTTGGTCATAATGGTGGAATATTTATTTTTACCCCAATTTATTGAATGATTTTGACAATGATTTATTCCTAATAGATCTAGATAATATGGGGAGTGTTTGTTTTGCGTGACTGATAAAGCCTGTGTGTGCTACTATGCTAGTCAAGTAGGGGACCTACGTCCTTAAGTCATAACTGACAGTAATGGGGATTAATGCCTCATAAAAGGGCACTAATATAGCACATCCACACGGTTTTGATCCTGGGGGCTCACAGTAACGAGGCCATTGCTTAGCCAATGAATCTTGACTGTACGCAGCGGGTGCTAGGGTACGTCGACGCCCCCACAAAAACAAAAAACAAAGAAAATGCAATAAATTTCAATAATTCATTGCATTTCCCCCCAGTCCCCAACAGGAAAAATTCCTCTGTAGGGCCATGCATTATGGTTCAAGGCATGTCCACATCAAATATTTTTTTATGTTGGAGGTCGGGGCAAAATGCAATGAATTATTCAAAATTTCTCACTCACTTCCTAGACCGATCTTGGCTAGACTGATCCACTGGATCGCTCCAGAGGTACGGTTTGTTTACGTTTAACACTCACGAGCTAGACCGCTCTTGTTGCTATGGTATAGCCGCTGCTCTTTAACGTGAATACGAACGACCGACCGGTCCATCCAAACACCAGGAGTTTCCTCTACATCGATGATCTCTGCATCGCCACCCAGAACCAGTCCTTTGTGAAGTTGGAGGAGTCCCTCAGTGATGCCCTGGACGGACTCATCCCACTTTACGCGACCAACCACCTGAGGGCTAACCCTGACAAAACTCAGATAAGAGCATTCCACCTCAAGAACAAGGATGCCAACCACCAACTAAGGATCAGCTGGAATGGGAAAAGGCTGAAGCACACACTCAACCCAGTCTACCTTGGCGTCACACTGGATTGCTCTCTCACCCACAAGAGCCACATTGCCAACACAAAGGCAAAAGCTGGAGCCCGCAATATCCTCACGAAGCTAGCCAACACCAACTGGGGGACTGATGCCAGAACAATCCGGACGACAGCCCTTGCGCTTTGCTTCTCTGCTGCGGAGTATGCATCACCAGTATGGAGTAGGTCGGCTCACGCACCCAAGATCCACCCAGCTCTAAATTCATCATGCAGAGCGATCACAGGTTGCCTTAGGCCAACTAAAGTAGAGGACATCTACCTGCTTTGCGGTATTGCCCCACCACACGTCAGAAGGTTGGTCTTGTCCCAGAAAGAAAAGGACAAACAAGAAAACAATCCACTCCACCCACTCTTCGAACAACAGCCAGTGGGCAAGCGGTTGGAATCCAGACACAGCTTTCTGCACTCTGTAGAGCCCCTTAATACAAGCCCTCACAACCAAAGGATGACTTTGTTGTCTAACCACCTCCAGACCACTCCACATAAACTCTCCCTCAGCTTGAATGAATCCCTCGCAACCGGCTCCAGCGAGACTTGGCCTAATTCCTGGCTAATTAATTAAGCCTCAACCGCCTAAGAACTGGCTACAGGCGATGCAGAGTCCTAATGCAGAGGTGGGCTCCAGCGAGACTTGGCCTAATTCCTGGCTAATTAATTAAGCCTCAACCGCCTAAGAACTGGCTACAGGCGATGCAGAGTCCTAATGCAGAGGTGGGTCTAGGAGACGGAGAAGTGATCAGAACTGGAACCAGAACCAGAAGTTTGATCAGAACTGGAGCCAGAGGCAGAGTAATGATCCGAATTGGAACCAGAGCCAGAGCCATAGAGAGATGCAAAATTTTCAGATGCCTCACTTCCAACCATTCAGAAAGTAAGGACAGAACGATCAATTGTCTTATTAAACTCAATTACTGAGAACTCAACGCCGAAATTAATTATTGTCAAAGTATTGTCACGGGAGAAATTGAAGAAGAAGCTTATGATGATTATACAGAGCAATTAGCCCAACCTGTATTTAATAAATCGGTACTGTTAGAAAATGGCTCAATACCTCTATATAAAAAGTAGAGGAATTAAATAAACAGTAATTAAAATATACATAGCCTTACATCAAAAATTGGTGAACTAAAACTAGTACTGAAGAATTCACCTTTTGATGTCATAACACTCAATGAGACTCTGTGTGACAGTACCGTAATGGATTCCGAAGTATTTATGGATGATTTCATATTACTTCGAAAAGATAGAAATAGGAATGGTGGAGGAGTTGCAGTTTTTATTTCCAAACGATTTGACTATAAGAGGCGAGATGATTTAAATCATGAAGATTTGGAATGTCTGTGGGTTGAACTCTACTATCCACATAAACCACCTATTCTGATCGGAGCTTTTTATAGGCCTCCTAATGCGACAATTGATTTCTTTGAAAAACTCGATTCCGATCTAGAGTTGGCTAGCTCCTATCTGTAAACAAAAGTTGCATCTTTCTAGGTGACGTTAACTGCAATTATATGCCAAATCAACCTTGCTCTAATGCTAATGTTTATAATAGGTATAGCACACAAAAAATAAGTACAACAAACACATGTTATTTGATGATTGAAAATGATCAAGCTTAATGAAAGCTTCAAAAAACAAAAAACAGAATTGAAATCGGTCAATGCGTTGTGATTTTATACCATTTTTTTGATATCGCAAAATCACCGAAAAACCTGCCAGAAATGGTCAAATTGGCAAAAATGGCAAAATTCGACAAAGTTGACCACTTAATTCATCACTTTCTCGGACACAAACAATAAATTAAATTATCAGACACTAAAATATCATCTTTGTGGTAAAAAATACAAAAAAGAAAATTCATATATCTATTACCGTTTTGAAAACAGAAGCAAACAAAATAAGTAATTTTTGCCATTTTTGCGAATCTGCAGATATGAAAAAGTCCGTCTAATTAATATGCGCATTATGTAATCAAATCAAAACCAACATGATACATCAATGAAACCTATGTATTATATTAGACAGGTATGGGAAAAAAAAAATTTTGAAGAAAAAAAAATTATGAATATTCATCAAATATGCAAATTAGGTCATTTCAGCTAATTATATATATAAGAAAGTCAAACTGTTCATTTTGTTGGCATTTTTTTAAATCATATATTTATAGATTATATTTACACCAAATATTAACATTAAATTCCAAATAGTTTTGCACTGCCAATAAAATATGGCGATGGAAATTACTTGGATCACCGTTACAGCTATTTCCTCACATGTTTCACAAATTATTCAGAAAAACCGAACAAATGATAAGAATCTGCAGATTTTCAGCTACATCACAGTATAGTTTTTTTTACAAAAATGTCAGATTTGAGGATTTATGACGATTTTCCGAGAAACCATTCAATTCAACAGGCCATAACATTCCATAGGGACTGAATTTCAGAGAAAAACAAAGTTTGGTGACCCCAGTACAGTTGTGGCTACCTTGAGTGTAAGTAATAAATTGATTTAATGAGTGAAACACTTGAGGATATTGCATTTTTGTAGGGGAGTTTTATACATTGAAGTGCATTTTCACCACGTAGAATAACAGTCAATGGGCGATCAGCGGGCCATGTCACACATGGCTGAAAAGACAATATTCTAATTAATAATTTAACATATTTCCCACATGCCTATAACAATGAAACTCCACAGAATTGTAGTTAAAGGTATGTTTGAAAGATATGTGAAATAAAAATTTAAAAATAGTGTTCAGTTTTTTTAAAATAAATTTACGAAAATTGCTATTTCTACCAACTGACTGCTGTTGTGTGTGTGTATGTGCATGGGGCAGACTGTGTGCACAGGCAGTGTGATCACCCTATTAATAAGCTAGACTACTGCACAAAGCTATATGGTTTTAGTCAACTGATAAATAGTCCAACTCGAGTAACTAACAGCACGTGTACAATAATTGATCTCATATTTGTTTCCGATGATCTGAACCATACTGTGAAGCATAGGTTTGTCAAACAAGTATTAGCGATCATTTTTTTCGTGTATGCCGTAAAATCCTTCCATTTCAGTAAAAGAAAAGATTCCACGTCCGTTGAATTTCGTTCATTCAAGAATGTTGATCAAGAGAGTTTTCTTAATGATTTAAAAACTATGCCATGGCATCTATTCAAACCCAATAAACAAAATCACGTGAAAATCACGTAAATATCAAGGTATCGACTTGAGGAGAGTTACGTTCGTCAAACACCTGACATTTACGTAAATGTGTTAATACGTTTATTGCACTAGGTCACCTAAAACACACGTACGCTAAATCACGCAATTGTCACTGCAATATCACCATTTTAATAACGTGATTATCCCTACCTTGGAGACCATGGTTTGTAAACCTAATACTCCCGTGTTTGTTTTGTTATGAAATTACATCTTCATAAACGAAATTATCGCGTCACAGAAACACGTGAAGCGTTAGTGAAAGTTTTAGTCAAAATATCTGCGTGAAATTCACGTGAATATTACGAGGCTGACTTGAGATGAATCATGTTCGTCATTCACGTGAAATTTACGTCGAAGAGGAAATATGTTACTGTGACCCACGTTCAACCCAATAATTACGCAAATGTTACACAATAAATGAACCAAAATAATGACGTTCTCATCCCGTTTCTGAACATCGTGTTTTGGATCTTCCATAATCACGTCCAGGCGCGCCGGAAGCAGTTTGGGATTAGAGGGGGGTGGGGGGGGGGGGTGCAAACATCCCAGAAGAGAAAGCTAGTTGCCACTGGTCCAGTTGATGAACCAGTTAATGCCAACTGGTAACGCTGGAAATTGAAATGAGCTAAATGATCCAGGCCAGTTAGAATTTAAATGGTCTAGCTGAGCCATTAGAACCATTTGGTAAAACTTCCAACCAGTTGAACGGCAACAACACTTCCAATACTGGTATGTCTGTATTTCCAATGTAAAGGCAGTGGTAATAAGTAGACTTACATAATTTAATTAATCGAAATTTGTTGATATACTTGTATTTTATTGAAAGTATTTTAGTTCATAGTTAATGTTTCCCTTATTCATGTTTAATGAAATGAAATTTATACGAAGTAGCGAAATATCATAATAACTGGTAATTTATATTTGTAGTATTTTCGAAATGAATTGCATATAACTAAATCATCAGTAATTGAGAAATATGTTGTAAATTTAGATAAATTGTTTAAAAAAAACAGATCTGCACGCACCCCATATTCAGTATGCAAATTAATTGGTGTCAGCTGGTTCAACTGGAACTATGCCAACAGTCAGTCATCAACTGGTGCAACTGGAAATATGCACACAGACCAGTTATCAGCTGGTGCAATGAAAATATGCCAACAGTCAGTTATCAACTGGTGAAAATAGAAATATGCCAACAGTCACGGGATTATCACCACGGAACTTAAATGGTAACTGTGAAACCATCAAGACACCAAAGAATAACCCATCTTTCACACCTGGAAATCACGGAATGCCCGGCTTATATTAATAATCCGTTTGAGTCACGAGATCATCACCGCGGAACTGCTGGCAACTTTGACTTCCATTTAAATAGGTGTTTTAAGACACCTAATAATGACTAATTTTTCAAACCTTAAAATCACGGATGCTCAGCTTAGATTAATAATCCGTTTGAGTCACGAGATCATCACCGCGAAACTACTGGCAACTTTGACTACCATTTAAATAGGTGTTTTAAGACACCTAATATTTACTAATTTTTCACACCTAAATATCACGGATTCACAGCTTAGATTAGTAATCAGTTTTAGCCACGTGATCATCACCAAGAAAGTTATGGTAACTTTGAAACCATTTTAAAAGGTGTTTTAAGACACCTAATAATGACTAATTTTTCACACCTAAATATCACGGATTCACAGCTTAGATTAGTAATCAGTTTTAGCCACGTGATCATCACTAAGAAAGTTATGGTAACTTAATTTGAAACCATTTTAAAAAGTGTTTTAAGACACCTAATAATTACTAATTTTTCACCCCTAAAAATCGCGGATGCCTAGCTTAGATTAAAAATCTGTTTGAGTCATGAGATCATTACCGTGCAACTTATGGCAGCCTTGACTACCATTTCAAAAGGTGTTTTAAGACACCTAATAATTACTAATTTTTCACACCTAAATATCACGGATTCACAGCTTAGATTAGTAATCAGTTTTAGCCACGTGATCAATACCAATAAAGTTATGGTAACTTTGAAACCATTTAAAGAGGTGTGTAAGACACCTCAGAATTATTAATTTAATATAACCAGAGATTCACGGACAGAACAATAGGACGATTAGCCGGTGTAAGTCACGTGATTATTACCAGCAACCTTAGATATCCTGTGAAACAAATCGATAAAGGTGCTGAAAAGACCAAATAATTACTTATTTATCACCACCATCGGTTAACGGACAAAAAACTCGTTGCTTGGTCAAGTGGTTATTTGGTCATAAACACTTGATTTACAGAGGTAAGTGGAATCACGTTACTCCAGTCGCGTGATAAATTGGTGGTTTTTAGGTTAGATGAATACGTGAACAGGAGTACCTTTTTTGTTTAAATGAAGGCACGTGTCGATAACGTTTAAATCTAGTTCAAAAGGCACCATACTTTAAAATAACTTAAAATACACTCCCAAAAAAGGTTACTTTTTAGTGTTCAGTATATTGGGAAGATACAAAAAATGTTGATCATGCCTGGAAAACCTGGGAACACCTATTCTTCTCAGTCGTAAACAAGCATATTCCGTTGTGCCACAAACGAATTCGTAAAATTCTTGTCCATGGATAACGGACGATATTGTTCATTTAATGAAACAGCGTGACTCTGTTCACAGAGCTGCTATACTTACAAAAGACGATGAGTTGTGGAATAGTTACAGAACCCTTAAAAATAAAGTTACACATCTTATTAGAAAAGGGAAGAAAGAGTATCACTGTAACTTTATTAATGAAAATCGTGGAAATTCTCGGAACGTATGGAAGTGTCTGAAACATGTAATTCCTAGGTCTTACAAGATCTCTCCGCATAGTTTGGAAATTGATGGTATTCGTATATCAGATCCACCTACCTTAGCTAATGTATTCAATAACTTGTTTTTTACTACCTGTGCTTTAAATATATAAAAAAAAATGAAAAGTACTAAAACTGAATCTGTGATTTTTGTTGTTTTGTAGCATTTTTTTTTATTGTATTCATTCAGTAAAAAATATTTAAAAAAAACATACAGCTTCACTGATTTACATAACATATCAAAATATAAAGAAAATTGTACATCCCTCCAAAAAAACATAAGATAGTTTAATACACAGTACATAATGTTTTCAAATGAATTATACTGAATGAATATTATAAATCAAAGCCTTACGCACAGATAGACAGACACACCACACACGCTCACATACTCAGACACACATACAAACTAACATATCCCCTTTCCCCCCTTCACTCCAAAGCTCAACAAATCCCCCCTCCCTTTCCGATAATTCACATCTACACATTTGTTGGAAATCATGTCTCTTTCTTTTCCTTATGACCAAATGATATAAAAAATGTCTGAGTCTGAGAAAGAAGTATTTGCCTCGTTGTCCCGTTTTCTGAAGTGAAGTGTTAAGTGCCTCTCTCCCCCGTAAATTCCTTTTCTTCTTGCCTATTTTCTATAATTCTTGTTTTAATTTCTTGAGGAATTGGGGGTCTGTATTTAGTTGAACTTTATTTAAAAATCATATGTTTTGTTAAAAGAATAATGTGATTTAACAGTTGTTCTTCTCCCGCATTGGATCTTTTTATCCCGATATGAATTTCTTGTGTAGATTTTTTAACGCTGATAAAGCAAAAAAGTCACCGCAGTCCTTCCAAATATTTGCTACCTTTTCACAGGTAAAAAACAGATGTTCATAGGTCTCTTCGTGTTTATTGCAAAAGGAGCAAAGATTGCTCACTGCATGTTTGAAAGTGTATAGATGCTTATTTGTATAAATTAAATTATATAACATTTTATATTGAAATTCCCTCAGCGTTCAACATACATGCAATCATTCTATAAGTTATTATGCTTGATGAATGAACTTGAATTATGTTAATTTATTTTACCGTAACATGCCGTACATGATTGTTATTTTCTTCATGCCACAAAGTTCTACATACATGCAATCATTCTATAAGTTATTATGCTTGATTAATGAACTTGAATTATGTTAATTTATTTTACCGTTAAATGCGGTACATGATTGTTATTTTCTTCATGCCACAGCGTTCTGCATACATGCAATCATTCTATAAGTTATTATGCTTGATGAATGAACTTGAATTATGTTATTTTATTTTACTGTTACATGCCGTACATGATTGTTATTTTCTTCATGCCACAAAGTTCAACATACATGCAATCATTCTATAAGTTATTATGCTTGATGAATGAACTTGAATTATGTTATTTTATTTTACCGTTACATGCCGTACATGATTGTTATTTTCTTCATGCCACAAAGTTCAACATACATGCAATCATTCTATTAGTTATTATGCTTGACGGATGAACTTGAATTATGTTATGTTATTTTACCGTTACTTCTTAAATCTATTTATATGTAACACCAGTGGATGTGGAGAACCTCATGACAGAATGGAAATTCTTTTAGGTAATCCTCAGGCGTCCGCTGGTGGCATTTTCACTGTCTTGTAACTCTTAATGTTATATGCTCTGTGTTGTCATTTCTATTTTGTTTATACATGTACCTGGAACTCAAATAAATTTCAAATAAAAATTTCAAAATTTCTGTCCATATCCTCACAAGGATATTCAAAAGAGTTTTCCATGAGAATGGAATGCCTTCATATAACTGTTTTATTATATTTATTTCAATGTTGTTTAAACCCATTTTCTTAAATTCTGTTATAGATTTCAATTCACCTTTCCTATCAACAATATGATGTATTAAAAAAAAAAAAATCAGAAATAAATCTTCATGGAAATATATTTGCCCCTGAATGCGGATACATCTATTATTGTAAATAATTTGATTTCTTTTTGAAATGTCGTTCTTAAGCAAAAAGGATTTTGTCCCCAGCCAAGCCTCTAGCATGCTACGGTAAAATTATGGTAATGACAGTCCAAGTAAATCTGGCGATACATTACTGAAAAATATCAAGAGGCCGCCATATTTTCTAGGCAGGTATTTAAGATAACGTTTCCAAATTATATTTGTATCTCCTGTTATAAGTCTTTTCATCCACATGATTCTTTGTGTTCGAATAAATAATTGAAAATCTGTCAATTTAAGACCTCCGTTATCGTAATCTAAAAACATAGTACTCCGTTTGATTTTATCTTTTCCATTCCATAAAAAAATCAGATGTTAACACTTCAATTTCACGGAATGCCCAAGGGGGTACTGGTGTGAGTGATGAAACATATACTAATTTTGATAGAACAAAAGTCTTAATTAGTTGAATTTCCCCATCAAATTCAAATCTCTTTGTTTCCACCACATAAGTAGCTTTTTAATTTTACTTAAGATTTCTTTGTAATTATTTTTTTCCTGGCTTTCCACGTCTAACGTAAAGTGTATACCTAATATCTTTACAATGTTTACTATCCTACCAAATGGAACTATTACATCTTTATCCGCGTTAGGACCCAACAATAATTGTAACAAAGGTTTTGTCTCTATTCATCTTCAATCCAGACATATCTGCAAAACTAGAAAACAATGCGTTTAGTCTATTAAAAGATTCAATATCTTGAACAAACAACGACATGTCATCTGCATAAAGAATTTGTTTAACGTGAATATCAACAAAGGGAACCCCATGAATAGCCGAGTCGCTGCGAATTGCGCGAGCAAGAATCTCAATGCAAAGTAAAAATAAATAGGCAGACAAAGAATCACCTTGTCTTACACGTTTCTGAATATAAAAATATCCAGTTGATACGTTTCCATTGAAAACACAAGTTTGAGCCTTATTATAAATTATTTTCACCCCTTTACAAAATATCGGTCCAAAACCAAAGGCTACTAAGACCTTTTGTAAAAACAAGCGTGACACCGAGTCAAACGCTTTTTCAAAATCTATCGCTAACAAATAAGCAGGTATTTTATTTTGAGTTGTATGAAAGATCATGTCGTCAATTACCCGAATTGTTTCACCTATATTTCTGCCCTTAAGATATCCCGTGATTGGTAATGATATTCCGGTTAATCCAATAGCAAAATTTGATTTGGACGATGTGTCTGAGGACTTTGTCATTAAGGAAATTGATCGCATGTGCAAAGATAAAGCCACTGGTGATGACCAGATTTCTTGTCGTCTTCTAAAAATGACAAAACATGTGATAGCAGAATCGTTAACCGATATCATAAACAAATCGGTGACAACGGGATGTGTACCTAATGGCTGGAAAGCAGCTCGAGTAATTCCTATTTTTAAAGCTAGTGATATGTCTAATCCAAGCAATTACCGCCAAATTTCTATTTTTTTCTGCTGTTAGAAAAATCATAGAGAGGGCTGTACATCACCAACTTTCTGAGTTCATTGATCATAATGATCATGGGTTTCGAGCAAAGCATTCTACAACAACAGCTCTCATGAAATTTGTAAATAATTTATCATGGAACATTGAAAACAGAAAGATCTCTGGTGTCGCTTTTATCGACCTTCGTAAGGCATTTGACACCATTGATCACAATCTTTTATTAACAAAATTAACTGCTATTGGATGTTCTCATGAATGTGTAAAATGGTTTAGATCTTATTTAACCGGTCGTAAACAGACTGTTCACTTTAAAAGTGCTAAATATAATCAATTAACAGTATTGACGGGCGTACCACAGGGATCTATACTGGGTCCTTTATTATTTTCCATCTATGTAAATACTTTACCAAATAGTATATATGGTTGTAATGTGGATATGTATGCAGACGATACCACTTCAACCGTAAGTGGAAGTAACGTAGCTGAGGTTGAACAAAAAGTTTCTTTCGCATTGCAAGAATTAATGGTATGGATTAAACAAAACCGCCTTGTAATAAACACAGAAAAAACTTGCATGATGGTCATAGCTTCGCGTGCAAATTGAATAAAATAAAAACCTTCAACGTTTCTATAAATGGAAAGGCGTTGAAAAGAATTAATGTCGTCAAATGTCTCGGTATATTAATTGATGAAGAATTGAATGGGTCCAAGCACGTTGACAAAGTAACAAAAGTAACGCAAAGAAATGTCAGTGTAATAAAACGAGCTAAGGACTATTTACCAATAACATCTTTAAAGTTGCTGTATAATGCACTCGTATTGCGTCACTTTGATTATTGTTCCTCTGTGTGGTCAAATCGTTATCAGGAACAGACGTATAAACTTAAGCAAGTTAAAAAAACGAGCTGCCAGAATAATTTCAAACAAAAGTTACGAGACATCCAGTGAATTGATTAGCAATCTGAAATGGATGCCAATTGAGAAACGTTTTGAATTTCAGCGTGTTTGTATGATGTACAAATGCACACATCATTTGGCGCCATCCTATTTACAAGAAAGTTTAATTAAAGTGACATTCACCAGCATAATACGAGGCAGGCAGTTGAAGGTGTACTTTCTGTGCCATAGTATAAAACAGAATGCTTTAAACATAGCCTCCTCGTTTCTTCAATTATAGCATAGAATCAGTTGGACAGATCATAATGCAAGTTCTGTGAACACCTTTAAATACATTTTCAAACAATCTTGCATTATCGATTCCCAATGAGGTAAAATTATCTTAGCACTGAATGTAGGACGATATAATGCTTCAAACTTAAGAATGATTTCATATAATGTGGTATCAGCTATAAATACATTTGAATTTTTAATGTTATTTAAGAGTGTACATTCAATTGCTATACTAGATTACATGCATTAATATTTCATATTATCCAGTAATTTACTATCCTGTAATATATTTTGTTGTTGTAAATATGTATATAACAATTGAACTCTCAAAGTATATGTTGCCTTTTTTCAAGGCCTAGGCTAATACTTACCAAAATATGCTAATAGTTAGGCCTACTTTTCATCGGATTTAAAAATTAATTACTGTCTATGCTGTATGCAACGTTTTCTTGAACGAAAAGCATAGCAAAACAAAACAAACAAACCATTCTTTTATTATGAGGATACCAAATACTTTGTATATATGTTTAAACATGTTCTTACTTATTGCAATGACGATGACGACCTTCGCCTTTGCCTTGTTTTCGTTCACATTCTTCTTATTAATATTCTTAGATCTTCTTGTCGTCCGGAATCCCATTCATTTTGCACGTAGTGCTTGTTATTCCTAGTTAGGTGCTTTTCTCATGTCCTTTTCCTTTCAAATTTCATAGGCATAGTCTCTAACATCTTATCAAGGTCCCTACATTTTTCGATTCTCGAAATCACTCATGCATAACCGTCCAGGCGCCATTTTGTCCGTTTCTCGTCCATTTTAAGGCCTTTCTTTCTTCCTTCCTATCTCAACTATCCTAGAACCTACAACCTTCTAACAAATTCCTCTAGATAGTCTAAGAGATGTTTTTTCATCTGCGACGTATAACCTGACCTTCAAAATGCCATCTTCGTACTCAAAATTCAAATCTGAAACCGACTCCAATAAAAATCTCTCAAATTCTCGAAAATTTGACCCCTAAATAATCTAAAACTGCCATAACTTTCTCATACAAATTTCACGCTCCAATGGCTTTGCAAAACATAAATAGCGCCCTCTAAAGTTCTGGGAATTGGCTTTCTCTCTGTGGCCGTATCTCCATAATGGCTTGGCAAACCCGTACCCTTTTTTGGATTTAGATACTTGAAGATATGCCCTTTCCAGCCATATACAAAATTATGTACCCTATAACTGACCAAATTTGAGAAAATTGCCCTCCAAATTAGCCATTTTCAAGAAAATTGAGAAACAACTTCAACTTGCTCTAAACCGGCGATCTTTATACCTACATCAATGAAACTTGACAGACACATGTATCCATATACGTGACAACTGTCTGCTAAGTTTAGTAAATTGTAATGCCCTCTTCGCTAAGTTATCACCAAAAATGATGAATTTACTATGCTTGACGTAATAGCGCGTTTGATGCGTGCAGTACGTTTTGCGCAGATGACAATGGTTTCAAACTGACCGCACTGTTCAGTGCCCTTTCGAATGATACCAAGTATGGTATATGTTCACGCAGAAAATTGTGAGCAAATTGCATTTGAACAAGGGTCACTATACGAATTCCACCGAGTTTCCGCCCTATTATATCACGTTTCGGCCATGACGTCATTTGTTAAGACTGTAATATTCGGTTGTGTTAGTATGGGCGGCCGTTCATGCCAAAGCACGCGTCGCAACATGTTCATCATGCACCAAGTCCTATTGGTTTTGCACGCAGTGCTTGCGAGCCCTTTCTAGATCCCTTCCTGTACTCCAATTCCCTTCAAAATTCGTAGGCGTAGTCTCTAGCATTCCTTCAAGGTCACTGAATTCTTCGTTCTCCGGAAACCCTCATGCGTGACCGTCCAGGCACCATTTTTTCCGTTTCGGGCCGTTTTGGTGACCTTTCTTTCGCCCTAACTATCTCCACTATCACAGAAGCTACAGACTTCTTACATATTGCTCTGGATAGTCCTGAGAGTAGCTCCTTCGTTTGACACGTAGAAACATGGCGTCATTGCACGCACATCGTTGTGACACGATTGCATTTCTAGTCTTACTTCTTCTTCCTGTCGTCCAGAATCCCATTCGTTTTGCACGTAGTGCTTGTTATTCCTAGTTAGGTGCTTTCCTCATGTCCTTTTCCTTTCAAATTTCATAGGCATATTGTCTAACATCTCATCAAGGTCACTACATTCTTCGATTCTCGAAATCACTCATGCATAACCGTCCACGCACCATTTTGTCCGTTTCTGGTCCATTTTAAGGCCTTTCTTTCTTCCTTCTTATCTCCACTATCCTAGATCCTACAACCTTCTAACAAATTCCTCTAGATAGTCTAAGAGATGTTTTTTCATCTGCGACGTATAACCTGCCCTTCAAAATGCCATCTTCGTACTCAAAATTCAAATCTGAAACCGACTCCGTCAAAAGTCTCTCAAATTCCTAAAAAATTGACCCCTAAATAATCTAAAACTACCATAACTTTCTCATATAAATTCAGTTCTGTATATAAATCTTACAGTATCCTTATCTCATAATTGCACATAGCCATGCCAAATTTCACGCTCCAATGGCTTTGCAAAACATAAATAGCGCCCTCTAAATTCTGGGAATTGGCTTTCTTTCTGTGGCCGTATCTCCATTATGGCTTGGCAGACCCGTACCCTTTTTTGGATTTAGATACTTGAGGATATGCCCTTTCCAGCCATATACCAAATTATATACCCTATCACTGGCCAAATTTGAGAAAATTGCCCTCCAAATTCATCATTTTCAAGAAAATTCCGAAATAACTTCAACTTGCTCTAAAATGGCGATCTTTATACCTATATCAATGAAACTTGACAGACACATGTATCCATATACGTGACAACTGTCTGCCAAGTTAAGTAAATTGTAATGCCCTCGTCGCAAAGTTATCGTCAAAAATGATGAATTTACTATGCATTATGTAATAGCGCGTTTAATGCGTGCAGTACGTTGCGCGCAAATAACAATGGTGTCAAACTGACCGCAATGAAGTACCCTTTCGTATGATACCAAGTATGGTATATGTTCACACAGAAAATTGTGAGTAAATCACATTTGAACAAGGGTCTCTTTAAGAATTCCGCCGAGTTTCCGCCCGATTATAACACGTATCGGCTATGACGTCATTTTTGAAGACTGTTATTCGGTTGTGTTAGTATGGGCAGCCGTTCGTGCCAAAGCACGCGTCGCAACATGTTCATCATGCACCGAATCCTTTTGGTTTTGCACGCAGTGCTCGCGAGCCCTTTCTAGATCCCTTCCTCTACTCCAATTCCCTTCAAAATTCGTAGGCGTAGTCTCTAGTATTCCTTCAAGGTCACTGAATTCTTTGTTCTCCGAAAACCCTCATGCGTGACCGTCCAGGCACCATTTTTTCCGTTTCGGGCCGTTTTGGTGACCTTTCTTTCGCCCTAACTATCTCCACTATCACAGAAGCTACAGACTTCTTACATATTGCTCTGGATATTCCGAGAGTAGCTCCTTCGTTTGACACGTAGAAACATGGCGTCATTGCACGCACATCGTTGTGACACGATTGCATTTCTAGTTGTTTATTGCTGTTATGAATTTATGTTCAAGATTTTGTTATTAATATCATTATCATATAGTTATATTTGTTAAACTATAATGTTCCTCATTATGTTTAACAGGGCCTCATGGAAGACCACCATTTTTGGTGATAATGAGTCACCCTGTCTATTAGTAACAGAAATAAATAAATTAATAAATAAATGTGAATGCGGCCATGAACAGACAATGGAACACCTTCTAGTCTGCCCACTCCTGCCAGAGTCATGCACCCAAGATGACCTGGAAGCCGTGAATTGCCGTGCCAAATCCTGTGTGGACCAATGGACGGGACTTGCGTAGTGACTCGATAAGAAGAAGAAGAGCGCGAACGAGAACAAGAAAGACCGCTCCTGTTGCTGGGGTAGCAAAGGTCGGTGGGTCAAATGTTTCGCGCGGATAGGGATAGTTGAGTTCTGTTTTCAGACCGCAAATGCCTTCAGAGTGCATGGTTATTAATTGCTCCTATTCTTATCTATGACATGTATAGTGCCCTTTTAGAACCTATGAAGGTAATTTTAGACCCCAAAATGTGTGAAATTTAGCCAATACGATCAGCTCCACTTTAACTCTTATCCTGCCACAGGGCTAGTCCCCCAGTGCCAGATTTATAACGAGATAATCGGATTAACGCGATGGTACTAACGATAGCGCGTGCAAAACACTAGGCACAGTCCAATGGGCCTGAACAATAACTGCTATTACGAATGCGTGCTAGCATGCAAGAAGCAGAGTAACAATAGCGTGCACGCAGCCTTATGGCAGGCTATGAGTTAAAAAAAAACATGGTGACCGTTAATTGTTAATTAATTATTTAATTAAAAATAACAATACATGAGCCGGCTGATTGTGTGTAATATAAGCAACACGAAAATGCCAACAAAAAGCCAATATCGGCATTGGCTGAAATACGACGTAAAAGGCGTTATTTCGTTTTTTTCAAATTTTTCAAAATATCTAATATTTGTGGTGGTACACAAGTATTAGAAATCGTTATATTTCAGCCGTCTCTGAACCGATTTTGATCAAAGAAAGATGATTTTGTCATTTAAATATTATGTTCTTTTAAAATTTGACACTCAGTTTTTCATTATCTCACAAAAAAAAAAAAATTGTGTAGCGCCCTCTGCAACAGAACTCAACTATCCCTTTAAAACCAAATAGAGTGCGTCATCTTCTGCTATATTTTGTTATTTTTTATAATTCTTTCATTTTTTCTTTTGATCTTTTCTCATGTTATTCTCTATTTCTTCCTTAATTAACCTTTTCTTATGTAATTCTTTGTTTTTATCCTTCTATCATTTTCTTCCTACCATTCCTCATGGCTTTTATTTTTTCCTTCTATCACCTTCTCTTATGTTATACATTGTTTTTAAAATGCTATCACTTTCTCTTTCCTTATGTTACCTACCCCCCCCCCGTAGATCCGCCACTAAAGGGTGTTCTGCATTGGGCAGAAAAATCATCCAGTCTCGTGTAACTATATATGGTCACGTCAGCACAAAAAAAAAAACAGCATAGTGATTTGCTTAGACAATAAAAAGTATATGTTATCAAATTAATACCCTTGCATATGACGCTACCGATGAAGATGTTGAGTAGAAGTCATCGTGAAGAAGGGCATGTGCGAACAATGGGTCTCCGTAATTGAGTTTCAGGTTCTTCAGATGAGGCATCTTACAGATGAACTGAGCGAGATCACGTGATGCAGAGGGACGTCTATCGAAATCCTTGAGCGAGATTTCAAGAGTCTCAATCTGTTATGATAATAACATTATGTTGAATGATTAATTGATAAATAACAACCCACTAAAACTATATTCAAGTTTTACAAATTTGTTTAAAATTATATTTATATTGCTGCCACGATAAATACATCTCAACACATCCGCCTTTTTATTTGTATTGATTTAAATGTCTTGACACCTGATATTAGCGCTAATTTCGATATTTCCTGAACTCTTTGGAGATTGAAAGTGGTGTTCATACATTACTGCTATATATGTTAAGGTGAACAATATGTTTTATTATATACCTCACTTAAAGGTGAATTCCATTCATATTGAATTAGGTATCGTTAGAAAGGTTATTTTCAGTTCTTCATTTTTGTTTTTAGGTTCATTGTCAATAAACATAAGGGGAAGGAGATATAAAGGAATGAAGTTACGAGAATCAAGTTTTTCTGAGAGAATTTCGTCTACGATACCATTAGGAGATTTGAGCATGTGACGTCATTCCGTGGACTATTCACAACACGGTCACCGCGCGCATTCTATTCGCAATCAGATAGCACTGCTGCTATATCAGAGTGAAAGTATAGACGTTATATCGGGATATTAATCATCAGTAAAAATGACAGAAAACAGCTCAGATCAACTCGAAATGATCTTTGAGTATGATGAAGAATAAGTTAGTAGCAGTGATGATGGTATATAAGTGAAGATGATGGTGAATTGGGCGAATTAAAGACGACGAAAATGTAACGCTGATCGAATCGTGATGCGGGAGTTCAAGCTACCAGCTAGGAAGCTCCGACGCCGAGCTTCGGCGGGTGCATAGAGAAACATTCAAACATGCAGCGGGTGGGGCGACATTATCTCAAAATATGCGAAGGGAGTAATTACAATTTTGACTTTACTAGGTTGCTCGACTTCTCTGAGCATCTGGCTGGCCAGTTGAAATTATAATTTGAAGAATTAGTCTTCGATGGGGAAAAGGGGGAGATTCTTCGTCCTACCCCGACGATTATTCCCTGTTGTATATCGTCGATTCAACATGCATGGCGAAGAGATAGTACCGCACTACCGCGCCGTCTCTTTGCTGAGTTTTTTTTTTCGATCAGCACTGAGACATTTCATCTAGACCAGTAGTAATTACAAGCCGAGTAATAATACTTAATTTGTTCGAATGACAGACTTTCAGCTAATTTATAACCCGAGAAAAACAACTTTATCTCCAAAAAATGTCACGCTGCAATTGCAGCTCAGCTCAGCTCAGCCGTTCGTAGTGCAGTGTTCACCCACTGCGGTGAACACTACGAACGGCTGAGCTGAGCTATCGCGAGTTCTCCCCGTGCCGCGAAATTCAAGTTACGCTAATTATCAAAACAAAACATAGGCGAAGCCGGACTGTGTCAGGAGGCTGCAAGACGATCAATTTTACAGTACCAAACGTCAATATTTCAAGGAAACCAAACATCGGGAAGCAACCAATGCTTATATAATTGAAAGAATGTTTATTTCTTGATTGTAAATTCGATAAAACACTTCATTAAATATCACAAAAATTGCAAAATCTACTAACAAAATTACCCATGTTTGTGTACGTTTTTACATTGAAATAATACGTTGTACTTCCGGGTTTAGGAACAGTCCACGGAAATACGTCACATATACTACGTCACGAAGGAGAATATCAACGCTTCCGGGTTCCTCTGCTTACACTTTTGATCTTTCCAAGTCTAATAATAATTTAACAACACATGCAAATTTCTGTCAATCAATATATTTGTATTCCTTATGTCATAAGCATTGCGACAATAGCAAACATGCATATTTTCACCACTTTCTTCCAAATTCACCTTTAAGAAATCCAGCCATCTGATTGGTCGAAATTGCATTCATAAACTTTAACTATTCCTTTAAAATTAAAAAAAAAATAGTTCTAAAATCCCAGTTACCATGGTTACCGGGAAAATAGTTCTAAAATCCCAGTAACCATGGTTACCCGTAGGTTTACATGTTTAAAATGGTTTGAGCGATCGAGGATACCGTACGTGTGCGAAGTATTGGTCGGTATTTTCATACAAGACAAGACAATTCCAAACAAGACAAAAATGGCTAAAGAAACTCTCCCAAGATTTCAACTTATGAAATGCAAGACTCGTTGACAGCAACAACAACAAAAAGGGTACGTGAAATTATCCATAAACATGTTCGTTTAGTTGCTGAAAATGGAGTCCCAGCATAGACGTAGACGAAAATAGATCTAGTACTAGTCAGGGTGTCTGATCGCGCACCCGATGTTGTGTGATAAGTTCTTCCCATAGAGTTTGCACGCAATACAGTCTCTATGCAGTCTACGTGCATTGCGCGACCATGCAAACAAAGTCAATTTTTTTTTTTCAATTCGAGATTCAAACCTTAATCTGTTGTGATCCTGAAGGTGATACTCAATAAGTGAGGTGTCATATGAAAGCGCGGGTTCTTCTCCATATTCCCCACAGGGCCGGCCCACCCCCAAAATTGTAAAAATATCTTGCTTAGACTAGAATCTAGATCTAGTCTACTCTCAAAGATACACTCATAAAAAACAACCGTGCAGATAAACTAGAGAAAGGCCAAGGTGGTGTCATTAGTCGACTCTTTTGTTTTCGGCATATAAAAGTATTAATGACTGCTTTAATATTCGAGAAATAGTTGTTTTTATACGCTCTCGGGAAGGTTACAATTGGGCTATTGCCCTCGGCACGCCTCGGGCAATAGCACAATTCTAACCTTCCCTTGAGCGTATAAAAACAACTATTTCTCTCAAAGCAGTCATTAATACTATACTATTAAACGTAATTAGGACAGTCGTATGACCAACAGCAAATATGGGACAGAAGAATATGTTCAGAAGTATAATGTGATATTACGGATTAAATGAGACATCGTGGATATTCTCTAGATCATAATTGACCTGTTGACTGTGGGAGTGGGGGGTAAAGATGACTGAAGGAGATACATCATGATCTCAAGTATCACAGAATAAAAGAAAATAAGGCAGAACGGGGGCAAACTAGTTCTCAAACACGCTAAGTCTAAGTTCAAGAAAAACATGTGTTTTTGTTCGGGTAGAACCTGAACTGTATTACGACATTTTATAGTTACGGATCCAAGATTGTCAAAAAGGATAGTTACTTATTCCCCTGGCATATGATTCAGTAATCTCACAAGATCTCCCGTATTTGCATGTCGGGCTGAGGATTATGTTGGATGAAAAATTGCTGACATTACTTTACTCAATTATATCGTTCAAATAGCCACCAATCCATCAGCACACCCATAGCCTTCCGACGTGTCCCATGGAATACAAAATTAATCAATATTCTTCACTATCAATGTTTTAATTCATAATCTGTCTTTGTTTTACCCTATATTTGACAAAGAGCTCTTTTTTTTCCCTTCATTTTCTAAAACAGTTGACTTTTCCTAATAATAATATTGCTTCTCCGTTACGGCGTACTAGTTTATACGGTACAATTATGCAATTTGGTTTGACTATTGAAATGAGTATACTTCCAGTGATCCTCTTTCCCGTCATCTCGGCTGTATAATGTATGATTAACGAAATAATGTGCAAGTCTCCCCCTTTAACCGTAAGGAGCAAGATGGTATATTTTTTCCTAATATCCATTACAAAAATACAGCGTTAATTATTGTGCAGCAATGTACTTTTCAGGAGATTTTACACTTTTGTCTCTAGACATGTCTGGAATCTTGAAAACGATACAATATTGGAGAATTGTTTTCCTTTATAAGAAGTAAAAATATTCATTTTTAGTTTTTATTGAACTTAAAGAATGCATATGGAAATTACATTTTTATGAATGTTCAAGTGTACAAGCATAGAGAGGTATATAATTATTACAAAATGGTTAGCCTATAAACCTTTTTAATATAGACAATTATTTTAACTTTTTTTCTAGCAGGAAACATTAATTGTATGTAATTGTTAATTCTTTCCCAGGGAAGAATCACCTGTCTCCACTACTCATCACCTGTTGATTGATATTGGGAATTCATCCTTTTCTTTTTTGTTATAGATTTGAAAAAACAAATTCTTATGTATTCTCAGGTATTATATAAGTAGGCCTATCTGTTTTTAATGAATTCCTGACATTACTTTAAAAACACATGAAAACAATGTGATTTCAGTTCAAATGTCCCTGTTAAGAAGAGATACATCTAGCTCTCTATTCGCGATTCTGTCTGTTCGTGAATATATGCAATTATTAAAACCGTGATGTCACTTCCCATACTTTAAGCTGTTCACATAATCACATAATCAGGGTTTTCAAGTTCTCCCGATCCATGTCATAAAGCATCCATGCATGTGTCTTCAACAGTAATGTGATTGAGTAATGGTTTGTGTTAAGCCTTAAGATCATCCAGAGGGAGCCCGGGGGGCCTAGGCCCCATCCCCTGAGGGGGAAAGCAGATACAAGTACGTTAATTTTATTTGGAGACGGGCCCCCTCCCTTTCATGCATGGCTGATTGTCAACGAAACGGAGTTAATTCTTTTGTCAATTCTGCTTGTTGCTACGGCAGGAACCAGTGAAAACGAATTCTTTTGATCAAATTATGGAAATGCAAGCACTACTTTAAATAAACAGAACTTTGTAATTCCTTGCTCATTTTTCCTGATTGAGGTGATTTTCTCTTTGAAATTCAGATACCGTCCGCCAAATGACTTTTTGGTTTCCTCTCTTCAAATTCATTTTAATCACTCATGCGTGAAATATGCATCATAAGAATTGCATCACATGAAAGAGGAGGATCTCAGCTTTCAAATATGTGTCATTTATTAATTATAAAAAAAATGTGACTAAGTATTAATGTTTATATTTTAATGGCCCTAAAATAAATTATTTCAACTAAGTTTTGAGGTATTTGAGGGAAAGAGGGGTCCCACCGCATCCTCTAGATATTTTCGTTGCGTCGCAGCCCGCTTGGCATTTCGCATTGTCCTTTCATGACTTTTCCCTCAAGTCTTACCACATTTTGATACCATGTAGAGGTGTTGTGGTCGAGTGGATACGTCGCCGGACTGTCGATCACAAGGTCCGCAGTTCGAGTCTCGCCGCCGCACTAATGTCCTTTGGCAAGACATTGATCTACATTTGCCACACTCCACCCAGGTGAAGTAAATGGGTACCTGGTAGGAATTTATGCCTTTAAATGCTAGAGCGCCGTATGGCAGCCGTGGCTAAAGCCATGGTAATAATCAGGGTCATATCTGACTGACATGAGCGCCATACAAGAACCCATTATTATTATTTATTATTATGTTCGTCAAACCCGGATTTACCTGTCAGGTGTTGCATAACAATTATAATGCGCCTGGCATTGAAATGTGCTATAATTGAACTATATAAGAGCTAGCTATTGTATTATTAATGAGAGTCATTGAAGTTAAACGGATGAGAGATACGTGTGCAAAATTAATGAGACATCGTGATGTAGATCATGATTATGACCGGATGAATTTGGGAGAAGTGGATATAGATGAGTGAAGCAGCTGCTAGGTTTAACGGCCATAACCGTTGAAGATAAACAGGTGACATTTACGGGGAGGGCCTGAAAAACCTATTTTTGTTATCTTACAATAACGTCATTCAATGTTATACTTCACAACGACTTTGTAATATAGTGGCGGATGATCCCGGATTGTCAGATAGTAGGGGATGTTTCTTTTCACAGGAATAAGATTCGGAAGTCCAACTTGCTCTCCCGTATTTGCTGATCGGAGAGAAAAATGATTCATTCCGCACATCGATATACATCGTTTACGTCCTTCCTTTCTATTCACTAAAGTTATATTTCTATTACACTAGGGTAGAATTGGGTAATTTGATTGGAGCGATTAAAAATGAATAAAAAAAAATTATTTGGAAACCCTCTGGCCTAAATCATGTGACATCAAACATAAACATTATATATATATATATATAGTGTAATAAAATATTTGTATAATTTTTCTTTAAAAATAATATAAAGACGTATGTATGTAATGTATTTTTCTAAAAACAAATCTGTTTCCCAGTATTCTCCTAATTCAATTCAATCGTATGACATCAGGAAAGCTTTCATCCTAACTGAATATGGCATCCGTTTCTTTTAAACGAATGATGCATCAAAATACGACATTAGGGACTTTTAGATTTGCACGAAGACAAAGCTGGATGGCTACGGTCGACGTCCTTTTAATGCACTGCCTTGAATGGATGTCACACGTATCAGTCCACGCAAATCTAAAAAGTCCCTAATATTAATCATACGACAACGTAGATTTTATCCACGTTGTCGTATGAATAATACACAAATTTATACTGGCCTTGGAATCGACTGCTTTATTCGCAAGCACCGAGTAGAAGACGTCATGCATAGTACTGTTGATCCTCACATATCTCAGTGATCGTGATGAGCACATGAATTCAGCCAGGTCTTCTGAAGCCGTCCGTCCACATGACTTCTTAATAATAAGGTCATCCTACAATTGTACACGAAAAATATTGCAAGGCTAGAAGCATAAACACAAGAAAATAATACCAGATTATCCTAATTAATCACCTTAATTGGTAATAAATTGTTAATATATTTTTTTTCATTTTGGTTCTCATTCTTTGAGCTCTTGGCGTCACATGTACCTGGGAGGCGAAAAGCGAACTGAATCACTGTAACCCTCGGGTCTCTCCTCCCGGTATAACTGATTAGGGATGTGCAGGTGGACCACTACCGCGGGGTTTCCCCCTACTCTTACAATAGTGCAGTGGGTTATTAACCTGCAAAGGTGGTGACTCTCCTCTACACAGGGCCTCCATTTAACGTCTTATCCGAGGGATATATCAATATGAACATCAAATAATCTAATAATAACATTATGCACTTTAAAGTAATTATTCTGATCCCACCAAATATTAACACTTCGGGGTTCTGGGGCGGTATTCTGAACCCTAATATTGTTGTATCTTTGGAGATAAGATAAAGTTGGTATTCTGAACATTGTTGTAACTTTTGTGTTATCTTTTGTTGTATCTTTTCTCTCATCTCATTGGCCGCGCCTGCGCTCATAGTTTGGTGCGCTTGTAATTGTGCGTATTATTAATGAAGTGGCGTTTAATCCTCATTTGCATATGCGCACGAAAGATAATATGTTGAGATAATTGGTATTCTGAAAGTTGTTGTATCTTTTATCTTATCTTATCTTGCATGGTATTTACAAAAATATTTACAACAGGTAGGGGGTTGTTGTATCTTTCGTGGTGATATAATGGCGGAAATATTTCTTGCCCAGAACCAACTTCGTGCCAATAGACGAGTTAGAAGAAGAATGTGTGTTGACCGGAAACATCACAGATGAGAACTTTCTAAGAAATTTCATGCCAGGATATGACGATTTTAATGCTCTCATCTTAAGCAATATAGTGAAAGCGTGACTTGTCTTCATGATCCACATGCCACAGCGCATAATGATGACGCGCGTAATAAGCCCCCAAATAACTAATTTCGCCCAAGATTAGTAAGCGCTAGGCGCAACTTCAGATATGGCATAAAGTATTCCTATTGGTTGACCTACTTATCATGCTTATATAAAAACAGATTTTGATTGGTAGGGTCCATACAAATGGGCGTGTCAACAGTGGTCAAAGATAAGATAGAGGCGGTCCTCCAAGAGATAACACAGGGATAAAATGATGTTCAGAATACCAACTTACAACAATATTAGCGCTGTGTTATCTCTAGAAGATACAACAAAAGATAACACAAAACTTACAACAATGTTCAGAATACCACCCCTGGGGCGGTATTCCTACCTGTTGTAAATATTGTTGTAAATACCATGCAAGATAAGATAAGATAAAAGATATTATATACCTCACTTAAGTAATCCAGCAATCTGATTGGTCGAAATTGCATTCATAAACTTTAACTGTTCCCGAAAATTCGCAGTAACCATGGTTAAAACAGACCTATTTTTCCAATAACCATGGTTATTGGGAAAATAGGTCAGTCTCCATGGTTACCCCATAGGTTTACATGTTAAAAAATGGTTTGAGCGATCGAGGATACCGTACGTGTGCGAAAAATTGGTCGGTATTTTCATACAAGACAAGACAATTCCAAACAAGACAAAAATGGCTCAAGAATCTCTCCCAAGATTTCAACTTATCAAATGCAAGACTCGCTGACAGCAAGAACAACAAAAAGGGTACGTGAAATTATCCATAAACATGTTCGTTTAGTTGCTGAAAAAGCATAGACGTATATAGACTGTAGACGAAAATAGATCTAGTTGTCAGGGTGTTGATCGCGCACCGATGTTGTGTGTTAAAATTATTCCCATAGAGATTGTACGCAATGCATTCTCTATGCAGTCTACGTGCATTCCGCGACCATGCAAAAAAGGTCAAGTTTTTTTTTCAATTCGAGATTCAAACCTTTATAATCTGTTGTGATCCTGAAGGTGATACTCAATAAGTGAGGTGTCATATGAAAGCGCAGGTTCTTCTCCATATTCCCCACAGGGCCGGCCCACCCCCAAAATGTAAAAATATCTTGCTTAGACTAGAATCTAGATCTAGTCTACTCTCAAAGATACACTCATAAAAAACAACCGTGCAGATAAACTAGAGAAAGGTCAAGGTGGTGTCATTAGTTGACTCTTTTTTTTTTTGGCATATAAAAGTATTAATGACTGCTTTAATATTCGAGAAATAGTTGTTTTTATACGCTCTCGGGAAGGTTACAATTGGGCTATTGCCCTCGGCACGCCTCGGTCAATAGCACAATTCTAACCTTCCCTTGAGCGTATAAAAACAACTATTTCTCTCAAAGCAGTCATTAATACTATACAACAATTTTCAGAATACCAATTATCTTGTCATATTATCTCTCATGCGCATATGCAAATGAGGATTAAGCGCCATTTTATTACTAATAAGCCCAATTACAAGCGCCCAAAAGATTGAACGCAGGCGCGACCAAACAAATGAGAGAAAAGATACAACAAAAGATACAACAAAAGTTACAACAGTGTTCAGAATACCAACTTTATCTTATCTCCAAAGATACAACAATATTAGAGATAACACAGGGTTCAGAATACCGCCCCTGGACGTTATCTCATAATAATTCAAGTTAGCGTTTTATCATACTGGTTTGAACAGTATGTACGTGCAAATCCTATTGGGATTCGTGATATCAAAAGTGTTACATTATTAAACAAGGTTTCATTGAAAATACATGCAAGACGAGTTGTACTGCAATAACAATAAATCACAACTCCTATTAACAGACTTAAGTCCTAATAATCATTAATTCTTGTAAATAATAATAATAGTAAAAAAGATAATCATGTACATTCAGGGGCGGAACTAGCCCAGTGGCGGATCCAGGATTTTGCTGTTTTCCTTTTTTCTTCTCCCCCCCTCTTTTTTCCCTTCTCACTTGACCGCCTAAGGGGGGGGGGAGAGGGGGGGGGGGAGGGTTAAACCGCCGAACCCCCCTCCCCAGACCCGCCCCTGACATTGCAGTTTTCAGATTAAAAATGATGATCAGAGTTGTAGCCATGCTGGATCCTTAAAAGTGGTTTTAAACATGCTCCATGATTAGAGAAAATTGATTCTATCAAGCTTCTTTTCAACATTTGGGGGAAGAGAAGTTTATAAAAATGCATTGCCTCATTAGCGCACGTCGGGGTTCAACTCAAGCATAGTTCGTATACGAGGTACATGTATACAGTTAAGTGTTTAAACCAAACGACGTCATCCTAAGTCTGAGAGATTGAAATTTAAATCAAATAAAAACTGTATCACTCAAAGAGATCATACAAAGATGATATTGATACGTTGCTACAATTTGACGTTACTTTCCTTACCACTTCACGATGACTCGTGATGAAAATATGCCCTGATACTGTGTGTGCCTGCATCTCCTCGGTGATCTTCAGTGTCTTGCTGGACTCATTGGAGAGATGATCCGCCACTGCCTCGGCCACTGCTTTGTCTTGGCTCTCGTATGCTACATCTACAATGAATTCACCATCACTATTGCTATCATCACTACTGTCATCATCACTACTGTCATCATCACTTCTGCCATCATCACGACTGTCATTATCACCACTACCATCATCACTACTGCCATCATGTTGATGCTGTCTTTCCCATACAGCTATGAGACGAGATACGATATCCAAGCCGACCTCCTTCTGCTTGGCCGAGGTTAAGCACAGTAGGTGCTGGTATTCATCTGCTGTCTCTATGATATTCACTATCAATCTGTCATACTCATTACGGTTTGATTTGTAAAGAGATGCAAGATACATTCCTGATAGATATTCCTGGAAGAGCTTATGAGGGAACAGCACCGATCGAATTGCTGAATTTGGATCAGTTCCTCTGTCTCGCCTCGGAAGAACTTTCTTTTCTCTGGTGAGTACACCAACTTTACAACCTACATCGATGGACTCTGGATAACTCTGAAACTCTTCTTCTGTGAATACTAACCGTCTCTCGAGAAGTCCCTGGAAGGCAATGTGGCCAATCTGAAGCAGGTGATGACGAATATCTGAACGATTCTCCCTCAGTTTGTCTTCAACAATACCTGATGGAATGTGCTTCGATAGGTAATGATCAACCAAAAAGTCAATCATCTCATTGAAGAGCTGGGAAAATGTTTGCAGCTTGGACATTGCCTCTCGGCGATCCCCATCAAACTCTTTCCACATGATGCACAGCATGGCTGTGTAGATGGGGTAGGGGGCCATGTTCTTTCGAATCACATCGTTGTTTGATATGAATCGGTTCAGATCTTTAGAGGAATCTATGTCTGGATGAAAGAACTTCATGATGTAGGAAGAGAAGTTTTTAGCAGAGAAACCTTCTACAGCAATGAAAGCAAACACCTTTCTGAGATCGGCATTTTTCCTAATCACATCTGATCTCCATCGCCGTGATGTGATTAGTACTGTGCCTGATTTGAACAGCCGATTGAGAATGATCAGGGCGATTTGCTGAATACTGTTAAGATCGACAACAAACTCATCCAGGCCGTCCAGGGCAAGAAAGACGTCATTTGGATTTGAGAGGATGTACTTGTCTAGCTTCTTGGCTGTGATGGGATTGTCGTCTGGGAGATACGACTTCACGATCTCTCCAACAGTCTTGTCCTCTGCATAGCGAAGGAGGATGACAAGAACCAGTTTGAAATCTGTGTATCCTTTATCGTGTATCCAGTCCCAAGCGATCTTGGCGCAAAAAGTGGTCTTCCCCACACCACCTCCACCTTCGACCAACAAGCGTTTAGAATAGATTCCGTTGACTTTGGTCCTGAGGAGGTCTTCGTATAGAAGCGGCGTTTTGCATTTTGTACTTTTGTTTTCTTCCATCAACGTTAGATTGGTGAAGATCCGATCAAATTCAACTTGAAGCTCGCTATTCAGTGGATCGGTTAGAATATGACATAGATGAATTCTCATATGGCGTTTGACCTCTACGGCAACTCGTTGGATTTCCTCCTCTGTCATTAACGGTTCGTGATCACCAACCTGACCTGTGATGAGATGGTGAAGAACGTTGTTTCTAAATTAACTAAATTGAAACAAGTGTTTAAAGGTAAAACAGCAGCAACAGCAGCATCAGTAAAAAGAAATAAAACATAGCCCATGAATCACAGAAAAATGACCAATGAACGTCTTCACTTACTTGCCAAATCTCAATTTAAATTTTCGCGAGGATCATGATCAGGGACTGAGAAATTATTTATTTCCTAGATAGGGGCTCTCACATTGAGCAATGACTGACCGGCATTGTGCCCTGATGTCACTGCCCCCAGGGAAGGGTTACTCGGGTTGATGCTAGAATGTCAACCTTTCGGGTCAAAAAGTATTTATTGCGGTAAATGTCATATAGAATGACCATGATCTTGTCCATTTGATAAATAAAGAAGGTAAAAAACGACTTTCTACTTAATTCAAACGTACGTTCCTGAATCGTTATGCGGTATAGTTCATGCACTAATGTCTAACATATTATGTTCTATTTCCGTGTTATGTAGGCGGAGATTCTTCCTTAATATAGATATGCAAATCTAAGGCTTTTGGTCCCATACGTTATCGCGTATAGTCGAGTTGGGAATAAATGTGCAATTTTCATTACATTTTTGGTCTGATCCAAACTCGAAAGGGCAACTAACTTTATCAATGTTTTTATTGGAATTATATTTGGATCAGTGAGTAGCGCATGGAAGTAACTCCCTTAGAATTGCCACCCCCTCTCTGTCTCTCTCCCTCTCTCTTTCAATGCAGTATCCAGTGGCGGATCCCCTGGGGAAAAACGTGTAAAAACACGTTAATTTTCCTTTTTTTTTGGAGATGGGCCCCCCTGGCGCCTAAGGGGGGTGGGGTGCGATTTTTCAAATTTTCGAGGGCCCCTCAAAAAAAATTGTGCTCACAACCCTCCTTCTCGGAATCCCGCCCCCCCCCCCCCCCATTCCTTAAGAACTAGAGCACTTTGTGCGAAGCAATATGCGTCAAGTGAATTGCAAACGAAAACGATATCGGGCGCGGGGTATACTTCTAGTCGCCCCGCCCCTTCACACTCTTCATCTCAGAACTGTGGCCTAATTCCATAGTTCCAAGTATTGTTTCTTACAACAACAACAAATATAAAGAAATTGGCAATCAATTTTATATTTGATATGTACTTGTAGATATACCGGACGGATTTGGTTCAAAATTTGTACGCCTGCTACTTTACTTTTACAAAGAAAGAAAGATATTTTTACAAGTCATCAGAATCTGGGAACCACCTTGACATGACATGCCAATTCTCCCACCCCCTCCCACACGCAAATCACACTCTCAAAATAAATGAGATAAATTGGTGCAAAGCATTATCAATTTCAAAAGTACATTGAATTGGAAAAATCAATAAAAAATAATACACAAACATGGGGAAAAGTCAGTCATCACCCGCTCTTCCCTCTAGCATCCAGATAAATAAGATCTAATCTACATTAATGTGAAAAACCCGCTTATCGGGATATCACTGACGTAATATGAGACTTACATTAAATTAATGGACAGGAATTACACTGTGAAATGATTGTACATTCATGCATTTTGGTATAAATGAGGTTCGTGATTTTCACCCCGTTCTGATAGTTAAAAAAGGGGAAAATGGTGCCGAGCAGACACGTACACAGGAGGGAGGGGGGGGGGGGTTTGGGGTTAAACCCCCCCCTAGAGTTTTTTATGTGTATGTTTTGTGTATGTTTTTTTGGAACCCCCCCCCTTTTAATTTTTTTCTAATAAAAAAAAAAAAAAAAAAAAAAAAGGTGACCTTACCCTCCCCCTAACGGAACAAAATGTCAAATTTTCAAATTTCGAGACCAAAAAAAAGAAGAAAAGAAAGTGTCCTCTTACCCCCCCCCCCCGCTACCCTGACCTAAAAAAGGTGACCTTACCCTCCCCCTAACGGAACAAAATGTCAAATTTCGAGACCAAAAAAAAGAAGAATAGAAAGTGTCCTCTTACCCATCCACCCCCCCCCCTGACCTAAAAAAGGTGACCTTACCCTCCCCCTAACGGAACAAAATGTCAAATTTTCAAATTTCGAGACCAAAAAAAGAAGAAAAGAAAGTGTCCTCTTACCCCCCCCCCCCCCCCCTCCCGCTTATTCAGCGGCTGGCTGAGTCGTTTTGCCCGATTTAAAAAAAAAACCTTGAAAAAATCCTGCGTACGCCACTGGTGCCGAGTATAACATAATTTTGGAAAATTAGTATTAATAATTTATGCCTAAATGGTTGTGAACCATGTTTCCCAATACCATTTCCCTTCTTCTCCTAAGTATGAGAAAGGTTTATTTCTATAAGCTTTCATCTTAATTTGTTAATGATTGATTGAAACCAATTAAAGTAATTGAATTCGTGAAATAACATGAGATTCGGATACACAAGAGTAATGTGACCATGAGATGGTGTGTGTGTGTGCTTCAGATCAGGATTTTCTGTGGAATAATATCTCTAAATATCATTGACATCAGGCAAGATTTGTAGGTGTTTGGTGATTATTCTTAGTGATTATATGTTGGATCAAGCAGATTGTGAAGGATTTTCCATATAGCCAAGAGGAAAATAGTGAATTTCAGCTCTGGAAATACAGTGGCTACAGTCAGCTTTTGCATGGAATTTACTTCAGCCCCATCTGTAAGTTTCTGTGTTACTAAAGTTCACATGTAGGAATTGCATGCAAAGGTATCTGCTATTGATGTCATCATTCTGGAAAACTTTGTAGTGGAATCAATTGTCACTGACACTGCTCCTGTAAAGGATTTTCCACTCTGCTGTCTGATACCGGTAATACAGCAAATAAGTCCCAAACGATAGATACTAGTCTGATCCCAAATCAACTTGGACACTGCAGACTACCAAGTTCAATTTGATCTGATAGATCTAGATTATAGATAGAGGTTCCAACTCAAGATGGCAACTGGTGGTTGTGATGTCTCTGCAGATGTAATTTTGGCGGACAGTGGGATTGATACTAGTCAGACACAGTTCAACAATACTCAAACTCCTTGTATTGGACCATGCAGAACTATCTATAATGAGGCAACGCGTAAAATTGACATGCTACATTGTAGCTCTTGCCAAGGATGAATGTGCTTTAAATGCCTACCATATACTAAGACTGAAAAGAAAATGATTTGCAAACCCGAAATCCAGTGGAGGTGTTTAACTTTTTTAAAGCAGGCTCCACAGCAGCCGCAGATCCAAACCCAAGCCCTGGATTCAAAAGATATGACCAGGCTTAGCAGCATAGAGTCCAAGCTGGACAAAGCTCTTGAGTTATTTACAACTAACTTCAAAAGTCTATCAAAGGAAATGGAAAAGAAAGCAGACAATGAAGTGGTTGAATCACTTCGTAAAGAACTATCTGTTGTACAGACAGAACTTCATGAACTAAAAACAAATCAACAGAAGTCTATTGATAAAAAGCTTGACTCATTATGTCTCAGAGCTAGAGGCAAGAGAAGAAAGGAAGCTCAACTTCATTGCTTTCAGTGTAAATGAAAGTGACAGTGCTGATGGAATGATGAGAAAGAAAGAGGACACAGAGTTAGAATTAACAGGCTATCCTTACCCAGATTGATGTGACCGCTGTTGAAATTACGGACTGTAGGCGCCTTGGACCGTACGATCGAGAGAAAGCTTCATTTAAGCCCAGACCACTGCGTCTTAGCGTTAGATCAGAAAACCAGAGGGGCACTATTCTGAATGCTGCCCATAAACTGAAAAACTGCAGCGAAACAAAGGATATAGTCCTCAGAAAGGATCTAACTCCTCTCCAGCGTGATGAGGAAAAAAACTTGAGAAAGATATGGCAGGCAAAAAAGGCAGCTTCAACAGAGCAAGGGGATTTTCATGCCAAGTGGATAAGAAGAAATGGGAAGGTCGTCAACATAGGGAACTACCCAGGCGCTGCCAGCAATTTCCAACAAAACATTTCAGGAAGAAGGGATTCAGCCAGTAGTGGATCTGCAGAGCAAGCAGAACTTCCCAGACCTCGCATAGTTGTCACAGATCGTGATTTTTACTCAGCACCAGCACAGCACAACTTGAAATGTATATACACCAATCAGGGACGTGATAGAGAAGGACTGGAATCAAGCCGCTCTCCTTTGACCCCATGCTCCAAGCCGCCGAATAGTTATGCGCTAATCTGCAACTGTTGACCAGATGGTGAGATAAAAGAGCGCATGAATTTCAGGATTTAGAATTCCTACATCAGAAAATGGTATCACAGTAACTGTTCGCTGTCCCTGTCAATGATTTCTCATCCATTGTTGAATGTGTAAAGAGGAGAACAAGCGAACACAAACTTGTGTAATTTCATCCTTTTTTAAACTTCAAAAATACAAAAAACACGCAAAAACACGCATTAGCAAACTTAATGTTATTGAAGATTGTAAATCATGGATCAAATAACAGGACATTAAATCATGCACAAATTAGCGCATTATCCTAAACTATTGAGTTTTTGTCAGGATGTAATTTTTCTTTTACCAACTCTGGCACACAAATTATAGGAAGGACGGAGTTTTAAAATTGGAAATGTGTTTGATGCACTATTTCCAATACAATTCCCATATAAACTTTTTGATTTACACTGAAATTTTGCCTGTAATTCAATATTTTGTAATAAATGTAAAACTAGTGCCTGGCTTCCAAAAGTCCCCGCAGTGGAAGCGCGGTTCGGAGCATGGAACTTCAAAGCCATGTGGAATGTTATACATCCCATTGTTATGCTTTTACTCACGAATGCGTTTGAATAAATTACAAGAGTCTCGCCGGCTTGATTCCAGTCCTTCTCGTTCACGTCCCTGCACCAATGCAGAAACGCTACTGAACAAAAGAAATGAATTGGAAGCACTTATCACCTTACACACAACCCTCAGATTGTTGGAATCACAGAAGTAAAGCCAAACAACTCTCGTTATGAAGTAATGCTAAGTGAAATACAATTGGAGGGATTCGAACTTTTCCACAACCTCCAGGAACATGGCCGAGGAATTTGCCTGTATGTAAATCTTTCTCTGAAAGCGGAGAAATCTACCAGAATGACAAATCATGCCTTTAAGGATGCAGTGTTTACAGAGATTTCAATGTCAAACTCAAAAAACTTCTTATTGGTCTAGTTTATAGAAGCCCAGGAAGTACCGAGGCAGCAAATGATGAGTTGTGTACATTGGTTAAACAATTTGGTGTCTGTGGAAATTGTGACAAACTCCTCCTAGGGGATTTCAACTTTCCTGAAATAGACTGGGAGACAGAATCATGCAACAAAGGATTGAATCATCCTGCCAGCAAATTCCTAGAGGCAACAAGAGATGCATTTCTTATACAGCATCAGCACCAACCAACAAGACATTGCTTTGGTCAGCAATCAAATGTATTAGACCTTGTGTTTACAAGCGAAGAGGACATGATACCATTCATTGAAACAACAGCAGGAATAGGCAAGAGCGACCACTGCACTCTGATTTTTCATATCAGAGGACGAATCAATGAAAAAGAAAATACTGTGAAGTATCTCTATGCTAAGGCAGACTATGACAGTATGGCAGAGAAACTAAGCAAAATTGACTGGAAAGGCGAATTTTCCTCCAAAACTATGGACAATGCTTGGAATTTCTTTAGAGATAAGGTGCTAGAGGTTTCAGACAGATACACTCCAAAAAAACAAAAAGACATCAGAAAAGGTCAATGTAAGAAACCATGGATGGACTCAGCCACATTAGCAAATGTCAAAAAGAAGCACCAGCTTTACAGAAGATGGCGATGAACTAAGACAGAAGAGGACCGCAAAATGTACACCCGAGCAAGCAACCAAGTTAAATGGAGGTGCAAGAAGGCAGTGCGAAGATTGGAGAAAGATATAGAATCTGGAGTCAAGGAAAATCCCAAAGCCTTCTGGTCATACGTTAAGACTAAAACCACCGCTCGAGAAAGTATCGGCAGTCTTATTAAGTCGGATGGAACCACTACTGAAACAGACATAGAAAAAGCCCAAGTACTGCAAGACTTCTTTATTAGTGTGTTCACCCGCGAAGATTTGCAGAATATGCCGACTCCTCCTGAAATTGACTTTGAATCAGCATTAACAAGCTTTGCTGTCGTACCATCAGACGTGTTCGAGTTGCTAAGGAATCTGAAACCAAATAAGTATCAAGGACCTGATGGATTGCATCCACGTTTACTGCAAAGGTTGGCAGGCGTTCTTGATGTGGCACTTTCACTCTTGTTCAAATTGAGCTTAGAAAAGGGAGAATTACCCTTGGACTGGAAATCAGCTCATGTTACACCCATTTTCAAAAAAGGAAAGCAGAAACTATAGACCAGTGAGTCTCACATGCGTTGTGTGCAAGATATTTGAGTGCATGGTGAGAAAGCACATCATCAAACACCTATCAACAAATGAGATGTTGTCTGCACACCAACATGGCTTCATTGCTGGTCGTTCCTGTACCACTCATCTGTTGGAAGTACTCAACGACTGGACACATATCTTAGAAGAGGGAGGTAACATTGATGCAGTTTACATGGACTTTATGAAAGCTTTTGATTCAGTACCCCATTATCGATTGCTGCAGAAAGTTGAAGCCTTTGGCATCCAGGTTGAGACACTGTGATGGATCAAAGCATTCTTAGTTGGAAGGAGACAGCGTGTAGTAGTGAAGGGTCAACGGTCGGAATGGTCATCAGTGCTGAGTGGAATTCCGCAAGGGAGTGTACTCGGGCCGCTGTTATTCCTGATCTACATAAACGATCTTCCTGATTTCATAGAGTCCAGAATTAAGCTTTTTGCAGACGACACGAAACTGTATGCCAGATGTGACACCTACGAAGATTCCCAGAAATTGCAGGATGATCTGATAAAGATGCAGGAATGGTCAGATACATGGCAGCTTAGATTTCACCCAGAGAAGTGTACTGTGTTGAAAATTGGCAGGTCCCCCTCAAGTTATGATTATCGCATGAAGAATGGCAATGAAACTACAATCCTGAAAGAATCTAAAGTGGAAAGGGATCTTGGTGTGCTTGTCCATTCTAAGCTGACCTTCAAAGACCACATCTTCCATGTTATATCCAGGTCTAACAGGCTACTGGGGGTGATACGAAGATCATTCGCAAACATGGACACGGACACTTTCAAACTCTTGTACATAGGCCTTGTAAGGTCGGTCTTGGAGTACGGACAAGCTGCATGGTCACCATACAGGATAGGTGAACAGAAGAGACCTGAAGCTACCGTCTCTTGCCCATCGCAGAAAGAGAGGAGATATGATTGACGTTTACAAGTACCTCCATGGCTTATACACCACTCAGACAAACCTACTACATTTATGCAAGGAACACAGAACACGGGGCCATACTCTGAAACTAGAGAAGACATTTGCACATCTCGACATCAGGAAATTCTTTTTCTCGAAAAGAGTAGTGGACACATGGAATAGCCTATCTGAAGAAGTGGTTAATGCCCCATCTGTAAATGCCTTCAAAAACAAACTCGATAACTATTGGAAGAAAAATCACCTTCAGTATATGACTTTGAAAGTTAATAGAAGAATGCAGAACTATTCCACCCTCCACACACACACCTCGACACGAAACCACAACAAACAGAAGTATTGATGCAAAGGATTTCAATCGATCGATGAACAGGCTCTGTCCTACCAACATCGATGGATTAAAGTAAAGTAAGTAAGTAAGACAGAGAGGGTCTAACAAATATAAGAGATTTGTAATAATCATGGGCTAATAAGGGGAAGGGGGCCAATAAGCAAGATATGCAATAACGGGCATAGGTGTAACCAAAAATTTACCCATCACGTCAAGTTTATGGCACATGTCATGAAAATTTCCTTGTCACTAACCATGTCATTCATGAGATGTAAAGCGAACAAAATACATGTCGATATTTTGTAGCTGAGACAATTTTCTACACGAACATTGGCATTTATTTTTCATTTTAACAATGGCATCATGGCCCATTCTTTTGATTCGAGGAGGCATGTCAATTTTGCGTGTATTCTCTATCAAGCTATTCACACATTCCCCAAAGTATTTAAACCAATTATAAACACGTTTTTTAACAATCACGATTTCATGAACAAATTTTGAAACGTTAGATATGTTTATTGTCAACGTAGGGTTTTAATAATACACATGTATGCTTTGATGTTTTGGAAAATGTTGGCCTCACTCCTGGCCCTTTAATTGACATCTAAACGTATTCAAGTAGCTATCATTAGATATCTTAGTTCCATGCTGCTTCTAAAATATAACAGCATTTCATACTGTAACTATTTGCGGGGCTTGATCATGTATACTCACACTGAGTTGGGGTGTCTTGTGTCGAGTATCCACCTTTATGTTAAAATGAGACAATTGTATCTAAATTGAATGCTCTTTGAAATAAATATGTAATTCAACATTGCCATGTTGATCAATATTTACAGGAAAAATGATCAAATCATGAATACAAATTAACAGCTCAGAAGTTTTAATTTGACGAAGAGGGAGTACCTGTTTTCACAAAATTCTTTTGGGCAAATGTAAAAGAGAAAATCTACTGCTAAACGTGACAGGCTTCGGAACAACAAAAAAAAAGACAATTAAATTGCGCCCCCTCCCATGGTCTCACCATAGGACTGATTGACGCCTGTTAAACTGTACTTTCCCCCAAAATCTTCCTTTAATACCCCACGAAATGTCTAGGCAATTACGTAATTCAGATTCAGATTAATTTTATTGGTCCATTTGGAAATTCAGTTGTTGGCATTACATAAAGCACATGAACAATATACAATAGAAAATAATATACACAAATAGATAATAGCTTTTTGTTGTGGAATTCTCACATTAGAATGCTTTTCCATTTCTAAAGAGTATGACGGACCATTAACAATATTTCAAGGGGCGCATGCCCCCCCCCCCCTGCACACCCAATCAATTTCTAATCAGGAAAAAGGAACCTGAATTTTAAAGTGAAGTAAGGAGCTACCCTGAGGTAAATTTATAAAAAAGATTATCAAAATTTCTTAGTTCGACAAACATTATAAATCATGATTTTTTGTTGTTGGTAAAAGGTAACCCGCTGCTTGGCTCACGTTATGAAATAATGGTGTTTACAGCTTATGAAGCCAAAATTCAACAATGATGAGAAGATAAGGAGTTCTTGTATGAATGTGGCCAAATTCCTGACTCCTTTTCAAATATCTACTGCACAAGTTCAGTTTAAACGGGTATTACTAAATACACTAGAATATTATGTAACTATTAACATGTATGTACTTTAAGAAGGGATTGGAGAGAAGGGGAATACACTCCATTATCCCCCTCCATGTCCACATGGAAATTAAGCCTCAGAACAATTGATATTCTTGTTCAAATACATGGATGACTATTGACTTTGAGTACCTCTACCCCCCCCCCCCAGACAGACATTCGCATGAAATAACTTGCACAGCGCACTCACCTTCTACTAGTTTTGTTCCCAATCCATCTAAATCTATACTCCTGAGTTTGTCAGCTAGAAGTCTCTTGTAATTAGTGCCATCCCTCTGCTTGACTCCCCAGATGGAGATGACTTCAGAAAGGGAATCGGTCACATCTTTGAGGTTTTTCGTTAAAATCACCTGACTTTGTGCGCGAGAGAAATCTAGAGCATTACACAATTCGTAGTAGTAATCCGGAGAAACGTCTTTTACCAACGACAGCACCTCTCGCTCTAAATCCAAGCTCCACCCAGCTCTAACCAAAAAAATCATAAGAAAGAAAGGATAGGTCAAACTTTCTATTGAGCTTAATAAGATAAATTTGTGCTATATGCCTATGATTGTATCGCGTATCATTTCTTTTGTCAGAAGAAAATTAATAAAGTAAATCATACATCAAATAAAGTACCGAAGTGCTAACGTCACATTCACTCGTCCATATTACTGGTCTATAAACAAAAAAGCCTGTGCATGAGGTTCACCGCAAAATCATTCAACCAACGGACTGGAGCAGGGCAAATTCAGTGTTTGGGGCTGGTGTGATCACCACACCATTGTTGGAACCAGCAACCTTGACAACTTGGCCAGTACATGACATCACACTTTGTAACTCTATAAAGGAGTTTATATTAAATAAATAAATTGCATCTGAACGGATTGACAGTTTGCTTAAATTATTGTCTTGTAATATATATTTATGGAAACTGGTTGGTGCGGTGAGATCCCAAAGTTCATGCCTCATTTTAATTTCAACGCAACAGATATAATTTTGGTTAGTTTATATCTGGTCCATGGTTTTAATATCCAATGTCTTTGGCTTTTGGGCTAGTTGAATATATATCTAGAATTATCGAATAACAGAACAAATGGAATTTAAGGAAGAAACAAATGATTATGTAGTACATACGTTGACCTCCAGTAAGTTAGATATTCTCACTCTTATCATTTAAAATAGACCGAGTATCACCTTGCGTTCATGTTTAGCCTCCCTTATGCGGTGGTCACATCCCGCCGTACTTGCAAGTGCGTGCTGTCTACGTGCAAAAACGCATGCAAAATTTGGGTATCGGTACGTGGTGAGTACCGCCTCCGTACGGATTTATGAACACGCAGACACACCGTAGCGCTTTTAGTGCATGAGGAACTTTCGCTGCGTTCGGGCTACCGATTTACCCCCAGTGTGCGTGACGTGCGTGCCCGGTACTGCCAACGAGCGCACAACGCACTGACTCCGTGCGTTTTTAAATTTGTATCCCACGGTCACTTGCTCTACGGAAGGCGCACTTAGCACGTGCGTGCTGCGCACGTGATAAGTGCGTGGTCCGTGCTTACTCGCCACTTCCCCAGTTCAACTGTCTAATGAGCACGCAGAACTCACGTGGACCGTACCGAGTAAGCACGTGCTCCGCACTTACAACGCACGTTGTGCGCACTGATTTATGCAGTATACACTATGAACATGACTGACAAAGAAAGCGGAAAAAATATACAGTTCCTTAGTAGACAAAGGAACATCCTTTCACTGCTATTATGTAAAAATGTGTATTAAAGTTTATTATAACAATTTGTTAAAAATTACCGATTTTTTTAATTTTTTTTTTTTTTTTGGGGGGGGGGGGGGGGGCTTTGAAAGTAAGAGGTGAGACCGGAACCATTCTGGTATATATAATATTAAAGTTAAGGTTGATTTTAAATAAGAACAAAAAAAAAACATTTAATGATTATGTTTGACTTAAATACATAAAATTGAATCATGAGTTCATGGAATGTCCCCAGAGTTCTTTAAAATCATGAGTGTCTGTAGAGTTCATAGAATGTCTCCAGAGTTCATAAAATTAAATCATGAGTATCATGAGTTCATGTGTTCAAACAACCCGATCTTGCCATGGTAGGCGGCCAAGTAGGGAACTGTAATAGTCCGCTAGATAGTTTCTCAGGGTTTTCCCTTCCCTTGAGGCCCGTTGGCCGACCATCTGGTTGGGTTCGGTCATCTGCACATCCTCCCTCCAGGCCCCGGGGACCACGTTGCCATCCTCATCCTCGCGGTCCAAATTAAGGTCCTGTAGTCCGGGCCGGCGCTTTCGCAGCCAATTGTGAAGGGTGAGGCAGCCCAACACAACGCAAATCACCCTGCCAGGCTCCAACTGCAGGGTGGTGAGTAGGCACCGCCACCGGTGAGCCAATATCCCGAAGCCGTTCTCCACAACCCGACGGGCCCGAGAGGTCCGATAGTTCATCACTCTCTCTTTGTGGGTCATGGCACAGCGACTGTATGGCTTCAAGAGCCACTTTCGAAGGGGGGAAAGCATCATCGCCTACAATGAAGTAGGGAAAGTCCCGGTCGTCGCATGGAAGTGGATCCGGTGCTGGGAATCCAATGGTGTTGTCCTCCAGTGCCCCCCGGAGGGTGGACTCGTTGAACACGCCTGCGTCTGAGGAAGAGCCGTTGGCCCCCACCTTGCACCACAAGAAGGAATAGTTAGCATCCACGATGGCCAGGAGCACCACAGAACAGAAGCGCTTATAATTGTAATAGAGCGATCCACTTTTATTGGGCTTCTTGATGGCGATATGTTTCCCGTCGATCGCCCCACAACAGTGGTGAAAGTTCCATCGCGTTCCAAACTGGCGGGCGACGGCTTTCCACTTGTCCTGTGTGGAGGGCATGTTGAACATCTCCTCCTTATATTCCTTGTAGATGGCGGTGCAGACCTCCGGCACGAACGTGGATATGCTGTTGTGTGCCACCCGGAAGTCGTAGCTGTTCCCCGTCGCCAAGAAGCGGAGGGTGATGGCCAGCTTCAGGCCAGGCTCGAGAGGGCGGCGACTCCTGAAACATAAAATGTATTAATAGCGTTTGGGTGGCCCAGAAAGAGTGCTACAAAAGCTGACCTGAATTACAAATACATGAATGACTAAATATAATTATTGTTTATAGTATTTGATAGAAAGACACTTCAAGTTTTATTTGCCACCAAAAACATCAATTTATTTGAAGGCGTTTTGATTCTATGGCCATTTTACTGAAAAGTTGTGATTTGCAAAATGTGCTCCTTTTGTCAGAGATTTATTCTTAAATGAGCAACGGGAAGCTTCCAATAGAAATAAGACAACATTTTAAAGCAAATACAAAGCAAAACCAAGAATTCGTTATGGCAGAAATGAAGACACACACCTTGGGCACTTGGTGATTCGAGGGGTCACTCGGAGCAGGAGCTCGGCGAAGAGATTGGGGTCCATTCGGAAGTATCCGACATAGTCCCCCCCGCGATTCACGCTCTAGCTCTTGGAACAACGTTTCGTACTGCCCGAAAAGCCTCCTCCTCTCGATCCATGGGCGAACCCACCATCTCCTGCGTCGGCGTCTCTGTTGCCTCTCTCTCTCCCGTATCAAGGCAAGTAATACCACGTCGTACTCATGCGCTGCCACTTGAAGGTGTTCTTGCAGCATCAGAACCCGGAATCTCTGCGGTGGAATGGGCGGCATCTTGAGGCAGCAGCAACTTCTAGAGAAAATGGGAATGTCGTCCTATATGCTCCGACATACCCCGACTCACCGAGTTCATCGCACGTGCACGCACTTACAACGTGCGAGTGAGTAAGGACACCGTACGTGAGCAGCACGTGTAAGTACGGCCTCCGTAAGACAACGTGGCAACCGCACGGAGACCGTACGTTGTAAGCACGTTGTAAGTACGTACAACGCACTTACCACGTGCGCAATGTACGATGCACGCAACCGCTCACGGCCAGGCGTGGCGTGCGGGCCACTTACTTACACCGTGCGTGTGACGTGCTTTGCCAGTACTCCCTCCCTGCCTTTGCCACTCCCTCCCTACGTTTTCAGAAAACGTGGCGGCCGTGGCCTCCCCAAAAACCGTACGGAGTAAAAACACGCACGGTGGGATGTGACCAACGCTTTATGCGGTGGTCACATCCCGCCGTACTTGCAAGTGCGTGCTGTCTACGCGCAAAAACGTGGGCAAAATTTGGGTATCCGTACGTGATGAGTACCGCCTCCGTACGGATTTAGGAGCACGCAGACACACCGTAGCACTTTTAGTGCATGAGGAACTTTCGCTGCGTTCGGGCTACCGATTCACCCCAGTGCGTGTGACGTGCGTGCCCGGTACTGCCAACGAGCGCACAACGCACTGACTCCGTGCGTCTTTTAAAGGCGCACGTGATAAGTGCGTGGTCCGTGCTTACTCGCCACTTCCCCCAGTTCAGCTATCCAATGAGCACGCAGAACTCACGTGGACCGTACCGAGTAAGCACTTACAACGCACGTTGTTCGCACTGATTTATGCAGTATATAGTCTCTTCGGTGGAATGGGCGGCATCTTGAGGCAGCAACAGCTGGGACTTCTGGAGAACACCGGAATGTCGTCCTATATAAACACCGAGTTCATCGCACGTGCACGCACTTACAACATGCGAGTGAGTAAGGACACCGTACGTGAGCAGCACTTGTAAGTACGGCCTCCGTACGATAACGTGGCAACCGCACGGAGACCGTACGTTGTAAGCACGTTGTAAGCACGTACAACGCACTTACCACACGCGCAACGTACGATGCACGCAACCGTTCACGGCCAGGCGTGGCGTGCGGGCCACGTACTTACACAGTGCGTGTGACGCGCGTTGCCGGTACTCCCTCCCTGCCTTTGCCACTCCCTCCCTACGTTTTCAGAAAAACGTGGCGGCCGTGGCCTCCCCAAAAACCGTACGGACTAAAAACACGCACGGTGGGATGTGACCAACGCTTTAATCTACTTCCTGAATTATCAGCAAAAACGGACGACGCGACCGCAGCATTCACGTGCGTGCAACATACAGGAAACCGAAGCGTAAGGAGAACTTCGGTCTGTTTCGCGAACGATGGCGCGCGCTGACCATGTAGAGTACCGTTAATCAAGTCCATTCGTTTACGTGCAGTTGTCCAAAAGAAGACATAGATGGCGTTAACCAGTATTTGCCAAGCAATCTCTAAATTACTATATGTGTCTTCTATAATGTCGGTGCCACCAAGTGTTTTCAAGGAAGTTGAAAAGATATGTTTTAATTTTATATGGAATGGACATGATAAGATAAAAAGGAATATTTTATATTTGAACTGTGATAAAGGGGGTTTGAAAATGTTGAATTTCAAGTACATGATCTATGCACAGCGTGTAGTGTGGATTAAGAAACTGCATGGTGGCAATAATGACATGAAATGGAAACAATTTTTCGAATATATATTCAGAACGGTAGGAGGAAAGTTTATATTTCTTTGCAATTATAATCCCAAAACAATCAATATTAAGGCATCCAATCTATACTTGGATTTTTTGAACATCTGGAATTATCTAAAGGAGAAGGAATATATTGTAAAAGAAACACATAATGGAAATCAAATTATCTTTAACAATACTTTTATTGAAGGTAGGATAATTCCTTTTAATGCAAAATTATTTCATGTGAACATTTTTCAAGTTAAACATTTGACGGACGCAGAAGGTGATATGAGATCAGGGGACTATTTCATAAGGAAAGGTCTTAATGTAGACGATCTGTTTTTTCTTAATGATCTATACACCAAATTGCCAGCTGCCTGGAAGATTAAGAGAATTTGCAGAAGGGAGAGATGATACTCTAAATGACACTGTTGATCTTTCCCACATTAACTTTATGATTAACAAAACAGTGTATTCTTTTGAGTCTGTCTCTTCCAAAATGCTCTTTAACATTTTTATTACTATAATACAAGATGCATTTGCTTTTAAACATTCAGAGGTAATAGCTTTAAATCTAGATAAGTCAGAAACTACAACATGTTTCTCAATCTCCAGATTTTCCACTCTAGATGGGAAGTTAAGGGAATTTCAGTATAAATTTGTTACAAAACATCATATTTTGTAATGATAAATTGTATCTTTTTGGATTAACACAGTCAAATTTATGTTCCTTTTGTAGAAAAGAAGTAGAAACCTATTGTCATATCTTCTTTGAATGTTCTGAAGGGTCCAGAATATCGAATGAGATGGGAAACAGTTTAAAGATGTTTCAGTTTCTTAATATGCAATGGATTAATGTGTTGCTTGGTTTCAGAATAAGTCTGTGTTTATAATGTATGAGACAATGTACGACATGTATGTTTATACTGTAAGAACAATTGTGTTTCTATTCATCATTTTGTATAATTATGAAGATCTGAATAAAGGCAAAAAAGCTTTAAAAAAAACACACACCTATTTTGCATTATCAGTTTGAAATAATTAATATATATAACCGTATCGGGTACATTACATCTACATTATACAAATCCTAACCCTAACCACAAACCCAAAACCCTAACCCTAACTTAACCCTAAGTTAGTTGTTGTTGTTTTGCTTTTGCTATATTTTTGTATTATCTTACCTTCTTCGACTATTATTACATATCAATATACAATCACAAACACTGTAATAAAATGTCTATTTTGCGTGTAATATCTATGGGAGAGGAATGGCAACTGTTTGACTACACCCTATGGGAAATCTGATTCCTTGTCGTGTTTTAAACCTATAGGGTTAATCTCCCAAGTCTGCTACAATATAAAATTGTCCCATTTCTATGATGCTAGTCTCCTTCCCAGACGTTTATATTTTCAGTTATTAAGCTCATGTATATGCAATGTTAATGCTCGGGGGGGGGGGGGTACTTACATATTAAGACAGACGAGGGTGTGCAGCTCTAATTAGTAACTTTTTCACACAAAACCCTAAACACGAATCCCTTTTGTAACAAAAATACCCCTAAATATCGGTCTGCTCTTTCAAATTTTGAAAAATTTTCAGGGTTTTTGCAAACACCCAACAATTTTGAAAAATGGGCCTTACTTCGAAAAAAAATCCTTCAAAAAGATGACCCTTAAAAATGGGTAGGGTTTCGAGGCTTCAGTGGCACACCCCCGTCCCCGGCCCCTCCACTCAGTGTCATTTAGGGTACGCATATATGCATGTTCCCTCCTTTTGAAAACACCCCCTAAGTCCGGTGTGTAAAGTCTTTTTTGTGTATGTACGAGCCGGACTTTGGTGCGTGAAAAGTACCCCTTTACCGGACATTTTGGTAACACGCATGGTATCCCTCCGTTCACGGAGTGGGGGGTCCGGGCCCCCGTCAAAACCAAATATGAGTACCCCCCCCCCCTCCCACGAAGTTACATACAATTGTTCATCCTCTGAATTGCGAATACCCTGTTTTACTGTATTGAATTATAATATTTTAAAAACATTGCTTAAAATGCAAGTATTCGCAGAAAACACTGCAGAAATATGTTAAAACTTGTTCATCTTTTTATTTCATTCATCAATTCCAACGATTTTTTTTAAACCAGGAAACTCAATGGACCATATTCTACTAAGATATAAAAGCGACGGTATTGGTGATTTTCCAGAAATTGGTTAATTAAGTCGCCTGCGTTAAACGTGATGATAGACTCAGATACGGGTTTAGTAGAATAAAAACTAATGTGTTTTAATGTGCCTATGTTGCTCTTTCATACTGCTTACTTATCATTCGGGCCAGGGTTTTGTTCTACGTCACCGGATCTCAATAGGAGTATGTTGCTAATGTCTGGACATTCATTCACTTCGATTGCATCTGCTTCAACACTGGTTGTCCCTGATCGGAGCACCGGATAGGTCGGTGATCCATGGTACTCCGTTACTTCCTAAGAATGAAGAGAAAATTACAAATAGAAGACACACTTTTGACTCTGTAAACTATGTTCTAGCCCTACTGAGATAATATCCTTGTAGCTAGATATTGTATTTCTAGTTGGGGATTTATATCAGTTGTTATCACTCTCTAGTTTATTTGTAAATTTCTAATACAGCAAATAGTAAAGAAAGTTGATAGAAGGGTAGCCATGTAACCATTAGACAAGATAAGTTGGTGATTCATGGTATCCGTTACTTCCTTGAGGAAAATTATGGACAAATAACTTTCAAAAGTAAAATCAGACATTACTTGCCATATGACATGAAGGATCACGGGATAATAGGAATTCTGTGAAAGGGTAAAGGGCACTTCTACAATAGATTACAGTGTAATCAACGTCACACCTACAATTTCCACAGCAGATTTAAATAATCAAATTGTCCTCTATAATACATCGTACATAGCACAAATTTTGCATAACCTGTTCAAAAACTCATTTTACAAACAAGTTTTGATTGGTGTTTTTATATTTTGTTCGACTGTTTTGTCTCATTGTTTTTTTTTTTTTAAATAATGTTATTTCTGTCTTTGATGTCTTTTCTGTTTGTGGTGTGGTTTTAGGAAAGGCATATAAATATCAATCATACCCTGAGAGGTGATGTTGTTTGGACAGTGTTCCTCGTTGTATCTAGCCTGGGTGTGGGTGACAAGCCCGATGATTGGTCCTCTATCCCCGACGGTGCAGAGTTTGAAGTATCATCCACGTCTAGTCTGATAAGACCTGTCTCACCACAAACGTCTGAGTACGACTCTGATGTGCTAACTTCCGGTTTGTCTGTTTTACTTAGTTGAGCGGAGTTAGGGGGCTGCTCACGTGACATGAGATTAATGGTAATGTGTCTATTGTCCAACTCGTCGTCTACATAGAAACGGGGAACTGGAATTTTCACGTCAGTGGTATCAGGGACAGGTTTAGTCTCTTTATCAATCGAAGAACCACTGTTTACAGCACGCGAAGACTCAGAGTGAGAGACATCGTTAAGACCGGAGCTGTTTACATCGCATGAAGATCCACTCTCCTTGACTGTATCACAATCTGGACCGTCACATTGTGAACTAGTTTCGGAATTAGCTCTATTGTTGACGTCACACGAAGGCCCTGTTTGAGTGGTATTAAGGTTGACATTGCAAGAAGACGCAGGTCGACGGGCCGTGTTGCCTGGAGAAATATTCGCATCAGGTGTAGAGCCAGTGCGAGATGAGATGTTACACTCAGAGTTGTTCCTTTCTTTGGCTGGCTCAGCTTTCTTGTTTTTTTTAATTAAGTTTTGAAGTTTCCTCCAAAAGTAGTTGTAGTCATATTCTGTCCTCCGACGACGCATGAACGTGCCGATCCTGACACGCCATTCACCAAGAGACACAGGCATGGCGACATCAGGATACTGTGTTAAGAGATGAACATATTAATGCACAGTTAATACCCGAGGTGGGAAACATCTACAGGAAATAGTGTAAAATCTTTGTACGAATTTATCTTAATGACTTGTGGGGAAAATGTAATAGTTTTAGTCTACATAATATCTCATCTTTGAAAGATAAAATATTGCATGGTGCTTTAAAGGCATCGTTTAACAATGTTGAGTCTGAGCTGCAAGGCCCCACGTGTTATCAATGTCTTTGATATGGTGTAATATTGAAGCCCTAAAAAAAGCGCTTCAAAATGATCATGAAGTGCCTCAAAAAAGTAAAAATCTTTGAGTTACCGGTTTGACCATACTCGTTTTCCCCAGTAGACTGTGGTGTAATGAAAACCGTTAGGAAAACGCAAAATTTGATTTCGATTTCCAATCATAAATATCGTGATAATTAGACAGGCGATCAGCTTTTAAAAGTCATGGGGTTCCTGACTGACCTAAAGCCTAAGGTTTATAATTCTCATCGCAGCATAAGCTAAATCCAGGAATTAGTTTCAGAATCTGGGACAAAGTTACCCAATCCCTTTAATGCAAATTTAAACCCCTCCTAATATTCTGTAAGATTCTGGTACATTTCCCCTCCAGACAGCAAAATAGGACAACTACTCAAATCTTTATCCACTTTCATACTTACCGATTTTTCTAAGGCGTTTGATTGCATCGACCATAATATTAATACAGTAGGGTCTACTCAACAAATTGATTCATCTGCAAGTGAGGCCATGTGTAATATCATGGATACTGAGTTTTCTCGAGTTCCGTCAACAAAAGGTAAAACATTTTGGTCAGTTATCTAATATGAAAACAATCAATTCTGGTGTTCGGCAAGGTCCCAAACTTGGTCCGATTCTATTTATTGTAATGATCAATGATGCCTGTCATGATGTTAACTTACCATTTTATAACTATTTTGACGACTTAACGATTGTAGAAAGCCGAAAAGTAACAACTCAGTCTAAACTAGAAAATGCAATCACTGATCTAGATTCTAAACCAATGGTCCGCTAAAAATAATATGACATTTAAGCCGTCCATGCAATCATTCCGGGGGCGATTATTTTTTCCGTACCACTAACGCGTCACATCGTCCAATTTTATTCCGCAGAGCGACTTGGTCAAAGACCACTCTCGAAAATCCCTCTCGCTGTACTCTAGCTGTCTATGTGTAAGGAAGGGGTATACTGTACGTGTGTTCTATGTGCTTTTTTAATGCATTTATTTTAGACTTGGGTTTCATTACCGATGAAAGTCTAAATTGAAATGAACATATACGTCACATCACTACTTCTATTTATAGGAATGTTGGTTTATTATATAAAATTAAGACATTAATCCCATGTTATACGCTTGTTATAATTCATTGACATAACCGTATAGAACATATTGCAATTTAGTATGGGCCTCAGCGCCAAAACTAAAATCAACTCTATTTATTCATAGCAAAAGAAATTAGCCCTTCGTTTATGTACTGGTTCACCATATTTGTCTCACACAAGTCCATTATTTTACAAACTGAAAACCCTAATAGTATTCGACATAAATTCGCTACAAAGTTTACTGATCATGTTTAAGTATTTCATTTCAAAACTGTTACACTTAGAGGCGGCGCTCCCGGGGGGAGGTGCCCCCTTTTACTTTGACAAGTGCCCCTTTTTAAATAGGAAAAATGCCCCTTTTACTTTGACAAGTACCCCTATTAATTTTTAAAAGGGCCCCTTCCCGTTTCAACCTCTGATAAGCGTCCTTTTATTTTGACACGTCCCCATTTTCCTTTGCAATAAGTGTCCATTTTCCATTCTAATAAGTGCCTTTTCAAAATCTCTAGTAAGTTCCCCTTTTTAAGTACGAGAAGCGCCCCTTTTCACTTTAAATAAGCGCCCCCTTCACCTCTGATAGTTGCCTTATTCAAATCTGAGAGATTCCCCTTTTGTTTTGACAATTTCCCTTTTCCTTTGTAAAAAGTTCCCCTTTTAATAAATACCCTTTTTAACTTGGATAAGCGCACCTTAGATTTTTCACATGTACCCCCTTTCCTTTTTAATACGTGCCCCTTTTTGTTATAATTGCCCCCATTTAAAAAAGAGCACCTTCCCTTACAAAAATAAAATACAAAATTTACCATTCACCATTGGCCTACCATTCACCATCCACCATTGGCCTACCATTCAACATCCACCATTGGCCTACCATCCACCATTGGCCTACCATGCCAATGGTGAATGGTAGATTAATGTTACACAATTTGTGTATTTAATATTCAAATTTCATTGGTGTAAATAGTACCATTCATCTACCATTGGTGATTATGCAAATGAGCGTCCAAAAAATTATTATTAGGTTGAATGGTATTTTACTGGTAGATGAATGGTGCCCAATGGTACGTTGCGAGCGTAATCTCAATGGTATCTGAATGGTATTTAAATGGTGTTTGTGAATGGTATCCGTATGGTATTTTCAGTGGTACTTCCGAATGGTATTTAAATGGTGTTTGTGAATGGTATCCGTATATTATTTTCAGTGGTACTTCCGAATGGTATACCATTGGTATACCATTGAAACTTTTTTGTAAGGGCAGCTTCATTAATAATTGTTAATTGTTTACGATAAGATAAATAACTTGATAAAAGTTCTAAAGGTGTGCCCCTAATACTGTAATATTTCAATTTCTTGTAATAAAATAGAATGATTTATAAGCAGTTTAATTAACAATAACAGATGTTCATGTAAGCAAATGTATAATAATGTACATCACAGAGTCATATGAGTGGGATCACAGGCACAGAACAGCAGTTACTCACGGTAAAGAGACACATATCAGATCCAAAATTACTCCAAATTGAAGAAAAAACTTAAGATCCATCATTGTTCCTGAGGACTAGGGTATTATTCCTTGCAGTTTGTTAGCTTTGAAACGTTGATCATGAAGAAAAAAATCGCGAAAAATAAAGCGAAATCACAGAGCAAATTGTAGTTCAAAATATATGGGACACCTAGTTTTCTCAAAGTCACTACCAGTGAAACACCATTGACCATACAATTCCACCATTGAAACATCATTGAACATACAATACCACCATTGAAACACCATTCTACATACAGACTCTACCATTGAAACACCATTGACCATACAATTCCACCATTGAAACACCATTCACCATACAATTCCACCATTGAAACACCATTCACCATACAGACTCTACCATTGAAACACCATTCACCATCATACACCACCGTTGAAACACCATTCACCATACAGAATCCACCATTGGCACACCATTGTCCATACAATTCCACCATTGGCACACCATTGACCATACAATTCCACCATTGAAACACCATTCACCATACAGACTCGACCATTTAAACACCATTCACCATTCAGACGCAACCATTGAAACATCATTGACCATACAATTCAACCATTGAAACACCATTAACCATACAGACTCTACCATTGAAACACCATTCACCATCATACACCACCATTGAAACACCATTCAACATACAGAATCAACAATTGAAACACCATTGACCATACAATTCCACCGTTTAAACACCATTCACCATACAGACTCTACCATTGAAACACCATTGACCATACAACTCCACCATTGAAACACCATTCACCATACAGACTCTACCATTGAAACACCATTGACCATACAGACTCTACCATTGCAACACCTTTCACCATACAGACGCCATCATTGAAACACCATTTACCATACAATTCCACCATTGAAACACCAGTCACCATACAGATGCCACCATTGAAACACCATTGACCATACAATTCCACCATTGAAACACCATTCACCATACAGACTCTACCATTGAAACACCATTCACCATCATACACCACCATTGAAACACCATTCACCATACAGAATCAACCATTGGCACACCATTGACCATACAATTCCACCATTGAAACACCATTCACCACACAGACTCTACCATTGAAACATCATTGACCATACAGACTCTACCATTGCAACACCATTCACCATACAGACGCCATCATTGAAACACCATTGACCATACAATTCCACCATTTAAACACCATTCACCATACAGACTCTACCATTGAAACACCATTCACCATCATACACCACCATTGAAACACCACTCACCATACAGAATCCACCATTGGCACACCATTGAAATACCATTTACCATTGATGCTACCATTCAAACACCATTCATTTACCATTAGGTTTTTTTGTAAGGATTTCCCTTCTCATAAATGCCCCTTTTCATCTCTTGTAAATGACCCTATTCAATTCTGAGAGATACTCGTTTTACTTTGACAAGTACCCCTTCCCCTCCTGATAAGTACTCTTTTCATCTCTTATAAATGCCCCCTTTTTGACACGTCCCCCTTTTCCTACCTAATAAATGCCCCTTCCCCTTCTCATAATTCATAATCATCACATTTCGTCTTTGATAAGTGCCCCGTTTATTTTAACATGTGCCTCTTTTTTCTAGTGTTTAATAAGAGCCACTTCCCCTTCTCATTACCATTTTATCTATAATATGTGCCCAATTTCCCTTCTAATAAAGAACCTATCCTTTTTCATAAATGCCCCTTTCCACTTTTTATAAATGCCCCCTATCAAAATCTGATTGGTGCCTCTTTTCCGTCGACAAAATGCCCATTTCCTTTTCATCTGTGGTGCATGCCTCTTTATATAGTTGTGAGAGTGCCCCATTTTCTCCTCTAATAATTAGCCTTTGTACACGTGCTCCTTTTTTTCCTTCTAATAAGTGTCTTAACCCTTTCGATTAGTGTCCCCTTTTTCTCTCATCATTAAACGTGCCAGGTCGGAAAGAGGGAAAAAATCCTAATCATGAAAGACTTAAAAAATCTTTATATAAGAAACAAAATCATAATTTCTGAAAGGGATAGTTGAGTTTTGTTGCAGAGGGCGCTACACAAAATATATTTTTTTTGGTGAGAAAATAACAAACTTAGTGTCAAATTTGAAAGAATATACAATTTAAATGACAAAATCATGCTTGTTTGATCAAAATCGGGTCAGAGATGGCCATTATATCCATAAATATATTTCTATTTTGTGGTGCCTCACAAATATTCGGTAATTTTGAACAAGCCGTTGTAAAACGAAATAGCACCTTATACGTTTTATTCCAGCCAATGCCGATATTGGCTTTTTGTTGGCTTTTCCGTGTCGGTTATGATACGCACAACAAGCCAGCCCGTGTATTGTTATTATTAATCAATTAATTAATTAACGGTCACCGTATTTCCTTGAAAGTGGAGCTGAATTGGTATGATCGTATTCAATCTAAATTCACACATTTTGGGGTCTAAAATTACCTTCATAGCAATTTTAGGCTCTAAAAGGGCAATATAAATGTCATAAATAAGAATAAGATAAATAACCATGCACTTTGAAGGCATTTGCGGTCTTGAAAAAGAACTCGCCTATTCCTTTAAAATTCGTGCGTAGCGAGCGAGCTTTGGATGAAATCAAAGTAAAAGATGCTCTTAGTCGCTTTAAATCAGGAGTACAATATGGTGAGATGAAAAGGGGGGCACATATCAAAAGGGCCCAAGCCATAAGAATTTTTTTTTTTTTTTTTTTTTTTTTTGGGGGGAGGATATTCCAGCCACCCCTTCTCCCGGTTTCTACACCAGTATTGTAGATGAAAAACTGTTAGGCAGTAGATCTAGAGAAGGAAGTAATTTAGAGGGGGAATTCATATTGCTCCGTTTAGTCTCATTTCACAACGCCCCCTATCGTCAGAGCATGATCAGAGTCAGCAGCCTAACATGTAAGCCTATGGACGTTTTTTTTTAAAAATCGTTAAAAATTCATTTTTTGTTTAAACGAAAAGCACATCCACCCCGACGTACGTTATCACTAGCTCTTTCATTGGAGCCCTCATGTCTCATTGACTTTTGAAAGTTCACCCACCGTAATTTTTCAAAATAGGTTGCAAGCTCGTCATTGCCTATAATACACATGTGAAACAAGTCTAACTTTGAACTCAGTTTGCCAAGCGATTTGAAGATTATAGGTCGAGCACACGAAACATAAAAAGCATGAATTATCATAGATCACTTCTGCCTATTTCATTATGTCCATTTCATCCAACCCCCCACCGTAATTTTTCAATTTAGTAAAAGCAAACATTTAGCCGAGGTAAGCAAAAACATGAATATTCATGACACACCATGGACTATTCGATTATTAACAGAGGGGTGCAATTGGTCATCACGTCAAACTCCCCTAATTGCCACCAAGTATTTCATATAATTATATAGTATGGCATGTTTCTTTTACTCACTCATGAATTATTAAATATCAATGATGGTTTAAAGAAATGTAAAAGAAATTTTAGTTGATATTTATTAACAAAGTAATTTATATTTAGCAAAGCAATCTCACATACAAAATTACTATCAAGTGTCGTCTGCTACGCCGATTGTCGCCTGCTTCGTTAAAGGCACATATTTATCGTTTGGACTGTAAGGTATACCAGGGAGATTTGTATTTTCCTGCAGTACAACGTATAGCAGGAAAATGTTGTATATGCGGATCCGTTTAATGATTACGTAATGGAAGTGACGAGGCGGTATGGTTTGAATAACTTAGGCAGGTGAAAGTTATTGTATTGAGAAGGAAAGGAATGTTCAGAAAGGCATAGAGAGGGAAGTGGGCGTGGTAGCCATTCTAGCTTTGCACCTACATCAGTACGAGAATACACCCGACGGCGCGGTGGCCTGTACTTATAGCGCGCGAACACGTCAAACCCAAGGGCATACACTCGGTACCCTGCAACACAGTGGAACATTCTAAGAAATTAAAAAATTATCTACAAAATGGACCTCTTGAATCATCTGAGAAGTAACTTACCCTATTCTGATGACTTCAATGTATGTCAAGATAACAATGGCTGCTTTTCCATCCAAAAATAAAACTAGTTTGCAATTAGAAAAAGTCAATTTCTCGATAATTTCACAAAATATATTTGCCGCCGCATTCAATATGACGTCATTGACAGCTGATTGGCTAGTTTGGTAGTGACGTCGAACGAGCTATGTTTGTGCTGCAGTGATCGAGCGAGCGAAAATGAGACAATCGTAGCAATATGTTAAAATACAATAGAATGAGGAAATTTGTATACAAATAACAAATACATTATCACCAATATCTAGAGTCACCTTGTTAAAATGCGGATTTGTCACTCGAGCAAATTAGTAAAGCCCCCATCACACCAAACTAGTTCTCACTACGTTCTCAAAAATGTTGCCAAACGTCTTGATCTGCAAAGCCTAAAGCGTTCAAGTTGAACGGGAATGAGGAATGGCGAGAACGCTCTGGTTTTTATAACTCCCTAGTCAGGACGGGATAGCACACGCTCTAGGAGCGCGTTCGAACGCACTCAGAACGAGATGAGGAAGAGTTGAACTGCCTCTAAACGGGGTGGTCGGGTTAAAAACTAGTTAGAACAAGTGGCGAACTAGTTAGAATGGGTTTGGACGGATCGGGAACGAGGTAGAACTAGTTAATAACTGACTACGGACTGGCTTGGACTGCCTAATCTACCCGATCTGAACTTGATATGAACTAGCTGTGGACGGGGAACAAACGAGATGGACGTATTGAGGACTGTTTACGAACGAACTAGGATCGTATTATAGACATTTTTTTACACATTCTGCCCCGACCACAACCCGTTTTACGATGTTCTAGGACGGTTCCAGAACGTAGTGAGAACTAGTTTGGTGTAATGGGGGCTTTAGCAAGGCACCGTTGAACAACACATCAAGTGTAAGGATAATCATATAGTAATTAAGTCGAGAATATAACACGAAAGCTCACGCTGCATAAGTTTAATTGGAGAAAACACAGAGATAAATGTTACACAGTTCGTCCCTATTTTCACAAAGTGACGGATGAGCGCGCAATTAAAAGAAAGTAAGTTTTTAATAAATCGCTTTCAAACTTTCAAACTATAATCTCAACCTCTTTAATGTATCAAGGGCAAATAAATGTTATATCCTGGGATAGGACATATCTCAATGTTTAGTTCTATGTTTAATTATTTCCAATATATTTTGGGGTGAAATGAGCTGTAAACATAAACGTCACTTTTAGTGCGACAAAGTCCGACCCGATAATTGTAAAAAAAGGGGGTGTATTTGACTTTTCACCCGGAGATTTCTTTAAAAAGGTTTTTTTTTTCGTTTTTTCTCTCATCTCTTTGGTCTCCTGACAATCGCGTTCGCATTTGCTGGTCTTCAATAATACTTGGCAAGCAGGATTAATTAATTTTTCAAGGACTCATTATAAATTCGTTTAACAGTTGATTACCCTCGGTTGATCTTTTGTTCAGATTATTTGGCGGGGGTAGATAGAAGTGAACGGTTTCACGCTTAACGACGTTGTATTATTATTCTTATTTGTTCATCGTCTCTACGATGCTCTTTGAATAAAAAACAGTTTTTATTGTTAGGCTTCCTGAAAGAAATTTCAATTGTTGTTAAGAATTTTTTGGTTGCACTCTGTAGATTATGATGATTTGTTTCGGTGTGGTGTACACATGGCGATCACATGGTAGATAAAATTATGATCATCAGAACTGGGTCTAATAAATAAAAGAGAACTAAATTTGAACCCGGGCCATAGGCTACCCCCTCTCGTTCTCTCTCTCTCTCTCTCTCTCTCCCTCTCTCCTTCTTTATCGCCTTACTTTTCCCTCTCTTACCTCCCTGTGCATTTTTATGCCTCGATAATACAGAAAATAAATAATAAGATTCTTCCTCTTTCCCGGCTCTTCCCCTCCTTCTTTCTAGTACATGTAGTAGGAGTAGCATTAGCAGCAGTAAGACAATAATAATGACAACAATTATTATTATAACTATTATTATGGTTGGTGGTGTTTTTTTGTTTTGTTTTTTCCAGAGAAAAATTTATTCAATCATTCTTGAGCAAGAACCAAACAATACAACAAAGTACAAGTTGTGACATATCGGTAAAACAAACATTATTACAACAGTTGCACATGTCTCCATTTATCAAGTAATAAAACGAATTTATTGCGTTTGATAGAAAGAACCCGCTCAACCTCATAACAACGTTTAAGCATCTTCTTAAAATAATTTAAAGATAGCCGTTCCCTTTTGTATTTCGCAGAGAATATATAGTGTTTTGCATATAAAATGAAAAAATTAAAGATAGATTGCGTACCATCTGGGAAACCAAACAAAAAGCAATTTTTATTCAAAAGCACTTCATTGTTAAGAATAGAGCTTTGGAAGTCTTAAATGAATTGACGCGTAACAGGGCAATCCCAAAACAAGTGTGAAATACTTTCAACAGAGGATAAGCAAAATGTACATAAATTAGAATTAGCTATGCCCATAATGTGAAGATATTTGTTGACACCTAGTATTCGATGTAAAATTCTGAACTGAAAATAACGAAGTTTCGTAGAAAGGCAGCATTTTAAGGGAATAGTGTAAAGTAAAGTTTCTTCCCGTCTTGAACAGGTTCAGTTAAAATTGTAACCCATTTTATTTCCGAAATCGGAACTTTAAGAATCTTTGCAACAGAAATTTGATGAACATATTTGCATACTTTGAAAATCTACTTTAAGTTATGCAACAATAAACAAAAAAGAGGTAAACATAAAATTTAAATATCAAATAATTCATACCAAACATATCAATCAATTATCATCAATACTGTATTGCATTTTGAAACGTACATTTAGGGTTTTGTGGAAAAGACTCATCAGGTATACATCCACGGAATACGAAGGTTATTTCAAACATTATACAGTACTTGTAAATATGCTAAAATGTCTTTATCTTTTGCATCATTATCCTCATCATCTGCATAGATTGTTTACCTGAAGACAAAAGAGGTATTCAAAACAGTACTGTGTGGTAAAGTCTCTTTCTTGCACGCCATAGTTATCATGTTCTAGCTGAAAGGTTTATATGTTGATCGTAACGAAACAAGGCAGTTCTTGAAAAAAAAGATGGTGGAGTTTTTCAATGGGAAATATGACTAATATAATCATCGACTTTACTTTTTTGTTCATCACTGTTTTTCATAAATGTTTTGTGAGTAGAGTATCAGAAGCAAGTCAGTTTACACAATCTCTTTGTAGGGTATTTCAATAAAAATTTAGTACACAGTCTCAAACGCTACAAAGTTTACCAATGCTAAAAGGTTATCTTCACCCAGGCGAACACGTAATCTTTGACTAAACAATTATTAGCTGAACAATGTATGATAAACATGGAAATATCATTTTGACTAAACAATTTCATTTCTCATCATACAGATAAATTAAAAACAGCAACATTATATTGTATGATTATAGGATAGTTTGAAATACCAAATAGAATTATGATGAGAATAACTAGAGCAGTAAAAATAAAACTATTAAATGTGAACTAGTAACATTGTGTTTTGACAGAAAAACAAATTGTGGAAATGTAAGTTATATTCATGTTCAAATAAAGGCATCAACCCCTGTAAATAGAAACATTTAAAAGAAATAAACAATTTTTTCAATACAAAGATACGATATGAGAATTCATGGAACTGAAATCCAAAACTCTAATATGCATTACTGATTTCTAAAAATGAGGTAGGTATACCTGATAAATAGCTGTTCTGAACTAAACATTCGAATATCAAAGATTTATGTTTGGAGAAGTTCATTACAATACTGTAACTGAAAACTGACACAGGTACGACCATTCAGGTCATTGTTTCAGAAATCATAGACAAATTCCAGTTCACTTTAAATAAATTAATTGATTTGATAATCAATCCATTTCATTGCGATTACTGAATACACACAATTAAAATTATGAGTGAAGTTTTCTATATGATATTCCAAATGTTAACAATTAAACAGAATAAAAGAGAGATTGAGGTATTGAAACAATCATTATCAGAATGTCAATTATGAAAGGGAACTTTACAGTGCATTATATTTACGATTAGGTGAAATTATTTTGTGTAGTTTTGGTACCAACTTTTAGAGAGGCTCTTAAATGAGATACTTTAATTGGTATAACCTTAGTAATAGCAATTTTTGTTAAGGATTATAAAAAAAACTTAGATGCTGACCTCAATAGGACCACTCATTCCCTTAAACTAAGAGACCTAAACATTAAAAACAATTAATTAGGAATATCTAAAATTTCAACTATTTGGAAACGATCAAGAAGGGAAGAGGATACCTTTTGACTTGTTCACAAAAATCACAAGCATAGACAGAGGCTCACCATCAGAATCGCCATCGAAGCCATGGCATCTGAACTGCTTTGATGTCACCATGCCAAGTCACATCTGCAGCTCTGTGTTCAGTGAATCATCAAGGACCCATCTAACCAGCATGTCGGTCCCTGTATCCAATCTAATTTGTAGAATAAAAGAAATAATTACAGTACAAGTTATTTTCCTTCTTTTTTTTGCAAGCAGAGGTAAAGAAATACATCTAATATTATCATTTGTACATCAAAATAATTAATCACTAGGCATAACTGACCCCAAACAGACGTTTTCGATTGCCCCTACCAAACAACTAACACCCCCAATGCACATATGCAGTGAGTGTGCTTGGCAGGCGCGGATCCAGGGGGGGGGGCCGAGCGGGCCTTGGCCCCCCCCCCCCCCGCAAAAAAAAAAAAAAAAAAAAAGAGAAGAAAGGAAAAGAAGGGAAATGGAAAGAGAGAAAGGGAAAGACAGAAGAGGAAGAAGAAAAGAAACGGGGGAAGAAGGAGATCGGGGGGGGGGCGAAAGGGCCTTGCTTCCCAGGCTGTTGCCCCCCCCCCAATCAAAAAAATAAGAGAGAAGGAAGGAAAGGCAAAGAAAAAAGGAAAAGAGGAGATACTGGCGTACTGATAGGGGGGGGGGGGCTTGAGGGAAATCAAATTCAAACGTGGTTTAATTCTAATTCCTCAACGGTGGATTACAAATAATGCTGAAATTACATAATTTCCAAGATTTTTCCTGACTTTTTAGTAAATTATACTTTTTTATGTGTTTGTTGGAAAATGACAAATTCCTAATATAAATTTACAGCCAGGCAAGAATATATGATTCTTGAGATTCCTACATGTCAGGGCCCGAGGTATGGCGAGGATCGGGAGCCTCGAACTCCCTCCCCCCCCCCCCACTTTTTTGAAAAAGTATATTAAAGATAAATTAAAAAGAAAGAGAGCAAGAAAAAAAGAATAGTTAACTGCCAGAGTCAACAAATAATGGGGCATCAAAATATGCTCATCTGCGGTGATTAAATGCCTAAAACCCCTAAGCTTCCGGGGGCTCTGCCCCTAGATTCCACCTAGGGCCCTAAAGCGGGCCCTTAGATGCTCATCTGGCGGTAATTTGATGCCTCAAACCCCTGATTTTAGGGGCTCCGCCCCCTGGACCCCTCGCCAAATAGTGTCCTGCCAGTGTCACAAAATAATAAGGTATAACAAAAATGCTCATCTGACCGTAATTAATTTTCGAAAACGGTACAACGAATCGTCTTCTCTCTCTAATAATTTGATGAAACGTCAAAGCTTCGCGCAGGAGGGGAGGGGGGAACTGAATTCAGACAAGGATTAAGAATCAAGAACGGTACAGCGAATCGCCTTCTTTCTCTCATAATTTTATGAAACGTCAAAGCTTCCGCGCTTCGCGCGGGAGGGGGCAACCTGAATTCAGACGAGGATTCAGAGTCGAGAACGGTAATACGAATCTCTAATGATTTAATGGAACGTAAAAGCTTCCGCGTTTCGCGCGGGAGGGGGGGGGGGGGGAACTAAATTCCGACGAGGATTTTTTTTTCTACGAGAACGGTACAACGAATCGTCTTCTTTCTCTCATAATCTTATGAAACTTAAAAGCTTCCCCACTTCATGCGGGAGGGGGGGGGGGGGGGGGGGACCTGTATTCAGACGAGGATTAAGAGTCGAGAACTGTACAACGAATCGTCTTGTTTCTCTCATGATTTAATGAAACGTAAAAGCTAAAAAGGTAGGGGAACCTGAATTCAGACGAGGATTAAGAGTCGAGAACTGTACAACGAATCGTCTTGTTTCTCTAATGATTTAATGAAACGTAAAAGCTTCCGCGCTTTGCGCGGGAGGGAGGGGGGAAGTGAATTCAGACGAGGATTAAGAGACGAGAACTGTGTACAACGAATCGTCTTGTTTCTCTAATGATTTAATGAAACGTAAAAGCTTCCGCGTTTCGCGCGGGAGGGGGGGGGGGAACTTAATTCCAACGAGGATTTTTTTTTCTTTCTAGAACGGTACAACGAATCGTCTTCTTTCTCTCATAATCTTATGAAACCTAAAAGCTTCCCCGCTTCATGCGGGAGGGGGGGGGGAACCTGTATTCAGACGAGGATTAAGAGTCGAGAACTGTACAACGAATCGTCTTGTTTTTCTAATGATTTAATGAAACGTAAAAGCTTCCGCGCTTCGCGCAGGAGGGGGGGGGGGAATTAAATTCAGACGAGGATTATTTTCGAAAACGGTACAACGAATCGTCTTCCTTCTCTAATGATTTTAATGAAACTTAATGCTTAAAAGGTAGGGGAACCTGAATTCAGACGAGGATTAAGAGTCGAGAGCTGTACAACGAATCGTCTTCTTTCTCTAATAATTTAATGAATCGTAAAAACTTCCGCGCTTCGCGCGGGAGGGTAAAATTAAATTCAGACGAGGATTGTTTTCGGGAACGGTACAACGAATCGTCTTCTTTCTCTAATAATTTAATGAAACTTCCGCGTTTTGCGGAGGAGGGAGAGGGAAACTCGCCCCTCCCTGCACCTACCCCCCCCCCCCCGCATTACGCCACTGTTGGTCACCATTACGTACCAATATTTGGCTCGCATAATTTAAAATTTGGGCCTCCCCCCCTATGAAATCCTGGATCCGCGCCTGGTGCTTGGTACTTGTCATACAAGATGATCAAGACTTGACTCTATACACTCTATTTACTATTTACTTGAAAGGCAACTCATTGAATTCCCTATCAGTTAAACAGGAGGGTCTACATATCCCATGCCATCTCAGCTCAGCATGATAATTTTCATAACTCCCCTTGCCCTTGGCCATGTTGGCCTTGGAGCCCTGAAGCTGCTTACACCCCAAGCACACCTTTACAAGTAAAGTCACAATGACTCAGTTTTGTCTAGATCCTGATCTACTCACCTCTAGATTACTGACTAGTGGTTGACATAAATTGATAATTATGAAATGATGATCTAGAGTTATAGACTCTAAATAAAATGTACAATTAGCTAAACTACTAATACTAAAAGTACAAGTAAAACTAAAACTAAAACAAAAGTAGGGTCTAAACTCTAAGTCTAATTTTCGTTAAAAGTAAAACTTATTCTTAACTTAAGCCTCTGTCACAATTAAAGGCATTAGGGACTTTTAGATTCGCACGAAGACAATCGTTCGTACGGACCTTTGTGACCGTAGCATTAAGCAGATGTAAAAAAAAAAAAAAAAAAAAAAAAAATCTTATTAAATCAATATTTGATGTGAAACGAGATTAGAAAGACCCTCGATGCACTTGAGGTATTTAGTCTAGATGTATGTTTGTTCAGACATGATTTGGTCGTTTTAGTTTTTAATCACATACTTCACTCCTTTATTCACTTACATGAAAATAAGTATATGGGGCGATGTGTGGAAAGGCGGTGCATTTTGTATACATTTCTGCGCTCATGGACATATTAAAGGTAAAGACCAGTATTGGAGACACCCCAATTTCAAAAAATGAAATGGAAGCTCTTATTACCAATCATGTAAAAGAATATGTTTTGACTAATACATGATGATAAAATTTTTGCCGGGAATTTATTGGTGTGTGAGAGATAAACGCACGTGTCGTGCACGTGTGCGCGTAGTCCCATACACATCTTTCTGTGTACAGTGCTTGTAACTTTACGAAGACTGGGCCAAATTTCTTATCATTTTGATGATTCCAGAACCTGTACACACCAATACTTATATGCTAGCTAGATGATAAACCTTTTCTGACCGATTCCACAACGTTTCTTTCACAATGCAATCGCATGAACATAAGTGGTCTTCATCTTTAATTATTGCTTACAAAGAATCAGAATGACTCAAAAGAGTGTATCATATTACTTTACCTAAAAAAAAACTATAACAAACTCACCCTTTCATAGTCTGTCACTGTTCCAAATTGCGAAATTTTCACTCCGGTCACTTCGTGAAACAAATAAAAGCAGAAAAAAAAAGCGGACGAGAATTTCACAAATCGCCTACCACACCGGCTGTAAGCGCAGCGCGTAACTTAGCCGTCACTTCGTGAAAACAGGAAATCCTTTTACTAAGTATTTTCTTGTTTACGTCATCGTCATAGTGACATAATTAGATATTATTGTGGTTCGAAATTTTGTGAGGTTTAAGATGTTAGTGAATGATGTCCAAAAATGCAAAAAAAAAAAAAAAAAAAAACTGAAATTATATGCGATTTTACTCATTACCGTCACTTCTTGTAAAAAGGGACGAGTTTACCAAATGTGAAATCATCATTTAAAGAGTTCAGCGGGAATTCCGGATACTTCTTTTCTCTCTCTCTTACTTGTCTTATTTTGGCCCTCTCATTTCCCTCCATACTTTTTTTTTTTTTTTGGGGGGGGGGGGGGGGGGGGAGGGGACACGCATTACCTTGAAGGGTATAGAGTTAAATAACGTACATAATGTCAGGGGCGGATCCATTAGTCGACGAGGAAGGGGGCCCAATTCGTGAGAAAATATTTTGATAAGCCGGGGGGGGGGGGGTGTGTAATGAGCGCAAAAAATAAACTTTTTTTTTGCTCACCGGGGGCGGGGGGGGGGGGGGGGTTAGTGAGCACTATTTTGTTTACTCAACACCCCCCCCCCCGCCTTTGAGCAAAGAACAAAAGGGTACAATTGTGGTAACCTTTTTTTACTTTTTGGCCAGGGGGGGCTTTTTCATACAGATCATTTCATACGAAGGATTACATGTAGCAGTAATCCCCACCCTTTTTTTTTTCTTTTCATAATTCGTGTATTATACATGTACTATTCTTGCATAAAGTTCTAACAATAACAGTTGCATGGCACGGTATATAGTGTTAACAGTGTATGGCTTATTGAAACCCAGTTTGTGAAATTCGTTACTAAACTGGCAATCTATATTACTGTGTTAAATAACTCCGTGTTATTAATAAGTTTCTTCGAAATACAGTCTACATGTAAATTTATCTTGTTAATTAATTTTTCATAATCAATAATATTGGAGCACTTGCTGCAAAATGTAACTTGACATGAAAATCATTTGAAATAATAATTTAATTATATAACTCGAAAATATATTTCAGATAAATAATCAGCTATTTTTTAAAATGAGTACCAAAGGTGCTTACTTCTGGTTGTAACTATATCAAATGCTCTTCTGTCAAAGCAACACCGCTTTAACGGGAGAGCGGATGTGTTAGTTAAAAAGACTTTCTTTCTTATTTTCCAAATGGATTTTACTATTAATCACAAGTCCTTTTCTGGTAACATAATAGTCCTGATTAATAGCCTACTAATAACAGATCTATGCAATTGTTCAACCATGATGTTCCATGAACAAAAAGAAAATGTGAAAAACAGCGTAATTCTGAAAAAAGGGGGGAGGGGGTGTATGTGACTAATACTGCCGAGCATTGTTTGACAAATTGATACGAATCTCGAAATATACCCTTTTCTCTCAATGCAACCAAAGCTTTTGTAAAATTATATGTGAGATTCGTCAAATTATCACTAAAATGGTTAAGTTTTGGGATTTTAGATTATCAGAACAATCCCATGCGGGGATAATATACTGTACCACTGTGGCAGTGGTGTCAAAGATTGTTGTTAATGACTGGCACTCGGGTAGCTTGGGTGAAAACAAGTTTTTATAAGAGATTCAATATGATAACGTTTTATCAAACCAAACTTAAATCCTTCTCGTATAATCAATGTTATAATCATGCCTTCGCTTGTATACTGACTGTCGTTAGAATAATTTCTTTAGCCGAATGCTAAAACAGCCCTCTCGCCAAGTATATATAAGAAAATACGATACATGAATTTTTTTTGTTCATATAAGCTTTTCCTGTGTAAAAACCAGATAAACTCTGTTTTTCTCAGATAAACTCAGTTTATCAGAAAAAACTGTGTTTATCAATGATAAACTCAGTTTATCAACAGATAAACAGAGTTTATCAGATAAACAGAGTTTATCAGTTGATAAACTGAGTTCATCAGAAAAACTCAGTTTATCAGTTGATAAACTGAGTTTTTCTGATAAACTGAGTTTATCTGGTTTTTACACAAAGGGCTTGCCATATACGCGCGCTGCATGAAATAGTCGTCACACTACATATCTCGCCATGACGACATATACTTTTTTGGAAGTCGACTTGGTGAGATAATTTATGTCGCTATTACGAGATGAACTTTTTTGTGAAGTCGACTTGGCAAGATAATACATGTCGCCATGACGACATGAACTTTTTGTAAAGTCGACTTGGCAAGATAATTTATTTCGCCATGTCGACATTACTTTTTGGGTAGTCGACTTGGTAAGATGATATATGTCGCCATGACGACATGTATTTTTTTAGAAGTCGACTTGGTAAGATAACTTATGTCGCCATGACGACATGAACTTTTTGTGAAGTCGACTTGGTAGGTTAAATATCTTTACATGTCGACATCATATGGATATTAAGTCGACTTGACAAGATGAAATATCTCGTCATGTCGTCAAGTAGAATGGCACTTTAACGCTTCCGTATAATGTAGAAACAGAACGAGAACAATTAATAGCTCCTTTATCTTTTGCTTCTACAAAAAGTGCCTAAACTAAATGGTGTCCTTTTTCATTTTTTTCATAAGAAATTTGAAATCACTTTCAAATCAAGTTTCTCTGAATGACATAGGTCTGTCTACAGTACAAACAAAACAAGAACAACTGATTAGATTGTATATCATAGATGAAATTAAATCACGATGCTCCTTCGTATAAATATAGATCCAGAAACAGACAGATTTGGTTGACATGTTTGAAGAAACCTCTCTAGCATTTATTTATATTTTGTCTAAGAAAAACAATCTGTTAATTAGCTGAGTTCTCAATAAAATGATTTCATAGTAAGTATGTGATTTTCTTGAGCACCTAAAATGGTTAAAACCAGATTTTCTTATGGAGATTATATTACTTTACAATTTTATATTGCGGTGCACGCATGTTACCAGATGGTTTTAGCTAGTCTCAACACTGTTAAGGAAATAGCAGTTCAATTGGCCTTTATTTTGCAAATTGTTATCATATTTTTCACGGTCCACTTACTTGCATTCCGACATGTCATACCCTGGTATGATTCCTATTGTTCAACTTATGTTTTATGATTACCTTGTCCAGTGGCGTACGCAGGATTTGTTCAAGGGGGGGGGGGGGGGGTTTCAAATCGGGTCCAAAATTTCGCAACGACTCAGCCAGCCGCTGAATAAGCGGGGGGGGGGGGGGGGGGGGGGGGGGGGGGGGGGGGGGGTAAGAGGACACTTTTTTTTTTTTGGTCTCGAAATTTGCATATTTTAGTTGGGGGGGGTAAGGTCATCTATTTAAGGTCAGCCATTGGCAATTTTTTTGTTTTTTTGTTATATTTATTTAAAAAAAAAAAAATCTCAAAAGGGGGGGGGGGGTTTTCTAAAATATCATACATAAAACATACACATAAAAAAAACTCGAGGGGGGGGGGGTTTAACCCCAAAACCACCCCCTGCGTACGCGCCTGACCTTGTCTCTCCACAAAAATCTCTCCACAATCATGTACGCTTAGTCACTCGAGCGACACAATACACAATTTTCTCTTTATCCCACTACAAGCTATGTGCATGTTTCAGTGTAATTTATATGCTGACTCTATCAAGATACATGTATGTTAATTGCTGTTCACTTGGAGTATACCATTTATCATTCATTTTGTTTGCTATAATAGCGAGTGGTGATGAGTTGACGTTTTATCTACTCGTGATAATGTAGAAAGTCCTAAAAAGAATTTATGCAGAATCCTGCACGGATGCCGGATTTAAATCGTATCCATGAAATTGATGATTTATCTCAACAGAACATTGTCTTCTTGTTATGTATTTCCTGAAAACCTACCTAAATATAAAAAGTCTTGAGTAAAATAATTTCTCAGTCTTACACTATAATATAAGAAGCTTAATGTGTTAAAATATAGATCAATTTCAACTGTTAGCCTACTTCATGAATTCGCTAAATGTAGACATTTCTGTCATAGGATTATGTGAAACCTGGTTATCAGATTCACTTACTTCTCTTGTTCAGTTGGATGATTACTCTCTCGTAGTAAACACAGAGTGGTTAAAAAAGGCGGTGGGGTGGTTCTTTATGTAAAAAATGACATCCAATTTGAAGTGGTTAAAAATCTAACATATATGACGGAAACTTTTGAAAGTATTTTGTATCGAAATTGAATCACAACTGGCAAAAACATACTTGGAGGTGAAATTCATAAACCACTAAACTGCAACTTTTTACAGAATTTACTGATATTTTTTATATTCTATTTCGGATTCATCTTGCCTTAAAAAACATATACTGTTTTATAATGGGCGATTTTAATATAGATTTGCTTCATTATGATAATGAAGCAAATCTATATTAAATCATGAAAAGCCACGTTGCCCGGATTTTCTAGATGCAATGATCTCTAATTCTCTTATTCCTTGTATTACAAAGCCTACTCGAATATCGGATGTTACGACTACACTTATTGATAATATTTTTACAAATATTCACAGTAATTTAGATTTGGGTATCATTGTATCAGATAAAACAGACCATTTTCCTGTTTTTCTTTCTACCCCTTACATATTTAATGCTTGTATTTTTTTAAAAACCAGACAGATGTAATTGTCTAGGTACTAGAATTATACACTCAAAAAAAAAAAAGTGCTAAATTTAGCACTTAAAGATTCAATTTTAGCACTTTTTAGGAGCTCGCATAGTGACTGCACTCGAAGTGCTGAGTTAGCACTTGCACCCGGGCTACTTTGCTAGCACCCAAAGGAGCTGATTGTTGTGCTAAATTTAGCACTTAAAGGTTCAATTTTAGCACTTTTTAGGAGCTCGCATAGTGACTGCACTCGAAGTGCTGAGTTAGCACTTGCACCCGGGCTACTTTGCTAGCACCCAAAGGAGCTGACTGTTGTGTACTTAAAGTGCCAAGTTTTGCTCTCTTTTGGGTGCTAGCAGAATAGCCCTTGTGCAAGTGCTAACTCATGCGTTGTTTGACATGCCCCATCTACATTTGGTATGTGGTCAAGGTGGATGTCCTTCGTCATTTACCACTTTCAACTCTTACATGAAACATTTATTAAACCAACATCCACAAGAAGAACCTGAACCTGAAGTTGTACAGGGTATGGAGGGTCTAGTAGTAGTTGATGCTGATTTGGGTGTTGCTGTTGGTGAAGTGCATAATCCTGCAGCAGATGATGCATTTGATGATGATGATGATAGGATAGGCCTACTACAAGAACAAGATGGAGCAATGCATAATGACAGTACAAGACACTATGAATATGACAGACAATGAAAGCGGACAAAATATACAGTTCCTTAGGTAGACAAAGGAACATCCCTTCACTGCTATTATGTAAAAATGTGTAGAACAGGTCTCACATGCATATTCACCTGTTCTACACATTTTACATAATAGCAGTCAAGGGATGTTCCTTTGTCTACCTGAGGAACTGTATATTTTGTCCGCTTTCATTGTCTGTCGTGTTCATAGTGAGACCAGCTGCATTTTTTATTGGTTCTCTTTTATCAAACACCAACATGACCCATGCTATGACAAACAGAGTGTTATCTGCTGCAACAGCTTTGAATACTTATGTTGTTGACAGTTTAAGGAGCAAAGTTATTCAGACTTTTGAGGCCTTGGGTATTGACCTGGAGAATGAAGAATGTAAGAATCTCTTAGCTGAATTTGATTCAAAAACAAATATTCACAAGGTAACAGCTATTATACTAACCGACCAATCAGATCAGGTTATGCAGTCAGCACTCGATGTTAAGTGCTGCATATTGTTATAGCACTCGTTTTCTGCACTCAAATATTCAGCACGTTTCGGTTTCCTTGTTAAAGTTAACCCGTCAAGTGCTGATTTTGGCACTTCAAGTGCAGAATCTCACTCAGCACCCAACATTTAGCACCTCAGTTTTTTGCGTGTATGTTCAGATACACGCAAAAAACTGAGGTGCTAAATGTTGGGTGCTGAGTGAGATTCTGCACTTGAAGTGCCAAAATCAGCACTTGACGGGTTAACTTTAACAAGGAAACCGAAACGTGCTGAATATTTGAGTGCAGAAAACGAGTGCTATAACAATATGCAGCACTTAACATCGAGTGCTGACTGCATAACCTGATCTGATTGGTCGGTTAGCAGGGGCGGATCTAGCTTTTTTGCTAAGGGGGGGGGTTGACCAAAATAATGACGATGCGGAGCATCGTCCACGAGCCGCGAAGCGGCGAGCCGATTTTTTTTGGGGTGTTTATTTGAACCCCGTAAGTGATGTTTTCCTGGCATCTATTAACACAATGGAGACCATAAAAAGCAGTGCATGATAACGTCTTTTTAAATCAAGTAACAGTTAAATACACAGTTATATCCAGAGTTATCATGTGTTTGGTTAAGTTACCTGATGAGTTGAATATCTTCTCACAATATTTGCACTTGAAAGGGTTTCTCTCCAGCGTGCGTTCTTTTTTCTTTCTTTTTTTCTTTCTTTTTTTTTTTTTTTTTCCTTTTTTTTTTTTTTTTTTTTTTTTGGGCCGCCCAAGGGGGGGGGGGGGGTTGCAACCCCCCCAACCCCCCCCCCTGGATCCGCCACTGGTTAGTATAATGGCTGTTACCTTGTGAATATTTGTTTTTGAATCAAATTCAGCTAAGAGATTCTTACATTTTTCATTCTCCAGGTCAATACCCAAGGCCTCAAAAGTCTGAATAACTTTGCTCCTTAAACTGTCAACAACATCAGTATTCAAAGCTGTTGCAGCAGATAACACTCTGTTTGTCATAGCATGGGTCATGTTGGTGTTTGATAAAAGAGAACCAATGGAAAATGCAGCTGGTCTCACTATGAACATGACAGACAATGAAAGCGGACAAAATATACAGTTCCTCAGGTAGACAAAGGAACATCCCTTGACTGCTATTATGTAAAATGTGTAGAACAGGTGAATATGCATGTGACACCTGTTCTACACATTTTTACATAATAGCAGTGAAGGGATGTTCCTTTGTCTACCTAAGGAACTGTATATTTTGTCCGCTTTCATTGTCTGTCATATTCATAGTGTCTTGTACTGTCATTATGCATTGCTCCATCTTGTTCTTGTAGTAGGCCTATCCTATCATCATCATCATCATCATCAAATGCATCATCTGCTGCAGGATTATGCACTTCACCAACAGCAACACCCAAATCAGCATCAACTAGACCCTCCATACCCTGTACAACTTCAGGTTCAGGTTCTTCTTGTGGATGTTGGTTTAATAAATGTTTCCTGTAAGAGTTGAAAGTGGTAAATGACGAAGGACATCCACCTTGACCACATACCAAATGTAGATGGGGCATGTCAAACAACGCATGAGTTAGCACTTGCACAAGGGCTATTCTGCTAGCACCCAAAAGAGAGCAAAACTTGGCACTTTAAGTGCACAACAGTCAGCTCCTTTGGGTGCTAGCAAAGTAGCCCGGGTGCAAGTGCTAACTCAACACTTCGAGTGCAGTCACTATGCGAGCTCCTAAAAAGTGCTAAAATTGAATCTTTAAGTGCTAAATTTAGCACAACAGTCAGCTCCTTTGGGTGCTAGCAAAGTAGCCCGGGTGCAAGTGCTAACTCAGCACTTCGAGTGCAGTCACTATGCGAGCTCCTAAAAAGTGCTAAAATTGAATCTTTAAGTGCTAAATTTAGCACAACAGTCAGCTCCTTTGGGTGCTAGCAAAGTAGCCCGGGTGCAAGTGCTAACTCAGCACTTCGAGTGCAGTCACTATGCGAGCTCCTAAAAAGTGCTAAAATTGAATCTTTAAGTGCTAAATTTAGCACAACAGTCAGCTCCTTTGGGTGATAGCAAAGTAGCCCGGGTGCAAGTGCTAACTCAGCACTTCGAGTGCAGTCACTATGCGAGCTCCTAAAAAGTGCTAAAATTGAATCTTTAAGTGCTAAATTTAGCACAACAGTCAGCTCCTTTGGGTGCTAGCAAAGTAGCCCGGGTGCAAGTGCTAACTCAGCACTTCGAGTGCAGTCACTATGCGAGCTCCTAAAAAGTGCTAAAATTGAATCTTTAAGTGCTAAATTTAGCACTTTTTTTTTTTAGTGTAGCATTGAACGTTTTAAAGAAAGTTTATCTCATGTTGACTGGTCTCCAATCCACGACCACGCAATATGAATCAAGCTAGTAGATTAATAAATAAGAAAAACAAATTTTGTTATAAATATAAATCTACAGGTACTGATGATGCTAAATACTCTACATATAAAAAATACTTTAACATATGTGCTAAGTCAAGCAAAAAAGAATGATTATTTTCCACTTTCCAAGCTCAAAGAAATGATATAAAGTCTATTTGGATAGTGATTAATGATGTTTAAAAAAAAGATATAAATAGGAAATATATAAATAGGAAAGATATCCATCAAATTGTTCACGAGGCTATATAGAAATAACAGATCCACTAGGTATTGCTAAGCCGTTTAACTCTTTTTTTGTTAACATTGATCCAAAATTGGCTAATGATATTCTTACTACAAATAAACCGTTCCATTCTTTTTTAAAGAATCGAAATCCCAAGTCAATCTTTTTTTCACCAGTCATTAAACCTGAAATAATTGATATAGTAACAAACCTACCGGCGAAAACGTTCGTTCGGGCTATGATGGTATTTTATATGATCTTCTAAAAATGATTAAACATGAAATTGTTTCACCCTTGACAAATGTTTTTAATTAATGAAGGTCGTTAAAGTAATACCCATCTACAAAAAAGGTTCAGAGGATGAATTAGGTAATTATCGTTCAACTCCAATAACACTGTTGACTACATTCTCAAAAGTTCTCGAAACGATAATTTATTCTCGCAATATAAAGTTTCTCACCAGTTGTAATATTTTCACCAATTCCCAGTTCGTTGTTATGTTTGTGATAATTTTAACGCGGAAGCTTTAATACCGTTTGCTTTATTGTCTGCTATCTCCAATTTAAACGATGAAACGGGGCCTTCAAGCTGCCTCTCATCAGCAGCGTTGACTATATTGTCTAAATGCATCCCAGGCTTCCCAGCTACCAAGGTTTACATGTATCTTGTTCGAATTTCAGTCAAAGTAACAGGTAACAACTCACCTGAAAGGTTTGTTCTTGAACGTGTGATGAAGAAACAAAATGAGGTTGAAATAGTTTATTGCGCACGATCAGAAACAGAAGGGATATGGATGGCGTTCATATTATAATAGCGAATCCGGTATTGGCACCATGTTGAAACACGCAGTGCACAAGTCCAAGAATTATTCTGATTTTAGATTCCGTTTGCAGAATTATGTTTTATCCATAATCCGAGTCCCATGTAGAATCAACGAACAAGATACCGTGACTTAGATAATTGTCTAGATGCTGAACAGGCTTTGACAAGTAGCAGAATAGAAGTAGAAAGGCAAAGGGGTGCATGAATATACTTAGTACAGACAAGTGGTGTAGAGTGTGTGTGTATTATCTATGGGCGAACCCCAAAACGAAACGAAACCATCGTCAGTTTACATTTCAATACATATTTATTGCTTAGTCAGTCGGAACAAAACTATTTGTGATGCAAATCATTTATTTGGCCCGAGCTTATGGCAAGCCAGGGGCGGATCTAGCTTTTTGCTAGGGGGGAGGTGGGGGGGGGGGGGGGGGGGGTGACCCAGTGGCGGATCCAGCCCGAAATGTGAAAATTGGGGGGGGGGGGAATTCAAGAAATTCAACCATGACTTATTTTCAAAATTCCATACTAGTGATTTATAAATGTTCGTGATATCACATGATTTTCAACAAAATGCGCGTTTTTTCCATTTTTGTTGCAAGGTGAACTGATAGTGCTACATTCCCAAATTACCAGGAAGAGCATATGTTTTTTAAAGTCACTAATGGGCCACTAATAGTAACACTAGTAGAAGCTACTGCGACAAGCACTAACCACCACCACTCGGGCTGTGCCCCGGCCACGCCCCCCCCCCCCCCCCCCCCCCCCACTCAGTGTTATTTAGGGTACACATTATGCGTGTTCCCAGCACCCCCCCCCCCCCATTTTCAGCATAAGGCCGGTGTGTAAAGTCAATACGGGCAGATCTTTTTCTTTGTTACGAGCCAGAGATTTTGGAAACACGCATACGGTTCCTCCGTTCCCGGAGTGTGGGGGGGGGGGGGGGGGGGGGCTGTGCATGCACAGATTTGCGAACGAATGTTCGATACGTACATCATGTAACACTGCATAATTATGTATCGTAAAGGGGCGCAGTGGGGAAACTGAATTCAGACAAGGATTAAAAGTAGAGAACGGCACAACGAATCGTCTTCTTTATCTAATAATTTAATGAAACGGCGAAGCTTCCGCGCTTCGCGCGGGATGAGGGGGTGGGGGAACTGAATTCAGAATAGGATTAAAATTAGAGAACGTTACAACGAATCGTCTTCTTTATCTAATAATTTAATGAAACGGCAAAGTTTCCGCACTTCGCGGGGGGGGGGGGGGGGAGGGGGAACTGAATTCAGACAAGGACACGTCGATACAACGAATCATCTTCTTTCTTTAATAATTTAATGAAACGTGAAAGGGATGGGCGAAAATGAATTCAGGCAAGGATTAAGAGTAATAATTTAATGAAATGTCAAAGCTTTCGCGCTTCACGCGGGAGGGGGAAAACTAAATTTAGACAAGGACACGATACAACGAATCGTCTTCTTTCTCTAATAATTTAATGAAACGTGAAAGCTTCTGCGCTTCGCGCGGGATGGGCGAAAATGATTTCAGACAAGGATTAGAGTAATAATTTAATGAAACGTGAAAGCTTTCGCGCTTCACGCGTGAGGGGGAAACTGAATTCAGACAAGAACACGATACAACAAATCGTCTTCTTTCTCTAGTAATTTAATGAAACGTGAAAGGGATGGGCGAAAATGAATTCAGACAAGGATTAAGAGTAATAATTTAATGAAACGTCAAAGCTTCCGCGCTTCACGCGGGAGGGAGAAAACTGAATTCAGACAAGGACACGGAGGCTCTAACCCTTGACCCCCCGCCGGGGCTTTGCCCCTAGACCCCACTTTGAAAAACGTCCAGCGGGGCCTGCATGTAAGAGTGGGGTGATGCGGATTTTTTTTTCTTCAGCCCCCCAAAAAAAACTTTTTTGCACATTACGCCACTGCCTGCAAGCCGTTTTAACATTTATTCATTTTCAGAATTCAATTCTTGATATCATTACGCATTCTAGAGCATTCCACATAAATTCCATGCAAACGAGAATGAACAAATTAATATTCATATAGTCACATACATGTATAAATCAACATCACAAAGTATTCTTGAATATTCAAACATAAACTATTCATAGTATATGTAAATTATACTTTAAAGGCACACTGTCCTACTTGTAGCTACTTGCTCCCTCTATATAGAAAACTTCCCAAATCGGTGCCTGTTGGTCCCCCATGATCCTCTTTTTCTTATGTTAAATGAGAGCTGAGTTAATGAAATAGCCACCTGTCACAGTGACCTCGATGGCTCTCTGGGTGGTCTAATCCCTTCTAGCTGCAGTAGTAAAGCCTCCCTTTAAGCTTGATTGCATCTGGTGAACATTGAAACCAATCAGGGAGGGAGATAGATAAATGCAAGGATGGTGGATGAAAAGGGTGAATGTGAATGAGGGATGACCTATTAATATGAAAGGGTTAATATCATGGATATGAAGGGGAGTTTAAAGGTAATACAAAGTTTTGGGATATTTTGAAAATTGGTTAGATAGTGAATTTTTACAATTTTGATATATTTGGATGCCCCTGTGGATGTTTTATAAGCACTAAAAAATTAAGCCCCCAAAACACTTCTGCTTTCTATGAAAATCGAATATCAAAATCTGATGCAATAAGTAGGCATATCGAGAAAGACTACTTGTCAGAAAGCTATATAAGCCATATATATATACAAATACATGTAAATAAGAGGATTAGGAAAGACAGACAACAAAAATGAATTTGTTGAGGCAGAAGTTATAAATGTTTCTCAGAATTGCAATAAATTCTCTACATAATTCACTGGATTCTCGGGGGGGGGGGGGGGGCAAGCCCAGCAAACCATTAACAGTTAAGCAGGTAAAATGATATCATGTTTAATCTGCAGTACTGCATGGCCTTAAAATATATGGGTTCAAAAAGTTTTACAACAGTACTTTTAAGAACTCAGTTTTTGAACATTCCCCCCACTTTCTTTTGATTTGATTTGATTTGATATGGTTTATTGATTAAAAAACATTCAAATAGCAGCCAGAGGCTGAAACAAATTGAATTTACAAAAGATACATTCAAAAGCAAAACATATACATATAAATGGCGATTCACAATAAATAATCAACGATATGATCAAAGAAAAGAAGAGAAACAAGAGAAGAGATTGAAACGGATGACTAAAGGATAATTGAAGGAGAACGATCGCGTAGCAGAAGGCAGTAAGACAAATGTAACAGAAGATTAGAAGGACTGGTAAGATAATAACAGAGAGGGGGAGAGAGAGAGAGAGCATAGAGAAATGAGAAAGAGAAGCTGGCGAGGAGACTACACAATAAAAGGGACAGATAAAGAGTAGGACAGATAAATAGGCTGAAATGGAGAACTGGATATATAATCGGATAAAGTGTAATAAACTATAATACAAATATAATACCGTACAATGTAAATGCAGCATAATTTTTGAGACCAACTTAAACCGACTACAAAATTAAACAATGAATCCTAAAGCGTAGACCTAATATCAGTTTTGGTTATGCAAATTGAAAATACCCCCTCCCCCTGAATTTCAGTTTTAATGCAGTGAGCCACGCCCACCTTGCGTGACTCGAGTACGTACATATACACACACGTGTATATATATATGCACACACGTCGAGATCCTACTAGCTAGACGGTTGTCACGAGTTGATCACCTGATCGAGGCCAGCGCCAGCTCTTTGCTACACTTCCTAAACTTGCTAAAATAAAGGCAAAGCGAGATAGGATTTTGAAAAAAGATCTACGCTGTTTCACATTTCATTGTTACCCTACCAGCGTTGAAAATTATTCCGATGGAGGCGGATAAATTGTAAGTTCATGCATTTCTGTTCATTTTTCGAAGAATCTTATTGAAAGTACGACATGTTGAATGGAATTTGTTAGTGTGGCCAGCTGCTGCAGATGTACTGGAGTGCAACGGTAAGCTAGGTTACTTGGCTGCCGAGTTGTTCGGCCTCACCGTATCGGGGTCCGCTGGCGAGCTGGTGCGCGGCGCCGTGCTAGTGCTAGTGCTACTGCTAGTGCTATAGCGGGATCACTCCTCATTTTGATTTGCCCTCTGCTAACTACATGTAGGCCTAGACCTATTACTGCTAACTGATAACTTGCACAAAATGGATAATAAACGTACAAGTTAACCACTTGAAATACTTGACAGACAAAGACTAGTGAGTTGTGGTGGTTCTCTGAAAAGAATGTTACAGATGAACTTGAAGGATTTAACTTCCTTCGACCTTCCTTCACCTGTCCCTGCACCATCACTCTTGGCTCTTGCGTAATTGCAGAAGATGTTTGTTGTCCTAATTGTTGGAGGCAAAATGCATTTTAGCTTTGACTGAAATTGAGACGGAGAATGAAATTGATATCAGAGCATTGTTTCTTGGATCAGTATAGATCTTCTTCGCTACAACTTACTAGGAGAGAGAGGGAGAGAGAGAGAGAGAGAGAAGAAGAAGAAGAAGAAGAAGAGAGAGAGAGAGAGAGAGAGAGAGATTGTATGTGGCGGTGGGGATAAATGCATTTATGTTCAATATGTAAATGAGATCTTGTAGACTATACCTGCACTTTGTACATAATAATGTAGTTCCAATTGATGCACTGAATCATGTTTAATTGTGCTGACATAGCATAAAACCAGACATGAAAGTCATTTTGTTTTATTAAATCAGACTTCGTACTGGACAATTAAGAGAGAAGCTGAGAAAGGAAAACATTAAAGCCACATCGTAGTTGCATGGTGTCCATGTGTATTGCATCAGAATTTGCTTACACCAGATTTGGTTGAATTACCAATTAATACGATAAGATAAGATATTTATTTGTCTATCTTTCAAATAACACATAGAGCATAACATTAGATCATTACACATTTACAATGCAAGATAACAAATTATGGCAATGATAAAAACAAAGTTAACTAAAAGAAAGACGAGGAGACTCTGGTAAAAGCAGAGCTTGTAAGTTTTAGGGTCCCCTCTGAGCCAGATAAACGAGATGAGTAGATATTTGTGACTACCTAAAAATACAATAGGGAAAAGGGGGTATAAAAACAAGAAGTGTACACACACACACACACACACACACACACACAAAAAAAAAAAATTGATAGACGAGACTAGACAAGACGTGAGAAAAGAGAAAATATGAGAAATAATAGAAGACTACAGCACATCGACAATCTAGGCACAGCACACAACGGGCACAAGACAACAGGGGGAGGGAATAAGAGGTTGACAATCTGAAAATATTCAGTTAGACACATATTAATATCAAGAAAATTTACATTTATAGTAATACATAAAAGATCTTGGCACCATAATAACTACAAAAATGAACTTCTCTATGAGTCACAGTATTTATCAAGAAGATAAACCTTAAGTGTGTTTGCCTGTGTGTGCACAATTAAGTCTCTGAAGCAGCGAACCCATGGTCCACCAGAAAATACTCCAACTTCTTGCCTTCATAATTATCTAGAGGGTGAGGAAAATTTGTTACCATGAGGAGGATTCCTTTATAAAGCGGTAGGCTAGGAGCACAATGCATTACACAAGACCTATCGGTCGTCAAAAAGTGAAGTCCATGCACTCTTGGTACCTGAAAACACCTGTTATTGGGAAACGCCCAAATGGTATCATATTCCTGATGAAGACCCACTACTAAGGGTTCTTAAGACCAGTGACAGTGGGAAAACGTTACAAGAGTACACTAGAATTGCAGAGGACAGAGATGGGTGGAAAATGTTGCAATCAACGTCTGAGCTGGATACCATCATAGATAATACTTTTAAAAATTGTATGTTAATAGAACTACATTGTCCGTGAGCGAGAATAGAAGAATGACTGAGATAGAGAGAAAATATGATCAAAGAAAGGAGAGTAGGTGAGGAAGATCGGAGGGGAGAGAGAGAAAAAGGAATAGGAACATAATCAAATATAGATAACAGCTATAAAAGCTAAATGAGGCGGCTATAAAAGCTAGCTGTTCTGACAAAATATTGAAGCATAAATAGAGAGTTTATTACTTTGTTATTTTTTAAAACTTATATGCTAATAAAGATATGCTAATGTTTAAACTGATTTGATCATATAACCGTATATCATTTGGCTTGATGTGTAGAGTCTGGGTTCTCACACAATTCTTATAGCACTCTTGACACGGGCAGCCCAGCAGCCATGTTGTCAGATTGATACTAACATTCCACATAAATTCCATGCAAATGAGAAGAAACAAATATATGTATCAATCAACATCACAAAGTATTCTTGAATATTCAAACATAAACAAAAGGTATATATTGACTATTCATAGTATATGTAAAGTATATTTTAAGCTTGACTGCATCTGGTGAACATTGAAACCAATCAGGGAGAGAGATAGCATGGGAGATAGCTGGATGAAAGGATGGTGGATGAAAAGGGTGAATGTGAATTATGAGGGATGACCTATTAGTATAAAAAGGGATGAACCATACATGCAGGGGAGTTTAAGAAGTTCAAAATAAATCCCTACACTATTAAAATCTGATGCAATATGTAGGCATATCGAGAAAGACTTTATTGTCAGAAAGCTATATATAAGCCTGCATACAAATACATGTAAATAAGAGGATTATTAGGAAGGACAGCCAACAAAAACGAATTTGTGGAGGCAGAAGTTATAAATGTTCCTCAGAAATTGCAATAAATTCTCGACATAATTCACTGGATTCTCAGGGGGGGGGGGGCAAGCCCAGCAAACCATTAACAGTTAAGCTGGGAAAATAATGTTTATTGGCCTTAAAATATATGGGCTCAAAACTTCAACATGGGGTACTTTTAAGAACTCAGTTTTTTAACATCCCCACCCCCCCCCCCCCCACTTTCTTTTGTGTAATTACGTAGACCTAATATCAGTTTTGGTTATGCAAATTGAAAATACCCCCCCTGAATTTCAGTTTAATGCAGTGAGCCACGCCCACCTTGCGTGACTCGAGTACACTATGCACACACGTCGAGATCCTACTAGTAGCTAGACGATTGTCACGAGTTGATCACCTGATCGAGGCCAGCTCTTTGCTACACTTCCTAAACTTGCTAAAATAAAGGCACAGCGAGATAGGATTTTGAAAAAAGATCTACGCCGTTTCACATTTCATTGTTACCCTACCAGCATTGATAATTATTCCGATGGAGGCGGATAAATTGTAAGTTCATGCATTTCTTTACATTTTTCGAAGAATCTTATTGAAAGTACGAAATGTTGAATGTTAGTGTGGCCAGCTGCTGCAGCTGTAGGGCAACGGTAAGCTACATGTAGGTTACTTGGCTGCCGAGTTGTTCGGCCTCACCGCATCGGGGTCCGCTGGCGAGCTGGTGCACGGCGCGGTGCTTTGCAAGCGGGATCATCACTCCTCATTTTGATTTGCCCTCTGCTAACTAGGCCTATAATAGACAGAAAATTTCTTTCTCTTTCGTTCGTTAGCCTCTTATTTTGGTAGGGTCGGCTCCTAGCTCTTTTTAAAGAGAGTAGGGTCGGCTCCTCATTTTAAAGAGAGTAGGGTCGGTTAATCAGAGAAAGAGACAGAAATGTTCAGTCTAGGCCTAGATCTAGTAGTAGTAGTATTACTTAGGGCCTACTGCTAACTGCTAACTAATGCACATAATGGATAATACATGTACAAGTTAACCACTTTAAAGACGTGACAGACAAAGACTAGTTTAATAGTAGTGTAGTGGTGGTGGTATACTCTGAAAACAATGTTACAGATGAAGGATTTAACTTCCTTCGACCTTCCTTCACCTGTCGTCCCTGCACCATCACTCTTCCGTAATTGCAGAAGATGTTTGTTGTCCTAAATGTTGGAGGCAAAACGCATTTTAGCTTTGACTGAAATTGAGACGGAGAATAAAATTGATATCAGAGCATTGTTTCTTGGATCAGTATAGATCTTCTTCGCTACAACTTACCAGGAGAGAGAGAGAAGAAGAAGAGGAAGAGAGAGAGAGAGAGAGATTGTATGTGGCGGTGGGGGATAAATGCATTTATGTTCAATATGCAAATGAGATCTTGTAGACTATACCTGCACTATGTACATAATAATGTAGTTCCAATTGATGCACTAAATCATGTTTATTTGTGCTGACATAGCATAAAACCAGACATGAAAGTCATTTTGTTTGATTAAATCAGACTTCGTACTGGACAATTAAGAGGGAAGCTGAGAAAGGAAAGCATTAAAGCCACATCGTAGTTGCATGGTGTCCATGTGTATTGCATCATAATTTGCTGGTACACCAGATTTGGTTGAATTACCAATTACCGGTAGTGTGTCTGTGTGTGCACAATTAAGTCTCAGAAGCAGCGAACCCATTGTCCCACCAGAAAATACTTGCCTTCATATCTAGAGGGTGAGGAAATTTGATACAATGAGGAGGATTCCTTTTAGCGGTAGGCTAGGAGCACAATGCATTACACAAGATCTATCGGTCGTCAAAAAGTGAAGTCCACTCTTGGTACCTGAAAACACCTGTTATTGGGAAATGCCCAAATGGTATCATATTCGTGATGAAGCTAGACCCACTACTAAGGGTTCTTAAGACCAGTGACAGTGGGAAAACGTTACAAGAGTACACTAGTATTGCAGAGGACAGAGATGGGTGGAAAATGTTGCAATCAACGTCCGAGCTGGGAGATAATACAATCGTAGATAATACATTTAAGAATGGTATGTTAATAGAACTACATTGTGAGTGAGATAGAATAGAAGAATGACTGAGATAGAAAGAAGATATGATCAAAGAAAGGAGAGTAAGTAAGGAAGATAGAGGGGAGAGAGAAAAAGGAATAGGAACATAATAAAATATAGACATAACGGCTATAAAAGTTAAATGAGGCGGCTATAAAAGCTGTTCTGACAAAATATTGAAGCATAAATAGAGAGTTTATTACTTAGTTATGTTTTAAAATTGATATGCTAATAAAGATATGCTAATGTTTAAACTGATTTGATCACATAACGGTATATCATTTGGCTTATTTGTGTAGAGTCTAGGTTCTCACATAATTTCTATAGCACTCTTGACACGGGCAGCCCAGCAGCCATGTTGTCAGATTGATACTAACTTCATTCTATGTAGCATTCCACATAAATTCCTTGCAAATGATCGAGAAGAAACAAATATAGTCACATACATGTATAAATCAACATCACAAAGTATTCTTGAATATTCAAACATAAACAAAAGGTATATATTGACTATTCATATAGTATATGTAAATTATGACTTTAAGCTCGACTGCATCTGGTGAACATTGAAACCAATCAGGGAGAGATAAATAGCATCGGGGATAGATAGATGAAAGGATGGTGGTGAAAAGGGTGAATGTGAATGATGAGGGATGACCTATGAAAGCTAGGCTGAACCATATGCAGGGGAGTTTAAGAAGTTCAAAATAAATCCCTACACTATTAAAATCTGATGCAATATGTAGGCATATCGAGACTATACTTGTCAAAGCTATTTGAGGACAGACAACAAAAACGAATTTGTGGAGGCAGAAGTTATAAATGTTTATCAGAAATTGCAATAAATTGCAAGCCCAGCAAACCATTAACATTTAAGCAGGGAAAATAATATCATGTTTAATCTTCAGTGGCCTTAAAATATATGGGTTCAAAACTTCAACATGGGGGTACTTTTAAGACCTCAGTTTTTGAACATCCCCCCCCCCCACTTTCTTTTGTGTAATTACGTAGACCTAATATCAGTTTTGGTTATGCAAATTGAAAATACCCCCCGGTCCCCCCGGCCCCCCACCCCTCCCCCCCCCCCCCCCCCCCCCCGCTCCTCCGATCCCCCTGAATTTCAGTTTCAGTGCAGTGAGCCACGCCCACCTTGCGTGACTCGCGTCGATGCACACACGAGATCCTAGCGACACGATTGTCACGAGTTGATCACCTGATCTGATCGAGGCCAGCTCTTTGCTATACACTTCCCAAACTTGCTAAAGCCAAAAGGCAAAGCGAGACTAGGGTGGATTTTGAAAAAAGATCTACGCCGTTTCACATTTCATTGTTACCCTACCAGCGTCCAAAATTATTCCGATGGAGGCGGATAAATTGTAAGTTCATGCATTTCTGTACATTTTTCAAAGAATCTTATTGAAAGTACGACATGTTGAATGTTAGTGTGGCCAGCTGCTGCAGCTGCAGTGCAACGGTAAGCTAGGTTACTTGGCTGCCGAGCTGTTCGGCCTCACCGTATCGGGGTCCGCTGGCGAGCTGGTGCGCGGCGTGGTGCGGTGCATGGCAAGCGGGGGGACCACTGCTGCACTCCTCATTTTGATTTGCCCTCTGCTCTGCTGAATAGGCCTATTAGTGCTAACTGCTAACTTGCACAAAATGGATAATAAACGTACACGTTAACCACTTTAAAGACGTGACAGACAAAGACTTGTTAGTAGTGGTGGTAAACTCTGAATTCTGAAAACGATGTTACAGTTAAGATGAAGGAATTAACTCCTGATCCTTCACCTGTCGTCCCTGCACCTTCTTGAATACCTTGATTGTTCTTCCTCTGCTTTTGTCGGAGATCAGCAACAGGATGTTGCAAGTAGATGTGTCTTTAGAGTTTAGGCAGGCCAATTCATAATTTTTGAGATGAAAGAGGTGAGGTACAGTTTACATGAATCTTGTAGATAACAAATTAGTGTTGGCTGTTGCAGTATTCAGTTCATCACATATTTGAGAAGGGAAGAGAAGGGAGCTGGGTAACAGTGTAACTCCGGGAAGCTCCAACACCGGCGCTGGTGTTGGAGCTTCCCGGAGTTAGGTAACAGTGTGGCTTTCGTGAATGCTTTGCCCTTGGTTGTATTGTAGAGGGGGAAGATCTCTTCTGGCAGGTGTATAGTCCTCAGCTTTTTTGGAAGTCTTGTCTGTGCGTCTCCAGCTGTGTACACCACAAAGTGAATTGTGTCTTCCTCTTCTTCATGACAAAGCTGGCAGGTAGCTATTGTGGCTTTTTTGATGGTTACTAATCTTTTCTGATCGAACAAGAGTTGTGCCCTGATGACCACACCTTGTCGGAGGAATTTTGAGCTGCTGTCGCGAGGATACAAGCAGGTGGGGTTTTGGATCTTCATATTTTTCCAAAGGGAAAGTGTTGTTTTCACTTGGATTGCCTCAAGTGTGTTGCTATTTACTACTTCTCCCACTGTTGCTTTTACTAGCTTTTTCCAATATCTTTATGGGATTGGTTGCAATAGTGAGTGGAGATCTGCCAGTTTGTATTTACTGAGATGGTTTGCCAGGCTTTGATTGAAATGGTTTGCTTGAATAGAGCATGGAGAAATGTTCTATACTCAAAGCGATCATGGGGGAGATCAAGCAGTTGTCCTATCAGAGGGAGTTTCTCAAGGTCATTATTGGCCATCACTTTTCCGTAATTGCAGAAGATGTTTGTTGTCCTAATTGTTGGAGGCAAAGCGCATTTTAGCTTTGGCTGATATTAAGACGGAGAATGAAATTGATATCAGACTCAGAGCATTGTTTCTCCGATCAGGATATTCTTCTTTGCTACAACTTACAAGTACAGGCCACCGTTGAGTGTATTCTCGTACCGAATATAGATATGTATTTTGTAAGAAGACTAAGTTAGAAGTTTTAAGCCCAAATTCACAAAGGAGGTTTAATTGTAACCCATGGTTTAAATCTTCATTTCCATAACCCATGGTCTAGGATAAGCACAAAATAGGTGCGACACAGTCAGATGCGCGCGCGCAAGGCCAGGTAAGGTACGCTTAATTTGCGCCAATTTTAAACCATTGGCTATGTAAATGAGGGTTTAAACCATGGGTTAGATTTAAGCATCCTTTGTGCATTCGGGCCCTAAGGATTAAGTTTGCAGACATCCCATTGAACGGCATTTTAATCTAATACACATTTCTTTAGGATGTTGAACTTAAGACATCTTTATGAAACAGTGCCCTAGCTTGGCTCCTGTTGGTGGGCAGACAGTGAAGATTGAGTAATGTATTTTTGTATTTTGTCTAAAAATTCATATTTAAAAAATGAACAACATTGTGGCTACAATGTATTTGATATGACTGTAACTCTTTATTCAGGGTAATAAAGTCCAAAGCTCTTTGGAAGCGCATAGAGATGTTATTTCATAACGTATTATGCGCTATACAAGAACTGAACTATTATTATTATCATTATTGTTTCAGATTGCCTTGTGAAGTGAACTTCACATCTGACATCACTCCTACAGCGACAGATAACATCGATGGATGTATCCTTGTCGCTAAGGATCTTGATCTTGTACCTCCTGACCTGAAACACATTCGGGATGCTATTTCGAAACATCAGAAGGTAAGGCTAAATTGATCTCATATCGTTCTTCAAATTGGCAACAGTAATATATTGCCACATTGTTCGAATAAAATGTAATGTCTCTGAAAACAATATACAGGTGACGACGGAGAGTCAACCTGTTTGAAACGTCGAGCCACTCATCCTCTCCAAGCACTATAGTTCTCCTTAGAACTATAGTATAAGCTAAGAATAAGAAAGATAACAAACAGTCCTTTTCAGGACTACACACCCCCAAGAAAGATTACAGAGTCAGAGTCCTTTTCAGGACTCCTCAACCCCCTCTCTCTCTCTCTCACATGGTGCACCCGCAAGCCTACTGTAAATATACAGGTCATGGGTAAATATGTTGTATAAAGGTGAAAAAACGTGCCAATCTTGATTGAAATAAAAAGATTTTGAATCTCTCAATGTGTTTCCATTTAAAGGATTTTAAAGCTTATTTTCCTTTTTTAAATTCCTGGCATCACATGCAATTCAGAGATGAAGTAAAAAATGGATGCATTTGTGTGCAGAAATTGTTTGCGCTTTCTACTTGTGCATCTAGCTAGCATATTTTTCAGTCTCTGAATCATAAGTTAAAGAACCAAACAACAAAATGTGGAATGATTGTCGCCAAAGGGTTAATGATTTTAAAATCCTAAAAGGAAGAATGGATAAAGCAAGAAAAAACACCTGAATTGTGCAGAAAAGTGTATTATATTTTATTCAGTCTATATGGTAAAATCAGCAGTTTATTTGATTTTTTATTTTAATATTAGATAATATTTGAAATTTACGATGAAAGACTCCTTCAGGTCGAGATATGAATCCTAAGTACCGGTATTGTTCATGTGGCATAAAACCACAATTTCTTGCCTCTACCTGTTTTGGTTTGTATGTTTGTGTGTGTCTGTTATATTCTGTATGTTTACCGGTATTTGTTTGTTTATTTGTTAGCTTGATGCTTCAGTAGGAAAGGGAGTAACCTTCATCCCTGTAGACTCTGCAGTGTCAGGATATCAAAGGGTAGTCTACTCACCGACCGGACCCATCGACAGGGATTATGATGATCATAGGAACTTTGCGGATGCAGCAGGGGCTGGGATTAAGAGGTAAATACCAAACCTCATCCACATGTGGTACTTCCCCTTCCCCTCCCCCCCCCCCCCCTTCTTCCCATTTTTCATTTGTTTGCCATTTGGAATGTATTTTTACATGACTGATCCTTCAGGGATTTTGAAGATAATTGACCCACAGCATTATTTTCAAAAAAGTATTTACCGATAGCAGGTTGACTTTGCACTTTGCCTTTTGTACACCCTGCCTCACACTAAACATTGAGGGCTCTATATTGAGGGCTCTATAGTCCCGCCGCGGCACTAATGTCCTTTGGCAAGACGTTAATCTACATTTGCCACTCTCCACCCAGGTGTAAATGGGTATCTGATATGCTTGAGCGCTAGTTACTTTGGCAGCTCGGCTACGACCAGGGTAATATGTGTATTAAAAGCGCCATGAGCGTCAGAACCTAACGGATACCGGCGGTACATAAATAACCATATCATTTTATTTATTATATTCATTGTGCAGTATTTGCTTTTTCCAAGTATTTTCCCATAGTCGGTTTTCTGAAGTTGTTTCCGGCTGATGCTTATCAAACACGAATCTTATTCTTGACAGAGCGATAGCTGCAGGAATGACCAGACCTCTTCTGTTCGTATGCCCAAGCCCAGGCTACCCTAACTCAGTCCTGGCTGCAGCCCTGGGGGCCCTTCAAGCTGCTTATGTGGTAAGTCTAGCAGGTTTTCCTTTATCAATGAATAGACTTCTACAAGTGGTGGTAAACTGAGCAAGTTTCATTGCAGTTCAACACTAAACTCTAGAAGTTGAGTAATCGGTTATAAAAGCAAATATTTTGCCTATCATATATCTTTCCTTCTTTCTAGTACTACTACTAGTAATATTCTTTGGTCAAATCCACATAAACTTTAGGTCTTACCAACTTGATAGATTTCTTTTACATTCGAGGCATAGAATTTGACAGTAGAAAATAAATGCACTAATTATCCTAATAACAGATCTCTGTTATAAAAGCAAATATTATGCATACTTTATCATCTTTCCTTATTTCTAGTAATATTCTTCAGCCAAATCAACATTACATTACTAACTTCATTTAATTTTTTTTAAACCATGGCATAGAACTGACAGTAGAAGACAAAGGTACAAATTATCCCAATCACAGATCTGTGTTTTTGAGATCATGTCATTGATTATATTTCTAGTAATATTCTTCAGCCAAATCATCATTACTTTAGGTCTTACCAACTTCCTTTTTTTTTCAAACCAAGGCATAGAAATGACAGTAGAAAACAAATGTAAACTTAATTCTTATCACAGATCTGTGTTTTTGAGATCATGTCATTGATTATATCCATATGCCTGTTTTCATCTTACAAGCCCCTTGAGATTCGTGAAGATGTTCCGGAGAAGAGGAACAAGCTGACATCTCTCACCATCTACTCTGATGGGGCTTCCAGTGAGCTCAAGAAATTTATTGGTGGAATCGAAAGTGGAAGGTAATTGTATCCTCTTATCCCATTTGTACTCCATGTAATGCCTTAGTATCAAGAAATGATTTTCTGTTATAAAGCAATGGTAATTCTTGATATCAAGAATTTATTTCTTGATATCAAGAAATAGGAATAGATGTTAAAACGGCTTGCCATAAATATGCAGCAATACGCAAGCCAAATACACAAAGGTGTGACTAAGGCATTATATGAGACAGGCGCGATGGCTCAGTGGTAGAGCAGCGGTCTCGTAATCGGAAGGTCCTGGGTTCGAAACCAAGTTGATACTCTTGTGCCCTTTGGTAAGGCATGAATCCTCATTACCAAGAGAGGACTTAAAGCCATTGATCCCTTGGTTGCTTAATTACAAGCATACACATGCTTTCTTAGCAATCGGTTAAGAACAAACTAACAAACAATACCGGTATATAAAATTCCAATAAGGATAAATGTGGACATCCAAGGTAGTTTAAATTAAACCATTTATAATTTTTGAAGGTTGAAGAAATAAGGAGCCTGTATGAATGGAAAATGTTTTATTTTCCTTTGAGCTATCATTTTTATGATGCATTCACTCAATCTCTCTATTTCTCTCTCTGTCTCTCTCTCTCTCTATTTTTCTGTCTCTGTTTCTTTCTGTCTCTGTCTCTCTCTCTCTGTCTCCCTCTCTCACTGTCTGTCTGTCTCTTTCTCTATTTCTCTGTCTCTGTCTCTGTCTCTCTCTGTCTCTGTTTCTCTGTCTGTCTCCCTCTCTCACTGTCTGTCTCTCTCTGTCTCTCTCTCTCTGTCTCCCTCTCTCACTGTCTGTCCGTCTCTCTCTCTGTCTCTCTCTCTCACTGTCTTTCTGTCTCTGTCTTGTCGTCTTCAGGCTTGTTGCTAGGGACATCGGGGGATCTGACCCTGAGAGAATGGCTGCTCCTAACGTAGCACGTTACGTGGAGGAGGTCTTCGCTGGGTCATCGTCTGTTAAGGTAAGTATCCTTATTTGGAAGAAATATGGATTCATGTAATCCTTGATACAGAATACCGTCTTTAAACGATTTACAGATGTTATTGCCCTAGTCATCAGATCCATTCATGCACAACAGTGTGCACCATCTCCACTCCCTGGGGAATATTCCTTTTTTTTTAATGAAAGGTTTTATTTAATCATTCACAAACAAAAGCAACTCAATGAATCTGGAACAAATGCTGGTTGTGAGAAATCAGTCAAAGCTGGGGAATATTCCTACCACTTGATCACATGGAGGACATGAATGCATGAATACATGAATACATGAATACATGAATACATGAATGGCAATTGCTATCACAAAGGCACAAGGCTCTTGGCTCACTCTGTCATATTGATGTATGCACTAATTATTTTCATCTTTTATGTACATGGTTTAATGGCCATGTTTGATCTGCATACAAATATGATAACAATCATTTTGTGTGTCTTTAGATATTGAAGAAATGTTTTGTAATGATCTGAGCTAACTACTATTTGATCTTAATTATGTTTTGTTTGATCAATATTATATCTTGGTTTGATCTTTATATTTTTTTAAAGCGAAGCTTATAACATTAACCTTTGATATAATTAATTTTCATTTTATCTTTTTAGTATGTTCATTTATTCTGTTGAGAGCCAGAAGGGTGCATGTTAACTCTGTTTAAAATGATATGAGTTAACACCCTTCTTGACTTGTTCCAAATTGATGATTTGATCTTTGTAATCATTCTCTTAATGATATGAGCTAATTAGCACCCTTCTTGACTTGTTCCAAATTGATGATTTGATCTTTGTAATCATTCTCTTATATCGTAACAGCTTTAAAGGGATCCGGTAACTTTGTCTCAGATTCTGAAACAAAATTCTGGATTTAGCTCATGCTGCAATGATAAACCTTTAGGTCAGTCAGAAACCCCATGACTTTTACAAGCCGATCGCCTGTCTAATTATCAAGATATTTATGATTGGAATTATACATTTTGAAAACCGTTTGCTGAACGTTTTTCATAACACTACAGGCTATTGGGGAAGTCGAGTATGGTAAAACCGGTCACTCAAAGATTTTTACTTTTTTGAGGAACTTCTCAATCATTTTGAAGCGCAATTTTTTTAGGGCTTCAATATTACACCATATCACAGACACTGATAACACGTAGGGCCGTGTATCTCAGATTTAATATTGCAAAACGATCCCTTTAATGATATGAGCTAATTAGCACCCTTCTTGACTTGTTCCAAATTGATGATTTGATATTTGTAATCATTCTCTTATATCGTAACAGCTTTAAAGGGATCCGGTAACTTTGTCTCAGATTCTGAAACAAAATTCTGGATTTAGCTCATGCTGCAATGATAAACCTTTAGGTCAGTCAGAAACCCCATGACTTTTACAAGCCGATCGCCTGTCTAATTATCAAGATATTTATGATTGGAATTATACATTTTGAAAACCGTTTGCCGAACGGTTTTCATAACACTACAGGCTATTGGGGAAATCGAGTATGGTAAAACCGGTCACTCAAAGATTTTTACTTTTTTGAGGAACTTCTCAATCATTTTGAAGCGCAATTTTTTTAGGGCTTCAATATTACACCATATCACAGACACTGATAACACGTAGGGCCGTGTATCTCAGATTTAATATTGTAAAACGATCCCTTTAATGATATGAGCTAATTAGCACCCTTCTTGACTTGTTCCAAATTGATGATTTGATCTTTGTAATCATTCTCTTATATCGTAACAGCTTTAATGATATGAGTTAATTACCCCCCTTCTGGACTTGTTCCAAATTGACGATTTGATCTTTGTATTCTTTCTCATATATATATTGTAACAGCTTAAAGGCCAGTTCAGAAATGTAGCGGCTAACCCCTGCAAATATAATGTGTATAAATGATTGGCAATTTTGAGGAGGCAAATCATGAACATATTATATTTTGTGCCCCCTGGCGGCAAAATTGTTTTTACCAATCAAATTTTTGCCAAATTGTCATAACATATGACGTCACAGATACAGCCCGTGGCAAAACTCTCCTCACAAGAAATTTGTAAGTTTGTAACAATGGTTATGTTTCCCAGCACCTTTAAAAAAGAAAATTAAGCAAGTGATCCATGGATATCGCAAAAATCAGAAAGGTTCTAAAATGTGGGATACCATCTGTCAAAAAAACAGAATATCAGGTGGGGGGAAAAAATATCCATTCACTGTCTTGTAACGCACGTGTTTTGTTAAACGATTTTCGTGACCATATAACGAGCTTTGTGTTATGTCTCCATCAGCTTCCAGTGTATTAACTGGGTGGTTTTGCTATTAGACATTAATGTCTCACAAGCATAAATTAACTAAATTTGGCACGTACTGCACGTCTCATTACATTATGAGTGTAGTGGTATGCCGCGCCATATCTAAACACTGATAAAACACGAAGTTTATTTTGCAAGGGTTTGCTGCTTCATATTTGAACAAGCCTTAATGATATGAGTGAACACCCTTCTGGACTGGTTCCAAATTGATGATTTGATCTTTGTAATCATTTTCTTATATCATCGCCTGCCAGCAAGAAGGCTGCAAGAGCAGAGCTGCCAACCATTATGTTTTTTCTTCATAAAATATGTTTTTTTTAATAATTTTTTTTTTTTTTTTTTTAAACATACCACACGTCAATCAACTGCCCTAAAATGTTGATTTGATCACAAATTCAATATAAAACTAAGGTTAAAACATACTAGGAAACATACTTAAATGAAAAATATTCTCAAAAAGAATGAAACGCCCATAATACCAAAAAAAAAAAAAAAAAAATACCTACTTGTAAATAAACTATAGGTCCTAATATGGAAAAAAACAGCATGAGGAATGGACATTTCTGCATTGGAAGTGTGTCGCGCGTGGTTATAAGTTTCGTTTGAATGAATTCCTTTTTTTTGCCTGAAATTCCTTTTTTTTGCCATCATGGTTCCTTTTTTGGTCGCACAAGGTTGGCAGCTCCGGTAAGAGCTATGTCAGGCCTTCTTGCTGACAGCTGACATATTATCTTTATCATCTTCATCTTCTCTTATTTGGTTTTTATTATGTAATAAACAGCTTGAAGTAATTTCTGATGATGCGGCTCTGATGGAGTGCTATCCGCTCTTCTCCGCCGTCAACCGGTGTGCCAAGATGGTCGATCGTCATAGGGGACGTGTCATCAAACTCGAGTATGTGGGGAGCGGCGAGATCACCAAGACACTCATGCTTGTTGGCAAGGTACCTACTGTTGTTTTTCTTGTAAAGCTTGTGAATACGGTATGCTTTGATGTAAGGGAGGTGATACATTTTTGCCCGTGGGTGCACAAAGACACGGAATAAGAATGAGAGAAAAAGCACACACACCTTAAAGGGATTGGGTAACTTTGTCTCAGATTCTGAAACAAAATCCTGGATTTAGCTCATGCTACAATGCTACTATAAACCTTTAGGTCAGTCAGGAACCCATGACTTTTACAAGCCGATCACCTGTCTGATTATTAAGATATTTATGATTGGAAATCGAGACCAAATTTTTACATTTTCCTAACGGTTTTCATAACGCTACAGTCTATTGGGGAAAACAAGTATGTTAAAACCGGTCACTCAAAGATTTTTACTTTTTTGAAGCACTTCATGATCATTTCGAAGCGCAATTTTTTTAGGGCTTTAATATTACAGGATATCACAGACACTGATAACACGTAGGGCCATGCATCTCAGATTTAACATTGTTAAACGATGCCTTTAAAGGGTGACGTCACTATGGAAATTGAGTTCACTTCAAGATATGCCGGAACATAATTTTATAATTGTTGGTATTCAGAATTGTATCGCATAGGGGCACAACCATAATATTATGATCGATTGTCAGTATATATTCCTTCCACATCGATATGGCTAAATTGTACCAAAACTGTCATTCAGATAAGTTGGGTTACGACTGGAGATGTTTCAACATCACCAACAATGACGTTACAGTTTTAGATGCTTTATCAAGTGCCTCTTCACTTCCCTAAGCTACCTGAACAGAGCCTCAAAATTAGAAGGGGTGAACATTTTTCAACTTCCTAAATCGTAAGGGCTGAGAATTTCAACCCCATATGGTTGTAAGAATGTTGATGAAGATAAAGTGTATCTTTCATTAATAGGGTGTGACCTATGACACCGGTGGTGCTGATATCAAGGCAGGTGGACATATGGCAGGAATGCACAGGTAACTATTACACGTTGGAAAGGTCTTTTATGTTGCCCATGTACTGAGAAACGTGTTAGCTTAGCTAGCCTGAGTTCGCCGCTTGTTGCATGATAGTGTGTCATGTGTGGTACCAATATTCTACAATGTTTTTATTATGGTTAGTAGGCATGGATGTACATGCCTCTTATATATATAAATATGCCATTCTGATCATTATCATCATCATCAACAACTCTGCCATCACAGTTTCTATCATGATCATCATCATCAGCTGCAGCATGATCATCATCGTTATTACAAACAACACCATAACCACACAATCATTGACATTATCACCATCCTCATCATCATCATCATCATCATCATCATCATCATCATCATCAACATCATCATCAACAGCATCATCATCATCATCCCCATCATCATGAACAACATCATCATCGTCATCGTCGTTGTCGTCGTCATCATCATCATCACCATCATCAATGTCATCATCACCAACATTATCATCATCACTATCATCACCATCATCACCATCATCCCCATCATCATCATCACCATTACCACCACTATCATCACCGTCATTGCCATAACCAAATGATCATCACTACTATCACCATCATTATCATCATCATCAATATTACATCATATGAAAAGTCATTGATCATGTATTCATTGCTCTTCTAGGGATAAATGTGGTGCGGCAGCGGTAGCCGGTTTCTTCCGAACCCTGGACATCATCAAGCCAGCAGGGTTAAAGGTCATTGGCACAATGGCTATGGTTAGAAACAGTGTGGGTATAGGTAAGTCTTGCCTTCATCAGTCAAACAAATATTTATCTTTGGTAAAAATGGCATTAATTTCGTTTTAAAAGGAATTTTTAAAATATTTTTTTTTAAACAAAATTATACCTACCTATTTTTCAACATGTTCTTTGAAAATATAGGTAAACCTTTAAAAGGGATTGTATACATGTATGTAGTGCATTGTAAAGACATGATAGTCCCTCTACATTGTATGTACAGTGCACATCAAGCTCCATGTCTTCAATAGAAAAGTAGTTAAAAACCATTTAAGAACATTTCCATATTTATATACCTGAATAAAAATACCATTTCAATGCATAAACGACCAATTATCTTACTTTTGTTATTAAGAAGAAAACAATTTTTGAAAGTGAAGTCAAACCTGTGGCTACCTGTTTATAGTGGCCATTTTTTTTGTCTCCCTCAAGAAAGAAATGTGTGTTGAAGAACCTGTCTAGAAAGGTCACCTGTCTTAAGATAGCCCAATTTTCTGTTTCCCTTAGGTGGCCTTTAATAGACAAGTTTGACTGTTAGTAGTATGTGCATGTTGGGTAGTGACGTAATAAGTTTTGTATGTTGGTTGCAGAGAGCTATGTCGCAGATGAGATCATTATTTCACGGGCTGGAGCGAGGATTCGAATTGGCAACACGGACGCGGAAGGCAGGATGGCAATGGGTGACTGTCTCTGTGAAATGAAAGAAAAGGTAGACTTCACAAATTTCTTGGAAGTCTTATTTTAAGACAATATGAGGGACTTTAACAAAATTGCCAGTGGTTTTCAGCGACACAACTTCTATCACAGGCACAGGCATTTCTTTTAATTATTGAGGGCGTAAATTGAACGTTATGAGTAGTTCAAATTCTATTGATTGGTGTGTGATTATTTAAAGCAGCCATAGGTGATAGTTTGACCCAGGTTATACATGAGTCATTCCTTTGCTTAGTCCCGCCGTAAACAAAAATATACAAGCCGATTTCATTTCATTGTATTTAATTAACTGAAGCTGCATCAGAAATGAACTAAAATTTCTCTTGATTGTTGCTTATTCTCTTTACTTGTTTATGAAAAAGTGTCAGTAAAATATCAGAGGTTTGTTATCGACTATCAAACCTTCAAGACTGCAGTTTCAGGGGGGTGTTTCATAAAGCTGTGCATAAAGTTATGCATGACTTTATGAATGACTTGAATATGAAGAGCTAAATGGGATTCTCAAATCCTTTTAATTGCATAGGATTAAGTTGAAATATTAATCTCATCATTATTAACAAAACAATTTAATACAAAGTGTATTTTTGGTTACAATTTAATTGAGATTATGGGAAATACAGTCACACTTTGTTAAAATGTCAGGAAAAACTTTGGGCATTCCAATTGGCTCTCCATATTTAAATATCGGTGAAGTCATTCGTAACTTTACGCACAGCTAACAAGCCTTCAAGACTAGTTTCTGGATCGATGAGTCCATCAGTGATTCCACTTTATAGTGCAAAAAAATTTATGTGGACTGAAGATGAATCTTGTTTTAATCCTTTTGTCCATACAGGCTCTGAATGAAATCAACCCTCATCTGATGACTATTGCCACTCTCACTGGTCATGCGATCAGGGCCATGGGACCAGACTATTCGGTAAGATCTTCTAGGGATTTGTGGGACCAGTAAAGAACAATTTTTTTGTTTTAAAGCCCCACTGGACTACTTATAGTAGCCTGTTGGTCCCCCATGATCCTCTTTCTGTTATGTGAATTGAGAGCTGATTGAATGAGATAACCACCTGTTGGTGACCTTTGTGGAATGTTTAATCCCTCCTGGCCAAATTAGTACAGACGGGCTTTAAAGGTAAAGACCAGTTATGGTCATGCGATTGCATTGTGAAAGAAACGTTGTGGAATCAATCATAAAAGGTTGATCATCTAGCATCTAGCATCTGCAAGGTTCTGGAATCATCAAAATGATAAGAAATTTGGCCCATTCTTCGTAAAGTTACAAGCACTATACACAGAAAGATGTATATGGGACTACCCTATATCTCTCACAGACCATGAGAGAAACAAATTTACCAAATATATGAATTACATGTAGTAGGCGGTTTCCCGGCAAATTTTTTATCATCATGTATTAGTCAAAACATATTCTTTCACATGATTGGTAATGAGAGCTTCCATTTCATTTTTTGAAATTGGGGCGTTTCCAATACTGGTCTTTACCTTTAAACAATGACATTTTATTTTACAGTCAGAAAATCTGCTCTATTGTAAAGCAAAGTACATGTACACCTCACAGTATGTCGTCTGGAAAACCAGAAACTGTCGAAATGAGACTTTTTTTTTAAAGCAATCCAGGGCCCTGTTTCCAATAAAAATTGTTATAGATATCAAACAAATGCTAAATTTCTATGACAAATTTGCTCTCAACCAATCAGATCATACAGTTTCAGTAGCATATAACAGGTTATTGTTACTTATTATTAATAACAAGTTTTATGAAACGGGCCTAGATTCATGGAAGTTTTATCCTGTGAAATTATTTAAAGTTGCAGCGCTGATATTTGCGATATGCAACAGTGTCAGGTCACAGAAAGTTTCTCATTTTACCATTATCTTCTCATGTGATAGGAATAGGCTATATTCAGTCTGTTTTTCAGGTAAAGACCAGTTTTAGAAACGCCCCTTTTCAAGAAATGAAATGGAAGCTCTTATTACCAATCATATGAAAGAATATGTTTTGACTAATACGTGGTGATACAAATTTTGCCGGGAAACCGCCTACTAATTGATATATTTGGTAAATTATTATTATATCTATCTGGACTGGATAGATATATTGGTAGTCGCATATACATGTCCATCTCTCTGTGTACAGTGCTTGAATCCGAAGACCGGGGTAAAAATATATTGATGTATTGAGCGTTATATAAACACGGTATATATATTAATTCAGTAATATCTATACGATATTGACACTGCATTGTTTATATCATGTTTTGTGAATAGATCATCATGGATAATGGACCAGCCAAGAAGACTGATCACGCAAGGAACATGCAGAGAGGTAGAACTGACCATCTATTGCATTGCTCATGAGTATCAACATTACAATGATTATCCTAGGACCCGTTTCACAAAGCCTTTCTTCAATGACAAATGACAAATATCAGTGACAAACCTGCTGATAACCAATCGAAGCAAGGATTTCAGTAGCTTATAACAACAACTGTTCTTTGTCACTGATGACAAGCTTTGTGAAACACCCCCAGATTTAGAAATGATGGATGCCAAAGTACAATCTAACACAGGCATAAAATTTCGTCAGTTTCAAGATTTCACCGAGCATGCACAAAAAAGGCTGACATTGCATTATACATGTACAACTACAAAAAGGTATAGCAAGTTGTTTGCCATGTCTTTTTGACCCTATATTGCAGCCAGTAATTTAGAACATGCATTTGAGGCCTGCTCATGTTAGGGGTTTAAAAAGATTCGCCTTTCCTTTTTTTCCTTCAGTTTGACAGTTTGATGTGGATGGACATTGTGATGCTTGTTCCATTCCATATGCTTCAAAGACAAATTGCTGATGAAGTTATCATAAGCAGTACATGGTGTACATTATTTGTCTTACTTATGAAGATAAAACCTGCAAAACCCAATGTTAATCAGTCAGTATGCTGAATTGAGACTAATGGGACTAATTAAACAAATTTAGGACTAACAGAATGAAGTGTTCTATGGTCCCATTTTTTTACCAACTTTGCTATAACAGCATTTGAGAGAGCAAGAAATGAATAAATTTCACGATTTTTATTTCTGATTTTTTAGTTTTGAGCGAGCCACAGATTTTGTGCATCATAACAAAAAAAGAGCTCAACTCAAACTTTGTACACAAAATGCCATTCATAATTAATTGATACATATGTCACCTATGCTTGTGTATGTGATGTGGAATATTTTATGCTATTTTACTCATTTCATTTCAGCTGGTGATTTGATCGCTGACCCATTTGAAATATCCACCATCAGACGAGAGGTAGGCAATACAAATCCTCCATTTTTACTTCAATTTATGCTTTCAAAGTCATCATTTTTCACGAATGTGCACTAAAGGATGTAGATGGAAAGCAATTTTTACTTTGTTGATGCATTCTGCAATGATTAGTTTTTGTATTATGACCAAGATCAGTGTAAGGAGTGTTTATTTACTCCTGCAAAACTTCACATCTTTTATTAAGCTTGTAAATTTCTAATTCCAGACCCAATGGACTGTATCCCCATTGTTAACTATCCCGAGCGGTTTTCTCATGTTTTTGTAAAATCTGCTTCCCACAAGTGGAAGTCAAAAGTACAAAATTGAACAGCTTAATTCCAGAAGGAGCTTAATCCACTTTTGATGAAAATTGAGTTATTGATATCAGAACATTGTTCACCTAAGTAGCCTACCTGTCTTTCAACAAAATCATTTACCTACATTTTGGGAGCAATTATGAAAAAATGCACCTTCTAATATCAATTTTCCATAGATGCCTGTACAAAATTCCTTTTTTCTTGAAAGTTACTACAAATGGATTTAGCTCCTTTTAGAATTATACTCTTTATTAAATACAGCCTGTTTTTCAGAATAATAACAAAGAAAAAAATCCCATAAAGAAAGGAAAAAAATAACCCCAAAGCATAGCATTTGAATGATGGTTTCATGTTTTGGTGTCATATACCATACAGTGCGTCCCAGAAAAAACGAAACCGAGAATTATCGACGTTTGATCATAACTTAATCACAATTATAATTGATAAATGACACATACTTGGAAAGCTGAGATCCTCCTCTTTCATCTGATGTAACTCATATAATGCATATTTCACGCATGAGTGATTAAGATGAATTTGAAGAGAGGAAACCAAAATGTCATTTGGCGGACGGTATCTGAATTTCAAAGAGAAAATCACATTTCTAAGAAGTTGAGTTTCTACCCTTTCATATGACACCTCAGTCTGGAAAAATGAGCTAGGAATAACAAAGTTCTGTTTGTTTTAAGTAGTGCTTGCAATTCCTTATTTTTATTTAATGAATTCGTTTTTTTACTGGCTGTCTGCCGTAGCAACAAACGGAATTAACAAAAGACTTAACTCCGTTTCATTGACAATCAGCCGTGGACGACAGACTTAATGCATGGCTGATTGTCAACGAAACGGAGTTAAGTCTTTTGTCAATTCTGCTAGTTGCTACGGCAGGCAGCCAGTGAAAACGAACTCGTTTGATCATTCATTTCAATCACTCATGCGTGAAATATGCATCATATAAATGGCATGAAATGAAAGAGGAGGATCTAAGCTTTCCAAACATGGGTCATTTATTAATTATAAATGTGAATTAGTTATGATAAAACATCGATAATTCTTGGTTTCGTTTTTTCTGGGACGCACTGTATAAACTGGTTACAAAAATATCTTATATTACCATGATTGATTGAACATTGAAGATTGAGTATAGATAAAGAGGGTGAAGGGTCTAACTGGTTAAGGACCCAAATGGACAATACATTGTTATTTCGATAGACAGGGTTAGTTTATAACTATTCACCTGTTGGTTGAGTTGTGACTTGGGTTTAAAGCGATACTGAACTGATGAACTGTCTGCCCTAGCATACTGTTTATCGCACAGCGCCATCTCATGGCCAACTTGCCAACAGTGCGTAACCCAATACCTAATTTCCACTTCGCAGACAGAGGACTCGATGTGAGAACGAACAGCGCAGCTAGGGAAGCAGCAAGTTTCGGGACCATACTGCTACAACTAACCCAAGATGGGGCTAGCTAGTGCTTCTAGTACAGTATGGCTTTAAATATGGCAACCTGCATTCTCTAAACTGTTAAAATATTTTGTATATATCTTTGAAGGATTATGCATTCCACAAGGGAAAATCTGAGTATGAGGACGTCCTACAGTGCAACAACCAGCCTTCCACCATGACAGCTAGAGGTCATCAGAGCCCTGCAGCTTTCATGATAATGGCTTCAGGATTGGATAAGGTGAGTTTGTCTTTATGTGATTCATGAGAGTCACAGGGAAAGAGAGAAAGATAGAGAGAAAGAGAGAGAGAGAGAGAGAGAGAGAGAGGGGGGGAGGTACCAAAAGGATAGAGCCAGAGAGAGGTTGAGATAAAGACGGAGAGAGAAGCAGATTGTGAGACAGTTGAAAGAGAAATAGAAAACTACAGAGGAAGAGAGAAAGAAAGAGCAGGGTGAAAGAGAAGGAGACAGATGGACTCACAGGCATACACAAACAAATGCGGAAAGAGGTGCAAACTATATTGAGAGAAAGTTGTCCCCTTTTAATTTAATCATAGATTGACAAAAGGACCACGACTAAGGTGGTAAGAGAGAGAGAGAGAGAGAGCGAGAGATTTAAAGAGAGAGAGAGAGAGAGATTTAAAGAGAGGAAGAGAGAGAGAGAGAGAGATTTAAAGAGAGGAAGAGAGAGAGAGCTAAATCAAGAGATGAGTAGAGTGATGCAATGTGTGCACAGCTTCATCCAAAGTAGATATGAAGTTCATGTGGTCACACTAAAATGAAAACTGCTAATTCCTATACCATGTCATATTGCGTGGTTAAAGCCCCTTCAAAGTATTGGGAGCCCCAAATTCGCCAACAATTTGATGGCGAAATTTCACTGAAATTGTTTCATAATATATAAGAGACTGTCATTAATACACTTCTGCAAAGATTCCCCCCCCCCCCAAAAAAAAAGAAGACAAATTTTGATTAAGAAATACATGATTTGGGTTTTTTGTTGTACGCAGAAAATCTAAATTTTGTATTCTTTCATCAATATTCGACTTCAAACACATTTGGTTTGAAAATCCTTGCAGAAATGTGTCTTAAATGACATCCTCTTTCACATTATAATACAATTTAAGTGAAATTTTGCCATAGATTTGGGGCTCTAAACACTTTAGAGGGGCTTTAATTCATAATTAAATTTTGATAAGAAATGGCTTTGTTGAGAGGTAACCAGAGAATAATCTCGACTTTGATCTCTTCTCTTATCAGCACGGCCAAGACTCCTCATCCCCCTTAGCCTACTCTCACATAGACATCGCCGGATCATCCGGACCTTTCCCCGGTGTGCCAACGGGGGCGCCCATCGCAGCCATGACGGCCCTGTACATGATGGGCTTCTAATCGTGATGATCTCGTCCATCCATCCGTCAGTCCTTTGTAGAGCATCCAACCAGATAAATCATGTACCAGTAACTTTATTTAGAGCTATTAACTCCTATCCTGCCATAATGAATACAGCCCAGTGGCACAGGGCTAATCCCCATTGTGCCAAGCCACAAATCCCCCTGTGTCAAGTTTATTTTGAGATAATCTGATAATCTGATGGTGCAATCAATAGCGCATGCGAAGCACTCAGCACAGTACAATGAGCATGAACAATAACTGCTGTTACGAATGCGAGCATGCATGCATAAAGCAGCTAAGCTGTGGCTTGCTCGCATGAATTAAGCAGCCAATCGATAGCGCGCTCGCGTGTACAAAGCACTATAACGGTAGCGTACATGCGGCCTTATGACAGGATATGAGTTAAGAAGTAAGTCTCAGTGCAGCAAATGCCACGATAATCTGCATCCATTAAGTCAGAACAATACATACCCCACCCTGACAAAAACAATAATTGATATTTCTATTTTTCCTAGAAATTACACTTGAAGTGTAAATTTGTCTGCTCACAACAAAAAAATTGTAAGAACATCAACAGCAATAATATATGTAGAATCTTGTAGAGTAAGAAATTTTATTTTGTATTTGAGACTGAAACATTCGCTATGAAAGTATAAAATATACATTTTTGTTTAAAAAGAGATATTTTTCCAGTATATCCAGTGCATTTATACTCAATATGTGAAGAGGAGGCCCCTAGTAATGAAATAGAATAATCATTTTTTGTTTTAAAGTAACAGATAATGTAGGAGCTGCTTGTATAAGTTCTGTGTCTGGTGGTGATCTCTTGCCACACAAAAATGGACAGCAATGTCAATGTGTATTGTATTATGACTAAATTTTGGTAATAATGTTCTATCATTCATTTGTGACTGCCACTTTTCATTGTGTCTGCTAAAAGCCTATATTTTGTCACATGTCATGAATGTATATGTTTATAGTGAATCATTACATGAACGTTATGTGCGGTATACAAATGATGCTTGTGAATAAGTTCATTATATGATCTATCCGCACTCGAGTTGAGGCTGTATGCATCTATCTTAAAAAGCCATCAAGCTGAGTACGATAGATGCATAAAAAACTTCAACAAGAGCGGATAGATCCTGTAATGAACGCATAAAAATATGCTTCATTTTTTTTATACAACAAAATTCCTAGGTCCTTGTTATTTGATGTAAAAAAGAATTCATTTTAAAACTGTTTCACTTCATTGCCGCTGCCAAATAAATCCAAAGTTTATTAGGCTTTCTTGGCTTACTTTAGCCCGCACACAGAAATAACTTCACTTACCGGTAATATTAATCTCTCCTTCAGTGCTATGCAGGTATAGGCCCACATACAATAAAAGTGCACTGAATTATATGCTGCGAATCCAGTACTTAAAAATATTCCTGAAAACTATTCATGCTTTTTTATGAAAAAACGTGGGATGGTATCAGTACATTAAGCACACGTGACTGCTTTTGACCAATCATTGGACTAGGGTCTAGGAGTTAGTTGTATAATATGAGATATACATCGTGTATTTTCATTCAATTGTTGTCTGGAAGCTTGGAAGATCTAGATTGTATGAAAGATATGTATATTGAGCAGTTGGGGGTCAAGAAAGGTTCAATTGTTGGAATTGTTAAGTCAAGCTATTTACCCAGATACAATATTTTCATTCATTTCAACATTATAGAAAGACATTTCTATTGTAGTGCCAATTACTGTTGTATCAACTTTTATATTCCAATTCAGAAATGATATGAAATTATACTCAACATTCCTTTTTTATACAGTAGGCTTGCGGGTGCACCATGTGAGCGAGAGGGAGGATTGACGAGTCCTATTTTAGTGTTAATTAATTTGCTTTGAGGAAACTAGTGAGTCTCACAGACTCACGCTATTATTGAAAGACTTTGATAAGAATAAATCTGTTTAGAACTGAGATCGACAGTTTTGTCTTGAAGGCAAAGTGTTATCTATTTCACTTGATTTGTGTGCGTGTGTCTGTTTTTGAAGTAAGAAACATTCTGGTACATTGTACTATGTAGAAATTTCCTTTCAAAAATTTTGAATCGAATGCCTTATTCCATCGGTAAAAAGAATTTTGTGAAAGAAAGTGAGTTTTCTATATTGATGGCTTTGTAAACGATCATTTAAGGGCTGAAAAGGGGAAAATAGGGAAAGAAAATCGAGACTAAGTTTGTATATGTTTATGTCTGAATTAATGTAGAAAATGACAATTTAGTGTTATGGGATTTAATCCGTTATATTCATGACAGAACACAAGAAATATATATAATTTCAAACAAAAATGGGCTTTTCATTTGGAATCCTTTTCTTTCTTTGTGTATTGCGTTACCTTTATTTTGGAAGACAATCCTTTATTCCTTTAAAACAGGTTTGAAATGAGTGGCTTCTTGAGGATATAATTGAGAGAAGGACACGATTTCAAGATTTGTGATCTTGATGAACAAGTGTGTGAGAGAGGATCACTGCCAAGTAAGGATGATTCAGCTTGCTTTTGTGTGAGTGTTTAGGAATATGGCTGTGTTGTTTCATAGGAAGTCATTTTGACAACAGTTTTGTTTTGAATGCAGATGAGAAAAGGACAAGATTTGCAATCTTGATGAACAAGTGAACAAGAATGTGAGAGAGGATCACTGCCAAGTAAGGATGATTCAGCTTGCCTTTGTGCGAGTGTCTATGAATATGGCACTGTGTGGTTTTCAGAAAGAACCCCATCAGTAAAAGTGAGCCATGAGATCAAGTTCAAAAAGAAGGAACGCCGTGGTGCAGATAATCTGAGAAGATTGAAGAGCGCCATCTAAACGCCAACAACAACAACAACAACATTCATATAAAGTCATTTTACCACTGTTTTAACAACAGTTTTGTTTTGAATGCAGATAGTGTGTAGAATGATATGCGTCGTCTTCATGAGCAACATCTTTGACCATTAATGAAAATGTCTTTTTCTGTGATACTACCATTATATCGGAATGACTGGAATTTAATAGTTGTGAGTGTATTTGACGAGGAATGTTTGTTAAGCTTGGGTCTGTTCGTACATCTCATATTCTTTCTATTCCTCAAATTCTACTTTCATAACCATCCTTTCAGAAAATCAATTTTTGTTTTAATCCTGTGACATACCCAATATCCCTCTGTCTCTCTTTTCTGTCTCTGCCTGTCAGTCTCTCTCTTACCCTCTCTTTCTCTCTCTCTTACTCTCTCCTCTCTGTCTCTCCATTTCTCTACCGTAGGGCCCTTCCCTTTCTCTCTCTCTCTACATACCATTCTCTGTTCGTCTTATTCTCTCATTCTCTATATGTAACTGTAAAACCAGAGATGTTCACGAATATTAATATGAGTGGTTCACATTTGCGAAATATTCATGTCACAAGATAAGCGAATTACTAAATTGTTGCGATTCGCAAAAGTTTCCTGTGAGTTTCTTTCACTCTCGCGTCTATTCTCCTCCCTCCTCCCCCTTCCTCTTCTCCTTCTATTCCACTCTCTAGTATTTCTCTCTCTCCCTCTTAATAGAGAGGTTAATCTAACAATGTCATTGACCGAATTAGCCATCCATATTGTCATATCAGTCTTCTCCTATGCTGTCGCTGAACTTGAACTACACGGTGAATAAACAAAAATGGAAATCTGGCCGATATGGCACTAATTGACGGCTAAATAGAGCAACGTGTGTTTTCAAGGAAGGGGGATTACACTAATTCATTCAAAATAGAAATAAGTACGCACGTCGCTTATAGTTCCTAGCGAATCTGTTACATAAATGTTATATTAAATCACTGGCTTTGACACTACTCTTAAGGACGCTATAAAATAATTGCTCTGAAGTTATGCGATATTAATGGCACATTGATTGATTTACCCCAGAGCCAATCCCCTCAACAGTGGGGCATATTGATTAACTAGACCTGATGTGTTGGGTAGTTAAATAATTTTGAGATTATTGTTATAATATTTGTGGCGTACATGACCTCATATGCATTTTATTACATAAATGTTGAAAGAACTACATGTATAAGTGTAAGCCCATATTCCCTAATGACGATTTCGACTAGGCTCGGTATTCACTGAAGTCCCTTGATTTATAATGTTTAATTATACTCCAGTTCGAACAAACACGCATTCAAAGTAGTGAAAATATCGTTATTATAATTTGTATTCTGCCTTTTCTGTTTTACCACCACATTAGCCCCCTTTTCTCAACGCCTAAATGTGGGATTACCACAATTTTACATCACTGCACCGTTTCGAATCATCAGCTTCATAATCTCTGAAACTCTCTTGATGCATTATCATACTCGTATTTGTTTTTGATCGGCTATTCTGTTTCGTTTAAACACGCTCTTTCCTGGACATTTGCTCTTGAAAAGGACCACTGTCTGACTAGCTGGCTATCTTTAGATGGTCTCGACTTTATCACCTCGTTCATCACTGAAAATAGCTTGATTTTATGTTTTCAAACGACGCTCAGGATCATCTTTTTCAGGAGTATCGTATCATCAGTTTTTCTATTGAAACATCCTATACTTCCGTTTCGTAGACGCGTACTCTTGAAAGGACCACCGTCTCACATGATGGCAACCTTTAGATGGTCTCGACTCGCCTCGGTAATCATTGAGCTCGTGTTTTGTAGATTTTGTGATTTTTCATCGATAATATTATTATTGATGATAATGATTAAGGTGTATTTTTAAAATGATAAATTATTGAATTTCATTTACTTGATTTTGGTAGATACCGAAACTGTTTGCATAATGCATTTTATTTCTTGCAACAAATTCACCGATGTTACTGCATGGTGATACTTCTATTTCGTTCATCATGCACTAGTGGTGCTGTATACAGTGCGTCCCAGAAAAAAACGAAACCGAGAAGTATCGATGTTTTATCATAACTTAATCACAACCATAATTAATGAATGATACATATTTGGAAAGCTTAGAGTCTCCTCTTTCAGTTGATGCAACTCACGTGATGCATATTTCACGCATGAGTGATTACAAGCAATTTTAAGGAAGGAAACCAAAAAGTAATTTGGCGGGCGGTATCTGAATTTCAAAGAAAAATTCATATTTCTAGAAAGTTCATTTACTGCTCTTTCATATGATACCTCAAAAGCAAAAAGCAGATTTGACAAAAGACTTAACTCCGTTTCGTTGACAATCAGCCATGCATGGAGACTCTCGTCTACGGCTGATTGTCAACGAAACGGAGTTAAATCTTTTGTTAATTTCGTTTATTGATACGGCAGGCAGCCAGTGAAAACGAATTCGTTTAATAAAATTATGGAAATGCAAGCACTACTTTAAACAAACAGAACTTTGTCATTCCTCGCTCATTTTTCCTGATTGAGGTGTCATATGAAAGGGTAGAAACTCAACTTTCTAGAAATGTGAATATTTCTTCGAAATTCAGATACCGCCCGCCAAATGTCTTTTTGGTTTCCTTCCTTCAAATTGCTTTTAATCACTCATGCGTGAAATATGCATTATCTGAGTAGCATCACATGAAAGAGGAGACTCTAAGCTTTCCAAATATGTATCATTCATTATTTATAGTTGTGATTAAGTTATGATAGAACATCGATACTTCTCGGTTTCGTTTTTTCTGGGACGCACTGTATTGTTGACAATTACATTATGAAAAGTAAAGCTAAAGAATAGAAATATGCGAGCATCATTATATCCATCTATCTACGTCCCATAGCTTGGAGCACGTTGGGGGCGACAATGAAATGGACCTTGGGACATAGTTTCTCCGTCAATTTCTGTCTTCAGTTATTATAGTTAGAACAGCATTATATAGGCAAGACAAATTTGAAAGGTGAAAAGGATGCAAGGTGATTCGAACTTGAAGCTAAACGTTAAAGTTTGTTTCAAGACGAAATAATAACAAAACGAATTTTGTATATATCAACGAAACTCTAGCCAGAACAAGAATCCTAGTGCTGATTCGTCAACAACAAATTACGTCACAATATAAACTAGGGTTGTTTTGGTGCACTGAAACTTCGGAGAAACTCTCGGTCAAAATACGTTACTGATTTTGCTTGGAAAGGACAAGGTCGCTTAAGGGAGCATGGACTTGTCGGTTGACGAAGACCATGAAATGTCATCCCTTGACCACGATCACTTTCACTTTTTTAACCCTGACTGAAAGGGATTTGGTAACTTTGTCTCAGATTCTTAAACAAAATCCTGGATTTAGCTCATGCTGCAATGATAAATATAAATCTTTAGGTCAGTCAGGGACCCCATGACTTTTACAAGCCGATTGCTTGTCTGATTATCATGATTAATGATTGGAAATCGAAATCAAATTTTGCGTTTTCCTAAAGGTTTTCCTAACACTACAGTCTATTGGGGGAAACGAGTATGGTAAAACCGGTCACCCAAAGATTTTTACTTTTTTGAGGCACTAAAATGATCATTTTGAAGCGAAATTTTTGTAGGGCTTCAATATTACACCATATCACGGACACTGATAACACGTAGGGCCATGCATCTCAGATTTAACTTTGTTAAACGATGCCTTTAAGGCAGTTATTAACATGTCATGTGCGTGCCTAATTATAATATCACTGAAATATAAGGCTGAGATCTTCTCAGAACTGGACTATTGACTTAATACATATATAGATTTGACTCATTTTCCTATTATAAGTGCAGAGAACCATCGATAGATTGGCTGGTGCGTGTGTGGGAGGTGGACGAGCGTCACCCTCCCGACTCTTTCACAAATTATTACTTTTTATCCAGGACTTGTGAGAATACAGATCCCTAAAATTGATGATGACTTTAAAAAAACGTCTTTGCTTAGGAAAGCCGAGGATGCAGATTCAGCCGAGGGCGCGGGCGCAGGTTCGAAACTGAGTCACGCCTTTCGGATGGTGACGTTAAAGGTCGGTCCCCACTGAGACGTAAATAATAATTTCTGATTGATACACGTCTGTAAAAACCCAATTACACACACACACACACACACACGCACACGCACACACACACACACACACACACACACATACAAAGAATTGTCGGCCACCCCCTCCCCTGCACACTCTGGCGTGATTTAATATGGTATGGGTAAATAAATATTCCTATCGTCATAATTATCTTTTAAAACTTGATATCATTACGAAACTTTGCTTCAAATGATTTCAGTTTTTATTTGGATCATGTTTCATCGCCCGCCCCTAACTTCAGAGCCGATCCATTCCGATCCATTCTGTTTTCCTCCTCCTTTTGTTGGTATGCGAAATAAATTGCTAACATTCTTTTGAGGTGTGAATAGAGTAAGTAAAATGCTTAATAGGATTCTATGCGTGAACCGACATGATACTGTACTAAATCATCCAGTCCGCCAGTGCACGCGTACTTCCATTTTCATTAACGCCGCGAGGTTCCTCGCTGCGTGTGCACGATCTCCTATTTCACCGCGTCGTGCTCACCGCGCCAATTCCAAGCACGAAAGTCGACTCGACAGGGGGGGAGCTACTCGAAGTCATCCGAATGTCCGAGTGCAACTTCTCAAATCGTGTCGGGATGTTTACCAAGAAAGTTGATATCACTTTCAATCGTGCGTCTATCATTTTTTCCCCTAACAAATCGTGTGGATTTCAATGACCTATATCTGTGCAAAAAAAGTGAATCTGCTACCAAAAAACACAGTTGTCACTGTGTACTACTAAACCAGTCTCTATAAGATGCATCTTTTGAGTTGAGAAGCGCATCTTTGATGATAAACATTCTTGTAGGCTGTAATTTCTCAACGGACAGAAAACGGATAGCAAAGAGAAAGGACCTACTGGTAAGAAAATCATATCATATTTTGTTTCCATTTTGTTATTAAATCTAATAACTCTCAAGCAGACGTGTGCTAAGCAAGTTAACTTTTAAAGTTCTGTTCCTATTTTATTACAATTACAATAATTGTAATTGTAATTTTCCTAGTTTCTGTTTTCCATCATAATATGTCGCAATTTTGTCTTTACTTGGTATATCAATATACAAACACATATATATACTTGTGTTCATCATGTGCTTTAAAACGATAGGGCCTATTATTAGTATTGATATTATTTTTTCTTTTTATCATTCTTACTATTATTGTTGTTGTTTTTATTATTAATATTACTCGTGTTATTTTTATCATTAATGTCATTATTATCATTATTGTTATATGTTATATATTAATATTATTATTATCATTATTATTATTATTATTTCATATAATTATATGCAATTGATTGAATGTCCAGAAAAAAGCAATCGTATGTCCAAAGCCAGTCCTATATTTATCAATTATATTTTTCTTAAACTGATAACGATTTTCCCTCTACATATCAATTGATTCGTTGCTGTACACGTCTCTGCTGTTGAAGTTTATTCGTATATCTGAAAGTACTTTAAATGACACAAGTTTGTTCTTTGATATAGTCACAGTAATCAATAATGTTAAAACACTGCATGTCTCCACGTTAGACAGGAAACTGTATAAATGTTTCCTATCTATATAGTTACCAAGATATAAACATGATCGGTGGCCCAGTAGTCCTGTCTGACGATGATATTCAGCAACAATATTAATACGTATATGATTCATCAGTTCTATTACAAATCTTTGATATCGTAATTGTCATTTTAAAGCTAGGATGCTTCAGTTATTCCCTTCTGATTGATAATGCTTGATTGAATTGTTTTGGTTTTATTTTTCTCGAAGAAACCGATTTGGGAATGTAAATCCCAAATGCTTCAAAGGTTGTTAAGAGCTTAACTCATTTATTTAATTCATGTATGACTTAAATAGAAATAAAAAAATAAACAAAATGCCGACAGAACAATAAGTTATTATGTATATGGTCAAAGCATTTGTAACGTACGAGTGTGGTATGTTACGCTGGTGCTCATGGCATTACGATGTCACCCCCCCCCCCTCTGCTTTAGTGAGGCTATACCGATTTCGATACTCAACGCATTCATGGAATTCCTTCCTACCAGGTATCCATTTATTACACCTGCGTAAAAAGTGACAAGCGTAATTCAATGTATAGATGCCAAAGGACATTAATGCCGTGCTGGGTATCGAACCCATGACCTTCCGCATCTCCGTTTGCACTGATTTACAGATATTGTTATTTAGCTCGTGCATTTGTGAGTGGCGCCATTATGTATTGTTTTATGTGTTCATACCATCCAATTATAGATCAAAGGAAACCAAATAAGCATTGACAGCGCTAATTTAGTTGAGCATCAGTGAAATGTTCCGAATATATCCTTTTCAAAATCAATGAACAAAGGACACATGGACGTTTCTCGTTTAGGATTGTGGCGCCGCATATAATGATTAAGCAATACATGATTAACAACAAAAGTAGACGTCTCGTTTTATCAATTTAACAAAGAGTATTAAAGGTACTATGTCCCATTTGCAGCCAACATCAAATTTTATAGAACTTTGCAGCAATTATTAATTGTGAGACTGTGAGACTGTCACACACTATTGAGTTACTGACTGACTTTTTTTTGAAAAATCAGACTATTGCTGAATGGATTGCAATCGATTCGACAACTAATGGACGTTATTTTCCCACTCAAAGGCATTTTCAAGCCCTTTTCTGAAAGGGAAGTTCTAAATTAGTATTATCTTTCAAGTGCCTTTGGAATTTAACCTTTTCATTTTGAGGCCTGCAATATTCGACTATCAAAAGTGGATGACTCGTTAAAAAAAAAAGATAACGAGTATTAAAGGTACTATGTCCCATTTGCAGGCCAACAAAATGAAAAGGTTAAATTCCAACGGCATTTGAAAGATAATACTAATTTAGAACTTTCCTAAAAAAGGTGAGGTTTGACAATGTCTTCAAGTGGGAAAATAACTACTATTAGTTGTCAAACCGACCTAGGAGCTAAAGAGCCAATAAGTAATAGTCTTGATTTTCAGACCATCGTACCGAATGGTCATACGTTTTATGCTGCGCAAAGATTCAATCAGTTTAATTTTGGCCATCACAAAAAGTGGGTTATTGGTGTAAACAAATGCTCATGTACCCTTTACAGCTCATTTTATTATGTTATTATCAAAGAAGAAAAAAGCCAGTCAGTCACTCAATAGTGTCTGACAGTGAAGTCTAGCAGGTAAATGGGTTTCCTTGCATAATTTGAATATTAGGACACTGCTAACGTTTAAATTTCACATACATGACATATGCATAATTCCTGCAAAGTTCTACAGAATTTGATGTTGGCTGCAAAAGGGACATACCGTAGTACCTTTTAGAGTATTAAGCAATATATGACTAAGAAAAGCAGATGACTCGCTTGAGAAAATTAACAAAAAGTATTAAGCAGGTGATAATGATTAACAAAAGTAGATGACCCGTTAATGAAAATTAACAAACAAAGAGTATGTTACACAAGAAAACAACGCCTCGAATGCATTAGCGTCTCGTTAAAACATTTTGATACCTGGCTGGGTCACACCGGCAAACCGTCTCCTCACCGATTTCAAATTGACCGATTCTTGGCCATTCGAGGTAATGTATTTTGTTGTTCCTTCTGATATCGATATCGTGTCGGTCTCGTATGTGTGACCAGGGTTTATTAGTGTTCTGTTCGGATTGATGATTTACAGACTTCTCCTAATAAACATTTATTATCCAATCTTTATTTCCCGTCAAACCCAATCTTTGAATTCAAAGGGAGGTAAATGCTATTTCCCTCATCAAAGATGATACTAAACAAAAAACAAACAAACAAAAAGAAGAGATAATTATAGACACAAGCGTTGCAGACGAAGTCGTCTTAATTAACGAACTTTTCGACGTTGTAAAAATTTAATTTGCACAGAGGACTAACATTTAAAAGTGCTTAATAAGAGAAAACGACTATCAACAAAATAAGATCAGTTACCTTTGATGTGGATGTCAGCTATTGCATAATATCATCTAATTAAGTGCGTTATGCTAGCTGATTATATGACTGAGGGTCTAAAGTTTCGTTCGTGTCTAAGACATGCACCAATCAATCAACAGTTCTTGGTTTTAATGGGTTACTTGATAATGTACAGTCGGTCCACTGTTTTTTACGTTTATTAGTGTATCAATATCAGATTAATACAAAGTATTGTCATCTAATATCAGCAGAGCGTTAAGATAGACGAGACACTCATCTGGTAAAAATAGAAATGATACTGTGGATGCTTGTACAATGAATTAGGCAGACACCATTCTCATAAGAATTCCAATGTACCTTTATGACATCTATAGTTATGGATAATCAACGATATTTCAAGGTGATCAGATATCCATAATTATAGGCCTTTTGTAACAATACACTGATTTATGATTGAGCTTTGTGATTTATTTCGGTGAAATAAACTCAATAAACCTTCAATGCGAAGGATATGGATTAAGGATGAACGGTTTTTTTTTTAGTGGCACAAAAAAATAGAGAATTTATGAAACAGTGTTATATAATTTTATCTGGCAAAATAAAACACGAATTAGGACAACAAATACCCATACAATACAAGTGACACTTGAATTCAGAATCTTCATTTATAATTGCACTATATAAGAAAAGCGAATTTTAAGTATGAAAGTATGTTATAGGTGTGATAAATTTTGAAAAAAGATGGTACAGTATCGTCAGCTAAAAGCCACAGAGGCATGAACACATCCTTTTACATATAATCAACGCCCTTCCGGCTTTCAATAGACGATGTAGAACTGCACCGTTGAAATTCTGCAAGCTACATTTAATGTAATTATTACGAGGCAACTATTGATTTTAATGTAAAAAGTATGATCCAACCGTTTCGATGTTTGTTTTGTACATACAAATAATACAGTGGATAGACCTACCAGACATAATATAGTCAGCCTTAAGCCCCACTGTCCTACTTGCTCCCTCTATATAGAAAACTTCCCCAATCGGTGCCTGTTGGTCCCCCATGATCCTCTTTTTCTTATGTTAGTTGAGAGCTGAGTTAATGAGATAGCCACCTATCAGTGACCTCGCTGTGTGGTCTAATCTCTTCTGACCCAGTAGTATTGACGGTCTTTAAATATTCCCTGTCGAAAATGCGTTGAATTAGCTTTAAAAGGGCTCCGGATGCACCATAATATATTTCAAATATATATCGTTGTTGCAAATATTCTGCGAATGAAAATTGAAAAAACAACTTGCAGGTAAACTTACTGGTCTCTTATAAATCAATGTAAAACAATACAAACTCATGACGCTTTATGATGATATAATGACGGGATGAGAGATGCATTTTCATGTCAAATCATGTCATCGGGATGTGAAGCTAGTATTGAGTGTCCAACGGTATAATGGGCTGGCCGTGATTTGAACTTGTTTAGTCCATTAACAATTTACTTACGTAATATTGGATACTCAATGAGTATATATGTTTGCACAGTATACCCAAGTGTCATTTTATTAGGCAACGGCGTCACTTACTCGTGTTTACTTTATATTCACGCTCTGGTTGGCGCCTTTTTGCTCTTGCTTTCAGAATGCATCGGAAATGATGGCGTAGGAAATGGGTTAGTAGACCTATATACCCCGTTTCAATAGACAACAAAGATGTAAAACAGGCCCTAATTGCTTGGGAGAAATATCTTCAATTTGTTAGAAGGGTATTGAATGAAGTGAAAGTTGACAAACTCAAGTGATGATCCGAAAATGATAGCTGACGGTCGGAAATATAAGTTCCCTTGTGGGAACTGCACAGTAAAAACGCTGCTTAAAAAAGTGATGTTCACTTACAGTTGTACACTATCTTAAACAACAGCTGAACAAATTGTAAACAATGTTGCTCGAAACGAAAGTAATTTTGTTAAACATTCGCTGTTTAAAATTTAATGACTGCTATATTTACTATACGAGAGCTTTTAGACAGTGTTGTTTACATATGACGTCATGTGTCACGTGCCAGTAAAGTGCGCGTTGGCTAAAAGCTTTGTTTCACATCATGGCCGACCAAGCTGTAGAGGTGTCGTGGATGAGTGGAAACGTCGCCGGACTGTCGATCACAAGGTCCACGGTTCGAGTCCCGCCGCGGCACTAATGTCCTTTGGCAGCCTAGCATAGCCGGGTAATGTTGGAGCGCCTTGAGGACCTTGCAAGGTCGATACGTCCGCTATATAAGAATCCAATATTATTATTATTATTTAACAACAGCTCCTTTTTAAACAACTTTCTTTAAACAACCCAGTTGGTGTAAACAACCCCCACTGAACAACAGCTCCGTTTTAAACAACCCAGTTGGTGTAAACAACCCCCACTGAACAACAGCTCCGTTTTAAACAACTTTCTTTAAACAACCCAGTTGGTGTAAACAACCCCCACTGAACAACAGCTCCGTTTTAAACAACCGTCTTTAAACAACACCGGTTGTTTAAATTGTGATTTTAAACAAGTTGTTCAAAATGTTGATCAACTATTACTAAGTGTTTAAACTTTAAACAACTCGAGTTGCTTGACATTTTTAACAACTCTTAGATCAGGTCACCCGTTAATCCAAAGTTGTTTAAACTTTTAAACAACATGTTCACTAAAATTTTAACTGTGTGTGATTAGCCAGTCAAATGTAATCAACACGGCCTTCTGTGTTCTGATTGTAAAAAATGGTTTCACACTAATTGTCAAGCTATCAGTTTTCAAGAGTATCGCAGGTTATATTATGAATGCCCTGATGAGAAGTGGAATTGTTTAACATGTTGTCTGCCATCTTTTTGTGACTCATTATTTACTGACGATTGTCTAGAGAAAGAAAGCCAAAGTGAGGATAGACTAAAAGAAAACTATGTTAAGGTAACGCGCGTTACACCTGAAAAGCAAGCGATAGCAAGAATAATTCAGCCAAACCTCAGAGATGAAAACATTTCTCTTTATCAAGAATTTGAAGAAAAGTTTAGAGTTAAAGGTCTTCATTTTTTACGCCTTGATGTGAGGTCTATCCAAAACAAGATATCGGAACTTAGAATTATTTTTAAAAGAAAAAGGCTGTCTATTATGGCTTTCACTGAAACATGGTTAAACAATTCCATAAATGATGAAGAAATTGAAATAGACGGATATAAAATCATACACCATGATCGATCCTCTGGCTCTGGAGGTGGTGTATGTTTCTATATCAGAAATGATATTGCATTTAATATTATGGATGCTATAAGTACTGGAGATACGGAATCCCTGTGGATAAATTTGCTTATACCAAGATCAAAACCAATTGTTGTTGGCGTTCTGTATCGACCTCCGAAAAACAATTTGTTCATCGAGAAATTGTCCAATATTCTTGATACATTAAAGAAGGATGACGAAATAATTCTTTAAGGAGACATGAATATTTGTCTTCTTCACAAATCGCCACAGGCTAAAAGATATATTGAATTGTTGAGTCTTCACGGGTTTAGTCAACTCATCAAAGAGGCAACACGCGTTACACCTACATGCTCTTCTTTACTGGATCATGTTGGTTGTACCAAAGAAAACAAAATAAGTCAAAGTGGTGTCATCGATCTAGGTATTAGCGACCATTCTTTTACTTTCTGTACACGGACACATATTAGACTGGCTATAGGTCATCACAGGACTGATGATATCAGATCCATGAAAAAATATACAGAAGAGTCTTTCAATCTTCAACTATCTCCTGCTGATTGGTCAGGAATAACTGACTGTACAGATGTAAATGAGGCAGGGTCAATATTTCAACATGTTTTTATCTCATATTTGAATATGATAGCGCCACTGAAACGGATTAGAATAAAACAAAGATCAGAAACTTGGGTGACTAAAGATATTCTTTCTTCAATTCAAGGGAGAAATATAGTATACAAAAAATTGAGGAAAAGAGCAAAACAAAAAATGAGTATTAAGAAATATGGTCCAATGAGAGGTGAAAAAGGCTAAACTCGATTACTTACAAAACAAGATAGAAGAAAATAAACAAGATTCGAAAAGGCTTGGCAGAATCTAAAAAGCTTAGGATTAAAAAATAAGAAGAGAAAAGAAAAAGAATCGGTCATTAAAATTGATGGGAAATTATGTCATGATTGACCATCGCTGATGAATTCAATTCTCATTTCACAAATGTGGCTGCCAAATTAGTAGCCAGACTCCCCCTTCCACAGACTTTTTCAGCGCAGACAATGATTGTATTCGAGTTATTACCAATCAGTGAACAATTTGTTTTCAAAGAGTTACGTAAGTTGAATGTATCAAAAGTACTGGGTTAGACAGGATTCCAGCTAAATTTCTAAAAGATGGTGCGAAGGTTTTATTTAAGCCTTTAAGTTACTTAATGAACCTATCTGTCTTGACGAGTACTTTTCCAGAGGATATGAAAATAGCAAAAGTGACTCCACTTTAAAAAAAAGAAAGATAAAACTGATGTTAGCAACTATCATAGACCTATTAGTGTTTTAAGCGTAGCATCAAAGATTCTAGAAAAATCGGTCTGTGTTCAAATTGAAAGATACTACAAAGAAAATGATATAATTTGTGAATTTCAATCTGGTTTTCGACATGATTATTCGACTGAAACATGTCTAATTCATTTGACTGATTATTTGAGGACCGAAACTTCCCAAGGGCGCTTTGTTGGTATGGTGCTCCTTGATCTGCAAAAAGCTTTTGATGCAGTTAGTCATTGCGTCTTATTGAAGAAGTTACAACTAATGGGTTTTAATAAGGCAAGTTTAGATTGGTTCAGATCCTACTTATCTAATCGACACCAAGTAGTGGCCATTCATGATATTCGTTCCAAACTAATGCCTATAACATGCGGTGTTCCCCAGGGAAGCATTTTAGGCCCAATTCTATTTTCAGTTAATGATATGTGTATTTGTATAAAAGACTTAAAACTATTCTTTTACGCAGATGACAGCGTACTTCTCTATTCAAATCCTGATCCTAAATATATTAAGGAAAAGCTCAGTGAACAGCTGTCTACGTGTGTCGATTGGATGACTGATAATAAGCTTTCTTTACACTTGGGAAAAACAGAAAGCATTTTTGTTTTGTTCTAAAAGTAGTACTAAAAAGTCATTTGAATTCAAAGTGACACACAATAATCAAGTAATCAAGAGAAAAGATTCTGTGAAGTATTTAGGCATTGAGTTGGCTAGCGCAATTTCATTTTCACCTTTAAATTTGTAGAATCAGTTGTAAAAAAAGCAAATTCTCGTCTGAAATTTTTGTACAGATATCAAAGTTGTATGGATTTAAAAGCAAGACGTACACTCTGTTTTGCTCTTATTCAATGTTAATTTGACTATGCTAATCCTGCATGGTATAGTAACATAAACAAGTCAGATCAAAAGAAGTTGAAGATTATACAGAACAAAATGGTGAGATTTATCAACTGTTCTGGTCCAAGAACTCATGTTGGCTACAGCGAACTTTCTAAAGCTGGTTTTCTTGAAGTCGGCCAAAGATCAAAACAACTCGTATTGCATCACGTGCATAAAATATATTATACTAGGTCGAATCATTATATTCGAACCAACTTCGATCTTGTTACTGACGTACATGATTATAATACAAGAAATAGCCGATTCAACTTTAACTTACCAGAAAGAGTAGGTAGTATTGGAAATTCGTTTTATTACAATGCCATAAAACATTGAAATTCCCTTCCCAATAGTGTAAGGGAAATAGAAAACTATGCTCATTTTAAGAGAAAATTAAAGGAATACCTAATACTTGATAGTCAGAGAAGAGAATTGAATGACATGTTATATGATTGAAATTTGTATTCTTCTGCCGGTTTATACTTTTTCATTTTGTATATACTTATGTTTTTGTACTCCTCTTTTTCTTTTTCTCCTTCTTCTTTTCTTCTTGTACTTATTATCATTTCTATCATCAGTTTAATGGTGTTATTATTATTATTATTATCTTTAATAAGTAATTCTTTTATTTTTCTTATCTGTCTGTAAATATTACTATTTTAACTTATTCATTTTATACCTGTCTGTAAGGGACCCAACCGGAAATATGCCGTCGAGCTTTCGTGGGTTATCCTGTTCAAGCTGACTTATTTTTGATCTGTTATTATTGTATATTGTTGTATGTTGGAAGCTTGTCGAATAAAATTCAATCAATCAATCTACTGAATCAATAATTAATTTTCGATTGAGTATTTCTTTCGAAATTATGATTGCATAATATAGGCGTAACGTACGCTCTCTTACTATTAGCTTAATTATGAGGAATATAGGTTACTTCACCATTAGCCTAACATCCGCGGAAAATGTGATAACTGAAGAACCTTGAAACTTTTATACATTAAACTTTAAATTTTAATCTTTACATGATGGCCCGAATTCACAAAGGAGGATTGTCGACAGATCTAGATTTATGTGCGTCACATGACGCCTTTCGATGCGTTTTTTGTCGACAAACCTCCTTTGTGAATACGGGCCATTGAGTTTGAAAATAATTTGTAGGTGAAGAATAAACAAAACAAAAAATCACTGGAAACCTAATAATTGATTTGATTGTCTGCTATACCTTTTGGACGAAAATATTTTCAGTCCCTTATTGAACATAAAGTGCTGTGAACTACGGCACAGGGCATCCATTCTTATATGTGTTATCGCTTCATTTTATGTATGGAATAAATACTCTCAAAAATGGCGATATGAGCTTTATTACTTTCGGATTCACTTACCATGGACTAGAAACGTTGATAACGAAGATAATGTTTTTTTTTTCTCTCTCTCTCTCTCTTTCACCTCGCCTCTCAAAGGTCTCATTAATAAAATCATAATCAGGTTAATTTCATCAGTCTCACTCCAAATACTGAATCTATCCCTTCACCACCTTGATTTAATTATCTTTAATGACGTCACAGAATACGATGTCGTACTTGACTTGTGTGCGTAAGAGATGTGGGTGCAGTTAGTTAAGTGGGGGTGCGCGCGTGTGTGTGTGTGTGTGTGAGTATACATGAAGCTTGAGTGTTGGCATGCGCCGGTAATTAGTTGTTGCACTCTAGACGAGTTCGCTGCACTCATAGCTAATGTATATCTTATGACTCCGTAGGCTCAGGATTGGTAATTTTTTTACATACTGTCATGTGTCTGCTTAAAATGGTAATGTTTAATACAATGATTTAATATATTTCAATTTCAATTTCATTTATTTCCACAGATTCATAAAAGACAGTATAAATTACAATCAAATATAAAAGCATTACAACAAAAGATGAACCTGCAGAGGGGGTGATCAAAAACCACAGAGGTTTATCGGGGATCATCCCCTGCTTAAAATTACAATATAAAAATACAATAGTTTTTTTAATTAAACAATAACACATACAAAAACATATATAGATATTACATGCAAATCTATGCGTGGGGTGAGTAGTAGTGGGTTGGTGGTACCAAGAAATACAATATAAAGAGGAAATGAATGATATACAGGAAAGAAATATTGAGAACAATAGAAAGAAACACCGTACAAACTATATCTTAAGAGTTGGATACGAGATCAAATATTGTTTCAACTTTGACTTGAAAGAATAAAGTGATGAGCAGCTGACAATATCATTGGGAAGTAAATTCCATAGTGATGGTCCACTAAAATAAATGTTCCTTTGAAGAAAAGTTGTTTTAACAGAGGGCAAATTAAATTTATTTGAACTTCTTGTTTCAAAAGAGTGAATTTCAGCATTAACAATGAACATCTCATTAAAAATACATGGTAGCTGATTTTTCTTGAAAAGAAACATAAATTGAGCAAGTTGCATATAATATAGAGATTTCACATTCAAAATATTCAGGCGTTTATACAAGGGTGCAGTATGAGCAAGATAAGTAGAGTTTGTTATTGCACGAACAGCCTTTTTCTGTAAAATCTGCAAACGGTTCGTTCAACGTTCAACGTGTTCATGCAAGAAGTTACCAGTAACTTCTTGGTTCATGTACAATGAACGGTATATAACATATTCGACACAACAGAATGGAGGTACGCTTATAAAACATGGATGGTTAAACGAGACAGTTAGACATTGTTCCACCGGAAGAAGGGGATATATTAAAGGGGGAGAAGTGGGGAATGGGAGCGATAGACTTTGAAAGAAAAATACAAGGGGACTATAAGAATACTTCTTTTGAAACTAAACGTCTAGCGAAGGATAACTCAATTATCTCTTTTGGGAGGGTGGGGAAAGGGAAATACAATTAAATAAAGAGATGATTAGTATCACAAAATGGAAGAATAGCTGTGAACAAAGACGAAGTGAAGCAAGACGGAGAGCTGATTACCGACCTAACTTTTTTTGTGTGTGTGTTGGAGACTAAGCGAAGCCCATTTCCAAAGATAATGTCTTAGATAATATCGACAGAGATAACTTTTCGTGATTAATGAGAAAACTTAAGGATAAGTCGTCCACTTGGGACAAAGTTTGTCAAAGAATGATCTTTAGATTGCAGGTCAGCGTGTACTTTTCGAGCCATTACTTATCATTAAGGCAAAACTCCACCAAATTGAATTCCCGCGGCAGACTAATGAGAATGCTTTTTTAGATCTATTTGAAGCAACAATAAAAACCCTTTAGAGAATGTCATTTTGTGACCTTAAAAGAAGATCGCTCGCGATGGGCTCAGCCCTTTGCTCATAACAATCATTTGTTTAGTGGTGTGTGTTTACGTGTATGTGTGTTGGTATTTCATTGTGTTTATGGGATGCGCTCAATCGGATTCTTGAAGTGTGTTCAAATGCCCTTTCATTGTTGTGTAGGGAGATACCTTGTAACATAATAGACAACCTGCAGGCTGGGTTGGAGAGGATGACCGGGATCGGGGTTTAGACGAAACATGAAAAGATTCCTCTTCTTTTTTCGCCAAAGGGCGGAAATGTTTTCCATTAAAGAGGTTCGAATTCTCTTGGGTATGTTGGGCGGCGGGGAGAATGAGAAACAACAATATTTACAAGTATTTGGTATACTTGTTGATATTGTTGGAGTTCTTTTTTGCCATAAGACAATACAAACTGATGAAGAAAAAAAAAAGGAAGATCGTTAACGAGTGGTATAGACTTTTGAAAGAAATAAACATGTACCTACCGGTATGTTTCAATTATATCAATGAGGGAATGAAAATATTAACGATGGATTATATCTCTCTAAAGAGGTTTTGTTCATTTCACAATTGCAATTTAACACTCAGAAAGATACACATAATATCACAATCATATGTATTACCTACTAACGATGCTTAATTACCAATAATAGGCTTTTTATTAGTTTTATTCGTTGTATTGATATGCCTATTTATTAGGCCTATTAATGTCCATTTTGTATGACTAGCTATTTGACTAAATCAAGTTTCAGAGATCTTAGGAAGATATCGAATTAGTTTTCTTCTCTACGTATCTGAATTATTTACTGTATACTCTATGTTGAAATCATTGATACATATAAAATTTATATATACATTGAGAAGGAAATAAATGTTAATACATACAAAATACAAAATATAATTACATACTTAAAACATTTCCTCCTCTCTCAAGATAATATTTAAGATAACACCTTTCCATTTTCACTTACTTTTTTTTAAAATACCACAGCAGAATTGAAGAGTAAGTGAGTTTAGGGTACCAATGGGATAGTATAGATAGATACTTGCATTATCCAAGACCAACACTCAATGGCGTATCACGAGTCAAGCCATTGAGGGGGCACTTGCATCTTTAGGGGGGGGGGGGTCGACCTTACTCGGAAAATGAAATGCGAATTCATAAGACATCTGCTTAGGGAGAGTTCGTGGAAGAAGGCCACTGGTTTTCTTTTTCTCGTCCTTTCCCCCTCATTTCTTACCTTTTCACTCTACTCTTTTCCATGCCAAAGTTCTCTTCATGCGATTACACAAATATTGTAATTCTTTTATTAATTTAGTAGTTTTGTATTATCAAATTTTTGGCAGGGGGTACGTGCCCCTTTAGCTACGCTTCTGTCCAGATTGGCTCGAGGTAGACTAGTGATTAGACATTCACGGAGGTGTCTAGATGGGGTAGGCTCAGTGACAGCATTGCACTTTGGGGAATATGAAAGGATATTGCCTTTTCGAGGATCGCCAAATGAAGAATCAAGATAGGTATTGGACGTGCAAAATTATGACCGGGAATCAAGTTCAGAAGGGAGGGCTTTTAGCTTCATTGCAGTGATGGATCCAGGGGGCACAGGGGGAATGTGCCCCCAGCCACCAAAATGGTGGTGAAAGAGGAAGAGGGAATAGAAGAAACAGGGGCTGCTGACCTTTTTTTTTTGTTGTCTTGTAAGACTATTTTGTAGCGCGAAACTGCACACCAAAAACCTGATGACTTTTTTTTCACTTGTCAGCACAGAATTTTTCGGATGTGTGCCCCCCCCCCACCCCCACCCTTGACAAAGAATTCTGGATCCACCACGGCACAGGTTGACATTTTGTTCAAAGTGAGCAAGTGCGTCGTGAGTTATTGAAAAATAATGTTTATGCCTGAGCTCCAGAGCATGAGAATAGAAGAAGATAGTTTGATGTCGTATGGAGCCCTATGCTTCCTATGGGGCGAATTGATCGATGGTGTAATGCTATGGTCACAAAGGTTCGTACGAACGATAATTTCGTACGAATCTCCCTGTTTTTCCATTGTCTTTCCGAATTTCCATTGTCTGAAAATCGTTCGTACGGTGTTCGTAGCAGTTCGTAATGGCATTTGTGACCGAGGCTTTACATACAGAAGATGGGATTTTTTGAATGATGGCTAAAGCATTATAGCATCAAAAAATTAAAAAATCTTGTTGCATTAGAAACGGGAAATGTATCAATTCACAACAGAAACAGAGGAGAAGTTCATAATGATATATACCTATACAAACAGTGATAGATGCAATCAGAAAATATCATTAGGGAAAATAAAAGTTAGAATTCGGCTATTTAAACAAAACTCTCATTTTTAAACATCTCACTTCTACTTTAAATTCGAGTGAATACGTTTGAATTTAAAATATTGATTTTGCTGATTAAACATTATTATTAAGAAAACAAACTGATGTAATTATGACTTAAGTGATATAACATAAAACGATGAATATCAAATGCTCCGTATATTTGTTTTCTTCTTTTACATCATCTTGACTCTCCGAGTATTATTCTACTATACATATAACGTAATGGGAATAACTGAAGAGGAGTATGACCTACTACCACCATCTCTCTCTCTCTCTCTTTCTTTCTCTTCGTCTCCTTATTTCTGTTGATTTGTGTCTATTTCTTTAACCCCCCTCTCAATGAATCTTGTTACAAGCTGGGTACAATGGCCCACCCTTACCAAAAGCTACTTCAATAGAAAACGTGATAATTGTTGTTGGATGGATGGAGGCAAAATTCCCTTGAGATCTGAATGATTTTGAGAGGCATCCCCTTCAGGTCGATAGATGATAGTACAATAGAAGCAGCTGTGTGTCGGTTCGGGATGGGGGGAATTAATAAGCGCATTGAGTGACGAATCGACTAATGCCATAGAAAACTCGAGCATGTTCATGCTTCACTGGGTTTGCGGGTGGTTTCTTTTTTGGAGCTGATCCTTTTGGCTTCAAAGGCGTTCTTTAAAACGTAAATCTGTGGACGTTATACCTGTCTTCAGTTTCGAATAACATGACTATTATTTCTTTCCGTGTCATGTTCTCTTTGGCAGATGGTGGATTGCCGACTCGGGCTGAGCTGCAAATCCTCCAGACAATCTTTCTGATCCAGAGTTGATAGCGATGTGTTGAGAAGATGGGTACATTGGTGGGGACCGAGTATCTCACCGAGACAACGGTCGCCTCATCTCCATTGTCCCCGCTGACAAGGGCCGGGCAAACCGTGACGACCGGTACGCTAGCATTAACGTGGAGTTCTGATGGTCAAGGATCAGCTTGTCCAGACTGCGCGAAGACCACTATCCTGTCAAGTTCTACTGAGGATTCATTGGATTACCTTTCAACTTTAATCCCAATCACTGGAGATATAAATTTCTCGGATCCTTTTGGAACATCAAACTACACCTCGTCACCTGAAGCTGACTCTGATTCCGGGGTCCATGACCTGACCAGACAACTTCTTGTTGGCATCCTTTCCATATTGTTAGCTCTGACCATTACATTTGGAAATACATTGGTTATATTGGCTGTGTATCGTGAACATCACCTCAGAACTGTAACGAATCTTTTCATCGTATCGCTAGCATGTGCGGACTTTTTGATCGGGACCGTCGTCCTGCCGTTTGCGATTCATATGGAGATAACGCAGGGATACTGGCCCTATGGTGTGGTATGGTGTGACCTTTGGCATGCATTTGATATCTTGGGATGCACAGCCTCCATTTTGAACCTGTGCGTGATCGCATGTGATCGATACTGGGCGATAACGCACCCGTTTAGCTACCCGACGCGCATGACGAAAAGGATGGCGCTTATTTTGATCGGTGCGGCGTGGGTCTGTTCCGCGCTCATCTCGTTCCCGTGTATCTGGTGGTGGCACGCCGTAGAACCGCCGCATCCACCGCTAGCCTGCATCTTTCCTTCCAACACGGTGTACCTCGTTACGTCATCTTTTGTATCCTTCTATGTTCCCTCTATCGTCATGGTGTTCATGTACCTTAAAATATACCGCACAGCTGTTGGACAAGTACGGGCGTTACGCTCAGGAACGAAGCGCGTCAAAAACGGAAACGGCATGGCGATGCGCCTCCACAAGGGGGGAATCCGAACAATCGACGGCACACTACAGAAGCGAGTGAGTACAATCACGAATTCCTACTCGCCCCAAACAGTACAGGGAACCGTCAGTCGGAGAAATAGCTTACCCGGAAAGAAATTAATGTCCAGGCTGTCACACGAGCATAAAGCAGCTAGAACTCTCGGCATCGTCATGGGTGTTTTCATCATCTGTTGGCTACCATTTTTCATCGTCAATGTCACAGCACCTTCTTGTCCGACATGTTACTTTCATCCCATCGTACTCGGCATTGTCACGTGGTTAGGATATGTGAACAGTGCGTTGAACCCCATAATATACGCTTTCGCAAGCCGTCGGTTTAAGAACGCATTTACGCGCATCCTGTGCGCGTATCCGCGGAAGCGCAAACATGGATTACACGATTGGTCGAGTACTCGGAGAAGAGGATCAAAAGTCTTTAACAGTCCCACAGGGCTCATAGGTGACACCTCTATTACTCAATACAGTGAAGATAGGAATTCTGTGGATACCGCCAGCAGTGCTCATTCTAATTTAAAATACTCATTACCATACGTTTATTTCTGAGAAGAAGACATTATGTACGGAATATGCCTACTTCGACAGTGTTTTATTTGTAAAATCAGACAGTACAATCAATCTACTCTATGAATATTGTGAAGAAATAAATTGTATTTATAATAAAATCATACTTATCACAATATCTAATAATTTGTGGATTAGTGTGCGCAGGCAATATATAATTTTAATCCATTTGTGAAGAATAACAAAAATCCAATCAAACTTACTTTATTTTATAATATTCTGCTTAGATATCTTAGAGGTTGCTAATTAGGCACTACTTTACCATCTGTTTTAATACTGTACATCAATCATAAACTACAGCAACTTTAGACCTTTTCATCTTCCTGAAATTTGGTTTCTGAATCATCCTAATTTATTGACTTTAATACACTCTGTGTATAATATATACCTTTATTAATTAATTTCTGACTTATATACTGTCCTTTCCTAATTTCTTCAATAATACCCTACAAGTAAAATGTAATTACAGTACTGTATGTTACAGGTCCAATGTTCCCACCAACTAAACCGTATATTTCCTTTTTCAACATACATGTCGGTACACATGTACATTTTATTCATAATTTTAATTCAAACTACGCATCAATCGTAACCAGAAGCAGAATTAAAAAAGACCCCTTTTGGTCTTTTTTTCAAATGGCACTATGCCTTCCTTGTGGCCCGCCACTGATATTATATTTTGTAAATTTCGCCTGTGTACACTTAAATATTTCGTTTATCGCAACTGTTGAATCCGAATTTGATTTTGATTAGAGGTTCTGTTTTTATTCACTGTAAATGGTATTTCTTGAGCAGCGTCAAATACTGGAACTCTTATGATATGGGGAAGTCACGAAGTCATTTTCAACCAAAATCAAAACATTGTATCAATGTTTTAAAATTATTGTTATTTGTTCTTTAAACATGTGTAGGCATATACACTGTTCTTGTGAAGCATTCAAACATCGTTTATTTTATATTTCACCACTTTTATCCCGAAGGTGAAGTAAATCAGAATGTTGTAATAAATCCGCGGATGTTGTGGCGTCTGATCGGCATGTGAAACCTTTAAAAATCTTCTTCCTTGTTTTCTTTCAATTTGCGGAGGTGTATTTACATGTGCTTCTTTACTTAAAGGTTGCTTATATATCTGACAAGAATATTCATCCAGCATATCTGACAAGAATATTCTTCCAGCCATTTCGTCTTGGTACACAGAATGATTATTGCAAAATTAGACATTAAGTTATTCTAGAAAATGACGAGAAAATGTACTCAATGATAAAAAGCGGAATAGCTCAGTATTGCATTACTGCAATACATATTCTTGAGTCTACTGATTTGACGATAGGTTTAAGTTGAATATAAAAACTACCTTATGATACAGATGTAAACACCAATCATTTGCGCAACTTTCCCCCTAAACCTCTCCCGTTTCATTGGTTATCGTCGTCAAGTCGTGTGATAGCAAACAAATATAATTTATTAATTGAGTGAAAATTTTGCTCATAATTTGTGAATGTACTGATTATTTGATTGGTTTTTATTTTATCTTTTCAAACGTACGATAAAAATGTGCAATATAGTGTGACAAAATTGTTGATATTATCAAAAAGGTAAGAGTCCATAATCCGATAATTGACATAAATATTATCAGATAATATATCTGTTATTGTAAGCGATTGTTTATTGTGTTGATAAAAAGACAAACTTTTGCGTCGTCTTAAAAACGCCGATTAAGCGGTAAATAAACAGATACCTATATCACTCCAGGCAATGCTAGGCTCAAAATGATTGTCGAAGGATTAACAGATAGCTTCCAAGGAATTTTTAACTTTCATACCTCTTTACCATGTTTATCAGAACCACGCATACCCTGAACTCAAGGCTACTATTTGTATGTAAGGTATTCAGAGCTGGTAAACGTCTAAGGAGTAACAGATAAATAGGCCATTTTCGTAATGTAGTCAAATTTAATGTACAATTCTTTGTTAAGTGCCCCGTTACAAATGATTAAATTCACCTGTTACAAATATTGTATTACAATAGTCAGAATGCGAATTGCATACATTCCATGCTGCTAGGTACCCAGGTAGGACAAATCGCATTCTGACTATTGAAATACAATTATATGTAACAGGTGAATTAAATCATTTGTAACGAGGCACTTACCAAAGATTTGTGCATTAAATTTGAATACATTACGAATATGGTCTATTGCCTTGATTTTCTGGTGTTTTTTTTAATTCACCAATAGGGACTTTTAGATTTACACGACGAGAACGTGGACCGCCACGTGTGACATCCTTTTAAGGTAATGTGACTTCCATTTTGTCTTATGTCACACGTGGCAGTCCACGCTCTCGTCGTGTAAATCTAAAAGTCCCTAATAACAAGATCACGCAGACCCTCACCGCCAGGCTTTTATTTAAAAATGATATTCTTTTAACAGCAGATTTGGTATAATTCAATGTAATAACATATTTTTTGACACACCCATGTGAGGATAAGGCGAACCCTTATAATTCGTTTTCAGGATGCTTTCTTTAAAAAATATTATTTAGAAATTAAGGTATTGATTCTTTAGGATATATCAACTACCGGTATCTTTTTTCACTGGGCTTCAAAATAAACTTGAGTTCTGGCAAATAGAGAAAATAAATTCTCACAGAATCCAACAAAACATACAATAAATGTTCAAGATTACAAATACATGACATCTACTACAGGATAAACAATCCAGAATAAATCAAAGCAATTTTCTCTCAAAGTACGATTCCCATACCAGAGCTCCGGATTAGCTTCAATTTAAAACATGGATATCATCTAGAATGTAGAGTTCTTAACTTGCTATTTGAATATTTTGCCGACCAAGACGACAATTTTGACATACTCTAAACTTCGCATATTGCAAGTATGACATTCATGGTTTTATTATGATCTTATCTCATTCTCCATCTATTTCTATCATTTTTAAAATGATCTCTTTCCGTCTCCTTTTGTATCCTTGTCTATTCCTCTTTTTCTATATTTCTGTTTTATCTGTCTCTTTCCCCTTTCTCTCTCCCCATCTCTCTCTCTCCCTCTTTCTCTCTCTCTCTCTCTCTCTCTCTCTCTCTCCAAAGTATCCCAATATCTCTTTTTTTTTTTTTTTTTTAATTTACTGTATTGTGTTTTGTTTCTCTCTCTCTCTCCATATATTTCCCCTTCTTTTAACTCTATATATTTTTGTATCTCTTATATAGTCTCGTCCGTCTCACCTTCTCTCCTTCTCTCATCCATTCTTCCATTCATCCTATCTCTCTCTCTCTCTCTCTTTCTTTCTCTCTCTCTCTCTCTCTCTCTCTCACTGTTTTTGTTGTTATTTGTCTGTCTTTCTTTCTTTCTGTCTCTCTATGTCTCTCTCTTTCCCCGATTGTTTCTCTGTCTCTCGATATGTCCGTCATCTTGTACCTCTCTTTTTCTCCATCTTTCTGTCTCTGTTTAATAACACACGACACCCCTCCAAACACAAAACACTAGCTAAAATGACAATTCCAGAACCAGAGAGGGCCCCTCCACGATTTCAGGTGAAGGTACTCCAATCAAGATAGAAAAACAGAGAAGGAAATCAAAAGTAGAAAGTAGAACTTGCCCTGCAGCATACCCCTAACATCACTGCAACAACACCTGCGCAAGAAGAGGGTTAGATTTTAAAGGGGCTATATTCACCAGTTTAAGAAATCAAATTGCTTGTATTTTGCTTGAGACCTTATGAAACTTGTGCTGTTGTGAAGATGTAAGCATTTGATGATGACCGTTTGACGCTTTGAAAGCGATTCTTTAGTTTTCTGTCTATTCTATATTGATTTCGTCGACAAATCCATTTGTCTTATTTCCATTCATTTTTTTTTTTTTTTTACTCCGGACCCGCCGTCCACAGCATCACTTGCAAAAATATCAAATTGAAGAATACCATATTAGCCTACTACAAACTGTTTAATAGCAAGCGTCTCACTGATTACGACAACTCTGTATTATGGTAATAACTACGATGTATTTACTTTGAAAGGAATGTTTGCAAGGGAAAAACATTCAATAAATACGCTTATTTCGTCCTGTTACTTATTATGTACTTGAATCTGCGAGTAAAATTAGTATTGGACACGCCTACATTCAATTTTGGTTGTACAAAACAATCCTTTCTTAGATGATTAATACATATTGACATTATTGTTTGGTTTATTTCCGTGTGGAATGGCCGAAATATTTCGAACCCTTCGATTTTGTTTCGGTCTTTAAACTTAAAGAAAGGCGTTTTTTGGTTCTTGTTTATTATATAACGTAGAAACCTGTGAAAAGGGGATTTCAATTTTCCCTTGTAGGATGTCGAATTCTTAGGGGAGGCAAACAACTTTAAACAAGGACGTTGCATGTCAAAACATAATCTATTTCAAAAGTGACACATGAAACGACGATGATCTTTGTTAATTCGGCCGCGAAATGGCATTGGCAGGCAAGACTGTTTTGTGGCCTGATAATTATTCCATCTTGTTACTCCGTCTTAAATATTGGCTACGCCCTCCTATAACGGCTTCTCGGGTCTCGGGAACAAACCAATTTAGCGAGTTACAATGATCGAGTCATTCGCAAAGCTTTGCGCCTCGTTGCCCTCCAATGTAGACAGAAACGGTTTACAAACTTGTATGGTTTTGAAAATACGTGATGTGCCATCTTGTCGACGGTGTGAATTCACGCCCTATTTGCAATTATCTCATTTTACTTTGGTGTACCTTTGTAAAGTCGTACCTTGGGAACTTCAGAATAGCCGTAATGTTTTCAGGGAGATAAATGTACCATGGGTATACATGCTCTCTCCTGGGACACTGATGGACTGGAGTGGGATGCTGCAACATTGATTGATAACAGAGTAGAATGAATAACAGCAGTAACATTTCACCGGCTTGATAGTTATACATGAGAACACAAATCCTCTCAAGAGACACCAAACAAGGAGTTTAGGATTGGAGAATTATTGGATATTTCAGGCTCAGAATAAGCCCGCAGATCTTTGGAAATGATCATTGGAAAGGAGAACATCATACTTATTTGTTTAGGAAGAAACAAACCTAGGTCCTATTCTAGCTATTAAAACTGTCAAACTGGCTATATTTTAGCCTAAGCTCAGTCTGTAGTCTGGATTCAACAAAAGAAGTTGGACCCAGGTTTCCCTTTGTTAATCCTGACTTAGACCCAGTAGCGGATTTAACTGAATTCAGGAAAGAATACGAGCAGAGCGGTTGCCATGTGAGAATTCATTTTTTTTCTCGATCATCGGGGTTTCGAGACAGCCATTTAACCCTAATAAGGCCGGTTTGGGGGGGGGGGGGGCGGGAGGCCATTATGGCTCCCCTCCACGATTTTTCTTATTGTTCGGGAACGCATATGAATGGCGCCCCGTCGCTCGCTGACTTTTTTCTTTCGAGTCTTGCACATCTTTTAAAAGAATTTTTTTGAAAATCGGACCTACAGTTAGAAGGTCTTTGCATGTCTTTGCACCTTTTGTCTTTGCATGTCAGCCCGAAAATCGCTCATTTTCGTGATTTGTGTATAAAACATATGGAAAAAAACTAGATCAAACATTGGTTATTGGGTCTTGTTTAAGGTTTAGGTGGTTGTTTTGGGAGTCAAAATAGTTTAATTGTAGTTAGAAATGAAATAAAGCAACAAAAACAATAAAATACATAAGTTAAAAAACAATGAAATACATAAGAAATTATCAAAACAAGAGATAACATAAGGAATAAGCTGGCTCTTCCAAATTGTTTGTCGTATTATTATTCCAAATGGTCTTATGAGTATATGTAGTGAAAAGGAATGCTTAAATATCAACAATAAACAAAAAAAGTGATTTATGACCTTATTTGCACAAATTACCATAAATATGCAAATAAGTGAATTTTTCAAAAAATTGAAATTATCATAGTATTCTATACACTTCACTTGACATGCGTGCACATTTTCGCGGAGATTTTTCAAAAAATTGAAATTATCATAGTATTCTATACACTTCACTTGACATGCGTGCACATTTTCGCGGAGAAATCTTAGGGGGTGGGGGCCATAATGCCCCCCCCCCCGGCCGTACTAAGAACTCAAATAGCCCGGCCTTTTTAGGGTTAAGTCTTTTATGAATGCAAACTAAACCTCATTAAAATTAGATCGAAGTCGAGATTATATAACAAAGTAAAGTCCACATAAGAGCACATTTTTTTTGGTCCCGAAAATTTGAAAAATTTGGCGCCTGCTTCCGAAGAGTCGTTACTCCTCAAAGTTAGTTCGTAATTTAGAAGGTTCGTATTTCCGAAAATGAAATAGGGTTCGCAATTCCGAATGTGAAAAAGGGTTCATAATTTCGAAAATGAAGTAGGGTTCATAATTCCGGGGGAAAAAAAGGGGTTTATAATTTCGAAAATAGGATTCATAATTCTGAAGGGTTCGTATTTCCGAAAAATGACATATACACTCCCTTAAAGTGTTTCAGAATAAAGAACCTTAGAATAAAGAACCCTATTCCATTTTCGGAATTACAAGCCCCCTGTTTAATATGCGAAATTTGTGTTTGAAAAATAGGAACCTTCGAATTTACGAACCCTCGGCGAAAACGAGTGCCTCTCGCCTGGATTGGATCTTGGCGGTGTAACCGACTTATTACCAATCGCTCAATAACGGCGTCAAAAGCTAATTATTGGTCAATTATAGCAAACGTGATAGCGCATAAAGGAAAGCGATATACTAACCGGGAAAGTCGTTATTGATATGCCTCTAATCGATAAGACCATAGCTCATTAGACATGGTGATTACGTAATCAGTTTTCTGTTACTATTAACACCTTCGCAGTATCTAGCAGGTACGCCTCTATGAAAAGCCTTTCAACTACTTTTGATGGGGAAATAAGTGGATTTTGCGTGGTATAATCAATATCCGTATACTTGTATTCCAGACAAAATTAGACCTAGCGTTATCGCTTAATTGCTGATAATAACAGAATTATATTAGAGCAATATAGGCCTACCATTGTAGCCAATTAAATCGATTCATGGTTGCACTTTTCATGCTATTCATTGTTTTTGTTTATATTGATGTCGTTATGTGGCATCGCTAGAGGAGAAGTAAGAGGAGTGAATGCCTCCTCTTTGCTTTTTAACTTGTTGGAATACTTGGCGGGCTTGTCGATAATTTAGTCCGACAACCTCCCACACGAACCATTAAGACAATGGTTCTGATGGGTCAAAATTGTATACCGGCCTCAAAAAATATTTATTTTTTCTTTATTTTTCGATTGCTGGGTATAAAAGATTATATACAAACAATTAAAAAAGCTGCTAAGTTATTTATGTAAGTAATGAGCATGTAAGAGGTGAAAATAATCTATAACATATGGCTAGTTATAATAATCATCTCGAGCAATTCCTTTGTAATGTCATTCCTCCCAAAATATCTAATGATTTTAATAAAGTACTTTTCAGAATGAAAATATACGGCAAATCCAAAAGATGAAAATTCACAAACACTTTGGCCCGAATTCACAAAGGAGGTTTGTCGACAAACCTAGGTTTATGTGCGTCATATGACGCGTTTTGACGCGTTTTGACAATTGTGAATTCGGGCCATTACGTACATCTTCATTAGTGTGACACTTCCCCTGGTTGTACACAGCCCTAACACAAACCTTTTTCAGTTGCTGTGAGTAACAGTGTCTGTACTGTGAGACTATGCCGAATGCATGCTGCATAGGCTCTGTACTTCAGTTGCTCAACCATCAAATGTTGTTGTTGTTGTTGTTGTTTTAGTCTTAAGGGCGTGTGTCATTCAATTATGAATATTTACGCCGACTGACAGATCTATAGGCTCTGCTCAAGGCTTCAGGAATTGTGGTAAAATCTCAAAATCAGATTCTGTGCCGGCAGACTAGCTTTAACTGGCGGACCTCAATTTCTATTTTGCTCCGAAAGTGCTCTCGGTCAACGAATAATGCAAGTGATTAAAAAATACTACATATTATAAAAAAAGAAGATAAACGTCGGCAGGTGAAAATAAGTCAATCGTGATAATTGTCTCTTGTAACCATTCACAAGAAGATTTGGGTATTTACAACCTTTTAACACAAGCCCTACAACGTCACTGATAATCTCGGGATTACGATACTCGAATAAATAGTTATGAATAATAATAAATAAACTATTGATAAAATAATAATAATTATAATAAAATAATAATAATAGTCAAAAAATTACAATAACAGGAATTGAATTAATGATGACAACAACAATAATAATAATGTGAATAATATTGATAATGATAATAATGATAATGATATTGATAATGAATTATAACAATTTTATATAGCGCCTTTACAAGAGGATAAAAAATACATTATGAATGGCAACGAAAATCATTGTAAATAAAGGTAGAAATCTTGACAGTGTTATGGCTATTTATAGTAGGATAGTATCTACCTTTAATGGTCTCTAACAGCATAGGACATGATGGGTGGCCATGACATTGACCATATACAGTGTATGAAACATGGATGTCAATGTAAAAGGGTGCTTCGTCCATCCATCGACCGATATCATAATCATACAAGGATTTTGAACTAAAAAATTTCTCTCTAAATGCTGATAAACATGACATCTTAATATTCTTTTATCTTTCTTTTTAAACCCTATGCCCCCACTCCTCTCTCTTACTTCTCTCTGTCTCTCCCTCTCTTCATTTTCTCTCTCTATTTCTCTCTCTCTCTCCCTTTCTTTCTCTCTCTCTCTCTCTCTCTCTCTCCTTATCTATCTCCTTAGTTCTCTTATCTCATTAATACGTTTTACAATTTAGCGAAGAAACGTGAGTTGGGAGGGGGAGGGGGCATCCCTGCACCTAAATCTACAACCAGAGGTGTCAGTCAGTTTTCACTGCGTAAAGCCCCCCCCCCCCAATGAATGTTTTGTCTTTTTGTTTTGTTTCATTTTGTTTAGTTTACATTTTGTTAAATTTCTTTATAACTTGTTTGTGTGTCTTTTGTTTCGTTTTGCTTTCTTCTATTTTTTGTTAGGTTTTTGTTGTTTATTTTTGTCTTTTGTCCTCTGATCTGTGATGGACGAAGAAAGGCAATATTATGAAGAAAAAAAGCATCATGCAAATCCTCTTATTCTTCTCCTTACTCTATATCTTTGTTCTTTCCCCTTTTACACACATACATCTACACGAAGCCCCCCCTCCCCCCATTCTCCCCAACGCCATAGTGCCCTTCAATGGTTAGACGCTACGCCACTGTGCCCAGCCAGCATTTAACCCCAAAGCATGAGTAGAGGACCACGTGCTGTGCTTTGTACTACAAGACTACAAAAATTATTAGTTTTGATAGGGCAAGGTCGAAATGTGAAAATGATACATGGAGAGGAAAGAGGTATTCCATCTCTGGTGACAACGTGAGTTTTCATACCAACATTTAAGTACAATAATGTAGCTACGAGGGTTACAGGGGTACGTGCCCCCTCCCCTGTACATTGGACTGCCAAACGAAGAAAGGAAAAGAAAAGAAGAAGGAGAAGAAAGAAACAGAAATAGGACAAATAGATAGAGAGAGAGAGAAAGAGAGAGAGAGAGTGAGAGAAAGAAAGAGAGAGAGAGAGAGAGAGAGAGAGAGAGATAGAGATAGAGAAAGGGAGAGAGAGATAGAGAGAGAGAGAGAAAGAGAGAGAGAGAGAGAGAGTGAAAGAAAAAAAGAGATAGATAGAGATATAGAGAGAGAGAGAGAGAGAGAGAGAGAGGATGATATCGAAAAGGACGATACAACATGATGATAGAAAATCTCATCATCCTCCTATTAATTGTCCTTGATAACTCGCATTTTCATTCGATTATTAAAGACTGCTCCTTCCCCTCTTTCCTCGTCCTGAAAACGGTCCCCCTTAATAGCAGGACCTCTACTGTATGCCACTGCTTGATGAAGTGAACTTCTATCAAATATGATTGCTGGTATTCTCAGTATGCAAAGAATAATGTGTTCTAAATCAAAACATGTGACATTATTCTAACCGTTCGTAAAAAGAAACAAAAAAGTTTAAACCCTAGTCGCACCGCCACAGCGACTTTAAACCGAATCCAAATCGACAAATTCTTGGCCATTTGAGGAAATGTTAATTTGTTGTTGGTCTATTGTCGGTTTGGTATCGGTCTCGTCGGTTTGACTGGGTTAAAGCATTATCGGTCGAAGCACACTAGTATAGAAAATACGGTGCAGAGCCAATATATAATGTTTCGAAGATTCTGAGAAAAACAACAACAACAAACGTTCATTTGATAATTATTCATGGTTGTTTTGATTGGAAGAGAGAAAGAGAGAAAGAGAGAGAGAGAGAAAGGGGGAGAGAGAGGGAGAGAGAGAGGAGAGAGAGAGAGGGGGAGAGGGAGAGAGAGAGAGAGAAAAAAAAAGAGAGAGAGAGAGAGAGAGAGAATATTTTTCATTTGGCAATTACAAGTCGATTTCTCTGACTGCTTTAATTTCTGACATTATATAGATGATCATGATATGTTGATTGATGTGTAGGCCTATTTCTAAGGTTTGCTCGGAAGAAAGCCCACAAAGGCATACTATGATATGACTCCATATCATAGGCATACTATGATATGACTCCATATCATAGGACTTTGACTCCTACATCCAGGACCTACCTGCCACCCCCCAAAACTATGACACCTTTGTAGAGTTGATGAAGAAATCGTCAAGGCGTAACATCCCCCGAGGATGTCGCACAAGCTACATTCAAGGCTTGACGGACTACTCCAAGGTGATGTATGAAGACTACATCGAACACTTCCAGATGGACCCCTTTAGTGAGGAGACACTGGAATCTGGAGAAAATCTGACCAAGGAAATTGGTGAATCTAGAAGGAGGAAGTGGCAGGAATTTATTCAATCCACTGACATGACACATAGCAGCAGGAAGGCATGGAAAACGATCCGGATACTGGGCAATGACTATACAAAGGCCCAACCAAGATCTGAAGTCACTGCTGACCAAGTTGCCCATCAACTCCTATTGAATGGTCGGGGAAACCCTGACCATCACCCCAGAAGAGCCAGACTCCCTAAGGTCCCAGACGCTCCAAGCTCTCAAGATGACACAGGCTTCACTAGACCGTTCACCATGAACGACCTGCTTGCTGCCATCAAAGCAATGAAAAACAACAAAGCTGCTGGACTTGATGACATCCTCTGCGAGCAGATCAAACAGCTTAGACCAGGCGCCCTCAACTGGCTTCTCAAAATGTTCAACGAATGTTTGGGCACCAACAACATCCCAAAGCTCTGGAGGAAATCCAAAGTTATTGCCCTGTTGAAGCCTGGTAAAGACGCAGCCAGTCCAAAGAGCTACAGGCCTATCTCCCTACTGTGCCATACATATAAGCTGTTCGAGCGGCTTATCCTCAACCGCATCGCCCCATTCGTGGATGAACATCTCATTCCAGAACAAGCAGGGTTTAGGCCAGGAAAATCATGCACTGGCCAACTCCTAAACCTCACTCAGTTCATTGAGAACGGGTATGAGAGTAAGCTAATCACCGGAGCTGCTTTCGTTGATCTCTCTGCTGCCTACGACACCGTGAACCACAGAATCCTTACCAGGAAGATCTTTGAGCTGACAAAGGACGTGAGACTGACTGGACTCATCCAGACGTTGCTGTCCAATCGGCGATATTTTGTGGTTCTCAATGGGAATCGCAGCAGATGGCGCAGACAGAAAAATGGCCTACCACAAGGAAGTGTGCTCGCACCGTTACTCTTTAACATGTACACGAATGACCAACCGATCCACCCAGACACCAGGAGCTTCCTCTACGCCGATGATCTCTGCATCGCCACCCAGAACCAGTCTTTTGTGAAGTTGGAGGAGTCCCTCAGTGATGCCCTGGCCGGTCTCATCCCATACTATGCGACCAACCACCTGAGAGCTAACCCTGATAAAACTCAGATAAGCGCATTCCACCTCAAGAACAGGGATGCCAACCATCAACTAAGGATCAGCTGGTATGGGAAAAGGCTGAAGCACACTCCCAACCCAGTCTACTTAGGCGTCACACTCGATCGCTCCCTTACCTACAAGAACCACATTGCCAACACAAAGGCAAAAGTTGGAGCCCGCAACAGCATCCTCAAGAAGCTAGCCAACACCAACTGGGGGACTGATGCCAGAACAATCCGGACGACAGCCCTCGCGCTTTGCTTCTCTGCTGCGGAGTATGCATCACCAGTATGGAGTAGGTCGGCCCATGCACCCAAGATTGACCCAGCTCTAAATTCATCTTGCAGAGCGATCACTGGATGCCTTAGGCCAACTAAAGTAGAAGACATCTACCTGCTCTGCGGCATTGCCCCTCCACACGTCAGAAGGTTGGTGTTGTCCCAGAAAGAAAAGGACAAACAAGAAAACAATCCACTCCACCCACTCTTCGAACAACAGCCAGTGGGCAAGCGGCTCAAATCCAGACACAGCTTTCTGCACTCTGTAGAGCCTCTTAATACTAGCCCTCACAACCAAAGGATGACTTTGTGGTCTAACCACCTTCAGACCACTCCACATAAACTCTCCCTCAGCCCGAAGGAATCCCTCGCTACCGGCTCCAGTGAGACTTGGCCTACCTGGCTTAGCCTCAACCGCCTAAGAACTGGCTACGGTCGATGCAGAGTCCTAATGCAGAGGTGGGGTCTAGGAGACGAACAAACGGCATGTGAATGCGGCCAGGAACAGACAATGGAACACCTGCTAGTCTGCCCACTCCTGCCAGAGCCATGCACCCAAGATGACCTGGAAGCCGTGAATTGCCGTGCCAAAGCCTGTGTGGACCACTGGACGGGACTTGTGTAGTGACTCGATAAGAAGAAGAAGATATATACCGCCATCAATGTTGACAGACTGGACTTCATCACGATGATGGTTTCTAAACTTGTAATTTCGTTGAACAACATTTTTTCCAGGAAATGAGTTGCCCCTTAATCCTCGAGATTATCCAGTAGAACCTATATACCAATCTCGCAATCTGATATCAATGAAGAGGAATTTTATTCATAAACCATGGACCTTAAATAGGCCTGCCTGACAAAATAATAGCTAGAAAGCGAGTTGTCAAATGCGATTATGATCATCCGGATACTTAGGAGATAACGTTGTAATGAGCTGCGCGTGCCGGGATGCCCTCTTAAAATTCCACGTCACAACGAATAACAGATGACCGCTGAGCACTAGGACCTGCGTGTGCGCTGAACTTGAATATGATATTTGATTATCTGATTTATTATAGCAACGCGACCTTTTCAATATCAAACAGAAATAGAATGATTACACCATATACTGTACATATTGATGTATTTTCGGGCACTTCGCCACAATTTTGTGCTTTCTTGGATAAGTAGTGAACCTCTTTTTCTTTCTTCTTTTAAAGGTAATACAAAGTTTTGGTATGGGGTCATGAATTTGGTTCAAATGAACAAATTGGAAACAAATTATTTTGCAATTTTATGATATTCCATGATCATTGTCGCGGTTGAAATCGTGTCTAAAGTGATGAAATTGTAAATAATAAACTCTTTATGTTGTATAGCTCCCTCTCAAGATTGATATTACTTTAGCTTTAAAATTATGTTTCTTGACTACAATCGACCGATTTGCTATTCCCGTTTGGAAATTATATATCAGATGTATGGTCGCAGCTACCATCGGTAAATTTTAATTGTTCAATTTCTCGAAAGCATAAGTGATTTAGGCTAAATATTCCGGTGCTTATTATACATCCATAGGGGCATCCAAGTAAATCAAAATTTTAAAGAATTACTATCCATCCAATTTTCATTTTTTTCCCCTCCAAAACTTGGCATCACCTTTAGTGCAAAATGAAGTTCTAAAATATGTCTATAGGGCCTACGCCTGACCAAAACATATTTTCAAACGAACATTATCTCCGGTAAAGTGCTATCTAGATGTGAGCCTCCTTTGTATAATATTGTATAATATAATGTTTGTTTCCGAGTACGTTACATGAATACATTGAGAGGGGATGCAAACATTACCTTCAAACTTCCTAAACATATTTCAATCGCCGTTTGTTTGTAGCATAGATCACATTGATGTCTTATACAAAATTGGATGCATTCTTATAACTGCCCTTCAAATCATCCTGTTCGTAATATTTCTTTTCGTTCGACTGACATTCGACAAAGAAACTGATACCTGGGGGGTGTTTCACAAAGATCCCAAGTCGAACTTAACTCTAAGTTGGACATAAATACTATGGAGAGCCATTTGTAGCCTTAAAATAAAATATACTCAAAAGCAAAAATTCAAAGTATTTTTGACTTGTTATAAATTCCACATCAAGAACGTAAAATCTCCTTGATAATAGAAATTATGAATGATTTGAATGAACATTGTATGCCTTTTGAAATAACTTTCCCAAAATATTTTCATAGATGCTA